>CANTUR010000228.1:882500-2082500 GCA_947683625.1 Mallotus nudiflorus
TCCTTAAGGATCTCTTCTCTCAAATTATTCACATCAAGAACACATAATCTACCACTGATCCACAAAACACCTTTATCATTGAGTGTGAAATCAGTAAACTTCCTTGCACGAACATTCTCTACAAGCTCTACTAGATTAAGATCTCGACCCTGAGCTACCTTAATCCTATCTCTTAACACTATCGGACTCTGAACTGAGCTAATAGTCCTCTTGATATGCTAATCTTCATCATCAGACCTTGACCCACTAACTGATGCAACTCTTGGATCAAAGGTCTCCTCTCCATACTAATGTGAGCAAAACTACCCGAGGACTTCCTACTCAAAGCATCTGCTACCACATTAGCCTTGCCTGGATGATAAAAAATCTTACAGTCATAGTCCTTCAAGAGTTCTAACCATCTTCTCTGCCTCAAGTTCAGATCTCTCTGTTGAAAAATGTACTTAAGGCTCTTGTGATCTATGAAAATCTCACAAGTCACCCCGTATAAATAATGTCTTAAAATCTTAAGAACAAAGATCACTGCAGCCATCTTTAGGTCGTGAGTAGGATAATTCTGTTCATGCGTCTTTAACTACCTCAAAGCATAAGCTATCACCCTACCATTTTGCATCAACACATAACCTAGGCCAACTTGAGAGGCATCATAATACACAGTGAACTTATCTACTCCATTAGGAAAAGCCAAAACTGGAGTTGTGGTCAACTTCTCCTTTAGCAACTAGAAATTATTCTCACAACAAGCATTTGACCACACAAACTTCATATTCTTCTGAGTTAGGCGAGTCATAGGAGCTGCAATTCTAGAAAAATCCTACATAAATCTCCTATAATACCCAACCAAACCTAGAAATCTCTGAATCTTTATGACTATTATCGGTCTGGGCCATTAAGACACTGCCTCTATCTTCTATGGATCAACCTGAATACCATCTTTAGACACTACATCTCCAAGAAATGCAACACTCTCTAACCAAAAATCACACTTTGAGAATTTAGCATAAAGCTGATGTTCTCTCAGTGTCTGCAGTACTGTCCTCAAGTGATATACATGCTCCTCTATACTCTTCAAATACAATAGTATATCATCAATGAAGACTACCATAAATTGATCCATAAACAGTCTGAATACCCTATTCATTAGATTTATAAATGCAATTGGTGCATTAGTTAACCCAAACGATTTCGCCAGAAACTCATAGTGGCTATATCGAGTGTGAAATGTCATTTTAGGAATATCGACTTCACTGATCCACAACTGATGGTAACCTAACCTCAAGTAAATATTAGAAAAGAATTGTGCACCCTGAAGTTGATCAAATAAATCATCTATCCTTGGAAGAGGTTACTTGTTCTTCACTATCACCTTATTCAGATCTCTATAACTATGTACAGTCTCAGTGTACCATTCTTCTTTTTCACAAATAGGACTAGTGCACCCCAAGGAGAAATACTGGGTTTAATGAAACCCTTATCTAATAAATCCTATAACTGCTCCTTCAACTTTTTAACTCTGTAAGAGCCATTCTGTAGGGTGGCATCGAAATAGAGTGGTGTCTAGAACCACATCTATACATAATTCAATCTCTTTGTGGGGTGATAAACCTGGCAACTCCTTAAGGAAAATATCAGGAAACCCACAGGCAGCTGGAACATCTATGAGAGACAACTTCTCCACTGAAGTATCTTTGATAAGTGCTAAGTATCCTTGACAACCCTTCCTCAGCATCTTCTTAGCCGTGATAGCGGTGATGAGATTCTGAGGTGCAGAACTCTTATCACCCATAAAGTTAAACTCTTCTTCATCCAAAATTCTGAAAATCACCTCTTTACTTTGATAATCTACAATGGCATAGTGCTGAGACAACCAATCCATACCAATGATCACATCAAACTCCATCACATCTAATAACACCAATTCCATTAGTAATTCTCTACCTCCTACAAACACTAGACAACCAGAAAGAACAATGTCGATTTCTAATGAATCACTTAGAGGAGTGGCAACATACAAAGGAAAAGCCATCCTCAAAACTTGCTAACATGACTTTAAAGTTAAATCAAGGGACATGAAAGAATATATAGCACCCAGATCAATCAAAACCCAAGCATCCAAGTAACAGACTGGAAGTATACCTGCAACAATGACATCAAATGCCAGAGCATCCTGCTGGGTGAGATGGAAAACTCTGGCCTGACCTTGATCTCCCTACTGACTGGTGGAAGCCTGGTCAAAACCCCTGGCACCCCTTTTGGTACCTCTGTCATGCCCCTGCTGGGCAATAATTTGCATTATACTTGGATACTGAGTTAAAGGCAACTAAAAAGGAGCTAGAGCTGAACTAGCGATCGACTTTTATGGAAACGTTTACTGATAACCAGAATACAGACACATTATAACAAAATTTCCCATCTGTGTGCATCAAAAACAAGCTTCAGGAGTCATGTAGCATGGTCCCTAATGGACTCTCCCACACATCCAACAAGCATTGGTAGTCGATCCTATACTACCATATCCTAAACTCTGACCACTGTTACTGCTAGAAGCACTATAACCAAATCTGATAGGCCTATAAGGTCCACTATGGCTATGTTTGCTACTCCTATAGACTCTTTGATGAGGTCTCTAGCTCTGCTGATATGATCCTCTCTAACGACTGCTAGAGCCAATTTGAAACATCTGAAATGGTGTACTCTAAAATCCTCTTGACTGAACACCTCTCAGCTGATAGTAATCAGGCATAACTCTTTGCCTGACCAATCTCAGTTCTATCTCCTTGGCCAACTCTATCACAGACTCGAGAGTAAGGCCTACAATAGGCATCCCAAAGAAGTAGAACCCAGACCAATGACGTATGTCGTAAGAGTGAAATACTGATCTCATATCAAATCCTGTGCATATCTACCCAGTCTGAAGAACTCTCTAGTATACTCTTCTATAGATCTGTTACCTCTGATGATGCTAATTAGCCGAAGTCTATAGCTCATCCTCAGTGGCTCTAAATAAAATCTCCTCATAAACCTCTATCAACTGTGCCCATGTCATCATCATCATGTGTAGCTGAATAACCTTAATAAACTAATCCAAGGCTGGTCCCTTGAATGACAGCTCGACAATCATAATCCATTGGTACTTAGTGTGAGCAATCTGGATCCTCGTCTCAATAGCGTGTAGAAAATCTAACGGGTCTGAAGTCCTATCAAAAGCTATACAACCCACTCTAGCATAGAATAACGCTGCCTCAGGGTCAGACATACCCTTCTGATAGATAGGTTTGCATTTGCAGTGCAACTAGAGGTATCTTAGCTTCCTCATACTTTGGCTCTATAGGTTCTTCATCCTGTAGCTCTCTCTATTTATGATGACCTGCCGCTCCTCGAGATCTACCTCTGTCTCTACCTTTGTGCCTCGCTGACAACTTAAGAGGTAAAACCTTATCCTAAAAGGACTTATAATACTCGACCTCAACAACTGGTGGAGTGACACGTGCTCTCCTCCTTATTATGAAAAGATAAAAAAAAACCATGAGATTCAGACAAAATAGACAACCTAATGATTATGCAGAAAACTAAATCAAGGAAAACTTATCGAAGACATAATCGAACATAATTTATTACAATAGTTTCAAAAAAAACATAACATTGAAAACCTAGGTCCACAACACTAATATCCTAGGCTCTGATACTAACTTTGTCATGACCCAAACCGAGAGTTATAGCCGACGCTAGGAAATGGGAATTTTTTTGAATTCGGAACCTGTAGCAAGCCTTAAAAAATAAAAACACATGCAATAAATAAATAAAAATATGACAGAATTAAAACTTAAATTGATATAAAAGTAAATACTTAAATGTCATATCATAATAAAATATTCATATAATATTCTGATATAGAATTCTCAAAATCCAAAACAACACAGTACTGATTTAATAACATTACTACTATAGTTTTCTAGAATATAATAAGGGTTAGATATAAAATTTACATAATCTAGCCAGGACTGAAGAAAACCAGTGTAAAGTACTACTGGTGAGGTCTGAAGAAGAATCTCCTAAATAAAATATTGAGGGGAGTCAGACCTCACTGAGTGAAATATTATAATATATACATGCAATCTAAATCATATACAATCAAGCATCAGTATAATAATATACATATACACGCATTTCACACAGATGCTAAAATCCATTTTATATATATAATAAATGCAGAAAATATTTATTTAAATGAAGGATCAAATAAAATTATAGATATCTGCAACCTCAATCAAAATATATCGCTAGCCATTAGGCTCACTTAATTCTAAAGTAATTCTCTTATTCCATTTTTGGATAGTAGACTGGCCCCAAGACATTAAGTCAATCAAGCTCCCGCAGTCTCATTGTCAGTGTGATTGACCTCGAGACACTAGGTCAACCGAGCTCCAGCAATCACATTACTCAATCACTGAAATTCTCAATAATTGATCAATCAAATTTCACCTCCAATGATTTCATAAATTCAATCCTAAAATCTATCACACTAGTACGTATACAATCCTAGTGCAGCCCACTAGGTAGCACGTTCGATTGATATCCTTCAATAAAACCGTATATTTATGAAAAATAATAAAATGCATAATTAAAATAAATGGCATAAAATATAGAAGAATATACCAAAATATATTCCACATATATAACAAAATAACACATATATAACAAAATAACCAATAAATATACCAAAATATACCAAAATATACTAACATATATATGTCACATATATACAAAAGATATACTAAAAATATACTGAGCATATATGTCTCATAAATAGCAAATATACAAAAAATATACTCAAAACATACCAAAAATATACTAAGTCATTTAATAAATAATTAAGTTTTAAATGTGTTATGGAAATATGAAAATTCATATTCATGCATCCTATATGCAATGCATATATAAAATAATAACTCACAAGTTTGCGCTCCTCGAGATAGACTCGACGAGTCTGGTCCGATAGGCCTCGGTCTTGGCGTAGCTAGAAAAATAGATAATAATCATATCAAAATAAATTCCTAACTTATACTTTTAAAAATTTTAAAGGAAAACTCGATCTGTGAATCAAAAACTCGATTACAACACAAAAACTCAAGATCGATCCGACAACACATTTTACAAGAATTCTATAAAAAATTTGACAGTGTCTCCTCTGTAAAACAAACATCTCTCTATTGAAAAGTAGAGCCAATCCTGCAAGAAAACACACTTCTAAATTCACAAGACTCAACACCTTGATTTAGGACCCCAAACTACTCAAATTCCCAATCGGGGTTCACAATTCACCACAAATCAATATTTAATAATAATATAATAAAAATTATTAAATTCCATAAATATCAATAAAAAACCAAAATATAATTTATTTAAATAACAAAAATATTAAATATAATTATTTTCACCTTAACCAAATAAAATCTCAAATAAATTATATAATATTAATGAAAATCCAAATTTTCAATTATTTAACATAAAATAGTAAAATTCATGAATAACTATTCAAATAGGTTACATATAGAATAAAAATAGTTAAAAACTTATTTAATCACAAAAAATAGTATATAAAATTATTATTTGAATATATTTTTAAAATTACTATTAATTAGTTTAAAAATAGTAAATAATTCGTAAAAATTATTTTAATACTATTTATTATTCCTTAATTATTTAAAACATATTATTTAACTATAATTTCAATAAAAACACCTAATTTACACTTCAATCCAAAAATTCACATAATACTAAATATTATTTTAATACTAATTATTATTCTAAAATTACTTAAAATATTAATTAACAATAATATCAATTAAAACACAAAATTCACCAATTTATATTAATTTTTCCAAAAATTAATTTTTTACATAAACCTTCAAAAATTCGTTGTAAATAATCAGGACATAATTTTCATAAACTTCCTTCACAAACTATATTTCAAATAATTCATACTATTTATTAAAAATACAAAAGTTTTCTGACGAGGGTCACCAAAACAGTGATTCACCGAAAAACTCAAAACCCATAAATTCAATTAATTCAAAAAAATTATCAAAAATTATATTTGTGAAGCTTAAGCTACCCTAAACAACATTTCTAAAGAGAATTAACCTAAAACTCAAGAAATCAAGCTTAAAGAAATAGAAAACCAAAATTGACATAAACTAAAATCTAGATAAAAGTCACAATTGGTGGTGTTTAAGCTTGAACCAAGGATAGAAATGAAGTCCTTGTTGCTCAAGGATTCCAAAAAGACCGAAATTGTGAGCTAAGGTGGCCGGAATTGAGATCGCCAGTGACTGAGCTTGTAGACGGCGGGGTTTAGCGCGTGTCCAAGATTTTAACAACCACGACACTGTTTAGGCTCAGGGCCTTAGAGAACACACTAACCACTGTCACAAAGACATAGCGTGGAGATAAGGAGTCACCACCCAGGGTAATAACTGAGACAAATTGGAAAGGTGATACTCAATTCTCTAAAAGAAAGCTAGCACCACAACCAGGAGATTCTGGATACGGAATACTAATTTCTTTTAGTCTCATGTTCTTTTAGAATAATTTTATAAATGATTATTTCATCATCTAATTACATGCAATTTTATTAAACCCTAATTAACATCCATCCATCCAAAAAGGCAACAAGTCAATAAAATTATAAGTAAAAATGTATTAAAAAGGTCATGTCTCTATGTCTAAACTATGTTAATTTTATAAATTAGCTAAATCTACATTTTATTTACAAGTGAAATGGAATAAAGGTGGGCCTACATTTTATTAATTAGTGAGCTTAAATCTATTTTTTTAGTCTTTCTAAGATATGAGCTTAAGTCTATTCAATTTTGAAGAAAAATTAAATTAATGGGTCTAAGTCTAACTTAGTTTTATTTTAAGTCAAATGTGGGCCTAGGTCTATTTATTTTAAAAGAAATACAATTTAGTGGGCCGAACTAAGTTTAGACAAGTTTTAATTAACTAAGTGGGCTTAAAATCTAATTAACCTAATGGGTCTAAATTGGTTTTAATTATTTAAAACCTAAATCATTTTTTAAGCCTATTTATTAAGTGGGTTAGACCTAAACGTGGGCTTGGGGCCCAAAAACATTAAAAAAAAGCCCAAAACAAATAAAACACAAAAAATGGATCAAATAAACATTAAAGTGATTTTCTAAAAAACCCTAAATTAATTATATGCAAACCCTAATTTAAGGTACTGCCATCATCGATTTTAATTGATTTTTTTACCCAAGTGAACTTGATTACTAATTAATTTTAAAATACAGAAAATTAAATTTTCACTATTCCCACTACCGGAGCTATTACAAACTACGTACAAAATTAAAATTAAATGATTATACACCCAAAAATTAAAATAACTACACAGAACACCAAAAATGGAAAAATAATAAAAAAAAATCCTAAATCCTACTGTAAAACAACACAGGTTCCTCCATAGCATTCTATGGACTTTCTACTCAATTTAAATATAGGCAGCATCCTCCTCAATTCACATGCACATATCAAAACAAAAACAAAAAAAATAATTAGATTAGTAGTGAAATCAAATAATCAAAATAATAACTAAAAATAAAAGAAAAATCATAAATTAAAAACAATAGAAAAGAGTAAAAAATGAAATAGAATATAACATTGAAGATTTAGATGCTGTGCAAATACCCTTTTTGAGCCCCTCAGATTGGATTATCACCGTTGAAATTAAAATATTATTGATTCTGGACTATTGCTTTCGGAAACTTCAGTATTCAAAACTAGGGTTTTTATGCTCGTAGTCTCTATGTTTTTCCATTTCTCGCTGTGTCTCTGTGTGCCTCTCAAAAAAAAATCCTCTAAAGAAGAAGTCCTCCCCCCTCCGCACGCATGCAGAGTCTGCGCGTATTGAACTTCCTCCAAAGGAGGAATAAACCTATATGATAAAATAGCATTTTTTTTCTTTGATTTTTAAAAAACCTTCTGCATTTAAACAACCTTATCAGATAATTATAAAGATAAAATTTGAATTTTCAACCAATCAAAATGTTGAAAAATTAATAAAAAAACACGAAAAAATCAAATTTTACGAGTCAAAATTGTGTAATGCCGATCGGCATTGTGTAATGTCGATTGACATTGTCTGATGCCGGTCGACATTAAATGCTGACTCTAATTTTTTTTAATTACCAAAAGACCCTTGAAAAATTGACTTATTTACAATCAAACCCTAAAAAACATTGCAATTTAATCCTTAAAGTCCAGAAAATCAAAAACCAGTTTCAATTTTTGAATGAATTTCATCATAGGGGCTTACATCGCAATTATGCACAATTGCATCCCAAAATTGGGTCCTACTACTACTGCTGTCTTCGCGCATTTTGGTGGCGGTCTAGCGGTCTTCAAGTGATAGGGAAGTATAGGTGGAAGAGAGAAGTGGATAGTGATGACAGGTGGTGGTTTGGGGCTGGTCTGGCGAGGTTGAATGGGTACTGGAAGTTGTGTAGAAACAGGGAAGAAAATGGGAAGAGAAGAGAAGAAAAAAAAAGAAAAGAAAAAGAGAACGGGAAGAATTGGCCAAAAAACTAGAAAATCCTGACCCTTATTTGCTTTATTTATTATTATTATTATTATTATTATTATTATTATACATATATATATATATATATATATATATATATATATATATATATATATATATATATATATATATATATATATATATATATATATATACATATATACAATACTAACTTATATATACATATACATATATATATATATACATAACACACACACAACACATGCACACCACATGCACTTATAATAATAATAGTAGTAGTAACAATAATAACTTTAGTATTTTTAAATAATAAAACTTCCAAATAAATTACTTTACGTAAGAAAATATATTTAATGTAAAATAATGAATATTAATCACAAATAATGATAATATATAAATAATATTTAAAATATTATTAACACTGTAAATCTCAAAATAATTTTATATAATTTAAAAATATTAGGTCATTACAGAAATTCTGTCGACTCTGGCATAAAACAATGCTGCCTCAGGGTCAGACATACCCTGTTGATAGACAAGTTGCATCTGCGGTGCAACTAGAGGTATAGTAGCTTCCTCGAACTCTGGCTCTATAGGTTCCTTATCCTGTAGATCTCTCTGCCTACGGCGACCTATTGCTCCTCGAGGTCTACCTCTACCTCTATCTTTGCTCTTGGCTGGCGGCTCTGGAGGTAAAGTCTTGTCTTGAAAGGACTCATCATCCTCAGCCACAACGATTGCTGGAGTGACACGCGCTCGCCTCCTCATTATGAAAAGATAAAAACCAACGGGATTCAAACAAAATAGACAACCTAACGATTATGCAGAATACTAAATCAAGAAAAACTTATTGAAGACATAATTGAACCTAATTTATTATTGTAGTTTTAAAGAAAATACGACTCTGATAACGTAGGTCCACAACACTAATAACCTAGGCTATGATACCTACTTTGTCACGATCCAAATTGGGAGTTATGACCAGTGTTAAGGAACAAGAATTCTTTTGAATCCGGAACTTGTAGCAAGCCTTAAAAATAAAAAAACACATGCAATAATAATATTAAAATATGCTAGAATTAAAATTTTATTTAATATAAAAGCAAATGATTATATATCATACATAATAAAAATATTTCATACAATATTTTGATTCAAAGTCTCAAACTGAAATACAACACACTTCTATCTCAATAACACTACTACTGTAGTTTCTAGAATACAACAAGAGTTCAGATATAAAATTTACATAATCTAGCCGGGGTTGAAAAAGATCGTTGTATAGTACTACTAGGGAGGTTTGAAAAAGAAGAAGATCTTGTAAAAAAATATATTAAGGGGAGTCAAACCTCACTGAGTGAATTATTATAATATATATACATGTAACCTAAAGTCATATACATTCAAACATCAGTATAATAAAATACATATACATGCATTTTACATAGACGCTAAAATCCGCTTTTTTATAATAATGCAGAAAAAGTTTATTTAAATGAAGGATCAAATAGAACCCTAAAAATATACGCAACCTCAATCAAAATATCTTACTAGCCAACAGACTTACTTAATTCTAAAATAATTCTCTTTTCCATTTTTGGACAGTAGACTGGCCTTGAGACACTAAGTCAACTGAGCTGTTGCAGTCTCACTATCAGTGTGATTAACCTTGAGACACTATGTCAACCAAGCTCCTATAATCACACTATTCTCTCACCATAATTATCAATAATCGAATAATCAAATTTCACATCAAATGATTTCGACCATAAAATCTAACGCACTAATATGTACACAGTCCTAGTGCAGCCCACTAGGTAGCACGTTCTACTGATATCCTTCAAATAAATTGTGTAAATGTTGGAAAATAATAAATTGCATAATTAAAATATAATGACATCCATTTTAAAAGAATATACCACTTATATACCAAGCATATACTAGAAATATACCAATTGTATACCAGAAATATACTGAATATATACTGAAAATATTCCAAATATATATGCCACATATATACCAAAATATATATTAAGAATATACTAAATATATGTGTAACATATATACCAAAATATACCAAAAGTATACTAAATCATTAATAAGATAATTCATGTTTAAACACATTATGAAACACGGATGCTCATAATCATGTATTCTATATGCAATGCATATATAAGATAATAACTTACAGGTTTGCACTTCTCTAGACAGACTCGACGGGCCTAGTCCGATAAGTCTCGATCTCAGCACAACTAAAGAAAATAAATAATAATAACAATATTAGAATTGAACTCCTAATTTTACATTTTTAGGAATTTTAAAGGACGACTCGATCTAAAACATGACTCAACCACAAAACCAAAAACTCATGATCGATTCGACGTCACGTTTTATGAGAATTCTATTGAAAATTTGGCAATATCTCCTCTGTAAAATAGATGTCTCTCTACTAAAAGTAGAGACAATCCTACAAGTAAACACACTTCTATAATCACAAATGCACAACACCTCGGATCGGGACCCCGAACAACACAATTTTTCAATCTAGGATCACAATTCGCAATAAAATCAATATTTAATAATAATATAACAAAAATCATTAAAATCCATAAACATAAATAATAAACCACAATATAATATATTTATATAAAAAAAACATTAAAGCTAATTATTTTCAAGTTAGTTAATAAAATCTCAATAATTTATATTATATTAATAAAAATACATTTTTTCAATTATTTGAAATTAACTAATAAAATTCACAATTAATTATTTAAATAGTTCAAATATATAATAAAAATAGTTAAAAATTCATTTAATCACAAAAATAGTAAATAAATTTATTATTTGAATATATTTTCAAAAATTATTATTAATTAGTTAAAAATAGTAAATAATTCGTAAAAATTATTTTAATACTATTTATTATCCCAAAATTATTCAAAACATACTAATTAACCATAATTTCAGTTAAAACACCAAATTCACCAATTTATATTAATTTTTCCAAAAATTAATTTTTCACATAAACTTTTAAAAATTCACAATAAATAATCGGGACATAATTTCAACATACTTCCTTCACAAACTATATTTTAAATAATCAATAAAATTTATTAAAAATAAAAAGATTTTTCGGTGAGGGTCACCGGAACAGTGACTCACCTGAAAATTCAAACCTCAAAAATCAAAATAATTAAAAAAAATTAACAAAAATATATTTGGAAAGCTTAAGCTACACATAACAACATTTCTAAAGAGACTAAGCCTAAATCATAGAAAATAAAGCTAAAAAAAAATTAAAAACACAAAGTTGACCTAAACTAAAATTGAAGAAAACTTACAAATGAGATTATCTAAGCTTAAACCAAACTTAGAACTAGTTTGCCCAAACTAAGAGGATTTAAAAGAGTCCAGGATCGCGAGCTCTCATTGCCAGAAATGCCATCGGTGACGAACTGAACCACCACTGCTACTGCTACTGTTTCTGTTGGTTTTTCGACGACAGAGGAGCGTTGAAGGTAGCAGAAGGGAGAAAAGAATGAGGGGAGGTGATGGTGATAGGTGGTGGATGCCGGTGGGGTTAGGTGTCGTTTTGCAAAAACAGGAAATGGGAAAAAAGAAAGAAGAAAAAAAGAAAAGAAGAAAAAGACGAGAAGGGAAGAAAAGAAGAAAGGGGCTTAAAAAATTTTAACCCTGTCATTTTATATATATATATATATATATATATATATATATATATATATCAACTAACTTTAATGTATATATATACATATATATATATAGCACCACACAAGCACAAACATAAAATAATAATGCTAATAATAATAATAATAATAATAATAATAATAATAATAATAATAATAATAATGATAATAACAATAACAATAATAATGATAATAACAATAATAATAATAATAATAATAATAATAATAATAATAATAATAATAATAATAATAATAATGCTAACATTAATATTTTTAAATAATAATAACTTCCAAATAAATTCCTCTACGTAATAAAATATTTAACATAAAACAAATAAATACTATTCATAAATAATTATAATATATAAAAATTTAAAATATTTTTAACACTGCATATCCGAAAATAATTTTTAATAATTTAAAATATCGGGTCATCACAATAGTGAAGGGGAATTTGTTGCTGCTAAGACTGTTCCTATGGCTAGTTATCTTAATGTTCGAGAAGCAGAGGCATAGGGTGTGAAGGAAGCTCTCAACTGGTCGAAATTCCACAATTTTGCTAAGGTCATTATTGAGATGGACTCTCTAGATGTTTTCAGTGCTTTGGTTGATAAAATTTCGAGTCCTTATGGGTTTGGTGTTATTGTTGTTGACTGTCTTCATTTATGTTCTTTATTTCGAGAAGTGATGTTCTCTTTTGTTCGTAGATCTACGAACTCCTCTGCTCATTATCTTGTGAGGGCAAGGGGTTCTATGTTAGGTTTAGGAGAGTGGGATTCAATCCCTCCTCCTTAGGTATGTAATATGTTAAGTCATGATTTGTCTTCTTAATGAAAGTGTCCTATTTCCTTTAAAAAAAAAACTACAAACTCTAAATTGATAAACTTTTAAAAAATTAGATAGTGTTTAAATTTTATTAGAATTCTATTTTATACATAGTTTATATAATGTGTACATAGTTTAATTTTCTATGCATAGTTTATTTTATATAATGTGACTTACTATATGTAGTTTAATTTTCTTAGTAGTCTCAACTAATGTGTGATGATCTTGAAAGTGATATTTGAGTAATTGTTGGTCTTGAGGACTTTGGAGTTGCGAAAAATAAAGGTTTTTTTTAAAGATTAACTGTCATACAATCAAGTAATAGTAAGAGCTCCCTTCGAGTTATAAATTGTTATTGTTTGTATACAATATATATTTGTCAATTTTAAGTAATAAGTGTTCTAAGCAATCCTATAATTAAACTATAATTCATCGCATAGAGTTTTTTTTCTTTAGTTTCTATTTAATATATTTGATGATTTTAATTTTTAATGTGTAAATGAATCTTTTATTACATAATTTTTATATTATTGTCCCTTTTATTGTAAATTTTATACTACAAATATCTTTCTCCTACAAAAATCAAGCCACCTTATAAAAGATGATAACTCAACACCCATTTAGTGATCTTTCCCTAAATTTTTCACTTGATTTTTTTTATTTATTTTTGTTTCTTTACATCATGGAAGTCATATTGAGCTGTTTTTTACTTGATTTATGATTATTATATATATTACACCATCTCTTTTTTTTAGTCTATATATTTTGTTATTTTTGTTCTTTAATTTGGCAAATAAGCAATGATACCCCACATACATATATTCCTGTTTAATTAAAGACCTTTATTTCCTATATAGGTTATTCGGAAAGGAAAGGCAACCAAATCCATTTAGGAAAAGGTTCTTGCCTCAATAAGACTCTCAAACGAATAAGGAATACTCTCCTATTTGGTTTGAGATTCCTATTCAAAGTGGAATCCTACTCCTTTGAGGTTTAAGTATTACTATAAATAAGACTCCATATGCCTCCTCCTCATTCATTATATTTTTTCATATTCTAATTGCTCTCATTTTCTCTCTAGATTTTCTCTCTATTTTTTGACTTAAGCATCAGAGTGTTTGTGGGGATCCTCCCTACCTCTCACCTTGCCCTTTATTGATCACTTGTAGGATTCTAAGCTCAAGAGTTCTGGAAATAAATTATCAAGTGGCGCCATCTATGGGAAAACTACTAGGAAAAGCCATTCGTACATCCGCCAAGTTAAGAGATTGATACCATGACTTCTAGCCCACTGTCGATCTCAACTCCTGACACTCACATCAACCTTTTAGCACCCATTCCTTTAATCAATCTATCAATACCTCTCCTAACAATAGTACCTTCAGCAACTTTCCAGGATGTCGAACCTTTATCCGGAGGTATGCACTTTCCTCTTGGAAATACCTAGGGGTGGCTGGTTTTAGGTGCCGACTTTCCATATTATGCCCCGTTACAACACCATCACCAACCAATACCTTTCGTACCTTTTCCAAGCCTAACAGATACACTGACTGCAGTTATGCCTAACCTGAACACTGTAGCCCAAACACTCAATCTCACCCCAACCAACAAGGAAGCAATGATACAAAACATCCAAGCTTAGATAGCCTTAATGCAATAATAATTGAACACCTTAGTTCAAAGCGGCAATTCTGGGCTGGCTCACATAGACAACAATATAACACCTTCGGAGATACCTGAGGTAAATAAAAGGAAGGGTATAGTTCTAAACGAGGAATCTAGTTCAACAATTTCGGCTCTCGATGACTCAAAGTTAACCCAGAGGGTTGAAGAAGTTATACACAAAGCCCGTACGAGACTGAAAAAGGAAGATGAATGTATTATGGAAGGCAGAATGCCATTCATAAAGAGGATAATCCAAAAAGATATCCCAACCAAGTTTAGAGTCCCACAACTAGATCAATATAATGGAACCGGAGATCCCATAAACCATATATCCTCATTTAGAATAAGATGTTGCTCTAGAATGTTAATGATGGAATCATGTGCAGGGTCTTCCCAAGCATACTCACAAAGGATGCCCAAAAATGGTTTCACTGGCTCCCAAAGAACTCCGTCACTTCTTTTGAGGACCTGGCAAAGAAGTTTTGCACCCTGTTCGTCACCAACACTCCCCTTGCCAGAAACATCAACGATCTCTGGATGTGCCGACAAGAGGCTGATGAGTCCCTATGAAGCTACCTCAATCAATTCAACAAGCTAACCATGCAAATCAAAAACCTTATAGATGAAGTTGCTATAGAAGCCCTAAAAAATAGCACTAGACTTAGAAAGCTCAAAGACAAGATAATGACGAAGGAACCTGGCACTTTTGCGGAATTAATGGCTATGGCGGTCAAAATAATAAAGATGGATAAAGATAGAAGGATGCGAAGGGAAGAAGAAAAACCACCAACTAAAGAAGAAAGATCAAGATCCAAACAAGCAAGCTTCCCCTGAACTAATTTTAGAAACCGGTAAAAAGATTTGAGAAGGAAGTAGATAGATACACACTTTTAAATACCTCTAGATCCAAAATCCTCATGTGGCTCAGACAAAATGGCATAGGAATTAACCCAGCTAGAAGAATAAGCCCAAACCAAAAAGCCATGCAAGATAGGGGACACTATTGCCAATATCATCGGGAATATGGGCACAACACCGAGGCCTGTAGAGAATTGAAGAATGCCATAAAAAGACTGGTGCAAAATGGTAAACTTAACAATTTTATGAATGCATCCAAAGGAACCAGGAATCCGGATGCCCATGGGTGAGATAGGCTAGAAATAAAGAGGGGTTCGAAATGAGCCAGTCGGCATCATTAACATGATTATTAGAGGAGAAAACGCTGAGAAAAAACCTAAAAGGAGCCATGGAGAAGGCCAACCTTCAAAAAAAGAGAAATCGTATTTGATTTAGAAGATGGGGTTCATCATGCCCACTGTAACGCCCTGGTGATAAGCGCATACATTAACAATTATCTGGTGAATAGGTTATTGGTTGATAATGGAAGCACCATTAATGCACTATTTTGGAATGCTTACAAAATAATGAGAGGCTTTATCACAAACCTGAAAGCCATCCAAAATCCCATTATAAGCTTTTGTGGAGGAACCATACAACCAATGGGGATTGTAGAATTAAAGCTAGAATTTGGAAACCATAAGCCTTCCCCTTAAAAACTTGGGAAATAGAGAAGTAAGGTGCTAGACCTCAACCAGTCGATGGCACTGAGACATTACAAATTACTAATAGGAAAATGGTGAAGATCAACAATGAGCTTGACTATGACATCAAGCAAGGAATAAGGGAAGTCCTCACTAGGCACTCAGAGGATTTTGCTTCTCAGGCATCTGAAATAACTGGGGTAGATCCCCATATTGCCTTACACAACTTAAATATCATACCAGGGGTGAAGCCAGTGATCCAGAAGAAAAGAACCTTTGTGTATGAGAGACAAAAGATAATTGCCAAGGAAACAAAGAAGTTGTTAGAAGCTGGGTTTATCAAAGAAGTTACCGACCCAGAATGGGTAGCCAATGTAGTGCTAGTTAAGAAATCAAATGGTAAGTATAGGATGTGTGTGGACTCTACTGACCTCAACCGGGCATGCCCTAAGGACAGCTACCCACTACCAATAGTTGACCAACTAGTAGACTCCATTGCCGACCACGGTCTATATAGTTTTGTTGATGGAGCGCAAGGATATCACCAAATATCGATGAAGAAAGAAGACTAAGAGAAGATGTCCTTCATCACCCACGAAGGTCTTTACTGCTACAAGGTAATGCCCTTCGGACTAAAGAATGTCTGAGCAACATATCAGATGATGATGAACCATATGCTTTGGGACCAAATTGGGAAAAATGTGGAAGTATACATGAACGACATTATTATCAAGAGCAAGTATGCAGAGCAACATATAACGGATTTGGATCAGGTCCTCCAATTACTGAACAAGTCCAAGATTAAGCTGAATCACGAAAAATGCACCTTCAGAGTTAAGGCAAGCAAATTCCTAGGATTCATGATATCCCATAGAGGTATTGAGGTCAACCCAGAAAAGATAGAGACCATTCACAATATGAAAGCTATGAAGACTATCCACGAGTTATAAAAGCTAAATGGTAGGATCACAGCTTTGGGACGTTTCATCTCTTACTCGGCCAAACGATGCCTACCATTATTCTGAGCCTTATAAAATTCCAAGAAAGAAGATGTTAAAAAATTTCTATCCTCACCACCTCTACTCAACAGGCCAGTCCTAAAAGAAACTTTGTACTTATACCTCTCGGTAAGTCAAGAATGCATAGTTTCAGTTCTAGTAAGGGAAGAAGAGAGCCAATAAAGCTCGGTATATTATGTCAGCAAAATACTCTGAGGGCTGGAGATTTGGTACCCAACACTAGATAAACTAGCTGTGGCCATCATCCATACATCGTGGAAGTTCTAAAACTACTTCCAAGCTCATCCCATTATTGTAAGATCTAGCCCTTGCAAAGACTTTTACAAAGGCCTGAGACTTTGGGCAGATTGGTTCAATGGTCGGTATTACTTGGAGAATTTGACATCGACTATATGCCCCGGCAGTAGGTGAAAGCTCAAGCATTAGTAGATTTCGTTCAAGAAATGACGCTGGAAGATCTTACCATCACTAAAGCATAAGAATGGAAGCTTTACGTTGACAGAGCATCCTCCACTCAAGGATCCAGCACCGAGGTTATCCTTAAAGGACTGCATAAAATTCACATTTGGTGTGCAGTTCGAATAGAGTACAACGCAACCAATAATCCCACCGAATATGAGGCACTCATCACAGGATTACAGTTAGACGCCAAAGTCAAAGCTAAGCACCTTACAATACACTCAGACTCTCAACTAGTAGTAAACTAGGTCAACGGGACATCCTAGATTAAGGATCCGAGCATCAGTAGATACACATGAAATGTCATACAACTCTTGAAGAAGATTGAACATGACGATGGTCAGTGGGAGATAGTCTAGATACCTCGACATGAAAATTTTGAGGTTGACCTCTTAGCCAAATCAGCAATTGAAGACAATCAGGCATTTAAGGGAATGGAGTTAATTGAAGCACTAAAAAGACCTAGTATCGAAGACCCAGATATCATGGAGGTACAGGAAGTCTCAAAATGGATGAAACCGATAGTTTGATACTTAGAAAATGGGAAACTCCAAGAAAATAAATTGAAGGCTCAAAAACTGAAGATGAAGGCTGCCCACTACTTTATCCATCATGGGGAGCTCTACAGGAAATCCCTCTAACACCCATGGTCCAAATGTGTATCCCCTGGGAAGGGAATTACATACTCAGGGAAATCTATGAAGGAATTTATGGAGCACATGAATCCCATTACATACTAATTAGAAAAGCACTATTACAAGGATACTACTGGTCCACCATGTCCAATGATGCCCAGAAACTAACCCAAGAATGTCATAAGAGCCAGCAGTTTGCTCACTTCAATCACAAACCTTCCAATCCCATACATTTGATTGGCAACCCTTGGCCCATCACCATGTTGGGAATGGACATCCTGGGTCCCTTCTCGGCCTCCACTTTATAG
This sequence comes from Mallotus nudiflorus, assembly GCA_947683625.1. Classification (NCBI taxonomy): domain Eukaryota; kingdom Viridiplantae; phylum Streptophyta; class Magnoliopsida; order Malpighiales; family Euphorbiaceae; genus Mallotus; species Mallotus nudiflorus. The sequence goes on from CANTUR010000228.1 coordinate 901,241, forward strand.
AAAATGTTCTTAATTGTGCCCATAGACTATTTCACTAAGTGGGTAGAAGTGGAAGCAGTGTCGACCATCATAAAAGCTAGAATTCAACACATCTTCTGGAGAGAAATCATCTACAGATTTGGCATACCGCATACCCTAATCATAAACAATGGTAAGTAGTTCGATAATGAGAAGTTTAGAAGGTTTTGCTCTGACCTCGGAATAAAGCTTCATTTCACCTCGGTAGCTCAGCCACAGACGAATAGGCAAATGGAGGTCACCAACAGGACCATCATGCAAAGGTTAAAGAAGAGGCTAAACGAAAACAAAGAAAACTGGGTTGAAGAACTTAACAACATAATCTGGGCATACATGACCACTCCTAGATCATCCACAGAAGAAACACCATTCAGGCTAACTTATAGTATGGACGCGGTGATACCAGTAGAAATTGGATCACTAAGTTACAAGGTCAACAGAGACTTAGATCAAGACATAAACAACATCGACATCCGGATATGCCTGGACCTACTGGAAGAAAGAAGAAAATGGGCATCCACTATAGCTGAAGCATATAGGTAGAAGATAGCACAATATCACCTTCGGTGTAGTCATCCAAGACAGTTCAAGATAGGTGACTGGGTACTCAGAAGGGTGGATATTGGCATAAGCAACTTCGACACTGGCAAACTTGGTCCCAGTTAGGAAGGCCCCTACCAGGTTACAAAGCACACATCTAAAGGGGCATACAAAATAAAAGACAGAGAAGGCAAGGAACTACAATAATTTTAGAACTCAGAATGCCTTCAAAAATATTACCAATAAATGTACTGAGAATGATATTAAATAAAGTATTTTCATTCATTAAGAGAAAATCATATTACAAAAGTCAATTACAAAAAAAAATCTCTATTTTACTAAGTGTACATCCAATGGTTCGGACTTAGAGACGGGAGGAGGAGTAGTATTGATAGCACTAACAGGCACTAGAGGTTCAGAAAAGGACCTTTCAGCTGATTTAGAAATATTCCTTGCCCAAAGGGAAGAGGCCTTGTTCTGAGCATCCTCTTTGATGGTAATCCTAGTCAAGTCAGCTGACATTATTCGATCCAGGTCTGCCAAGTCCAGCTCTAAATTCTGAGAGAGCAGGACCTTCTACATTTAGACCTATAGGTCTTAAGAAATCCTGCCACCATGCTCTAATAGGATCTCTTGTTGTTATCCTGGGATTTCTCGACCTTAGCCAATTTCTCTAGATTTGTTATCTGGGAGTCTCTAGATTTGCTATCTGGGAGTCTTACTCTTCAATCCTTTTGGTCAGTTAAGCTTGATTGTGCTCCAGCTCAGCTACCTTTTTCTAGCTCACCTTTGCCTTAGATTTAGCCTCTGTATATTTGGTTTGATAAAGCTCTAGTGCCACCTTTTCAGTATTTAATTTCTTCTCAAAATCAATCTCTATTGTTCCAACCTCTGTCTCTTTTAGGTTGTACTGGCTCTTCAAGAAAAAATACTGGTCCTTCACCAGCAGCAAAGCTTGGGTCATCTGCGCAGAAAGGAACTCGTGTCATTATCTTGAAACCTAAATCAAGAAAAAACCAGAAGTATTCAACACTTACTTCTAATGAATGCCCAATCATGGAGCTAAAAAGCTACTCATGACCCTCCTCAGTCCAGCACTGCATATCGGTTAGAAGCCTCAAAGACTCAGCATACTGATCCCTGACCTAGGCATTCGAGACACGCAGCGGCTTCATCTCATTCAGAATCCAAGACCTTATGTTCGAACACCCAGAGAGCTTCGAATGCTGGATGAATATCTCCTCATCCAATTCCTCCGCATTAGAGTCTCTAGCTAAGAGGTGCCTTTTTTGCCTCCCGACCTTCTCAAGCTGGGACGACCCGGCCATAATCTTCCCCTTCAAAGTCTGGGTAGCTTCATCTGGGACTTTAAGCACAACAAGCTCGGATGAGGAGGGGGTGATTTGACCCTCCTCTTGCCTCTCCAGCTCATCAGCTACAAGCATCCACAAAGGCAAAAAAGTCAGCCATCTAGAAATAAAAAGGTAAAAACAAAAGTTATAAAGATACCTTTCAATGACCAAAATGTACCAGTGGATTGTACACGATCTCGGCAGACCCTCCATAAATATCTTCTCGACACATCTTCGGCTGACCAAGCATCAACCATGCCATTGAGATAAAGCTTCAGGACCATCTCAGTATCCTGGTTGGACAGTTTCAGAGGCCGTTTCACTCTATAACACTCGTCAAACCATATGCGCCGAACAACCACGAAGTTTGAGTGGTGCTCAATGATGAAAAACTTATGCCTTCACTTTTTGTGAAGATCCAAAAGCTTCACAAATAGGCTATGGTTGAGGACGGTCGAAAAGGAGAACATTAGCTTCCCCTTCTTCCTAGCTAGACTATATAAGTAATGTAGGACGTCTAAGTCTGGTTCCCTACCCTCCTCATGCATAAGCTAAATAAACCTAGTCAGAATCTTGTAGCTATTGAGGTGAAGCTGACCGGGTGCTATGTTATACCTATTCAGAAAGGTTTTGACAAAGGGATCCAGAGGGAACTTTAGACCCCCCCCCTCCAATTGGTCAAAATAGACAACTAATTTCTTTAAGCCAAACATGGGAGTATGGGCCTTAAACTTTCTATCTACGGTGTGCAGGGTGTAATCAACGAGAATGCTAAAACGCCTTTGATACCACCTTAATAACTCCTCATCTATCCTAGAAATGAACAAATCAGAGCTAACCTATTCCCTCGGTGCCATGAGTCTATCTAAGAAACGAAATAAAAGAGGAATGAAGGAAGGAGGAAAAGGATCACCTGGTTATATAATGGAGAGGTCATTGTAGGAAAAAGCTTGGTGGTAGTAGCAACGAAAAAGCAAAGAAGATCAAGGAAACCAACAAAATAGCAAAGAGCAAAAATGCATCACATTAGAGGAACAAAGATACTTATAAAGACAAAAGAAGGCTCTGGAAATAACCATTAACTACCCTTATAATTATTTCAGTTCTCCCCACATCATTAAGGGCAGTTTAGGAAATAAAAAAAAAACCCATTAATTGAGCAATCATTATTATGGCAGCAGAAACATCTCATCTTCTAACACACAAACAGATGCGATGGTTACGTAATTCAAAATTTAAAAATCAAGGCATCAAAGTGACATAAAAGTTACCAGTCTCGGGCGTGCCACTATTAGCTACTCTTCCACACTCAGCATTGTAAGATTCAGTGTCAAAGTCCAGTAACTGAAGTTGGCTCCCTCAGGTTGCTTTTATAGTTCTGAGGGCTAGCATTCAAGCTTTACTTCTAAGACACCCTGACTATACAACACTTGGGTTGTGCTTCTAATGCACCAAGATTAAGCCCAGTGACTGAAGCTGACATCCTCATATCACTTCTATAGTATTGAGGTTTCGAGCATGTAAGCCTCGCACATTAAGTCCAGTGATTGAAGCTGGCACCCTCAGGTCACTTCTACAGTACTAAGGTTCTAAGCATGTAAGCCTCGCATCCTTGTACCGAGCATCTAAGCCTCATGCATTAAGTCTAGTAATTGAAGCTGGCACCCTCAGGTTGCTTTTATAGTACTAAGGATCGGCACTCGAGCCGCGTTTTTAATGCACCGAGCATCAAAACTCCAGTGACGACTAGTTTCGTCGTGTTATCTTCACACTGACAGGTTAATCTTTTACATATCCTTTCTTATTGTAGATTTCATGCACTCAAGCCCAATTGGCACTCAAACAACGTTCATATTCGAATGATCTCAAGACTCGACATTAAGCATTACCTTTCCTGTTTAATTAAAGTCCTTTGTTTCCTATAGAAGTTACCAAATCCATTTAGGAAAAGGTTCCTGCCTCAAGAAGACTCCCAAACAAATAAGGAATACTCTCCTATTTGGTCTAAGATTCCTATTCAAAGTGGAATCCTACTTCTCTCAGGTTTAAGTATCACTATAAATAAGACTCCATATCCCTCCTCCTCATTCATTCTATTTTCTTATATTCTAGTTGCTCTCGTTTTCTCTCTAGATTCTCTTTCTGTTTTCTGACTTAGGCATCAGAGTGTTTGTGGGGATCATCCTCACCTCTCACCTTACCCTTTGTTGATCACCTACAGAATTCCAAGCTCAAGAGTTTCAGAAATAAGTTATCAAGCAATATTGGTTAAAATATTCCACCATCGAAGTTACTTGAGAGCGTAAATATTGGTTAAAATTAGTTTTCTAATTTTTTGATGCTTATGTGTCTCTAAAACTCTAATTCTTAGATATGAAGACTCTGGGGCAAAAAAAAGACAACCTCATAAAGAAAAATCAATTTAGCTTATGGATTTGATAAAAATCCGGAATGATGGATTGGGTGGGATATTATATTTTATACTTGTATTGAATAAACTGTTTTGCAATTATCATGGCAGTATCTAAAATTCTCTGAAGGTATAGTTCTTATGAGGTTATTTTTTATATACTGAGAGAAGGTGGTCTTTTTACCTGTAAAATGACTTCAGAAGCATAGTTTAGAGATAAAATTAATGGAGAAAGCAAATTTGGAGCTAAAATTTGGACAATGCAGTGGGAGGTGACTTGAAGGGAATTTTATAAAAAAATTTATACAAGTAAAATTGACAATATTTAGATATATTTTTCATGAGTAAATGGAATTGTAGGTTTTTAATATAGTCTTTGGTTCCTTTTGTAAATCCATACAAATTTAATAGAATTTTGATTATTGACATCTTAGTTTTACTTAAATATATAAGTACTCCTTTTGTTTAACTTTGTGGCATGTTATCCTCCTTTTTTAAACTTAGTTGGTTTCATTATCTATTGTTGTTTTTAGTTTAACGTTTCAATGCGTGATTTACACCATTAGCTTTTATTTAGATTGTGAATCAAAATAATCATCTAATTCACAAATTTAATTTTTTATTCAAATGCAAATCTTTCTCTATAAAAATTTAATGATATATTTTATTATTAAAAAATTAATGTTTACTATTTAATTTTTGTAGACAATTATATAAATTATTTTTTTCTAATGCATTAATTTATATTTGTTTAGGCATTTTTAATTTTTTTAGTTTAAATCATTGGTATTTAAAATTCATTATGTTCTAATTAATTCAGTTCAATTTGAGTATAACAATAAGTACAGCAAAAATTATTGGGCACTTTTAATTTTTTTCAATAAAATGGAGACTTTTTTATGATTTTCATATGTCATCTATTATTTTTGCTTTCAAGTTTTCTATTTATTTAATTTCTATTTATATTATTTCTTAAATAAAAAGTATATTAATTTTAACTACTAAATGAATAAATAAATAAATAGGAAATATATTCAACATATAAATAAATAATATATTAAATTAAAAATAAATAAATAAATAAAGGAGAATATTAAAAATAATTAAAAAAATTTTGTTCACTCAATTTCTTATTGTATTATTTTTTAGATAGGTCGTATAAGGCATTAATTTACTACTAGTTTTAGCTAAATTTATTGACATTGTTAAATGCTATGATGTAGATACTAACACAAATATCCATATTAACACATTAATATTTATGTTGGCATTCACGTTAGCACGTCGATATCTACATCAACATGTCAATATCCATATCTATGTTATAATAATTAATGATGTAAGATTGTCTCTAACCTACTATTTATTTAACCTAAATTTTTTATTATAAAGAGTGATTGTAAAAAATAGTATTTCAACCCACTCTCTAAATTTAAATTATAAATTAAAGAGTGAATTTGATTCTCTATATATAGAGAGTAAAAATTCACTCTTTATGCAAAATGTTAATTAATACAACTTTAATTTCTATACATATACTTATTTTCTATTAGCTTCTTTTATTACTTAAAATATTTTACTCTTTATTTCCAAAATATTCAAAAATTATTAAATACTTATAGGATAAAATAAAATGAAATATAAAAAGTGTATTAGACTTAAATAAAATTGTTTGCTCTTTATATTGAAAGATTTCTTTAAATAATCTTTATCACTTAGAATATACTTTTTATTTTAAAGAATACCTTTAAAATACTCTAAGTAAAAATATTATACTCTAAGTAAAAATATTATATTAAATACTTCTTAAAATATATTTTTTATTTTAAAAAGTACCATCCCATATTACTGAGCATTGAAAATATTACACAAAAAACCTTTAGACCTAAAGTAAAAAAGCCCTAAACTATAATTTTTTATTTATTTATCCCTTTTAACTTTTGCACATGCTAGCAAAATATTATTGACAGAATAAAACTATAGTATATTTTTAGTTAAATTATAAAATTAAAAAAGATATAATTTTTTTAAAAAAAATTGCAATTTCATTTAAAAAATATAAAATGATTGTCTAACATAAAATATTAAATATTTTCTATGTTCCAAAATTATAGGCTCACTTTTGTCATTTATCTCAAATTATAAGTTTTTACAAGATATTAATTTACTAAATAATATATCATTTAATAAATACATTCTAATTTTAATTTTATTAGAAAGTGTAATTTTTATTTAATATTATTGAAAATATAGACTTGAGATAATACATTTTAAAAATTTTAGGTTTAAAATGTGTATAAATTAAATTAAATTATAAATTTTTAGCTGATGGGCGAAGGTAAATTAATTCCTCTTCTTATTTTAACCTTTTTGTAAAGGAAAAATGCATCTTGAGGCTCCTGTACTTTCAACGTTTTTTACATTTCACTCTTGTACTAAATTTTATACATATTGCACCCTTATATTTTTAAAAATTTGACATTGAGCCCTTATTTTACGGAAACCCTTATTTGACGAAAAAAGATAACTAGAGTTAAAAAAAAATTCCAGTTTTATCCTTGTAATTTTAATTTTTTTCCTATTTAATCCTTACAAGTTATTTTTAACAATTAAATCCTTAAAATTTTCTAAAATAATCCAATTAAATTTACTAAAAATTTTTAAAAACTATATATTTTAAATTTTTATCTAATTGAAATGTAGATTATTTATTTTTAGTAAATTATAATATTAGAAATATATAGATGTAGACCACCGATCCGATCAGCCAATGATTCAGGGACCCAGGTGCTCAGTTTGATTAACCCGCACGAAAGCCCAATAATGAGAATGCAAAGCTTGGATACAAGTACAAAGCCCGAATCTTTGATTGGAAATGGACTTGAGAGCCCGAAATCGTCCATACCTAGCTCAAATCATCTAAACCTAGCCCAAATTGTCTAAACCGACCTAAATTTACCTTGGCCCAACGCAAGGTGAGGCCAAAAAGGCACCACCTCTATGCGAAAAGGTAATTGCCTCTATAGCAATAGCTATAGAGACGATCGCCTCATCACAGTGGCGCCACTTCTGTGGCAGACCACTTGCAATAGCATTTAATGCAGTTGCAACTATGGTGGTCAAGTGGAATGGGCCCCACACCCTACAAACTTGATTTTTACGTGAGAAATATTTTGTTTTTTGGGGAAAAAAGGCTATTGAAGCTCATGATGGTCTAGGAACCAAGGGGTATGGGTAAGGGCTAAGATAAAAATGGAGAAAGAAGAGAGAGAAAAAAAAAGAAGCATTAGGTAGATTTAGCGAAAAAGAACTAGGAATAAGAGGGAGAGGCTTTGAAACCAAAAAAGGGTGTTCTTGAGAAGAAGAGAAGAAGCTCAAGGTCAAAAGTCCATTTTTCTTGAGAAGAAAAAGGTGAAAGAAGCTTGTCCTCAAGTGTAGCTCATATTCAAGTAGAGTTCAACATCCAAAGCAACCTTTGAGGGCCAACTACTTTGTTAAAAGCTCATACTTAAGCAAATCCTATCTATCTGCTTAGCATTTTAATGTTAGACTTGCATATGACTTAGTTTGTTTATTTATTTAATTTATATTTTAAGTTTATGCTATTTGTTATGCCATATTATTAATATGATCTACTAAGGTGTTGAATATAGTTGTAAAATAACAAGTTTTTTTATTGATTGCTTGCATGTCATTTGCTTAAAATAAAAGTTTAATGGTTTGAGAGTCAGGTTACCTGTTGATCAGGTGTCGCCTCTATGAAAGGGCATTGCCATTAAAGAGGCGATCACCACTCAGATAGGGCGACCCACACCTTTATCTTGAGATTTTTGTAATATTTATGTGTGATTTTGATTTCCAAGCATGCTTAGGTTCTTATACTTTGATTATTTGAATATGACTGTCTGTATCATGTCTTCTAAGTTAATATATTAAGCTCTTAACCTCCATTTGCATGAACTTATTTTGTAAATTGGTTTGAATGCTTTCTTTTGAGAGATTTCATATATTCTAAGACTAATATTTTGGCATTTGCAGGATCTTTCAGGCTGATCTCCTTGAATCGTTAAGGATTTATCCATTAACTAGTTATTGAGAGGTTTTTTATGGGTCTAAGAACTAGTTTAGTCTTGGTATATTTTCAGTATATTTTTGGTTTATTATACTTTTATTTGTGTAAAAATTTTGTAATCCTTAATCCCTTCCCCCTTTGAATTCTAATGTATTGTTTTGATTTATTATTTTGATGAATTTCGGGACTTTAAGGCATGAAATTGAGCTAATGTGCAAACTCAGACTTAAGTGTGAAATTGAACAATTGATTGATAGTAACTCCAAATTGCATGTAAATAAAGGAATAACTGGATAATTAAAGGTAATAAAATACAAAACACAAAAAGAGGCTGATTGCAAGGTTGGGTGGGCATTCAAAAGCCCGTACTTAGTTTCTGAACCTGTTCTCTAATGATGGCTTCTAGGAACCTTCATGGGATCCAGTTGTTGTATAGTGTATCCCGATTTTTATCCGGGTGGCGACTCCATCTCCATTTAGGTTTTAAAGACCTAACATGTATTTTCTAGTGGGCTTTGAGCCCACATAGTGTCGTGATTGCCAATATTTGGGTGCGCACTAAACCCCGCTGCCTACAATATAATATTAGAAATTTAAAAATATTATAATAAATAGTGTAAATTTTAATTGTTCATTAAATATTTAAATAATCAAAGGTATTAATGAAAAAATTATACATGATAAAATTTTAACTAATAAAAAGACATGTAAGCTATTTAGTAAATGACATATAATAAATTATATTCACATGTATAAAATTTATATATCTATCCAAATAAATTTATAATTGATGTCCAAAACATATATTATATAATTTATATAATTCAGCTCGCATGTAAGTTAGGAGAGATGACTGTCTTTTTTATTAACTAAATAGTTTATGTGTCTTTTTTATTAGTTAAAATTATAATTTATATTATAATTAGTAATTTTACACATAAACTATTTTTTATTATATTAACTAATAAAAAAGACACAAAAAAATATATTATAATAAATTATTGATATATTATTTTTTCACAACTATATATTTTTAAAAAAATTTAAAAATTTTAGAAATTTTTTAAATTATAAGAGAGATAACTGCATGCAAGATAATATTCAACACCAAGTATTAATTTAAATTTCATAACTTTAAGTTAATATTATAGTAAATTATATATGTGTGAATATAAATTAATATATTTCATTTACTAAATAATAAACGTGTTGTAAACACCCGATTCGGTAGGCCCGTGTTAGGGGACGAATTAGGGTTGCTTAGTTTGACCGGCCCGTTGTTAAGCCCAGTGATGAGAAAGTGAACTTGGACATGGGAATGAAGTCTGAATCTCTAAGTGGAAAGTGGACTTAAAAATCCAGAAGCCTGAAAAACCCAAAACCAAGCCCAACTATCCAAATTCGGCCCAAACCCGCTTGGCCCAGCGCAGGCCGGGGCCAAAGAGGCATCGCCTCAGTGTAATGAGGCAATCACTCTTTGGCAGCTGCCAATGAGGCGATTGCCTCATTGATGAGGTGCCGCCTCTGTGGCAGCCCACTTGTAGCTGCAATCATGACGATCAAGTGGTGCGGGCCCCACTTTTCAAACCTGCTTCTTGGGTGAGAAAAAGACTTTTAGGGAAGGAAAAAAGGTTAGGAGAGCTCATAATGGGCTAGGAGGCTTAGGGGCATGGGAAAGCTAAGGAATAAAAGAAAAAAGAGAGAGAATAAAAGAGGGAGTGAGTGAAAGAGGAGGGGGGAGCTCTGGAAAAAAAAAAGACAGAGAGAAAAGAAAAGAAAAAAATGTCCTTATGAAAGGGGAGGAAGGTTGAAGCAAAGGGGTCCACTTTCTCTATAAGAGAAAAAGGAATAAACTTGTATCAAAGGTAGATATCATATCCTAGCAAGGATCTCAATCAAAACATCTATGAGGGCCTCTCATTTTGGTATAAAACCTGCACTCAAACTCAACATGTTCATCATTTTGTGTGTTCTTGCTTGTGTGCAACTAAATCATTAGTATATTTTAGGTATTTCTAGTTTATCTTGCTCAATATCTCACTTTTTTGATGTGATCTTTGAACACTTTTGCATGTAGTTGTAGTTTGATGATTATAGAGTGTGTATATGCATGTTTTGTTACTTAGAGTAGAAGTCTAAGCGTGTGAGAGTCGATTTCAGCCTTCTGACCAGGTGGCGACTCTTCACAGAGGCGTCGCCTTTTGTCAATGAGGCGATTGCCTCATCAATAAGGCGATTGCCCCATTGACAGGCCTCTAGGAAGTCTTCCTTTTATGTGTGTGTTATATACCTTTTTTACCTTAGAAATATTAGGGGTCCCTGTTGATGAGGCAGTCGCCACATTGACAAGTTTGGCCTGCTTTTAGCTCTACTTTTCTACTAATGCTTGTCACAACATCCACTTTGATATGTATTTTTCAACCTTAAATACATGTATGTGTTGTTGTATAATGAGGTTTAACCTTGATCGTTCGATGCTTCCTTTAGTCCATAATGTAAAAATCCCTTCTTTATAAAGCCTTTTGTAAGTATCGTTATTTGTGATTTTATTTTTTCTTAGAAAGAAGGACTAACTATGTGTTATTTATAGGAATTACTTGATGATTTTTGTCATCGAGTAGTCACTTTTGTTAGTTATTCCTTTGTACATTGCCGCTTTTATGTTATTTTATTGGTTTATCTTCGGTATATGTTTGGTTTATTTTCTGTATATTATTTCGTTTATTTAGCTAAAAAGCGTTATAATCCTTAATCCCTTTCCCCCATTCGATTCTGAATGCATGGTTGTAATTATTATTTATTTTATTGTTGTTGAATGTTGGGACTCAAAGGCATGAAATTGGACTAATGTGCAAACTCAGACTTGATTATAAAATTTGATAATTATTCGAAGGCAATTTCATTACGTGTGGTAAATGAGGAAATAATTAAATGGTAGTAAAACACAAAACACAAACGGAGGCCAACTGCAAGGTTGGGTGAGCATTCAAACACTCATACCCACTTTCCGAACCCGATCTCTGATGACGGCTTCTGGGAACCTTCGTGGGATCCAGTTGCTATACAGTGTGTCCCGGCTTTTATTTGGGTGACGACTCCATCTCCGAATAGGCCCATGACTTATATCGTATTTCCTAGTGGGCCTCGAGCCCACACAATGCCGTGATAGCCAAACACTTGGGCGTGCGCTAAACCCTGTCACTTACACATGTCTTTTTATTAGTTAAAATTTTATTGTGTACTATTTTTCATTAATATCTTTTAATTATTTAAATATTTAATGAACAATTAAAATGTACATTATTTATTATAAATATATTTAAAATTTCTAATATTATATATTTCTAATATTATAATTTACCGAAAATAAATTATCTACATTTCAATTAGATAAAAATAAAAATATATATAGTTTTTTATTGGATTATTTTAAAAAATTTTAAGGATTTAATTGCTAAAAATAAAATTATAAGAATTAATTAGAAAAAATTAAAATTATAAGGACTAAATTTAATATTTTTTAAATGTCGTTGTTGTTTCATCAAATAAGATTTCAATGTCAAATTTTTGAGAGTATAAAGTTGCAATGTGTATAAAATTTAAAAATGTAAGAAATATTGAAAGTACAGAGAACTCAGGATGAATTTTTTCTTTTGTAAATTTTGTTTTGAGATGGCAGAACCAAACATATAAGAAACTCTGAGACATGGTGTTGATGGGTCTTGAATCTCGATGCTGTGCTGGGGTCCTACCTGTTCCCCCCAACACATGTTATTGTGTAATGACATCGGAAGAACACGTTCTTGACAACAATTCGTTATGATGCGATTTGGTCTGAACTGGACTCAGACCATTTTTTGAGACCGATATTTCACAAATCATAACTCCAAAGACTTGTTCGCATATAATCATTCCTCCTAAATCAATTAGTTTGAATTAATTATTACCTTTATTGATATTTTTTTTTAACGTGCAACACATGTGCTTAAAATAATTATAAAATATATAACTTATGTTAATTTTTTATTACAAATAAAAATTATTATAATATTAATAGAATAATTGTTAATAATAAATAATATATATTATTGATAATAATTCATATAAAATGTGTATTATATTTTAAGAGTTATTATAAAAAAAAAAGAATACTGACAGAAAAATAATTGTTTTTAAAAATGCTCATGTAGTGATAATTTTAAACATTTAGTATGAAAAATAAAAAAATATACTATAATTATAGAATATAAAAATTAATATGAAAAAATAATATTATTTTTATCTATAATATAATTAAAATAAATATGAAGTTTATACTAATTTAATAATTTATGTATTTATTTAAAATTGATAATAAATACAATATAATTATCCTAATTTTATTTAAATCTATAACATTTTTAAATATACAATTTTAAATTTTAAAATACAAACTAAAACTATTTTTACTAATTTTAAAAACTTTTGAAAATTAAATTAAGACTTTTTTTTTTAACAAATTAAGACTTTTTTGTGAATATATAAAAAGTACATGTCTATTTTTGTCCAAAAAAGTTTTCCCTCTATTCATGCTTTTATATATAGTAGTTTGTAATAACCTTAATTTTTAAATTAATTTATTTTAAAGTGAGATATGTAGTATTAATAAATTTAAAAGTTATATTTTATTATTTTATTATTTTGTGGTTAATATTCATTATTTTATGTTTAATTATATTTTTCTACGTAAATATTTTATTTTGAAACCTATTATTTTGGACATTTAAATTTCATTATTTATAATTATTATTTCGGATAGAACTACTTTAATAATATTTAATTTAGAGCATTGTTAATTCTATTATTGTTTTATCAAATTCTATTATTTATTTTATTAGAATTATCATTATTATTAAGTATTATTTTATGTGAGTTAATTTACTTGTGTGTGTGTAAACACCCAATTTCGGGATGCAATTGTGCATAATTGCGACGTAAGCCCCTATAATGAAATTCATTCAAAAATTAAACTTGGTTGTCGATTTTCTGGACTTTAGGGACTAAATTGAAACATTTTTTAGGATTTGATTATAAATAAGTCAATTTTTTAGGGGTATTTTAGTAATTAAAAGTAAAAAAAATTGAAAATTGAAATTATGGATTTCCAATCGGAAATCCATAATTCTGATCGAAAATCTAGGAAATCCAATTTTTCGATCGGTATTGCACAATGCCGACATATAAAAGTCCCATTTTTTTATTTTTTCGCTTATTTTTTCTTATTTTTTGTTGATTTTTTCAATGTTTTGATTGGTTAAAAAATTGAATTTTTAATATTAATTTTATCTGAAAAGATTTTTGATGGATTAAAAAACACGTAGCTTTCAAAAATCAAATCCTTATCATAGAAGATGAGTCTATTCCTCCTGATAAGGAGATAAGTTTGTTCCTCTAAACGAGGAGGCCAGTATGTGCAGACTCTATTTTTAAAAGCAGAGTCTGCATGCGTGCGGGGGAGGACTTTTTTTTTTGGAGAATTTTTGGAGACTCAAAGAGAGAATTGCGTAAAAAAAAACCCTAAACTCAAAAAGCTCCTGAGAACACCCTTTCCAGTCCAGAATCAATAGCCATTCAATTTCAATGGTGATAATCCAATTTGAAGGGCTAAAAAGGGCATTTGCATAGCATCAATATTCTTTTTCTTTTCTTTTTTTCTATTTCATTTCATTTCTATTATTTTCTCTTTGTGATTTTTTTATTTTTTTCATTGTCACGACCCAAACCGGGGCCATAATCGGCGCTAGGAAACAGGAATTCTTTTGAATCCGGAACCCGTAGCAAGCCTTAAAATAATAAAACATACAGTAAATAAAATAAATATACAGCAATATAAAAATACATCAGAATTTAAAACTCAATAATTATGATAAAATGATCTCTGCATATCATAAAATAAAATATTTAATACATCATTCAGAGATATACCTCTCTGAAATTAAAATCAATATATATATAATACATAGTACTACTTCCGACTAACATAAATACAACTACTGTAGTTTTCTAAAATACAATATAAAACTAGGTAAAAGATTTACATAATAAATCCGGGGCAGAAGAAATCCGACAGATAGGCTTATTGCTGAAGTCTGATAAAGAAGACTCTTTTGTAAAAACATCAACTGAGGGGAGTCAAACCTCACTGAGTGAATTATTATAATATAAATACACACATAACTAAATGTCAAATGCAGACCCTCATAAGTATATATAATAAATATATATACAGGCAAGTACACACAGATGCTAAAAATCACTTTATAATTAATTCTGAAGAAAACATTGGTTTATGAAGGATTAAATAGAATCCTAAGTTATCGTAACCTCAAATATCAATAGAAAACACTTTAGCCATACTGGTTCACTTAATTCCAAGTAAATTCACTTAATCCAATTGGACAGTAGATTGGCCCTGAGACACTAAGTCAACCAAGCTCCAGCAGTTTGACTGTCAGTGTGATTGGCTCCGAGACACTTAGTCAACCGAGCTCCAGCAATCACACCATCAATTACATCACATCTCAATCAAATCAATCATATCATTCTTAATCAAATCATAATACCATAAATGATTCTTACTCAACCCTAAATCTATCGTACCGGTATATACACGGTTCTAATGTTGCCCACTAGAAAGCACGTTTTATTAATATCCTTCATTAAAAATAAAATATACATACGAAAAAATAAATAATGTATAATGACATTTGCAATGATCAAATAAACCATATATATACTAGAAATATACTTAAAAAAAACTAAGTATATTTCAGGTATATATACGTAAAATCAACTCAAAGAATTCATGAAATATACTCAAAATCAACCAATAATATGCTTAAACATAATTTGAATATAAATCAAAAAGAAAACATGCATTTATTTTAAAATATACCAATAATATACTAAAAATATACCTAAAATATACTTAAGCATTCAATAAAGTAATTATGCAAAATCTTACATTTAAAACATATAATTCTAAAACATGCAACCTAAAGCAATGTATATATATCATAATAACTCACAGGGATGCGCTCCTTGAAATTGGTCCGACGGGCCTAGTTCGTTAGGCCTCGGTCTCGGCGCAACTAAATAATAAAAATGATCACAAATCAGAATATATATCTAACTTAGGCTTCTAAAGACTCGATCTAGAATTACTAAATACGAACAGACACAAAATCAGAATTAGACCCAATGTCACGTTTTACGAGAATTCTACTAAAAATTCGATAGAACCTCCTCTGTAAAATGGACATTTCTCTACTAAAAAGTAGAGTCGGTCCTGCAAGAAAAATACACTTCGAATACAAAAATCCTCACAACCCTCAGTTGGGATCCCGAACTACTGAAATTCCCTAACCGAAATCCACAATTCACCATAAATTCAAATACTACAATAAAATATATTAAAATCAATAAATACCATAAATGCCCTTCAAATATCAAAATTTAACATATTCAGTATTAAAACACCAAAAATAATTATTTTCCTAATAATTACTTAAAAGCCCTAATTAATAATATAATATTATTAAAAATCCATTTTCTCAATAATTCCACAAATATTTATAAAAATTCATTTTATCAATCCAAATTACTTAATTAGTCCAAAAAAAAATTAAACATTACTAAAAATCCATTTATTTACAAAAATAGTATATTATATATTATTTGAAAATAATTTTTCAAAAATCAGTATTAATTAGTTAAAATTAATAAATAATTTGTAAAAATAATTTTTATACCTCAAATAATATTAGAACCAATTTAAAAAAATATTTAACTAAAATTATCACTAAATTACCAAATTACCCCTAATATTTAAAAATACACATAAAATACTACAAATACTAAAAAATTCAATAAAAATTATATAAATACACAAAAATTATTTTCTCAACATATTATTCATTAAAATCAACAAATACATTTAATTAACCAATAATTACTAACAAAATATATGTTTAACCTATATTTTCAAAATTGACATAAACTAAAAATAATTATAAAAATTACAAAAATTCACAAAAATTATAAAATAAATTCTAAAATTAATATTAACCACCAATAATACTAAAAATCACAATTTCATAATTTATATAATTAATTTACGAAAATAATAAAATATTCAAAAATTCACAAAAATCAAAATAATTCCAAAAAATCACAAAAAAAATTCAAGCATGTAGATTGAGCTAAGGGGAACAACTTTTGTGAAGGGATTTTTCATGAATCAAGCAAGAAATCTTGAAAAAAAAAATCAAAAATTCAAAAATGGCCAAAATTGAAAATGAGCAAAACACCCTACCAAAACGCAATTTCAAGCTGAAAGAAGTTTGGATTCCTCCTCCTCGATGTTCCAGGAGTTCAACGGCACTAGAAACGTCCAATTTGGTGGCTAGACGGAGGAGAACGACGAGGAAGTCAACTTTTGATCAAAAATGGGGGTTGCTGTCGTTGCCGGCGCCGAAGAAGGGAGAGGAAGACGACGGCGATGAGGGCTGAAGGGAGAGGCACTCTGACGATCGACGAACAGAATGGCGGACGGCCAGGGGCAGGGATGGTAATGATCAGGGAGGGGGAAGGAAAAATAGGGAAGTGTTTTTGTTTTGTATATAATAATCATAAAACTATATATTATATCTTAAATAACTATATATTATAATATATATTAATATATTGTACAATATTCACACACCACACACTTAAATATTTCAATATATATACATATACACACACACATATATATATATATATATATATATATATATATATATATATATATATTACACATCATAATATTAATATTAAACCCTAATTATATATGTGCACATATATATATATATATATATATAACTCATAAAATAAAAGTCAATAATGTAATTTATTAAAATAATAATATTAAAATATTAATGTACTAAATTAAGCATTATTAAAATAATATTGTCCGAAATAATAAACTTTAATATATACATTTACGTAGAAAATTATAATTAAACGTAAAAATAATGATAATTATCCACAAAATAATAAAATAATCAAATATAGTTTTAAAATTATTAACATTGCATATCTTATTTTAAAATAAAATAATTTAAAAATTTAGGGTTATTACAGTTATTGTTTTGATTATTCAACTTCTCTACTAATCTAATTACTTTTGTGTTTTTTTTTTTATTTTGATGTCCACAAGTGGATTGAGGAGGATATTGCTTGTGTTTAAACTAAATAGAAAGTCATGGAATGCCATGGAAGAACCTATATTGTTTCCCAGTAGAATTTAGGGTTTTATCATTTTTTTATTTTAGTGTTCTGTGTTTTTTTTTATGGATGTATAATTGTTTAATTTTAGATTTTGTACGTAATTTCTAATAGCCCCAGTAGTGGGAATAGTAAAAGATTTAATTTTCTACACTTTAAAATTAATTAGTAAAACTAGGTTCACTGGGTAAAATTAATTAAAATTAATGGTGGCCTTAGTTAATTAGGGTTTGTATGTAATTAAATTAGATTTTTTTTAGAAATCATATGTAAATGTATTTTTATTTGATTTTGTGATTTTTTTTAATGTTTTTGGGCCCCAAACCCACATTTAGGTCTAACCCACTTAATAAATAGGCTTAAAAATGGTTTAGCACTTTAAATAATTAAAATCAATTTAGGCCTATTAGATTAATTAGATTTTAGGCCCACTTAGTTAATTAAAACTTGTTTACACTTAGCTCAGCCCACTTAAATTCATTTCTTTTAAAATAAATAGACATAGGCCCATATTTCATTTAAAATAAAATCAAGTTAGACTTAGGCCCACTAATTTAACTTTTCCTTTAAAATTGAATAGACTTAAGCCCATTTTTAAACAAAGTAAAATAAATAGATCTAGGCTCACTAATTAATAAAAAATGTAGGGCCACCTTTAGTCTCTTTCTCACTTGTAAATAAAATGTAAATCTAGCTAACTTTTTAATAAAATTAATATAGTTTAGACTTAGGGATAACACGATCTTGAGTGCATTTTTTATGTGTAATTTTATTGACTAGATGTCTAAGGTTAAATGGATGTCAAATAGGTTTAATAAAATTGCATGTACTTAGAGGATGAAATAATCATTGATAAAATTATTCTAAATGAACACGAGACTAAGAGAAGTTAGTATTCCGTATCCAGAATCTCCTCGTTGTGGTGCTAGCTTTTTTTTAGGGAATTGAGTACCACCTTTTCGATTTGTCCTAGTTATTACCCTGGGTGGTGACTCCTCATCTCCACACCATGTCTTTGTGACAGTGGTTAGTATGTTCTCTAAGGCCCTGAGCCTAAATAGTATCGCGATTGCTAAAATCTTAGACACGCGCTAAACTCCGCCATCTACAGTGGCGACTTCACTGGGGATAAGAGATACTAATTCTACTTGTGTTCTTTAGAATTGTTTTATTGATTATTATTTCATTCTTGCATTCATTCTGCATGTCCCTACTAAACCGATGGTATTGGTATATGATTCCATGATTCCACTAGCTTCATAGAGTTGTAGATTGGCTAACCATCACTCTTAGCCTTAACTCGGTTCAAGAGCTCATCTGACCAGAGTCTCTAACCCAAGTCCCTAAGGGGGTAATCTTCTCTTAAGTTGGTAAAGGATGTTGGGCCCCTCTGACCTTGGCTTGTAACTCAAAGTCCATAATGGAGAGCATCTTGCTAAGGGAACCTTAACTTTTCACCGGACCCTAACAACATATAATGGCCTAGTTACTTCCCCTAGGATCTTTACCCAAAGGGCTTGTTTATTTGAATTGCCATGAGGTATTTCTATTTATAAAAGCCCAGGCCTATACCTTTAAAGCTCATTTAGGCTAATAAGGATTAGGCTAGACCTTTATATTTAGAAATGTTGTCTCTATGCTTTTTATTTTAAAGAGAGATTTGGCATACGCGTCGGCTCTTAATATCCCTTATTGATATGAAGGCCAAAACCAAAAATCCTAGAAAAAGAAAGTCGCCATTGAACACATATGTGGGAGGAATAAGGTTGGAAGGCTTATGCTTGCATGTTGCCTATTGATTGCTTCTTGATACTTGCTATTTGCTAAGTGCTTGCCTACTATTTGTTGCATAAACACATGCATCATGCATACATACAGTCCATGCATCATACTAATACCTTATTTTGTAGCCATCATAGATTCATCTGGGCCTTCTCATGTCTGGGGACGAAGAGATGGCAGATTGACCAAAGTTGATTTAAGTCCGGAGTCTATAGCTCAAAGCATTCTTCACAGACTGGAGAGACAAAAGGGGAGTCCAATCAATCCACTATTCCTAAAAGCTGAACCAACTCAGACTGAACTGACTGAAATGGAACAATAACCAGAGATATGGACCTTGGAGGACATTAAGGGAGCTTTAATGGATGATATGTGTCACGACCCAAAATAGGGGCCATGACCGGCACTAGGGAACGGGAATTCTTTCAAATCCGAAACCCGTAGCAAGCCTTAAAATAAAATAAAACATGCAATAATAATAATAATAACATAAATAAAGCATTTTGTAATAGAAATAAAATCATAAATATTGAAATAATAATCCACCAAATGAAATTAAATCGAACAACTCATCTCATATATAAATAAACTTTTAACACAAATTCCAGTTCAAATCTTTAAAATACATAACTCACACAAATATAATACATAAACTCCACAACTGTTTACAACTACTGCATTGTCTAGATTATAAAGTAAAACTCAGATAAGCAGTTTACATAGTGAAGCCAGGGCGGAAGAAATCCAACATATGGGTCTGCTACTGAGGTCTGAAGACGATGACTCTCCTGAAAAATAGTCAATGGAGGGGAGTCAGATTTCACTGAGTGAATTGTTATAATGTATATACATGCATACTAAATGGCAATGCACACAGTCAATAGTATATATATATAATAAGTATTTATACAAACAAATACACACGAATGTGATAAAATCATTTTATACATTTTACTGAAATCACTGTTTATGAAGGATCAAATAGAACCCTAGAAAATCGCAGCCTCAAATAGTGTTAGATAACACTCTAGCCATACAGGCTCACTTATTCCAAATATATTCACTTATTCCATTTGGACAGTAGACTAGCCCCGAGACACTAAGTCAACCGAGCTCCAACAATCACACTCCCAAATCACATCACACATTAAATCAAATCAATCCAATCAATATCCATAAATGGTTAGTAATGAAGCCTACATGCTATCAGCGTACCGATACGTACTCGGTCCTAGTGTTGCTCACTAGGTAGCACGTTCTATTGATATCCTTCATTAATATATATAAAACATACATTCATAAATAAATGAGGCATGAATTTCAATAGAATAGCAACATAAACCATATATATATACTAGAAATATACCAAAAGTAAACCAGGTATATTTCGAGTATATATATGTTAAATAAATCCAATATAATTGTAAAATAAACTAGAAATATATTTAAAAACATTTTAAGTATAAATGTTTAATAAAACATGCATATAATTTAAAATATATCAAAATATACCAAAAATAAACCTAAGTACTAATTAAATCATTTATGCATATTTTATCAAAATAAACCATACATTTTTAAAACATGCACCCTAAAACATATATATATAAAATAACAACTCACTGTTATTACGCTCCTCGAGATGGATCTGACGGGCCTGGTCCACTATACCTCGATCTCAGCGCAACTAAACAAGCAAATGATAACAGGAAATCAGAATAATTCTATCCAAATTTTTAGATACTCGATCTAGAATACTAGACACATAATAGAATCAGAATTCGACTGGACATCACATTTTACGAGAATTCTACCAAAAATCCAGTAGAACCTGCCCTATAAAACGGACATCTCTCTACTCAAAGAGTAGAGCTAGTCCTGCAAAGAAACACACTTTGAACAAATTCAATTCACAACCACAATCCCTCGGTCGGAGTCCAAACTACAATTCACCGACCGAGGTCCACAATTCATAGAATAATTATAAAATACTGAAAATGCCCTTTTAATAATAAAAATACATTTTATCAATCTAAATTACGTAATTAACCCTAAAACTTATTAAAAATCAATAAAAAAACTCATTTATTTAGAAAAATCTATATTATATATATAATTTGAAAATAATTTACGAAAAATAGTTTTAATTAGTTAAAAATACTAAATAATTTGTAGAAATCATTTTTATACCTTAAATAACTAATAAAACCAATTTAATTACATATTTAACCAATTTAGTGTCAAATTACCAAAATACCCCTATATATATAAATTCACTAAAATTAATCAAAAAATTCAACAAAAATAGTATAATTACTCAAAATTAATTTCTCAACATATAATTCAATAATATCAATAAATATACTCAATTAACCAATTAATTTCAATTAAACACATCATTAACCTAATTTTTCAAAATTACATAAACTTAATAAATTCCAAAATAAATATATAAAATTCACAAAAATTACCAATAAATTTCTAAAATGAATTTCAACACCTATAAACACCATAAAACACAATTTCATAATTTAATTAATTAATTTTCTGAAATTAGAAAATATTAATAAAATAATAAAAAATACCCAAAAATCAAAATAAATTCCAAAAATTCCATAAAAATTCACAAAGGTAGATTAAGCTACTAAGATCAAAGTTTGTGAAGGGAGTTTGCTTGAATTAATCAAATTGAAGCTCAAAAAAATTTGAAACCCTAAATGGCCAAAAATAGAAAATCAAAACCTAGGAAAATCTAAACCATTTTAAGTGAAACAAAGCTTGAAATCACACTCACTGGAGCTCAAGGAGAAGATAGAGACAAGCAGCGTGAAAAATGGTAGCCGAAATCACTGTGATCGACGGTGAGAAGAAGTTTCGATTTTTCGGTAATTCAAGCTTCAAACAGCGCCGGAGAAGGAAGAGAAGGCGGCGGGGCTAGCTGAGGACAATGGTGGCACACCGGGAGGCACACCGATAGTGAAGAAGTAGCGTGACAGGCGGTGAGTGAGGGAGGAAGGAGTCGGGGGCGATGGTGAGGGAAGAATGGCTCAAATTATAAACAGAGGGATCTTTAGTTTAGGTAAATATATATATGTATATTTATGTATATATATAACTATATTTTATAGTATTATAATATTCATATATTATATTCAAATTAATACACACTATATATTAAAATAACAATATTTACACACATTATTTATTAAAATATACAATATAAGTTTAATTAAAATAACCCTAATTTTTATTTAAATGTACATATATATACATGTTATTTAGCACTTTAAATTATGTATGAGTTCATGCAAATTCATAAAACTAGTCAAAAGAATTAATATTAAATTATTTATGTCTTAATTTCCCTGAAAATATAATTCCCGGGAAAATTTTACGTAAATATCTTAAAATAATGTAAAATAATTAAAATTAGCTTTAAACAAATAACAAACTCATAAAATATCATAAATACATACAAAAATTATTAACACTGCATATCTCGATGCAGTTTAAAAATATCTAAAAACTCAGGATATTACAATATGAGAGCTATGATGCAAGATGAACTGAGATAGGCTTTGGTCCGACTAGTGCAACTTGTTGTTAGACAACCACTTGCTGTTGTTATTGAACAACCACCTGCTACTACTATTGAACAACCACCTGCTATAGGAGCTCCACCTGTTGCTAACAATACTGGGGGGCAACCTGCCACTAGAAATGTGCCTACTACTGATGTGAGATTGGAAGACGTTGAAAACTACATGGTAGAAAAGGTAAAGAGAGAGTTACTTGAATTGGTCCATGATCATGAGTCCAAGTAGATGCAAGCACTGACTCAGAAAATGTCCAAGATGGAAGAGTTGATTAGAGGACAAGGAATAGGATATTCTTTTAACTTTGATGATATACTACAAATGGAGGGTGACAAGCTGCCTGACAATTCAAAATGCCTCAACTGTAAAAATTTGATAGGAGAGGAGACCCTAGAATTCATTTGAGCCAATACACAACAACCATGAGCACTAAAAAAGCAACTCTAGCGGTAATCACTAGGTTGTTTGTGCTATCTCTGAAAGGAATGGCTGTGAACTAGTACCATGGGTTAGAAAAGTCTATTAGAGTTGTCTGGAAGGAACTATGTACTGCATTCTTGAAATAATATGACTATAACACTCAATTGGAAGTGTCAATTAGGGATTTGCAGTTGACTAAATAGAAATTAAATGAGTCTTTTTCTGTTTCTTTAACTTATTTCATGAATAAAGCAGGGATGGTGAAAAATAAGCTTACTAAGAAGGATCAAGTTAGAATGATAATTCATAATGTGTCACCTAATTTGGTTGAGAGGCTATAGATGATGAATCCCAAAACCTTTGTTGATTTATATGATGATGGGTTATAAGTTGAGGAAATTGAGAGTGAGAAAAATAAAACTGCTAAAGGCACAAGAAACCGAGACTACCCAACTGGGGGTATGCAACAAGGAAGTACTAGTCGAGCTGTAAAGGTGCGTGCAGTTCAACAAGCCCGAAGGTTCTCCAACTTCAACCAACCACTCTCTGAAGTCCTAGAGAGGCTAATTCAAATAGGCTTGCTCCAACCCTTAACCTTTTCTAAGTCACCAAACCCAAATCTCCTTAGCTATGATCCAAATAGTAACTGCAAGTTTCATCAAGTAGCTGGCCATTCCACAGATACTTGCATTCGCCTAAAACATAAAATCCAAAACCTGATAGACACTGAAAAATCACTGACTCTGAGAAATCCAATTCCAACCCAAACACTAGAAATAACCCTTTCCCAGACTACCAAAATATTCCACCACCAACCACCATGATGATCAACTCAAGGGTTAGCGAAGAAGAAGTGCTAAGCTCCTTCAAGGACCTCAACCTTATACCCAATGGAGAACCTTTCAGACATCCATAGAGAAGAGTAGAAGATTTACTGGGCCAACCCTCAAGCAAGTTTGATTACAGAGTATTTTACTCAAAACCACCCTCTGCTGATATCCCTATTAAATCAATTAAACTCTCAGGTTAGGGAGATGAGTTTGATGATAAGCTAGAAAAAAAAGATCCTGAAATTCCTGAGCAATCACCAAGAGGAGTTGAAGATTTGTTGGGACAACCTTTGGGCAAGTTCAATTACAGAGTATTCTATTCTAAACCTGCTTCTGCTGACATACCCATGGAAGAGATTGTGCCGACAGGATAGGCTATGAGTTTAAAGAAGATGAATTCTTAACCCCATAACTATCCCAAGAAGGAGTTGAAGAGTTGCTAAGCCAACATATGGATAAGCTGAGGGAGTTGAAAGGAAAAAAATGCACAATAGAAGTTTGGAAAAATAGGAAAAGGGAATGGATCGTTGGGGCCTTGGACATCTAGTATGATGAAGAAAAACCCACTGGAGTTTATGTATAGAGTGATACTCCAAATATGAATCATGTTACTAAAAGCGGGAGGAATTACCAAGCAGCAGAAAAGCAAAATGAAAGGGTTGTAGAAAGGGAAGAAATAGAAGATGTAGAAGGGCTTTGGTTAAAGCTTTGTTGAATATGAGCATTGAAACAACAACTATGTCTGAGGCTATGGTAGCAAAGGTGACAGAAAAGATATATGGGCTGATAACATTTTCATATGATGACTTGCCTTTGGAGGGAAGAAACCATAATAAGGCATTATTTATCCCAGCTAAAGTAAAAGGGAAGAGAACCAACTTTGTAATGGTAGATGATGGTTCAACTATAAATGTATGCTCACTAAAGATCCTGCCTAATCTAGGTTTGAAAGTAGATGACTTAATAGTTTCAAACTTCATAATTAAAGCTTATGATGATAATACTGGGAATGTGGAGGGAACATTTTAGGCTTTGGTTAAAATAGGGCATGTAGAGTCAACTATTAAATTTACTGTGCTGGACATCCCTGTTACCTATACCCTGCTATTGGGAAGGTCGTGGTTCCATGTCCTAGGAGGAGTACCTTCAACTGTGCTCTAGAAAATAAAATTCCCTCATGAAGGAGATGTTGTGACAATACAAGCTGGAACCAATGTAGCTGTGGCAACTATACTTGATAAACAGAAGCATGTGTGTGTTTCGCCTGATTTTCAAGTTGCTGGAATATTTAATGGGACAGATCCCAGGGTTGTAAAAATATTGGAAAGCGTGAATTATCAAATAATGAACAAGTAAGTCCTAGGCCCCCAAATATTAAAACCTAGGACCATACAAAGGGTTTAGGATATACTGAGGTAGGACTAGCTAGTAGAAGAGTAAAGAACAAGGAGAAAGCAAAAAGAAATAAGCCCTTGGGAAGGATTGGTCCACTAAGTGAGAACTTCATCAAGCTAGGGGAGGGCAAGTATTATTTAGGCACTAAAGAATATGTTAATATGGCTAGACAGGATGTCCCTAGGTTTAAGATCTTCAAGGAGTAGATTATGGAAAACCTAGTAGCCAGCAACAAAGAGGAAGTCATGAAGCAAGTAACTGAAAGGATGGGTGATAATGCTGTTGAGGAGTTGTTGTGTCTGCCACCTGAGAAGGAACCACCCTAGGACTTAGCTACTGTCATTAGTGATAGTTTTATTGATGTTTTTATGAAGAAACTAATGTAATAATGTTCAGTATTTATGCGGACGAGGATGTTGTTTTTCCTATGGTCAATTATATGAATGTTGGTTTTGCTTACTTATGTGATGTGCATCATGATAGTTCTGTGCATTATAATTTTGATCAGTCATGCATGTTTGACATTAATTCAATTCAATTTGATTCATTTAAGATGGGCATAAATGATAATCCAAAAAACATTTCTATATCACATGATGTAACTCCTAAAGAGAGGAAAAATTTTGAGAGAATATTAACAAAAAGAAAGGTAGTATTTTCTTGGACTTATGAAGACATGCCAGGTTTGGATAGAGAAATAGTAGAGCACACATTCCAACTCATCCAAAAATTAAGTCGGTTAAATAGAAATTGCGCATATTAAGACCAGAGTGGAAAGAAAAGAAAAGGGAGGAAATTGCCAAGCAAATACAGGCTAACTTCTTAGAAGTAGTAGACTACCCTCAATGGCTAGCAAACATAGTACCTGTTCCTAAGAAAGATGGCAAAGTACAAATGTGTGTAGATTTTAGGGATTTCAACAAAGCCTATCCAAAATATGACTTCCTATTACCTCACATTGATGTAATAATAGATAGTGCTGCAGCAAGTGCAATGTATTCTTTTATGGATAGATTTTCCATGTACAACCAGATAATTATGGCAGTCATGGAAAAGATTAAGACAGCTTTCATCACAGAATGGGGGACCTATTATTATAAAGTGATGCCTTTCGGACTAAAGAATGCAGGTGCAACTTATCAAAGAGTCGCTACTGTGCTTTTTCATGATATGATGCATAAGGAGGTTGAAGTATATGTGGATGACATGATGGTCAAATCAAAGACAAGAGGTGGACACTTTAAAGCCTTAGACAAGTTCTTAGGCCGAATTGAGAGGTACAACCTGAGACTCAACCCAAAGAAGTGCATTTTTAGGGTTACCTCAGGGAAGCTATTTGGGCATATATTGAGCAGCCGAAGAATTAAAGTGGATCCAGATAAATTAAAAGCCATCCAGGAAATGTTGGCACCAAAGATGGAGGAAGAAGTAAGAGGATTCCTTGGCAGGTTACAGTATATCAATAGGTTAATCACAAAACTCACTAATATTTGTGACCCTATCTTTAAACTCTTAAGGAAAGATCAATCTGTTAAGTTGAATGATGATTGTCAGAAAGCTTTCGATAAGATCAAGGAGTATCTTGCTAATCCACCTATTCTAAAACCACTTAGACAAGGTAAGCCATTGGTTTTGTTCTTGGCTTTAGAAAATGATGCAATGGGGGCAATGTTAGCATAAGAAGGGCTAGATGGAATAGAGCAAGCAGTGTACTACTTGAGTAAGAAATTTCTACCGTACGAGGAAAAATATGATTTAGTAGAAAAGACATGTCTGATCATGATTTGGGCTACGAGGAAATTGAGGCATTATTTTCAATCTTATAAGGTTCAAGCTATTTCAAGAATAGACCCTCTAAGGTATCTATTTCAAGCATCGACTCTAACTGGAAAAATGTCTCGATGGTTGGTACTCTTAACTGAATTTGATATAGAGTACATTACTACAAAGGTAATCAAGGGAAGGCAGTAGCAAAATTCTTAGCTCAGAATGCGATCAAAGGTGAAGAGTAGTGGAATTTAGAGTTTCTAGATGAGAACTTAGCAGTTGTAGAGCATCGAGAGTGGAAACTTTACTTTGATGGAGCTATAAACAACAAAGGAGTTAGATTGGGAGTGATTCTTGTTACACCGAAAGGAGAAACTATACCAATGGCAAAGAAAATAGATTTTAAAGTCACAAACAACATGGCCGAGTATGAAGCATGTATCTATGGAGTTGAGGTGGTTGTGGCAGTTGGAGCAAAAGATTTATTGGTTTGTAGGGATTCAATGTTAGTCATCAATCAGGCTAATGAAGAATGGGAAGTAAAAGAGGAAAAGCTAAAGCCTTATATCTACTATTTGAAAGCCTTAATGAAGAATTTCACCAAATATCTCTTTATCCATCTATCCAGAGACGATAATCAGATGGTAGACGCATTGGTAACACTCTCTTCAATGTGGGATAATGCAACTGGGTTAGCCATGAAACTTTTAGTGATCATGAAGTCTAGAGCACAATATTATGGGGGTGAGCAGATTATGAATG
Source organism: Mallotus nudiflorus (assembly GCA_947683625.1). Taxonomy (NCBI): domain Eukaryota; kingdom Viridiplantae; phylum Streptophyta; class Magnoliopsida; order Malpighiales; family Euphorbiaceae; genus Mallotus; species Mallotus nudiflorus. The sequence continues at coordinate 929,491 of CANTUR010000228.1, forward strand.
TTCAAATAGGGCCTGAAGAAAAGCTTTGGTTTTATAATGTCCAGAGATTCATCAAAGAAGGAATTTATCCAGATAAAGCAACCTCAAAGGAAAGATATGCTCTTCGTGCTCTTGCACATAACTATGCAAGTCATGACGGAGTATTATACAAAAGAATGCTGAACGTGATGTAGCCTAGGTGTCTCAAAATGGATGAAGTTGAAGAGGTGATGCAAGAGATTTATGTAGGGGCCTGCGGTTCTCATATTAATGGGATAATTCTAGCTAAGAAGATACTTAGACAAAGGTATTACTAGATGACTATGGAAAAGGATTGTGTTAGGATAGTCAGACAATACCATCAGTGTCAGATCCACGGGAATCTTAGTCACGTACCTCCAACAGTACTGAATAGCTTATCATCCCCTTGGCCCTTTGCAGCATGGGGAATTGATATCATGGGAGAAATAAGACTGACAACATCAAATGGGCATAAATACATAGTAATGGCAATCGATTACTTCTCGAGGTGGCTAGAGGTAGAATCTTTCAACATTCTGAAAGCAAAAACTGATGGCACGGTTCATCGAGAAGAGCCTTATCTGCAGATATTGGGTTCCACATCATATTGTGATAGATAATGGGGTTCAATTTCAAGCAGAAACAACTGAGTTATTACAAAAGTATGGGATTGAGCACCGTAAATCTTCACCTTATCGCCCTCAAGCTAATAGAGCAATGGAAGCAGCTAATAAAAATGTCAAGAAAATCATTTTTAAGATGGTTAAAACTTATAAGGATTGGTATGAATATCTTCCTTTTTCCTTGTGGGGATATAGGGACTACAGCTAGAACTGCACAGGCCAAACACCGTTCTCATTGGTATATGGTTGTAAGGCAGTTTTGGCCCATAAAGACTGAGATTAAGTCCTTGAGAGTAGTCATGGAAGCTAAAATAACTGAGAATGAATGGGCGCAAAAGAGATATGATCATCTCATACCTCTAAATGAGAAAAGGACGGATGCTTTATTCCACACTCAGATATATGAACAAGAAGGTTAAGCCTAGGAAGATCAAAGTTGGAGATATAGTGCTGAAACAGTCTAGAGCCATGGTGTTTGATCTGAGAGGTAAATTTGGACCAAATTAGGAAGGACCGTACCTGGTTAAATCGGTCCTACCTAAAGGAGCTACTGAGATATCAGATCTTGAAGGGAATGAGTTCATGGAACCTGTTAATCTAGATCGCTTTAAGAAGTACTACCTGTAAAAATATGAATAAAAGTAGAATAAAGAAAATAAAGTCCGCTGGCTAGAAAACCTGAAAAGGCTAGTCAAGCAAAAGTTAGGACATTCCACTATTTAGAAAACCTGTAAAGGGTTGACAAGGAAAAGTTAGGGAAATAAATAAAAAAGGAATGGTCCCGCTGATTAGAAAACTTGTAAAGGGCTAGTTAGGGAAAAATTAGGGAAATAAAATGTGAGCGAAAAATATTCAATTAGAAAATCTGTGAGGACTAGCTGATAATAGAAGTTATGTCATGTGATGTATTAAATGTACTCATTTTCGAGCCTAATTAATGAATGAAATTGAAATTGAAGTTTTGTTAAACTTTGAATGTCCTTCTTTATTATAAAGCATAAGTACTTGAAAGGAAAACAAAATATAAGAAAGCCTAAGACTAGCTCTATGAGACCATTCTATCTAGTGATGTCTTTGTTTCTTCTTTTATGACTCATCATACAAAGCTTGAGTCCTCTTGTACCTAGCAAATCCTGGTGGTTCTGTCTTTTGGATAATAATCCAAGTTTTGTAATCATCATCAGAAGTCACATCAGCATCCAGGTGTATGTTCCGTTTAAGAGCTTTATAAGGCCACAAGCTCCTAATCTTATCTAAAGAATCTTGTCTTAGAGGAAACCCTTTAAAGTCAGTCAGAACAGTAATAATGAACTGAGGGCGACCATACTGACGGCAAAGGTGTAAAGGGGTAAAAAAGGTAGACAAGTGCAGCCCTAGAATAGGAACACAGTAATCATATAGCTTAATAGTCATGAATATCAATCTCCACTAAGGGCAGACCCATGTGATCTCAACATCTGAAATCTTCTTTAACTAGTCAACCCATTGGTCCATAGAACGTTTGTCCTTCATTTTTAACGGACAAGATTATAGCTGATAAGGTTGAGAAGTTAAAGGATTGAGGGGTACATTAAGCAAGCTCAGGTTTTCCTGTAACCAAATCTAAAAAAAAAAAGGGCCGCTAAGTTGAAAACCCAAAAGGGCGGCTTAGGAAAAAAATATTAATAATAAAAGAAGAAAAAAAATCCGTTAAGATGCAAACACTGTTTCAGGTTCTATCTAACAGTGTTCAAGACAGTGTAGGAATTAAAATAATAGTATAATAGAGAGCAGTCAGATACAGACATGCAGAAAATCAAGAGTACAAAAACTCTAAATCACTCATCTTATGCTCTAGTATCAGGTTATGGGCTCCATCCTCTGGTAGGGTCATCATGATGATAAGTGTCTGGAAGTCTGGCAGATGAAGTCCCAACGCTATACGGATCAAAGCCCAAGTCTGCAAGCTGTCGACGAAGCATCTCGTTCTCCCGCTCTAGACCACTAGAATAGCTCTGCATACATAAAAAATAGCATATCATAAGCATTACATGCATAGCATGCATACATTTGCATTTTCTCATTATAGGCGCTTACCCGCCAACTGTCTATAACCTGCATCATGAATAATCTCTGACACGAGGCAAGTCTGTAAAAATACTCTGCCTGTGTCCAGGGAACCTGTTTTGTAAAATTTTTACTAACATCAATGTCAAGTGTACATATCCATATAAGAAGTAAGTCAAACAGACTCACATGAGAAGCATCTAGTGGACAAAAGCTAGGAAGCTGAGCATCACTAAATTGCATCTGCTGCTCAATTGGAGCTTGAACAATGGGAGCCCAGTAGAACGTAGAATTGTCTAAAAGAGAGACATCATCAAGCATAGCATTGACAAAGGCCCCATTACGACTAGTCCCAACATGCTGCGGACTGGGCCTGGACTCAAACCTCTCAGTCTCGGGATCGGTCTCAAGATCATGAATAGTCCTCAGTCTCCTGAACAATCTCAGTCTCAACCTCCTCTGCTTCAACAACAGAATAATGGACCTCCTCAAACTCAAAAAAAAAAGTTATTCACAAATTCCACAAAGATAATTGAAATCATTAAGAGATACCTCAACATCACCAATGGGAATCTACTCTAAAAGGTTCTCCTAGATATACTGTCGATAATGGTGGGATCGCTTAAGTAAAGTCGAAGCATTATACCCCTGCAGTGCCTCCCTCAACTCTGATCCAGCAAGATCAGAACTCCATAGTGTAGAAGCAAGAATACCAAAAGGGACACATCGCCTAGTAGGTCCCTACAAACTAGCGATATACTCACTCACCAAGATACCACGTCTTGCAACCCTATCTAGGAAATAGGGTCCTTAGTGCCTTTAGCCTCGCTGCACCAGCCATGAAGTTGTATCGCTGGAAATCATCAACACCTTTTAACCAACTAGGATCAACCTACATATTTTCATTTTCATTAGCTAAATTAAGTTTCACTAACTAATTCTAATGATTTTATTATTTTTCTTACCAAGTTCCATTCTAGAGCGTTCAGATGGTCATGGTACGTCTAAAGTGTGTTCCTGATACTAGCAAGGCGAGATGAACCCCATCTCTGCATTAAAGGTAGGCTCATGTCTAGGCTAATAACACCAAAACCTTGAACTAGCCCAAGCTTAATACTCCAGATCTGAGAAAGAAAAGGAGTTAGTAAAATAAGAAGAGGGATTAGGAAATATGGAAAATTAAAGGCAAATAAGAACATATGTGTAATGCATGCCAAAAAGCCGCACATGGTCACTGTGCCTCTGCAAACAGTGTCGAGTCTGTAGTAAAGATAAGCAAGTGCTACAGATCCCCAATCAAGAGTAACAACCTGGTCTAAGTCAAACAGGGGGCCCATAAGAGAAATGCTCACCTCATGACTAGTCTCATAGAAAAGAGTAGTGCCTTGCAAGATAAGGAGGAAACATCTCGCCTTCTGAGCAATCTGGCGAGGAGTAGTAGTGGGTAGATGTCTGAAGCCCTCAACCAAAGAAGAAAAAACTATGTTCTTACGATTCTTCCATGCTGGAGCGAACCTAATCAAATCTCGCATGCACGGACTCCATTTATGCTCTAGAAGACTGCAATAGCTGGTGTCAAAGGGTACAGGAGTCCCTCAAAATATGATACCAGTAATAGCAGAGAAACTCATAGGTGTTATCATCAATTTGCCTATAAATGTATGGAAGGTGTGAGTAGTGTCCATCCACCTCTCAATCAGTGCAAACAAGGAATAATGATCTGATCTACCCCAAACAGTCAGAAGAGAAGCAACGAAATGTTTGAAGCCTGAGGCCTAAATAATCTGTGTCACGTTCTCTAGCAAACCATGGAATAATTCTCGTGCCAAATGCAAGCATCTTGCGAATTTCAGTAGTTTCTGAATAAAATTCAAAAACCAAAAATCATTCTCTACATTGATTTTATCTATTTAATTTATTTGTTTATTTATGTGTAAAATAAAATCAAAAAAATGAAAAAAATAAGAAATTTTTTTCAAAATTATGGATTTCCGATAAGAAAATCTAGATTTCTGATCAGAAATCCAATTTTTTGGTTAGTAATCTAGAAAATTGATCAGTCATGCACGCAATTCCGATGACTCCTAACTATTTTTCAACGTTTAATTTGAATTTTTTCTTACATATCCTAGTTAATTTTTAAATTTAATTTAGTTAGCATGCATGTAAATTTTTAAATTTAATTTAGTTAGTATGCATGTAAATTTTTACACTATAAAAATTAATCATTATAGCTAATTATTTGAATTAATCTTACAGAATGAAGCAGAAGGGACAGAAAATACCTCATTGCTAGTCTGTGAAGACCTGTGAAGATGCAAATGGGTCAAAGGAAGGATGATATCACCTTCTCATAGTCCAAGTTCATTCTATGGAAAACGTGGACTCGGAATAATTGGATCTGCTTGCATGTCTGCTCTCCTACGTGGTCCATGTTGTGGGTGAGCCATCAAATTAGACTGATGGAAAATCAGACCACAAATGATCAAAAAATCAAGAAAAGAAAAATGTGAATCAATTGGAAAGAAAAGAAAAAAAAAAGGAAAAGAAAAGAAGTGATCGACAAAAAGAATAGGAAGGATATATAAAATGAAAAATATCCATTTTAATCCTTCCAATTTATTTACTTTTTATTCATTTTTATTTCTTGCAATTTGGTCCATAATTGCATTCGGATTAGGAACATGTTCCTAATTAAATCATGACATTCATCAAATTAATAATTCATTGAATTATTAAAACTGCATAATCAATATATGATTCTGAATTTTGTATCGAGTACAGAATACATAATAAGATTATAGAATTCATTTTCTACATTCTACATGCATCATTTCTATCAAAAGATTCATATGCTGCATAATAGCTATGATATGACTTTCAAATGATTATGTTATGTGCTGCATAGTAGTCATAACCTTCATTATGTTATGTACTGCATAGCAGTTATGACATAAACTTTGAAATTCATTATTGCTAGACGTTCCATAAGAACTATAACAGATTTTCAATTCAACTACACTAGACATCCCACAGGGAATATAGTGTGCATCGTTAGACGTCCCACAGGGAATATAGTGTGCATCGTTAGACATTCCATAAGGAATATAACAAAATTCATCATTGCTAGACGTTCCACAGGAATGATAGATTATTTTTAATTCAACTACACTAGACATCTCACAGGGAATATAGTGTGCATCGTTAAATATCCCACAGGGAATATAACGAAATTCATCATTGCTAAACATTTCACAGGAACTATAGCAAAGTTTTAATTTATTATCACTAGGCGTCCCACAGGGAATATAGTGTGCATCGTTAGACGTCCCACAGGGAATATAACGGAATTCATCATTGTTAGATGTTCCACAGGAACTATAACAATTTTTCAATTTATCATCGCTAAATGTCCCACAGGGAATATAGCGAAACTCATTTGCACAAAGTCCACTAGACATTCAATAGGAAATATAATGAGGCTTGCCAAACATCATACTTTGCTCAGTAATTTGAGCATCAATCTATCACTTAGGATACAATCAAGTATCCTAATTTCTTTCTTTCAAAATTGTGTGCTTCTATTATTTTGCTACAATTTGTCAAGCAAACGGCAAGCAACTATAAGCACCCAATTTCGGGATGCAATTGTGCACAATTGTGACGTAAGTCCCTATGATGAAATTCATTCAAAAATTAAACTTGGTTGTCGATTTTTTGGACTTTAGGGATTAAATTACAACATTTTTTAGGATTTGATTCCAATTATTCAGGGGTCTTTTGGTAATTAAAATTAAAAAAATTGAAAATCAAAATTATGGATTTTTGATCAAAAATCCATAATGCTGATCAGAATTATGGATTTTCGATCAGAAATCCACAATTCCAATCGAAAATCCAATTTTTCGATCAGCATTGCACAATGTCAACGCATAAAAGTCCTATTTTTTTATTTTTTTGTGTATTTTTTCTTATTTTTTGTCATTTTTTTCAGTTTTTTTATTGGTTAAAAAATTGAATTTTTAATATTAATTTTATCTGAAAAGCTTTTTGACGCATTCAAAAACATGTAACTTTCAAAAATCAAATCCTTATCAGAGGAAATGAGTTTGTTCCTCCTGATAAGGAGATGAGGCTATTCCTCCAAAGGAGGAGGCCAGTACATGTAGACTCTACATTTAAAAGCAGAGTTTGCATGCGCGCGAGGGAGGAATTTTTTTTTGGAGAAAATTTTTAAAGACTCACAGAGAGAACTGCGTAAAAAAAACTCAAAATTCAAAAAGCTCCTGAGAACACCCTTTCTAGTCTAGAATCAATAGCCATTCAATCTCAATGGTGATAATCCAAAATGAGGGGCTAAAAAGGGCATTTGTATAACATCAGTGTTCTTTTTCTATTTCATTTATTTTCTATTATTTTCTCTTTGTGATTTTTTATTTTTATTATTGTTTTGATTATTCAACTTCTCCACTAATCTAATTACTTTTGTGTTTTTTTGTTTTGATGTCCATATGTGGATTGAGGAGGATATTGCTTGTGTTTAAACCGAATAGAAGGTCCATGGAATGCCATGGAAGAACCTGTATTGTTTCCCATTAGAATTTAGGGTTTTATCTTTTTTTTTTTTATTTTGGTATTTTGTGTTTTTTTATGGATGTATAATTGTTTAATTTTAGATTTTGTATATAGTTTGTAATAGTCCCAGTAGTGGGAATAGTAAAAAATTTAATTTTCTGCACTTTAAAATTAATTAGTAAAACTAAGTTCACTGGGTAAAATTAATTAAAATTAATGGTGGCCTTAGTTAATTAGGGTTTGTATGTAATTAAATTAGGTTTTTTTTAGAAATCATATGTGAATGTATTTTGATTTGATTTTGTGATGTTTTTTTTTTTTTATGTTTTTGGGACTTTTTCTTTTATGTTTTTGGGCCCCAAGCCCACGTTTAAGTCTAACTCATTTAATAAATAGGCTTAAAAATGGTTTAGGACTTTAAATAATTAAAATCAATTTAGGCCCATTAGGTTAATTAGATTTTAGGTCCACGTAGTTAATTAAAACTTGTTTAAACTTAGCTCAACCCACTTAAATTAATTTCTTTTAAAATAAATAGACATAGACTCATATTTCACTTAAAATAAAACCAAGCTAGACTTAGGCCCACTAATTTAACTTTTCCTTTAAAATTGAATAGACTTAAGCCCATTTTTACACAAAGTAAAGTAAATAGATCTAGGTTCACTAATTAATAAAAAATATAGGCCCAGCTTTAGTCTCTTTCTCACTTGTAAATAAAATGTAAATCTAGCTAACTTTTTAATAAAATTAACTAAATGTAGGCCTGTAATATCCCATGTTTTTTTAAAATATTTTTACACTGTACCGGGATATACAGTGTTAATAATTTCTGTATATTATATGATATTTTTACGAGATAATATGTATTTAAAACCTATTTTAATTACTGTGTATTATTTCTAGTGTTTTACGTAAAATTTTCCCGGGACTTGCATTTTTGAGGAAATTTTCACGTAAACAATGTATTATTAATTATTTTAAATGTATTTTTGGACTTGCATGAACTCATGCGTATTTTTAAATTATTAAATAAAGTCTGTGTGTGTATATTTATTTAATTAGGGTTTATTATTACCCTAATATTTTATTAATTATTTATTAGTTTTATTGTTATTTAATTATTTTTATTTAGTATAAATTATTAAAATATTAAATTTTATGTGTGTGGTGTATATTTGATGTGTGTAATTTAATATTATTTTATTATATAGTGTAAAGTATATATATATACATATATACATCAAAAATCAAAAAAATTGGAAAATTACCATTTTGCCCCCGTGAGCCTCCTTCTTCCCCGATCACTTCCCTTCGTCGTTCCGATCGCTGCCGTGTCGTTCCCTTGCCGTCCGGTGTGCCACCACCTTCCCCAACCTTTTCCGCCGCCTGTGGTAGCCATTTCCGGTGCCTGGAAGCCATTTTTGGCCGGAGAAGCCGAAAATCGAGCTATCGTCGATCACGTCGATTCCGGCCACCGTTTTCGACACCGTCGGTATCTTTCTTCTCCTTGAGCTCCGGTGAGTGTGATTCTAGCTTTTTTTTGAGCTAAAATGGTTTAGATTTGCTTAGGTTTTGATTTTTCAATTTCGGTCACATTAGGGTTTTTGATTTTTTTGAGCTTCGAATTGATTGATTCATGGAAACTACCTTCACAAATGTTGTTCCTAGTAGCTTAATCTATATGTATAAATTTTTGTAGAATTTTTGGAGATTTTTTGGATTTTTGGGTATTTTTGAATATTTTAATATTATTTTCTAATTTTCGGAAATTAATTATTTAAATTATGAAATTGGAGTTTATGGTTAAATTAGGTGTTGAAATGAATTATAGGAATTTATTTGGAATTTTTATGAATTTCTAAGTATTTATTTTGAATTATTGAAGTTTATGTGATTTTGAGAAATTAGGGTTAAATGTGTTTTATTTGAATTTAATTGGTTAATTGAGTTTAATTATTGATATTATTGATAAATATGTTAAGAAAATTAATTTTTGATAATTGTATAATTTTTGGTGAATTTTTGAAGTAATTTAAGTATATTTATATATATAGGGGTATTTTGGTAATTTTACCCTAAATTGTCTAAAAATGTAATTTAATCGGTTTTAATAGTTATTTAAGGTATAAAAATGATTTCTATAAAATATTTGGTATTTTTAACAAATTAAAACTATTTTTCGTGAATTATTTTCAATTATATATATAATATACGGTTTTACTAATAAAATGAGTTTTTATTGGTTTTTACAGTGTTTTAAGGTTAATTATGTAATTTCTACCTATGAGATGTATTTCTAGGTTTTGAGAGTATTTTTGGTATATCTGAAATTATTCTGTGTTTGTGGACCCCGGTCGATAGATTGTAGTCTGGAGTCCGACCGAGGGGTTGTGAATGAGATGTGGTGTTTGTTTTTCGAAGTGTATTTCTTTGCAGGGTCGGCTCTACTCTTTTGAGTAGAGAGATGTCCATTTTACAGGGGAGGTTCTGTTGGATTTTCGATAGAATTCTCGTAAAACGTGATATCCGGTCGAACCCTAATTCTATTTCCATACTTAAATACTCTAGATTGAATTTTAGGATTTCTGTTAGGTTTATTCTAATGTCGGTTATTTATTGCTTGTTTAGTTGTGCCGAGACCAAGGGCTAGTGGACCAGGCCCGTCGGACTTGTCTCGTGGAGCGCATTAGGTGAGTTACTATACTATATATATATGCTTAGGATGCATGATTTAGAAATGCATGTTTTATGTTGATTAAATATGCATAAATAATTTGATTATTTCTTAAGTTTACATTAAGTATATTTTTGGTTTATTTTTGGCATATATTAAATTATATGCATGTTTTGTAAATAAAATATACTTAAAATGTTTTTAAATATATTTCCAGCTTAACTTATAATTTGATTGAATGCATTTGACGTATATATACTCGAAATATACCTGATTTACTTTTGGTATATTTTCGGTATATATATGGTTTATATTGTTATTTCATTTAAATTCATGCATCATTTATTGTGAATGAATGATTTATATTATTAATGATGAAGGATATCAATAGAACGTGCTACCTAGTGGGCAGCACTAGGACCGAGTACGTACCGGTACGCCTATGGCTTTAGACTATATTACTAACTATTTGTGGATATTGATTTGATATGATTAATTGATATGTGAGATGTGGTTTGGAGGTGTGATTGCTGGAGCTCGGTTGACCAAATGTCTCGGGGCCAATCACACTGGCAGTCAGACTGCTGGAGCTCGGTTGACTTAGTGTCTCGGGGCCAGTCTACTGTCCAAATGGATTAAGTGGATATATTTGGAATAAGTGAGCCTGTATGGCTAGAGTGTTGTCTAATACTATTTTTGAGGTTGCGATATTCTAGGGTTCTATGTGATCCTTCATAAACTGGGATTTTCAATAATATATATAAAAATGATTTTCTGCATCTGTGTGAAATTGTCTGTATATATATTAGATATATATATACTGTTGATTGTATGCATTGTCACTTAGTGTGTATGTATATATATTATAGTAATTCACTCAGTGAGGTCTGACTCCCCTCCGTTGACTATTTTTCAGGAGAGTCAACTTCTTCAGACCTCAGTAGCAGCTCGATACGCCGGATTTCTTCCGCCCCGGCTTCTTTGTGTAAATTATCTACTTGAGTCTTATTTATTTTATCTAGACACTGCAGTAGTTGTGAATTAAAGTATCGGATTTCATGTATTTTATTTAAAGAGATGTATTATATTAAAACTGGATTTGTATTAAAGAGATTTTATATATATGTGATGAGATTTGATTCAAATCCAGTGATGAAAATGTTATTATAATATTTATGATTTTTTATTTCCGCTGCAAATTTCGATATTGTACTATTACTATTGCATGATTTATTTTATTTTTAGGCTTGCTACGGGTTCCGGATTCGAAAGAATTCTCGTTCCCTAGCGCCGGTCATGGCCCCTGTTTTGGGTCATGACAAGGCCCACTAGGTAGCACGTTCTATTGATATCCTTCATTAAAATATAAAGCATACATTCATAAATAAATGATGCATGAATTTGAAATAAATAACAACATAAACTATATATATACTAGAAATATACCAAAAATAAACCAGGTATATTTCGAGTATATATACGTCAAATAAATCCAATTAAATCGTAAAATAAATTAAATATATATTTAAAACATTTTGAACATAAATGTTTAATAAAGGATGCATATAATTCAAAATATATCAAAAATAAACTAAAAATAAACTAAAAATAAACTTAAGTATTGATTAAATTATTTATGCATATTTAATCCAAAAAAAATATACATTTCTAAATCATGCACCCTAAAGCATATATATATATATATATATATATATATATATATATAATAGTAACTCACACTTAGTGCGCTCCTCGAGATGGGTCCAACGGGCCTTGTCCACTAGGCCTCAGTCTCGATGCAACTAAACATACAAAAATAACAGACATCAGAATAAACCTAACAGAAAATCCTAGAAACTCAATCTAGAATATTGGAAACAGAATCAGAATTAGGGTTCGACCGGACATCACATTTTACGAGAATTCTACCAAAAATTCGACAGAACCTCCCCAGTAAAACGGACATCTCTCTACTCAAAGAGTAGAGCTGACCCTGCAAAGAAACACACTTCGAAAAAAATAGACACAAAACACAACCACAACCCCTCAGTCGGACTCCAAACTACAGTTTACCGACCAGAGTCCACAATTCACAGAACAATATAGAAATATCAAAAATACCCTTATATCATAGAAATACATTTTATAAGTAGAAATTACATAATTAACCCTAAAACACATTAAAAACCAATAAAAACTCATTTTATTAGAAAAATCGTATATTATATATATAATTGAAAATAATTTATGAAAAATAGCTCTAATTAGTTAAAAATACTAAATAATTTATAGAAATCATTTTTCTACCCAAAATAACTATTAAAACCAATTTAATTACATTTGTAGTCAATTTAGGATAAAATTACCAAAATACCCCTTTTATATATAAATATACTAAAATTAATCCAAAAATTCACCAAAAATAATATAATTGCACAAAATTAATTTTCTCAACATATTTATCAATAATATCAATAAATAAACTCAATTAAATAATTAATTTCAATTAAAAACATAATTAACCCTATTTTTCCAAAATTACATAAACTAATTAAATTCAAAATAAATACATAGAAATTCATAAAAATTCCAAATAAATTTCTATAATTCATTTAAACACCTATATTTATCATAAAACACAATTTCATAATTTATTTAATTAATTTTCGAAAATTAGAAAATAATAATAAAATATTCAAAAATACCCAAAAATCAAAATAATTCCCAAAAATTCTACAAAAATTCACAAATGTAGATTAAGCTAAGGGGAACAACATTTGTGAAGGAATTTCTCATGAATCAATAAATTCAAAGTTCAAAAAAATCAAGAACCCTAAAATGGCCGAATTACCAAAATCGAAACCTAAGCAAATCAAGACCATTTTAAGTGAAACAAAGCTTGGAATCACACTCAATGGACCTCAAGGAGAAGAAAGAGACCAGCGGTGTCAAAAATGGTGGCTGAAAACGCCGTGAACAACGGTGAGAATGAATTTCGACTTTCTGGCGATATCAAGCTCCTCTGATGTCGAAAATGGACTCTATTGGTGGGGGAACAGTTGGAGGAAGGAGGTGGCACGCCGGGAGGCACACCGACCGTGAGAAAATGGGATGGCAACCGGTGGAACGGTGATGGAGGAGATTGGGGATGGAGGAGGATGAATGGCAAAACCATAATTAAATCAAACTTTATTTTTTTGTTTAATATTAAATGTATATGTATATATATATATACTTTTACACTATATATTAAAATAATATAAACTCACACACATTAAATATACACCACACACATATAATTTAATATTTTTAATAATTTATACACTAAAAAAAATTAAATAATATTAAAACTAATTAATAAATAACAAAATATTAGGGTAATTAATTAAACCCTAGTTAAATAAATGAATACACATATATACGTTATTTAGTACTTTAAAAATATATATGAGTTCATGCAAGTCCGTAAAATTGTTTAAAATAATTAATAATAAAAAATTTACGTATCAATGTTCCCGAAAATGTAAGTCCCGAGAAAATTTTACGTAAAGTGCTTAAAATAATATAAAACAATTAAAATAAATTTTAATTAAATAGCAACTCATGAAATATCATAAATATATACAAAAATTATTAACACTGCATATCCCGATACAGTATTAAAATATTTAAAAATACGGGATATTACAGTCTTCCCCCCTTACAAGAATTCGTCCCCGAATTCCAGAAAGAAAATGATCACAAGATCAAGAAGGGAAGAGATACGGGTAAGAAGCTCGCATCTCAGCTTCAGTCTCCCACGTATGCTCCTTAACTCTGTTGCTACGCCACAGAACCTTGACCATCGGAATCTGCTTCGATCGCAACTGTCGAACTTGATAGTCTACGATCGCCACAGGTTCTTCCAAAAATGTCAAATCCTCACTTACTTCTACACTGCCGGGCTGCAACACGTGTGAAGGGTCTGAGACATACTTCCTCAGCATCGAGATATGAAACACCGGATGCACTTGTGACATACTCGGAGGCAAATCCAACCGATATGCAACAATGCCAACTCTCTCCAGAATCTCAAATGGTCCGATATATCTCGGTGCCAACTTACCCTTCCTGCCAAATCTCATAACACCCTTCATCAGAGATACCTTCAGAAAAACAAAATCTCCAACCTGAAACTCCACATCTCTACGCCTAAGATCCGTATAGCTCTTCTACCTGCTAATTGCGGTCTCTAATCTGTGCTTAATCACGACGACTTTCTCTGCAGCATCCTGAACCATCTCAGGTCCAGTCAAAGCTCTTTCACCAATCTCATCCCAACTCAAAGGGGATCTACACTTCCTTCCATATAACGCCTCATATGGTGCCATGCCAATACTGCTATGGTAGCTATTATTATATGCAAACTCTACGAGTGGCAAATGATCATCCCAGCTACCTCCCAAATCCATGACACACATCCTCAACATATCTTCCAGTGTCTGGATCATCCTCTCAGACTGACCATCTGTCTGAGGATGAAAAGCAGTACTGAAGTCCAACCTAGTGCCCATCGATTCTTGCAACTTCTGCCAAAAATAAGAGGTAAACACTGAACCTCTATCTGACACAATGGACATAGGTACTCCATGAAGGCACACGATATGCTTCACGTATATCTTCACCAATCTAGCTACAGAGTAAGTGGCTTTCACAGGTAAGAAATGTGCAGACTTTGTCAACCTGTCTACAATCACCCAGATGGAATCATATCCATCCTTAGAACGAGGTAAACCTACCACAAAATCCATAGCTATCCTTTCCCACTTCCACTCAGGAATAGGAAGAGGTTGAAACTTCCCAGAAGGCTTCTGATGTTCAGCTTTCACTTGCTAACATGTCAGGCACTTAACAACATAATCAGCGACATCCTTCTTCAATCCATCCCACCAGTATAAGTCTCTGATACTGTAGTACATCTTAGTGACACCCGGATGTACGCTATAGGTTGTAGAATGTGCTTCCTCTAGGATCTCTTCTCTCAAATCATCCATATCAGGAACACACAATCTACCAATGATCCACAACACACCATCATCATCAAGTGTGAAATCAGTGAACTTCCCTACTCTGACATTCTCTGCAAGCTCCTCTAGAATAGGATCTCAGCTCTGAGCTATTTTAATCCTATCCCTCAGTACAGATCGCACCTTAAATTGAGCTAGCAGTCCACCTGACCTACTGATCTTCATCATAAGACCTTGATCCACCAACAGATGCAACTCCTGGATCAACGATCTTCTCTCAACATTGATGTGACCAAGACTGCCTGAGGACTTTCTACTCAAGGCATCTGCTACTACATTAGCCTTGCCTGGATGATATAATATCTCACAGTCATAATCCTTTAATAATTCCAAGCATCTCCTCTGCCTCAGATTCAAATCTCGCTGCTGGAAAATGTACTTAAGGCTCTTGTGATCAGTAAATATCTCATAAGTAACCCCGTACAGATAATGTCTCCAGATCTTGAGAGCAAAGATCACTGCAGCCATTTCAAGGTCATGTGTAGGATAGTTCTGCTCATGCTTCTTCAACTACCTCGAAGGATAGGCTATCACCCTTCCATTCTGCATCAACACACAACTAAGGCCAACTCTAGAGGCATCATAATAAACTGTGAACTTGTCCACACTATTAGGCAAAGCTAACACTAGGGCTGTGGTCAATTTCTCCTTTAACAACTGAAGACTGTTCTCACAAGCTTCTGACCACTCGAATCTAACATTCTTCTGAGTCAAGCAAGTCATAGGGGCTGCAATTTTGGAAAAATCCTGCGTAAACCGCCTATAATACCCGGCTAAACCCAGAAAACTCCGAATGTCTATAACAGAAGTCAGTCTAGGCCACTCAGACACTGCTTCAATCTTCTATGGATCAACCCGGATACCTTGTTCAGATACCACGTGTCCAAGGAAAGAAACACTCTCCATCCAGAAATCACACTTCGAGAATTTAGCATAAAGCTGATGATCTCTCAGTGTCTGTAGTACAATCCTCAAGTGATATACATGCTCCTCCATACTCTTCGAATAAACCAATATATCATCAATGAAGACTACCACAAACTGATCCATATATGGTCTAAATACCCTGTTCATCAGGTCCATAAAAGCTGCTGGTGCAATAGTCAAACCAAAAGACATCACTAGAAACTTATAATGGCCATATCGAGTGCGGAATGTCATCTTAGGAACATTGGCTTCACTAATCTGCAGCTGATGATAACCCAACCTCAAGTCAATCTTAGAAAAGAACTGTGCACCCTGTAGCTGATCAAACAAGTCATTTATCCTCAGGAGAGGATACTTGTTCTTCACTGTCACCTTGTTCAGCTCTCCGTAGTCAATGCACAGTCTCAAGGTACCATCCTTCTTCTTCACAAACAAGACTGGTTCACCCCAAGGAGAAACACTGGGTCTGATAAAACCCCTATTCAATAACTCTGTTGGCGGCGGAACAGCTGGAGGAAGGAGGTGGCACGCCGGGAGGCACACCGACGGTGAGAAAATGGGATGGCAGCCGGTGGAACGGTGATGGAGGAGATTGGGGATGGAGGAGGATGAATGGCAAAACCATAATTAAATCAAACTTTATTTTTTTGTTTAATATTAAATGTATATGTATATATATATATATACTTTTACACTATATATTAAAATAATATAAACGCACACACATTAAATATACACCACACACATATAATTTAATATTTTTAATAATTTATACACTAAAAAAAATTAAATAATATTAAAACTAATTAATAAATAACAAAATATTAGGGTAATTAATTAAACCCTAGTTAAATAAATGAATACACATATATACGTTATTTAGTACTTTAAAAATATATATGAGTTCATGCAAGTCCGTAAAATTGTTTAAAATAATTAATAATAAAAAATTTACGTATCAATGTTCCCGAAAATGTAAGTCCCGAGAAAATTTTACGTAAAGTGCTTAAAATAATATAAAACAATTAAAATAAATTTTAATTAAATAGCAACTCATGAAATATCATAAATATATACAAAAATTATTAACACTGCATATCCCGATACAGTATTAAAATATTTAAAAATACGGGATATTACAGTCTTCCCCCCTTACAAGAATTCGTCCCCGAATTCCAGAAAGAAAATGATCATAAGATCAAGAAGGGAAGGGATACGGGTAAGAAGCTCGCATCTCAGCTTCAGTCTCCCACGTATGCTCCTCAACTCTGTTGCTACGCCACAGAACCTTGACCATCGGAATCTGCTTCGATCGCAACTGTCGAACTTGATAGTCTACGATCGCCACAGGTTCTTCCAAAAATGTCAAATCCTCACTTACTTCTATACTGTCGGGCTGCAACACGTGTGAAGGGTCTGAGACATACTTCCTCAGCATCGAGATATGAAACACCGGATGCACTTGTGACATACTCGGAGGCAAATCCAACCGATATGCAACAATGCCAACTCTCTCCAGAATCTCAAACGGTCCGATATATCTCGGTGCCAACTTACCCTTCCTGCCAAATCTCATAACACCCTTCATCGGAGATACCTTCAGAAAAACAAAATCTCCAACCTGAAACTCCACATCTCTACGCCTAAGATCCGTATAGCTCTTCTACCTGCTAATTGCAGTCTCTAATCTGTGCTTAATCACGACGACTTTCTCTGCAGCATCCTGAACCATCTCAGGTCCAGTCAAAGCTCTTTCACCAATCTCATCCCAACTCAAAGGGGATCTACACTTCCTTCCATATAACGCCTCATATGGTGCCATGCCAATACTGCTATGGTAGCTATTATTATATGCAAACTCTACGAGTGGCAAATGATCATCCCAGCTACCTCCCAAATCCAGGACACACATCCTCAACATATCTTCCAGTGTCTGGATCATCCTCTCAGACTGACCATCTGTCTGAGGATGAAAAGCAGTACTGAAGTCCAACCTAGTGCCCATCGATTCTTGCAACTTCTGCCAAAAATAAGAGGTAAACACTGAACCTCTATCTGACACAATGGACATAGGTACTCCATGAAGGCACACGATATGCTTCACGTATATCTTCACCAATCTAGCTACAGAGTAAGTGGCTTTCACAGGTAAGAAATGTGCAGACTTTGTCAACCTGTCTACAATCACCCAGATGGAATCATATCCATCCTTAGAACGAGGTAAACCTACCACAAAATCCATAGCTATCCTTTCCCACTTCCACTCAGGAATAGGAAGAGGTTGAAGCTTCTCAGAAGGCTTCTGATGTTCAGCTTTCACTTGCTAACATGTCAGGCACTTAACAACATAATCAGCGACATCCTTCTTCAATCCATCCCACTAGTATAAGTCTCTGATACTGTAGTACATCTTAGTGACACCCGGATGTACGCTATAGGTTGTAGAATGTGCTTCCTCTAGGATCTCTTCTCTCAAATCATCCATATCAGGAACACACAATCTACCAATGATCCACAACATACCATCATCATCAAGTGTGAAATCAGTGAACTTCCCTACTCTGACATTCTCTGCAAGCTCCTCTAGAATAGGATCTCGGCTCTGAGCTATTTTAATCCTATCCCTCAGTACAGATCGCACCTTAAATTGAGCTAGCAGTCCACCTGACCTACTGATCTTCATCATAAGACCTTGATCCACCAACAGATGCAACTCCTGGATCAACGATCTTCTCTCAACATTGATGTGACCAAGACTGCCTGAGGACTTTCTACTCAAGGCATCTGCTACTACATTAGCCTTGCCTGGATGATATAATATCTCACAGTCATAATCCTTTAATAATTCCAAGCATCTCCTCTGCCTCAGATTTAAATCTCGCTGCTGGAAAATGTACTTAAGGCTCTTGTGATCAGTAAATATCTCACAAGTAACCCCGTACAGATAATGTCTCCAGACCTTGAGAGCAAAGATCACTGCAGCCATTTCAAGGTCATGTGTAGGATAGTTCTACTCATGCTTCTTCAACTACCTCGAAGGATAGGCTATCACCCTTCCATTCTGCATCAACACACAACCAAGGCCAACTCTAGAGGCATCATAATAAACTGTGAACTTGTCCACACTATTAGGCAAAGCTAACACTAGGGCTGTGGTCAATTTCTCCTTTAACAACTGAAGACTGTTCTCACAAGCTTCTGACCACTCGAATCTAACATTCTTCTGAGTCAAGCAAGTCATAGGGGCTGTAATTTTGGAAAAATCCTGCACAAACCGCCTATAATACCCGGCTAAACCCAGAAAACTCCGAATGTCTATAACAGAAGTCAGTCTAGGCCACTCAGACACTGCTTCAATCTTCTATGGATCAACCTGGATACCTTCTTCAGATACCACGTGTCCAAGGAAAGAAACACTCTCCATCCAGAAATCACACTTCGAGAATTTAGCATAAAGCTGATGATCTCTCAGTATCTGTAGTACAATCCTCAAGTGATATACATGCTCCTCCATACTCCTCGAATAAACCAATATATCATCAATGAAGACTACCATAAACTGATCCATATATGGTCTAAATACCCTGTTCATCAGGTCCATAAAAGCTACTGGTGCAATAGTCAAACCAAAAGACATCACTAGAAACTTATAATGGCCATATCGAGTGCGGAATGTCATCTTAGGAACATTGGCTTCACTAATCTGCAGCTGATGATAACCCAACCTCAAGTCAATCTTAGAAAAGAACTGTGCACCCTGTAGCTGATCAAACAAGTCATCTATCCTCAGGAGAGGATACTTGTTCTTCACTGTCACCTTGTTCAGCTCTCCGTAGTCAATGCACAGTCTCAAGGTACCATCCTTCTTCTTCACAAACAAGACTGGTTCACCCCAAGGAGAAACACTGGGTCTGATAAAACCCTTATTCAATAACTCTTGCAACTGCTCCTTTAACTCTACAGGAGCCATTCTGTAGGGTGGCATAGATATAAGAGTAGTACCTGGAACCACATCTATACAGAATTCAATCTCTCTATGAGGTGGTAACCCTGGTAACTCCCCAGGAAAAACATCAGGAATCTCACAAGCAACAGGAACATCTGTGAGTAATAAATTCTCCACTGAAGTATCCCTGACCAATGCCAAATATCCCTGACATCCTTTCCTCAACAACTTCCTAGTCGTAATAGCAAAAATAAGATTCTGAGGTACTGAACTCTTATCACCCACAAACTTAAACTCTTTTTCATCAGGAATTCTGAAAGTCACCTCTTTATTCCTGCAATCTACCACGGCATAGTGCTGAGATAACCAGTCCATTCCCAGAATAACATCAAACTCCATCACATCCAACAGGATCAAATCAGCGGGTAATTCTCTATCTCCCATGAGAACTGGACAACCAGAAAGAATAATATTGGTGTCCAAGGAATCGCTCAGAGGAGTGGCAACAAACAAAGGAAAAGCCATCCTCGAAGCTTGCCAATAAGACTTGGAAGCAAAAACAGGAGAAACAAATGAATGCGTGGCATTCGGATCAAACAGAACCCATGCATCCAGGTAACAAACAGAAACAATACCTGCCATGACTACATTGGATGCCTGAGCATCCTGCTGAGTGAGATGGAAGACTCTGGCCTGTCCTTGACCTCCCTGCTGACTGGTAAAAGCCTGGCCAACACCTCTGGTACCTCCTCTAATACCTCTACCATGACCCTGCTGCGGAACAAGCTGAGTGGAACTCTGATGCTGGGCTGGGAGCAACTGAAATGGAATGGGTGCAACACTAGCAATCGATTACTGTGGGAATCACGGAATCTGTGACTGCTGATACCTGGAGTAAGGACACGATCTAGCAAAATGTCCTGTCTGCCCACATCTGAAGCATGTCAGTGGTGTCAGATAACACAGTCCCTGATGGACTCTACTGCTGGTCTAGCACACACTGGCAGCTGATCCAGAACTGCGAACACTACTCCTGCTCAAAGCACTTGACCTAAATCTGAATGGCCTACATTGACCTCCACGGCCATGTTTACTGCTCCGATGCACTCGCTGCTGCTGCCTCTGACTCTGTTGAGTCGGACCTCTCTGCTGACTACTCAAACCAACATGAAAACTCAAGTATAAATAGTCTGCAATCCACTCAACTAAACTCCCAGCTAGTAATAATCAGGCATCGTTCCCTGCCTAACTAGCCTCAGCTCAATCTCCTTGGCCAACTCAATCATAGACTCTAGAGTAAGGCCTGCTATAGGCATACCAACAAATGCTGAACCTAATCCGGTGACGTAGGTAGTGACAGCAAAATATTGGTCTCGTATCAGATCCTCTGCATATCTACCCAGTCGGAGAAACTCTCGGGTGTACTCCTCTACTGATCGATCACCATAAGAAATGTTAGTCAAACGGAGACGATAGCTCATATGGAGAGGCTCTGGACAGAATCTCCTCATAAATCACTTTCTGAACTGAGCCCAGGTCATCATCATCATATAAGGCTGAATCATCTAAATAAACCAGTCTAGGGCTGGTCCCTCGACAGACAGCTCGACGATCATAATCTGTTGATACTCGGTGTGAGCAGTCCGAGTCTGAGTCTCAATCGCATGCAGAAAGTCTAGCGGATCGAAAGTCCTATCAAACGCAATCCTGCCAACTCTGGCATAGAACAAAGCTGCCTCAGGGTCAGACATACCCTGCTGTTAGGCAGGCTGAATAGGCTGAACAACTGGAGGTACAGGAACATCCTCAAACTCAGGCTCTACAGGCTCCTCATCCTGTATCTCTCTCTGCCTACGGTGACCTGCCACTCCTCGAGGTCTACCTTTGCCATGACCTTTACATCTAACTGGCTGCTCAGGAGGTAAAACCTCATCTTGAAAAGACTCATCATCCTCGACCTCAACGACCGGTGGAGTGACACGCGTTCACCTCCTCATTCCGAAAAGATAACAAAATGATTCAGACAAAACAGACAACGGAAGAATAACACAAAAAACTAAAGCAAGGAATACTTATCAAGACATACTCGAACCTAATTCACTGCAGTAGTTACCAAAAGAAAACACAACTTTGAAAACCAGGGCCACGACTCAAACAACTAAGCCCTGACACAAAATTCCGCTCTAATACCAACTTTGTCACGACCCAAAACAGGGGCCATGACCGGCGCTAGGGAACGGGAATTCTTTCGAATCTGGAACCCGTAGCAAGCCTAAAATAAAATAAAACATGCAATAGTAATAATAATAACACAATTAAATAAAATATTGTGCAACGAAATAAAATCTTAAATATAAAAATAATAATCCACCATGGGATTTAAATCAAATCCTCATCTCATAAATCCTTTAATACAAGTTTCAGTTCAAATTCTTAAAATACATAACTCACACAAATATAATACATAAAACCCATAATTTATTTACAACTACTGCAGTGTCTAGATTATAAAAATAAAACTCAAGTTAGCAGTTTACATAAAGAAGCCGGGGCGGAAGAAATCCGGCTTACAGGCCTACTACTGAGGTCTGATGAAGATGACTCTCCTGAAAAATAGTCAACGGAGGGGAATCAGACCTCACTGAGTAAATTACTATAATATATATACATGCATACTAAATGACAATGCACACAGTCAATAGTATATATATAATAAGCATATATACAAGCAAATACACACAGATGCAATAAAATCATTTTATATATTTTTATTGAAAATCACAGTTCATGAAGGATCAAATAGAACCCTAGAAAATCGCAACCTCAAACAGTATTAGACAACACTCTAGCCATACAGGCTCACTTATTCCAAATATATTCACTTATTCCATTTGGACAGTAGACTGGCCCCGAGACACTAAGTCAACCGAGCTCCAGCAGTCTGACTGTCAGTGTGATTGGCCCCGAGACACTTGGTCAACTGAGCTCCAGCAATCACACTCCCAAATCATATCACACATCAAATAAGCATATCCAATCAACATCCACAAATGGTTAAATGCTATAAGCGTACCGGTACGTACTCAATCCTAGTGCTGCCCACTAGGTAGCACGTTCTATTGATATCCTTCATTAAAATATAAAGCATACATTCATAAATAAATGATGCATGAATTTGAAATAAATAACAACATAAACTATATATATACTAGAAATATACCAAAAATAAACCAGGTATATTTCAAGTATATATACGTCAAATAAATCCAATTAAATCGTAAAATAAACTAAATATATATTTAAAAACATTTTGAACATAAATGTTTAATAAAGCATGCATATAATTCAAAATATATCAAAAATAAACTAAAAATAAACTTAAGTACTGATTAAATTATTTATGCATATTTAATCCAAATAAAACATACATTTCTAAATCATGCACCCTAAAGCATATATATATATATAATAGTAACTCACACTTAGTGCGCTCCTCGAGATGGGTCTGACGGGCCTGGTCCACTAGGCCTCGGTCTCGGCGCAACTAAACATACAAAAATAATAGACATCAGAATAAACCTAACAGAAAATCCTAGAAACTCAATCTAGAATATTGGACACAAAATCAAAATTAGGATTTGACCGGATATCACGTTTTACGAGAATTCTACCAAAAATCCGGCAGAACCTCCCCAGTAAAACGGACATCTCTCTACTCAAAGAGTAGAGCCAGCCCTGCAAAGAAACACACTTCAAAAAAAATAGACACAAAACACAACCACAACCCCTCGGTCGGACTCCAAACTACAGTTTATCGACCCGGGTCCACAATTCACAGAACAATATAGAAATATCAAAAATACCCTTATATCATAGAAATACATTTTATAATTAGAAATTACATAATTAACCCTAAAACACATTAAAAACTAATAAAAACTCATTTTATTAGAAAAATCGTATATTATATATATAATTGAAAATAATTTATGAAAAATAGTTTTAATTAGTTAAAAATACTCAATAATTTATAGAAATCATTTTCATACCCAAAATAACCATTACAACCAATTTAATTACATTTTTAGTCAATTTAGGGTAAAATTACTAAAATACCCCTTTATATATAAATATACTAAAATTAATCCAAAAATTCACCAAAAATAATATAATTGCAAAAAATTAATTTTCTCAACATATTTATCAATAATATCAATAAATAAACTCAATTAAATAATTAATTTCAATTAAAAATACAATTAACCCTATTTTTCCAAAATTACATAAACTAATTAAATTCAAAATAAATACATAGAAATTCATAAAAATTCCAAATAAATTTCTATAATTCATTTAAACACCTATATTTATCATAAAACACAATTTCATAATTTATTTAATTAATTTTCGAAAATTAGAAAATAATAATAAAATATTCAAAAATACCCAAAAATCAAAATAATTCCCAAAAATTCTACAAAAATTCAAAAATGTATATTAAGCTAAGGGGAACAACATTTTTGAAGGAATTTCTCATGAATCAATAAATTCAAAGTTCAAAAAAATCAAGAACCCTAAAATGGCCGAATTACCAAAATCGAAACCTAAGCAAATCAAGACCATTTTAAGTGAAAAAAAAGCTTGGAATCACACTCAATGGAGCTCAAGGAGAAGAAAGAGACCAACGGTGTCAAAAATGGTGGCCGGAAACACCGTGAACAACGGTGAGAATGAATTTCGACTTTCCGACGATATCAAGCTCCTCCGACGTCGGAAATGGACTCTGCTGGTGGCAGAATAGCTGGAGGAAGGAGGTGGCACGTCGGGAGGCACACTGATGGTGAGAAAATGGGATGGCAATCGGTGGAATGGTGATGGAGGCGATCGGGGATGAAGGAGGAGGATGAATGACAAAACCGTAATTAAATCAAACTTTATTTTTTTTGTTTAATATTAAATGTATATGTATATATATATAATTTTACACTATATATTAAAATAATATAAACTCACACACATTAAATATACACCACACACATATAATTTAATATTTCTAATAATTTATACACTAAAAATAATTAAATAATATTAAAACTAATTAATAAATAATAAAATATTTGGGTAATTAATTAAACCCTAGTTAAATAAATAAATACACATATATACGTTATTTAGTACTTTAAAAATATATATGAGTTCATGCAAGTTCGTAAAATTATTTAAAATAATTAATAATAAATAATTTACGTGTCAATTTTCCCGAAAATGCAAGTCCCAGGAAAATTTTACGTAAAGTACTTAAAATAATATAAAAAAATTAAAATCAATTTTAATTAAATAGAAACTCATGAAATATCATAAATATATACAAAAATTGTTAACACTGCATATCCCGATGCAGTATTAAAATACTTACAAATACGAGATATTACACCTCCATCACCTCCAGTCACCATTTTCTTCAATTCCAGTGTCTTTCTCTTCCTCTTATACCAGTGAGCACTAATCCAAGCTTAGTTTAAGCTTTAATCTCCATTTGATTAAGTTTTTGTTGATTTTTGTTTATGGAGTTCTAGGGTTTTGAATTTTTTTAGCTTGATCTAGCTTGAATCTTGTAAACTCTCTTTACAGATGTGATTTCTAATAGCTCAATCTACCTCTATGAAGTTTTGCATGATTTTTGGAATTTATTTTGGTTTTTGTGAATTTTTGAATATTTTATTATTATTTTATTAATTTTCAAAAACTAATTTATTAAATTATAAAATTGGTTAATTTAGTGATATTATATATTTTTATTTATGTTAGTGTTGAGAAATTAATTTTTAATAATATTATATAATTTTTATAGTTTATGTCAAAATTGAGTAATTAGGTTAGAGTTGGATTTTTGTTGGAACATTGGTTTAAATATTTGTTTTAGTTAATATTAATAATATATATGTTGAGAAGATAATTTTTATGCATTTGTATAATTTTTATGGAATTTTTGAGTAATAATAGGATTTATGTATATTTTTGTATTATAGGGGTAAAAATGTAATTTTGTGCTAATTATAGCTAAATAATATATTTTAGTTGATTTTAATTTTATTTGAGGAATTAAAATTATTTTTACAATTATTTACTATTTTTAACTAATTAATACTAATTTTTGAAAATTATTTTCAAATAAATATATTATATATTATTTCTGGTAATAAAATGGGTTTTAAAATAATTTTATTATATAATTAAACTATTTAAGCAATTAAATGTGAATTTTATTAATTAGAATTAAGTTGTGTTGTTTTGGTTGGGTTGTGAATTCGGTCAGGCTAAATGTTGTATTGGAAAGCCGACCCGAGTATGGTTGAGTGTGAATGTTAGAAGTGTATTTTTCTATGAAGGAATGACTCTACCTACGGTAGAGAGATGTCTGTTTTACAAGGGAGACTCTATCAAAATTTTGATAGATTTTCTCGTAAAACGTGACATATTATGTAATTTCCTAGCATAAATTAGGATATTTCAATCTATTGAGTCTTATCCGGGTTTTCCTGAGTCATTTTAGAGTATTGTAATTTTATTAATTTCCCTTCTTATTCTATACGTATGATTTTAAAAATAAATATGTTATTTTTTTTAGAGAGTACTGGAGCAGGAGCTTCTGGTTTGAGGTAGATGCGTAGTCGTTAGCCATCTCGCTCATCCTGTAAGTTAATAAATTGATATGTGCGTGTGTTTTCTTTAAAATTGCGTGCACTCATATTTTTAGTATTATTTACTTTATCAATTTGAAATAAATACTGTTATTGATAATTTTATTGCAAATTATTTATTTAAAAACTAGTTTTGAGAAATTTTGGTAGAACGGGATATCTGGTGGGTTCCACCAGGACTATGTGCACATGGTGGAGATTGAGAGATGGATCCAAAATATGTATGACTTGTTGTTATAAACTGGGATGGGTGCCTCGGTGGAAACCTCTGCTCTCGGGGATCGCCGGTGATGTGGAAAGTTAATAATGAACTGGGATTGGTGCCTCGGTAGATGCCTTAGCTCTCGAGGACCGCCAGTGCCATGTGCTTGGATTAAATGGATGACTACGGCTTAGTGCCTTGATTGATGCCTCTGTTCTCGGGGACCGGCAGTCTATTTGGATTAAGCGAGCCCGATTGGCCATTTAGAATTGGGTTTAGGGTTCTATTGAGATTTTTCAAAAGCTTTATATATATATATGCTATAAATTATTTTCACTATATTCATATGGTTTTCAAAAAGGTTTTCAAACCGTACAGCTCTTTTATTAATTTACTCTGTGAGGTCTGACTCCCCTCAATTTATTTTTTTCAGGAGTTTGGGACTTTTCTATTAGGCCTACTTCTCTTTGTCGTGTTATGTCATCACCAACTATTCTACATAGGTCTACTTAGTTGTGTTGAATTTATTTTTATGTACTGCAGTAGAGAAAACTGTTTAACTGAATATTTTATTTAGGAATATCATGTATTTATAATATTGTGTACTGAGACATTATTGTATAACTGAAGTTTATATATTTTATGCACTATGATCTTATGGTTTAAATTATATTGAGAAAAATCAGTTTGATAATGTGCATTGTAATTTAATTATTTATTGTAAGGTGTCAAAGTTTTTAAATTTTATGTTTTCTTTTAAGGCTTACTATAGGATTTGGTAGCTTTATGATTTCCCATTCCCTAGTGCCAGTCACGTGCCTTAGGTTCGAGTCGTGACAAAGTTGGTATCAGAGCATAGTTTGATTAATTGTCTATGTTTATCTTTCCATGTAACTATTACAGTACATTAGGTTGATAATTGTCTTTATGATATCTTTGTTTCTAAATTCCGCGTATGTATTAAATACTCTTTGTCTTATTTTGAATTTGGTTTTCTCTATCTCTTTTCAGAATGAGACGTGTGTGAACAGACCCCACTGCTGATGCGATATTTGGGCTTGATGAACAGTCTGTACATGATGAGGCTCTTCCTCCTGCTCTACGTCATAGGGGCAGAGGTAGAGGCAGAGGTAAAGGTAAAGGTAGAGGTAGAGTTAGGGCAGCTGTAGCTGAGGTTCATGATCAATCGCCAGTAGAGCCTGAAGCTCCAGTCGTAGACCCCACAGCTTTTGTAGCTGGTCTAGCAGGAATTAATTAGGGCCTTGCAGCTTTGAATCAAGTAATGCCCTTAGTACAATAGATGTTACAGTAGAGAAATCAGGAGATGTCAAACACTAATACAACACTTCTCTACTCCCGGATTGGTAAAGTTTCTTTTAATGGTACTGGCGATGCCTTAGACTTCATTAATGCTATTGAGGCATGTACCAGGACAGGACATACCGACTACCAGCAGATCATGATTGTTAAGCTGTTAGTCCAAAAAGTAGTCCAATACTGGTTTACACAGTCGATTCAGCCGTTCATGCATGAGTTAACTTGGCTAGAGTTTAAGGACCATTTTTTGAGATTTTTCTATCCTCCAACCACCAGGGATGCCTATAGGTGGCAGTTGCTTCATATCACTAGAGGGGATAGGTCTGTTGAGGACTACACTAGGGAGTTTAACAGGTTATCTTAACACGCAGAGGATATCAGGAGAGATCCCTATAGAGCAGTCGAGTTGTATGTTACTGGTTTGGGGCCAACTTTTATTAGTATGCATACTGAGGATAGCACCTTACAAAGTGTGATAGAAGAGGTTCGTCTGATTGAGAGGCGACAAATCCGTCGGGGTACCATGATAGATCTTTACATGGTTAGTGGTAGTGGATATAGGGTAGCTCCTGGGTACCAACAGCTAGTATTTTAGATTGGTAGCACAAGTCAGCAGGCTGAGGGTAGTTCACAACATGGTGGTAGAAGGTCCAGAACACACAGAGTGGGTTGACATGGTTATGCCATGAGTAGAAGAAGTGGCAGAGGTCACAGATTTGGTACTAGAGTTAATAGCAGTAGCAGTGGGTAGAGCTCCAAACAGAGTAGTTCTGGGTCTGGAGCCAATGTATGTGCTAATTGTGGTCGATTTCATCAAGGCCCATATCATCTGTTATCGGGTTCTTGCTTTAGATGCGGACAGGTTGGTCATCTTGCTAGAGCTTGTCCTCACTCTGGATATTAGCCACAGTATGCTCAGGGTTCATCTTCATTAGTGGCTCAGCCTTTCTATTTGATGCCACAGCAGTACAAAGCACCAGTACATCCACAGCAGAGACCGCCAGAGTTTATGGTCCAGTAGGGCCAAGGGTCAGTTAGTAGACCTAGTGGTCATGGTTTTGTGCAGCCTTTAACATCTCAATAGGTAGGTTGTGGCCAGGCACGGGTTTTTACTCTAACGCCACAAGATGCTCAGACTTCTAATGCAGTAGTCGCAGGTATTCTCTCAGTTTGTTCTTGTGATGCTAAAGTATTATTTGACCCTAGCACTTCACATTCTTTCATATCCCTCGTGTTTGCTTCGAGAACCGAGTGGCAGCCTTCCAAGTTGTCCTTTCCTCTATCTGTATAGACTCCTCTTAGTGACGAGTTGGAGATAAATATTTTCTTTCCTTCTTGTCCGGTGTTAATTGAAGGTAGAGAATTATTGGCGAATTTAGTGTTGCTTGATGTGTTGGAATTTGACGTCATCTTGGGTATGGATTAGTTATCGAGATATTATGCTTATATGAATTATCGGGAAAAAGAAGTGGTGTTTAGAATCCCGAATGAAGAAGAGTTCTATTTTAAAGGTGAAAAGAGCTTCATGCCTCGCAATCTCATTTCTGCCATTACAGCCTAGAAGATGCTTAGAAAGAGTTGTCAAGGCTACCTGGCAATAATAAGAGATGTTGAAACAGAGAAAGGGGTAATTGAATAAATGCCAGTGGTGCATGAATTTCTGGATGTCTTCCCTAAAGAATTATTGGGATTACATTAGACAGGGAGATAGAGTTCTATATCGATGTTATACCTAGTACAAATCCTATTTCTATGCCACCCTACAAAATAGCACCAACTGAATTACAGGAGCTGAAGGAGTAGTTACAGGAGTTGCTCAATAAGGGTTTCATAAGGCCTAGTACATCGCCTTGGGGTGCTCCGGTGTTGTTTGTGAATAAGAAGGATGGTAGCCTTCAAATCTGTATTGATTACAGGTAGTTGAACAAGGTCACCATCAAGAACAAGTATCTACTTCTAAGGATCAATGACTTATTCAATTAACTTCAAGGTGCTACATACTTCTCCAAGATAGACTTGAGGTCTGGGTATCACTAATTGAGGATCAGAAGTGGTGATGAGCCCAAGATAGCATTTTGAATGAGATATGGCCACTATGAGTTCCTAGTAATGTCCTTTGGGTTGACCAATGCTCCAACAGCCTTTATGGACTTAATGAATTGAGTGTTCAGGCTATACTTTGACCAATTTATAATAGTCTTCATTGATGAAATCTTGGTTTATTCCAAGAGTGAAGCTGAGCATGTTATGCATCTGAGAATGGTGCTTCAGACTTTAAGGGAGCACAGGTTGTATGCCAAGTTTTCAAAGTTTGAGTTCTGGTTGAGTCAAGTGGCATTTTTGGGCCACGTGGTTTTGAAGGATGGCATACAAGTCAATCCTAAGAAGATAGAAGCTATTATAGAGTGGTCCAGGCTGACTACAGTCAAAAAAGTATGGAGTTTCCTGGGTCTAGCGGGCTACTATAGGAGATTTATGAAGGACTTCTCCAAAATTTCCGCACCTTTGACAAGGTTAACCTAGAAGAGTGCTAAGTTTTTATGGACAAACAAATACGAAGAGCACTTCCAGTTACTGAAGGATTTATTGATGTCAGCTCCAATTCTGACTTTGCCCTCTGGAAATGAAGGGTATATGGTGTATTGTGATGCTTCCAAAGTAGGATTGGGCTGTGTGTTGATGTAAAATGGCTAAGTAATTGCTTATGCTTCAAGGCAGTTGAAGAAACATGAGCAAAACTATCCTACTCATGACTTGGAGATGGTAGCTGTTGTGTTTGCTTTGAAGATATGAAGGCATTACTTGTATGGGGTTACTTGTAAGATTTACACCGATCACAAGAGCTTGAAGTATATCTTCCAACAAAGGGACTTAAACTTGAGGCAGAGAAGATGGATGGAACTCCTTAAGGACTATGACTATTCCATTTTGTACCATCCAGACAAGGTGAATGTTGTTGCTGATACCTTGAGTAGGAAGTCAGCAGGCAGTCTTGCCCACATCAGCTCAAATAGGAGGCCCATTGTCAAGGAGATCCATGAATTGATTAATTAAGGGTTATAGTTAAAAGTTACTAAAAAGTGCCTTTTAGCATAATTTAGGGTACGATCAATATACTTGGATCGAGTTAAGGCAGCTCAGAATATGAGACCCGCAGTTGCAGAGGATTACATATGAAGTGCAATAAGGGCAGTCAAGAGATTTTATGGTTGATAGAGAAGGTGTGTTGCATTTAGGTACTAGGATTTATTTGTCGGATGTTGATGACTTGAGGAAAGAAATTATGGAAGAGGCACATTTTTCCGCTTAAGGTATCCATCCAGGTTCTACCAAGATGTATAATGACTTGAAAGATACATATTGGTGGAATAGAATAAAGAAGGATATTACAGAGTTTGTATCTAAATGCCTGACTTGTCAGCAAGTGAAACTTAAACATCAGAGACCTTTGGGATTGCTATAACTTATGCCAATTCCTAAATAGAAATAAGACATGATAGCTATGGACTTTGTGACTGGATTACCTCGAACTACAGGAGGTTAAAATGCTAGTTGGGTGATTGTTGATAAGCTAACTAAGTCAGCACACTTTCTACCAGTGAAGAAGATGTACTCTACTGATAGACTATTAAGACTTTATGTCAACAGGATTGTTTGTCTACATGGGGTACCAGTAAGTATAGTGTCGAACAGAGGAGCCACATTCACCTCAGTCTTTTAGCAAGAATTACATAAAGCTTTGGGCATCAGACTGGGTTTCAGTATAGCCTTCCATCCTTAAATAGATGGTTAGTCAGAGAGGGCCATCCAAACGTTAGAAGATATGTTGAGGATGTGTGTGATGGATTTTAGAGGACAATAGGATTCACACTTGCCATTGATTAAGTTTGCCTACAACAATAGCTATCATGCTAGTATTGAAATGGCTCCATATGAGGCACTGTACGGTAGATCACCATTATGTTGGGAGATTGATGAGAGGCAGCTGACAGGTCCAGAGTTGGTACAGGTGACTTCAGAAAAAGTTTCCATCATATAGCAAAGATTGAAGACAGCCTTCAGCAGACATAAGAGTTATGCTGACCCTAGGAGAAAGGATGTATCCTTTATGGTTGAAGACATGGTGTTCTTGAAAGTATCTTTAATGAAAGGAGTCATGAGATTTGGCGAGAAGGGTAAGCTAGCTCCTAGATACATTAGACAATTTGAGATTCGGTCAAACGTGGGTGAAGTGGCGTATAGGTTAGTGTTGCCACCAGAATTTTTGAGAATCCACCCCGTATTTCATGTATCTTTGCTGAGGAAATACATTTTCGACCCATTTCACATTCTGCAACCTCAAGTCATAGAGTTTAGTGATGATCTTACCTACGAAGAGTATCCGGTGGCGATTGTGGATCGCCAAATTCGACAGTTGCGAACAAAAGAGATATCGATGGTGAAAGTGTTGTGAAGTAACCATATTGCTGAGGACTGTACCTAGGAGACTGAAGGGGAGATGTGAGCTTCTTACCCGTATCTCTTTCCTCCTTAATTCTTGTAATTATTCTTTCTTGAATTCGAGGACGAATTCTTATAAAAAGGGGAGACTGTAATAATTTTAGTTTTTAAATTAATTTATTTTAAAGTGAGATATGCAGTATTAATAAATTTAAAAGTTATATTTAATTATTTAATTATTTTGTGGTTAATATTTATTATTTTATGTTTAATTATATTTTTCTACGTAAATATTTTGTTTTGAAACCTATTATTTTGGACATTTAAATTTCATTATTTATAATTATTATTTCAAATAGAACTATTTTAATAATATTAAATTTAGAGCATTGTTAATTCTATTATTGTTTCATCAAATTCTATTATTTATTTTATTAGAATTATCATTATTATTAAGTATTATTTTATATGAGTTTAATTTGTATGTGTGTGTGTTTATTATTATATGTGTGAATATATATATATATATATATATATACATATACATATGCATGCCATGTATGAGCACATACATACATACCATATATTAAAAAACCAACCAAAACTCACAGCAAACAAAAGAAGAAAATGTGAAGAACAAAAAAAAAAACACAGTTTCCTTCTTCTCTTCCCTGCGCACGTCCAATTCTTCCCCTGTCACTATGCCTCCATCACTTTTGGTCACCATTTTCTTTGATTCTGGTGTCTTTCTCTTCCTCTTGCATCGGTGAGCACTAATCCAAGCTTAGTTTAAGCTTTAATATCCATTTGATTGAGTTTTTGTTGATTTTTGTTTATAGAGTTCTAGGGTTTTGAATTTCTTTTAGCTTGATCTAGCTTGAATCCCGCAAACTCCCTTTACAAATGTGATTCCTAGTAGCTCAATCTACCTCTATGAATTTTTGTATGATTTTTGGAATTTATTTTGATTTTTGTGAATTTTTTAATATTTTATTAATTTTCATAAATTAATTTTTTAAATTATAAAATTGGTTAATTTAGTGATATTATATATTGTTATTAATTTTAGTGTTGAGAAATTAATTTTTGAGAATATTGTATAATTTTTATGAATTTTTATAGTTTATATCAAAATTGAATAATTAGGTTAGAGTTGGATTTTTTTGGAATATTAGTTTAAATATGTGTTTTAGTTAATATTAATAATATATATGTTGAGAAAATAATTTTTATGCATTTGTATAATTTTTATGGAATTTTTGAGTAATAATAGGATTTATGTATATTTTTGTATTATAGGGGTAAAAATGTAATTTTGTGCTAATTATAGCTAAATAATATATTTTAGTTGGTTTTAATATTATTTGAGGAATTAAAATGATTTTTACAATTATTTACTATTTTTAACTAATTAATACTAATTTTTAAAAATTATTTTCAAATTAATATATTATATATTATTTTGGGTAATAAAATGGGTTTTAAACTAATTTTATTATATAATTAAATGATTTAAGCAATTAAATTTGAATTTTATTAATTAGAATTAAGTTGTGTTGTTTTGGTTGGGTTGTGAACTCGGTCGGGTTAAATGTTGTATTGGAGAGCCGACCCGAGTATGGTTGAGTGTGAATGTTAGAAGTGTGTTTTTCTATGCAGAAATGGCTCTACCTACAGTAAAGAGATGTTTGTTTTATGAGGAAGATTCTACCGAAATTTTGGTAGATTTTTTCGTAAAACTTGACATATTCTGTAATTTCCTAGTGTAAATTAGGGTATTCCAATATATTGAGTCTTATCTGGTTTTTTCCGAGTCATTCTAGAGTCTCATAATTTTATTAATTTTCCTTCTTATTCCAAACGTATGATTTTAAAAATAAATATGTTATTTTTTTTAGAGAGTACCGGAGCGGGAGCTTCTGGTTTGAGGCAAACGCGCGGTCGTCAGCCATCTCATTCATCCTATAAGTTAATAAACTGATATGTGCGTGTGTTTTCTTTAAAATTGCGTGAGCTCATATTTTCAGTATTATTTACATTATCAATTTGAAATAAATACTATTATCGAGAATTTTGTTGCAATTTATTTATTTAAAAACTAGTTTTGAAAAATTTTGGTAGAACGAGCTACCTAATGGGTTTCACCAAGACTGTGTGCACATGGTGGAGATTGAGAGAGGGATCCAAAATATGTATGACTTATGGTTATAAACTGAGATGGGTGCCTCGGTAGAAGCCTCTGCTCTCGTGGACCGCCAGTGATGTAGAAAGTTAATAATTGACTGGGATTGGTGCCTTGGTAGCTGCCTTAGCTCTCGGGGACTGCCAGTGTCATGTGCTTGGATTAAGTGGATGACTACGGCTTGGTGCCTCGATTGATGCCTCTACTCTCGAGGATCGACAGTCCATTTGGATTAAGCGGGCCCAGTTGGCCATTTAAAATTGAGTTTAGGGTTCTACTGAGATTTTTCAAAAGCGATATATATATATATATATATATATATATATATATATATATATATATATATATATATATATATATGTTGTAAATAATTTTCACTATATTCATACAGTTTTCAAAAAGGTTTTCAAATTGTACAACTTTTTTAACTTACTCGGTAAGGTCTGATTCCCCTCAATTTATTTTTTTTAGGAGTTTGGGACTTTTCTGTTTGGCCTACTTCTCTTTGTCGTGTTGTGTCATCACCGGCTATTTTACGTAGGTCTAGTTAGTTGTGTTGAATTTATTTTTGTATACCGCAGTAAAGAAAACTGTTTAATTGAATATTTTATTTGGGAATATCATATATTTATAATATTGTGTATTGAGACATTATTGTATAACTGAAGTTTATATATTTTATACACTATGATATTATGGTTTAAATTATATTAAGAAAAATCAGTTTGATAATGTGCATTGTCATTTAATTATTTATTGTAAAGTGTCAAAGTTTTTAAATTCCGCGTTTTCTTTTAAGGCTCACTAGGGGATTCGGTAACTTTATACTTTTTCATTCCCTAGTACCGGTCACGTGTCCTGGGTTCGAGTCGTGATATTGTTTTTTTTTCTTACATGCATTTCACGTGATCAATATTATTATTAAATATGTAAGATTATGATATTATTAAATAAATATATTTATAACATAAATACTATAAAATATTTAAAGTTAAAAAGGAATATAACTAAAATAATAATAATAAATATAAATTGATTAAATAAATAAATAATAAACATATTTGATCAGTGAAAATTTTTATTTATAATATTATTACAAAATATATATTCACTACTAGCTGTAATATAAATAAATTTAAAATAAAAATTATAAAATAAATATGAAATATTAAAGAACAAATTTTCTTTCTTAATTATTTATTAGTTGTTTATGTTGAATCTTAAAGGGTTAAAATAATCATTTTTATGATCACAAGTAATTAAGTAAAATTATATTTAATTTGTGTGTTAAGTATTTATATTCAGGTAAATTAAAATTGTAAAATTATAGTTCTAACTTAAGTAATGAAAAAGTCAAGTTAAAATTTCAAGACAACAGCTCTGTCATAAGTGGTGATAAAGCAATCATGAGTGATGACTGAGCTAAAATCAAAGATCGAATTTTTCATCAAAATCTAAAAGTCAAATTTGGTAAAAAGTTATGGAATTCTTTAGTATAAGTGATATCAAGCAATTACCAGTTATCAGAAAAAATTTTGGAGCAAAAATTAAAAAATCCAAGTCACAAAAATTTAACGAAACAAAAGGCTTTTCATGAGTGATGAAAAAAATCTGTCATGAATAATAACAACCAATTCCAAAAATGGCAAAAAGTTTCATGACCAGTGTCATCACCAGTTCACTGATCATAAAAATACACGATTTCAAATTTCACCTGCCATGAGTGATGATGACTTGTCATGAGTCATAACAAGCATACAGAGCACGACCAATTCCAAAAATGGCAGAAATTTTCATGACCAGTGTCGTTACCAATTCACTGATCATGAAAACGCATGATTTCAAATTTCACCTTAGCGCCTGATTGTCATGAGTGATGATGACTTGTCATGAGTCATGACAAGCGTACAGAGTACTTTTTCTAG
Source organism: Mallotus nudiflorus (assembly GCA_947683625.1). NCBI lineage: Eukaryota > Viridiplantae > Streptophyta > Magnoliopsida > Malpighiales > Euphorbiaceae > Mallotus > Mallotus nudiflorus. The sequence goes on from CANTUR010000228.1 coordinate 966,118, forward strand.
GTGGTTTCAAACGGCTTTATTTGCATTAAATGTACTTCCAATAGCTCTTTTTGTCTTAGTGGGTTTAAATACCACCAAGAACAAAGCTGGAACAAAATAGGGAAGTTGAGCAAACATGTTTAGAGCTATTTTTGAGCATTCAATTTTGAATTTATTCTTCAACCACCCAAGTTCTTCATCTTTAATCCTTATAATTCTTATTATCTCAAGAGTATTCTTGAGTGTGAGTTGGTGAGTGTTTAAAACCATTATTCAGAAACTCAATAGTGAGATTAAGTGAGTTAAGTTAGGGTTTTATTCACTTGTAAGCTAAGAAGATTGTTCTTAGTAAGTGGGTTTGAGTGTGAGTCATTGAAAACACTTGGGTTTGAGTGTGAGCCATTGAAAACACTTAGGTTAGAGTATGAGCCTTATGAAAACACTTGGGTTTGAGTGTGAGCCATTGAAAACACTTGGATAGCTTGATTTATACTTGTAAGGGTTTAATCTACACCTTGAAGTAAATTGATAGTGGATTAAAATTCTCAACTTATGGTTGAGGAGAGGATGTAGGTTTTGAAGATCAAACCTCTATAAATCCTTAGAGTTCTTATCACTCTTATTCTTCATTTTATACAGCTCTTACTCTTACCCCCACCCCCTCTTGGCACTTGTAAAATTACAATTTATATCTATAAATTGAAATACAAAAGATAAATATATATTTATTTTTTCAAATTTAATATTTGGAGTGGATTTTCTAGTTCAAAATTTTTAAATGATAAGATCATAGTAATATATTAATTACACATATACATATCTAAATTTTTTAGTTTACTAAAATAATAAATTTATTATTTAGCAATAGTACAATAAAAAAGAAAAAGTAAATGTAAATGTAAAAATATATAAAATTTGGTTTTCTATTAATATGTTGGATTTAAAATTAAAATGGCTAATACTTATCATCTAATGTTTTGTTTTATAACTAAATAATCGTAATAAAAAGAAAAGTAATTCATAAACAAAGTTTTTATCATAAAAAAAATAAAATTTGTTTAACACGATCATTTAATCTCTTGCTTATATATTTAATATGTTTGGCAATTTCAAAATAAAATATATTTATAAATTAATTAATTTACTAATTATTTAGATATTTAAAATTTAAAATATTTATTTAATTTTAAGTAAAAGTTCATTGTCGGTATAAGTATGTATTGAATTATTTTATTTATTATTTGTATAAAATTCAAAATACATATTTAACTTAAAATATGAGTTTTTTCTTAATCTAATTTTTCCATATATAATAGATGATTAAGATAGTATAAATACTTTTTATCTAAACTTGTAAAATAAGAATATGTTTATTAAAAATTACTTCATATATAGTATAAATTTATATATAATATAGATACAAAAAAAATTTCCAAAAATTTATCTCTTTTATAAGCTTCATTATTGATAACTTATGTAATTACTTAATTATAAAAAAATTATAATTATTATTCATAATCCCTACATAAGATTTAGTACATAAAAAAAAAATTACAAAATATTTTTATATGGACCTTATGCTTATTTAATAATTTGTGTATTTAATTTAAATTTGATGATAAATATAGTAAAAATTGTTTTTACTTTTTTTAAAAAAAGTTTAAAATGCAAACTAAAATTATATTTATCAATTTTTAATTAAAAAACAAATTAAGATTATTTTATCAATATACAAAAATACATATTCTTTTTTCAACAACAATTTACCCCTATTTATATTTGTATAGATAGTAGAAGCATAAATTCTTTTTAAAATTTTAATATCCTTAAATTATTTCCATGTGTTATAGATAATTTATATCTATTAATAATAAAAACATAAATTAGTTATATATAATATGTATTATATTATAAATAAATTTTTTTTGTCAAATATTCATAAGTTGACATTATAATTAATTAATTATTCAAATATTTTAATTAAATTTGATGATAAATATAGTAAAACATTATTTTATTTTATTTTTCAAATCTATACATCTAACTTTTAAATATAGAAGTTAAAAGTTTAAATTTTAAAATAAAAACTAAATTTATGTTTGCGAATTTAAATTGAGATTATTTTATTAATATATAAAAGATACATGTCCTTTTTTATGTAAAAATATTTTTTCTTTATTCTTACTTTTATATATGGTATAAATTATATGAACTTGCATAATATAAATATTTATAGTATAAATTTATATATAATACAGAAATAAAAATATGTTTTTGTCCAAAAAATTAGCTCTTTTTGAGCTTTATTAGTTGATAACCCACATAATATTTAATTATTATAAATTATAATTATTAGTTATAATCCGTACATAAGATATGTAGTATATTATAAGTAAAAATTTCATAAAAATTTTATATATAAAGACCTTATATTTATTTAATAATTTATGTATTTCATTTAAATTTAATGATTACTATAGTAAAAATTATTTAATTTTTTAAAATCTATTTAAAATTTATAATACAAACTAAAATTATATTTGTTAATTTCAAAATTTTTAGAAAAGAAATTAAGATTATTTTAATCAATATATAAAAATGCGTATTTTTTGAATTTTTTTTTACCCTTATTCATATTTGTACAGATAATACAGATATATTCACACAAAAATAGATAGTACAAATATAAAATTTTTACAAAATATTCTTAAATTATTTTCATATGTGCTATTAATAGTATATATTTATTAATAACAAAAACATAAACTAGTCATATATAATATGTCATATTATTTATGTGTTTTAATTAAATTTGATGATGATATTGTTGAAATTTATATATCTCACTTTAAATATAGAAGTTAAAAGTTTAATTTTAAAATATAAACTAAAGTTATCTTTACTAATCTAAATTACAATGATTTTGTTAATATGTAAGAGATACATATACTTTTTCAACTACAAATAACATTTCTCTATTCATACTTTTATATATAATATAGAATAAAAAAATTAATGGGTATACTTACTTTTCAAAACAACAGAAACCATTTAAATTATGGAAAAATCATTAAACAATATTATAACTATATATGTTCTGTGATGATAAAATTAAAATAAACAAAAAAACAAATTATTTGAGTAACATTGTTTTTTTAATGATCAAATTAATATTTTTTTCTTGAACGTATGGTAAATAAAAAAAAAGTCATTGGATTATAATCCCAACAAACAAATAAATAGAACTCTATAAAGTTATCAATTTAACTCTTGTGCAAAATATACATTTTTACTTATAAAATAAAATAAATTAATTTTTTAATTTGTAAAAATACAATTGAAATAAAAATAAATTATGAGTTTATAAATTATGAATTTATTTTTTAATTGTCTCCATAAAATATATTTTTCATCCTAATAATATGAATTTATTGTTTATTTTAGTTATTTTGTTGAAATTGTAGAGTTCTAAAAATTTAAAATTGTTGATTTAAAATTGTTGAGAATTAAGTTTAAATGAAAATTTTAGTTAATAGAACCCCATTCAAAAAAGCATTTGATGAAAATTCAATTCTATTGGTTGAAATTAAATCATTCAAATACATTATATGAGTATTTTTATTATTAAGTAAAAGATGCATGCTTTTTTTTGTCCAAAAAAGTTTTCCTTCTATTCATACTTTTTTAGATAGTATAGATATAGTATAGAATTATAGAATATAAAAATTAATATGGAAGAGTAATATTGTCTTTATCTATAATATAATTAAAATATATATGAAGCTTATACTAAATTAATAATTTATGTATTTTTTAAAAAAATTTGATAATAAATACAATATAATTATTCTATTATTGAAATTTTAAAATACAAACTAAAACTATTTTTATCAATTCTAAAAATTTTTGAAAATCAAATTAGGACTATTTTTGTGAATATATAAAAAAATACATGCCCATTTTTATCAAAAAAAGTTTTTCTTCTATTCATACTTTTATATATATTATAGATTAAATAAACGAGGACTGAGAAATTCACAAGTTTTTTTATCACTATCTTTAAATTCTAATTAATTTAATTCGATTTGAATAAAATCATAATAACAGTAAAAGTTTTTTAATAACTAATTTAACACAACTAAATATAATACAACTTTAATATGAGATAATGTATTTTTTCACTAATATTTTGAGACGCTTGCATGTTTTAATTTTTATTTATAAGATTAATAATATTAACTTTAAAAAAAAAGAAAGGTAAAATACTGCTTTCGGACTAATAAAAAAAATATTGCTTTAATTAAAGAAAATTGTAATGAATAACTTATTTTCGGAACCTTTGAGTTTAAATCCTATAATAAATCAACGAAGGGTAAGATGAGAGGTTGGGAGGATCCCCACAAACCCTTCAATACTTAAGTTAGGGAATGTAAAGAAAGATTTTAGAGAGATAAAGAGAGTAAAGAGCATGAGAGAATAAAATGTATGAGAATGAGGGATATGATGTCCTATTTATAGGGAAAGTGATGCTCAAACCTGAGACGAAAGTTCTGTGCCTATTTGAAGAGTATTTCTTCCTGACTAAAAGTCTCCTTAACTAGAAATCCTTCTCCTATCACATTTGGGCATTCTTTGTTTGCAAGTAACCCCTGCATAGGAAAATATACCCTTAGCAAAATAAGAATATGTATATGGGGTATTAAGAGTCCTCACCAAGCATGTTTAGATAATTTATGTCCAATGTATTTTAATCTAATAAGTTGAAAAGTTGATTCTTCTACTGGGAGAAAGAAACTGCGTGTATGATTGCATTTGATGTAGAGGGGTGATATGAGGTGGCCAGTCTTAGTCATAGAAAAAGAAATCATGCTCGATACTGAGTCTTAGAATCATTATATCAGAATATCATACTCATGAAGTGCCAACTAGACTTAGATAAGTAGATTTTGTAATAAAAGATGCTCGGTGTTATAGAAACGACCCAAGGAACTAACCCGTCAATATTATAAAAATGACCTAACGGAACTAGTTGTCGCCGGAGTTATAATGCTCGATGCATTAAAAGTGCAGCCCAAGTGTCGTACCTCAGTACTATCAAAGTGACTTGAGGGTGTCAACTTCAATCACTGGACTTAGATGCTCGGTGCATTAGAAGTGCGACCCGAGTGTCAATAAAAAGGACAGTTAGGCAGTGGAATGAGTGCGTTTATCAACCTCCATGTCTTTTGACATTCTTTTGAATTTTGAATTATGTAACTGTCATGTCTATTTGTATGTCAGAAGATGAGATGTTTTAGTTACCATAATTATAACTACTCGATTAGTGGGCTTTTCTTTTGCTCAAAATACCATTGACGTTGCATGAGAGAGATCTAAGTAACCGTAAGGGCAATAATGGTCATCCTAGAATCTTTCGCTCCTCTTTAAATATTCCAATCTATTTGCTAGCCTCACTTTTGATTTTCTACTACCTTTTGCCTTCTCATTTTCCTTTCAAGAGTTTTCTACTTTTTACTTTCTTTGTGTTCTCTGTAAACTTACTTTCTTCCATTTTATGCCAGGTGAAGTTCCTTCCTCTTTTTATCTTTTTTCTTTATTTCTGCTTAGTAGGATCCATAGCTCTATGAGAGCAAGTTAGTTCAAACCTCTTCATATCTAGGATTGATAATAACATGCTAAAATGGTATAGAAGACATTTTAGCATCCCTCTAGAATTTTTCTTGCATACTGTAGATAAAATTTTTAAGGCTTATACCCCTTTTTTAAATTGGCAGAAATTGGTTGTGTTTCGATCAGTTGTGTGTTGATGCAGAATGGTAGGGTGATAGTCTATGCTTCGAGGCAGTTGAAGAAGCATGAACAGAAATATCCTACCCACGACCTAGAGATGGCTGCAGTGATCTTTGCTCTTAAGATCTGGAGACATTATCTGTACGGGGTGACTTGTGAGATTTTTACTAATCACAAGAGCCTTAAGTACATTTTCCAGCAAAGAGATCTGAATCTGAGGCAGAGGAGATGGTTGGAACTGTTGAAAGATTATGACTGTGAGATTTTATATCATTTAGGCAAGGCTAATATGGTAGCCCTTGAGTAGGAAGTCCTTAGGCAGTCTTTCTCACATCAGTGTGGAGAGGAGACCATTGATCCAAGAGTTGCATCAATTAGTGGATCAAGGTTTGATGATGAAGGTGAGTAGATCAAGTGGACTACTAGCTCAATTTAAGGTGCGATCTGTGTTGAGAGATAGGATTAAGGTAGCTCAAGGCCGAGATCCTATTCTAGAAGAGCTTGCAGAGAATGTTCAAGCAGGGAAGTTCACTGATTTCACACTCGATGATGATGGTGTTTTGTGGATCAGTGGTAGATTGTGTGTTCCTGATGTGGATAATTTGAGAAAAGAGATCCTAAAGGAAGCACATTCTATAACTTACAACGTACATCCGAGTGTTACTAAGATGTACCACAGTATCAGAGACTTGTACTATTGGGACGAACTGAAAAAGGATGTCATTGATTATGTTAGTAAGTGTCTGACATGTCAGTAAGTTAAAGCTGAGCATCAAAAGCCTTCTGGGAAGCTTCAGCCTCTTCCTATTCCTGAGTGTAAGTGTGAAAGGATTGCTATGGATTTTATGGTTGGTTTACCTCGTTCTAAGGATGGATATGATTCCATCTGGGTGATTGTGGACAAGTTGACCAAGTCTACACATTTCTTGCCTGTGAAAGCCACTTATTCTGTAACTAGATTGGCGAAACTCTATGTGAAGCATATTGTGTGCCTTCATAAAGTACCTGTGTCCATTGTGTCAAACAGAGGTTTAGTGTTTACCTCTCATTTTTGGCAGAAGCTGAAGGAAGCGATGGGCACTAGGTTGGATTTCAGTACTGCTTTTTATCCTCAAACAGATGGTCAGTCTGAGAGGATGATCCAGACACTGGAAGATATGTTGAGAATGTGTGTTTTAGATTTGGGAGGTAACTGGGATAATCATTTGCCACTTGTAGAGTTTGCATATAATAACAACTACCATAGCAGTATTGGAATGGCACCATATGAGGCTTTGTATGGAAGGAAGTGTAGATCCCCTCTGAGTTGGGATGAGCTTGGAGAAAGAGCTTTGACTAGATCTAAGATGGTTTAGGATGCTGTAGAGAAATTTTCTGTGATCAAGAGCATATTAGAGACCGCAGTTAGCAGACAGAAGAGCTATGTGGATCCTAGACGCAGAGATATGGAGTTCCAAATAGGAGACTTTATTTTTCTAAAGGTGTCTCCAATGAAGGGTGTTATGAGATTTGGCAGGAAGGGTAAGCTAGCATCGAGATATATAGGACCATTCGAGATTTTGGAGAGAGTTGGCACTGTTGCATATCAGTTGGCTTTGCTTTCAAGTATGTCTCAACTGCATCCGGTAATTCATATCTCGATGCTGAGGAAGTATATTTCAGACCCTTCACATGTATTGCAGCCCGACAGTGTTGAAGTGAGTAAAGACCTGACATTCATAGAAGAACCTGTTGCGATCATTGATTATCAAGTTCAACAATTACGTTCGAAGCAGATTCTAATGGTCAAGGTGTTGTGGCACAACAACAGAGTAGAAGAGCATACCTGGGAGACTAAAGCTGAGATGCGAGCTTCTTACCCGTATCTCTTTCCTTCTTGATCTTTGTGTACTCTTTTCTTGGAATTCGAGGACGAATTCTTATAAGGAGGGGAGACTGTAATAACCCGAGTTTTTAATTTATTTTATTTTAAAATAAGATATGTAGTGTTAATAATTTTAAAATAATATTTTATTATTTTATTATCTTGTGAATTATTATCATTATTATTTTACGTTTAATTAACATTTTCTACATAAATGTATGTCTTTAAGTTCATTATTTCGAAAAATAGTATTTTATTAATATTTAATTTGGTGCATTAGTATTTTAAATATTAATATTTTAATAAATTTCATTATTTAAATGTAATTTAATGAGTTTATATATATATATATATATATATATATATATATATATTAGGGTTAATATATGTGTATATTGTTATTTTATTATGAGTAATATATATATATATGTGTGTATATATATATGTGTGTGTATTTAAATTTGTGGTGTGTGAATTTTGTAGAATATAATAATGTATATTATATTATATAGTTTACTACTTTTTTATTATAAAGTATTATGAATATATATATATACACACACAAAATAACCAAAAAACCTCCCCCACATCTCCTTCCTCCCCGATCACCATTTCCCTCACCCTTACCGTCCGTTTCTTCTTCGTTCAAAGTGGCTCCTTGCCTCCCGCCGCCTTCAGCCTCCTTCTCCAGCGCCGTTTGAAGCAGCAAAAACTGGGAAACCCGAAATCAAGCCTTTCGCCGTTCGTTCCGTTTCCAGCCACCTCCATCTACACCGCTGGTCTCATCCTCTTCCCTGAGCACCGATGAGTGTGTTTCTAAGCTTCATTTCGTCCAGTTTGGTCTAGAATTTGGTGGTGAGCAATTTTAAGTTTCGGTCACCTAAAGTTTTTCAATTTTTCTAGGCTTGATTCTCTGTGATTCATGCTTAATGCCTTAACAAATTTTGTTCCCTTTAGCTTAATCTACATCCCATAATTTTTGAGTAATTTTTGGGAATTATTTTGATTTTTGTGAATTTTTATTATTTTATTATTTTCATAAATAAATTATGAAATTGTGATTTTTGGTGTTATTGATGGTTATTGGTAATTTTAGAATTTAATTTATAATTTTTGTGTATTTTGTTTAATTTTTATAATTATTTTTAGTTTATGTCAATTTTAAAAATATAGGTTAAATATATATATTTAATTAGAAATAATTGGTTAATTAAGTGTATTTGTTGAATTTAATGAATAATATGTTGAGAAAATAATTTTTGAGTATTTATATAATTTGTATTGAATTTTTGAATATTTTTAGTATTTTATGTGTATTTTTATATATTAGGGGTAATTTGGTAGTAATTTTAGTTAAATATTAAATTTAATTGGTTTTAATATTATTTGAGATATAAAAATGATTTTTACAAATTATTTACTAATTTTAACTAATTAATACTATTTTTTGAAAATTATTTTCAAATTATATATAATAAAGAAAAATCTATTTCTAGAGCTACTTCTTCTAGCGCCAAATCCACTTCGCTCCCCAAATCTCAACCTTCAGAAGATGTTGAACTCTATCCTGATGTCAAGATTGTGCCTCTCGGATCTAAGGCTAATTTGTAAAATAATTTAAAAGATTTATCCTTGTAGTGTAATATTTTCAATAATGATATATATATATATACCAAACTTGATATACTCTATATACATTTTATTGATAATATTTTCTGAGACTGTCTGAGTTATAGTATTGAGGTAGCTCTTTTTCTCGTTCATCCTTGATCTTATATGGCCTCTTAGTCGTCTTCTCAATGACTTGGTAAGGACCTTCCCAATTAGGTCCGAGCTTGCCTGTGCTAGAGTTGCCTTTTTTAATGTTAGCCTTTTTGAGTACCCAGTCTCCAACCTTAAACTGCTTTGGCTAGACATGTCTATGATAATGCTCCATGATTCTTTATTTCTGAGCTTTCACCACAATGGATGCTCATTCTCTCTTCTCTTCAAGTAGGTTTAGGCATATATGAGCATTGATGTTGTTGACTTCTTGATTTAGATTCTTAGTTACTTGGTAGCTTATTAACCCAATTTTCACTAGGAGTACCATATCCATCCTGTAAGTCAGTATAAAAGGTGTTTCTCATGTAAAGGTTCTGGGTGTTGTTCTATATGCCTAAATGATATTGTTGAGTTCTTCAACCTAATTTTCCTTCTTTTCATCTATTCTCTTCTTTAGACCTTACATGATAATCCTATTGTTAACTTCTATCTGACCATTTATTTGTCGATGAGCTACTGAAGTGAATCAAAGTTTTATATTAAGATTAGAATAAAACTTTCTGAATTTCTCATTGTCGAATTACTTCCCATTATCTTTTATCAAGGTGTGCAGTATGCTGAATCTACAAATCTTTCTTTTAAGAAAAAGTGTTAAATTTGAGCCTCAATAATGGTTAGGACAACTTCAACTTTTATCCACTTAGTGAAATTATTTATAACCATAATCAATAACTTCCTTTGGGAGGTTAAAACATCAAATGAGCCTAAGATGTCCATTCCCCATACAGTGAAAGGCCAAGGATTCCCAATCGGATGTTAAGTATTAGAAGGCTTGTGGTTAAAGCGAGCAAATTGTTAACATTTGTGGCATTTCTGAACCAATTTCTGAGTATCTTGGGACATGGTAGGCCAATAGTAACCCTAGAGCAATGCTTTTCTGATTAGTAAAAGATGAGATTCATGAGCTCCACATATGCCTCCATGAATTTCTCTAAGCACGTAATTTCCTTCCTCTGGTAATACATACTTAAACCACATATGTGAAAAAGACCTTTTGTAAAGTTTCCCATTGTGCATGGAGTAGTGTGTAGTTTTTAACTTTAATTTTCAAGCCTTCAACTTATCCTGTAGGAGTACCCCATGTTCAAGATACTAAATGACTGGATTCATCTATTTTGCTACTTCTTAGATATCCGTAATATCTACCTCCTTAGTGCTTGGCTTTATTAATTCCTCAGTAAGCTCAAGCTCTTTGAATGTTTGATTGTCTTATGCTATTGATTTGGTTAATGAGTTTGCCTCTGAGTTTTCACTTCTAGGAATTTGAATGATTTCCCATTATCCTCCATCATGCTTGAGTTTCTTCAAGAGCTATCTAACTTTCTCAACGTATTTGGCAATGCTTGGATCCTTAATTTAGTATATTCTTCTAACTTGGTTTACTAACAGTTGTGAATCAGAGTATATCTTGAGATGCTCAACTCTGACCTCTATAACTAACTTCAATCTTATGATGAGTGCTTCATACTCGACTGCATTATTAGTGGCTTTATACTTTATTTGAACTGTATATCTGATAATGACATTGTTTGACACTTTGAGAATGATTTATGCACTGAATCCTTAGATGGACAAGGCTCCATCTATGTATAACTTCCACTCTAGGCATTCAAAAAGGGCAAATTTTTCCATTGTCATCTCTTGTACAAAGTCTACTAGGGTCTGGGCTTTGATCTACTGCCGAGGTTCATAACTAATATTGAATTCTCTGAGCAATATCGACCATTGAACCAATCTGCCGGATGTCTCAAGTTTTTGTAAGATATTCCTTAGTGGGAAGCTGGATCTTGCAATGATGAAGTGAGCCTAAAAATAATGCTTGAGTTTTTGAGATATGTGTATAACAACCATAGCTAACTTATCCAGTTTGGGATATTGAACCTTTGAGTTTTTTGTTGATGTAGTATACTGAATTTTGTTGGCTTCCTTCCTCCTTAACTAGTATAGATACAATTAACTCCTAACCGATAGAGAGATACAAGTACAAAACTTCTCCAGGGATTGGCCTGCTGAGGAGAGGTGGAAAGGATAGGAACTTCTTGATGTCTTCAAAAGTTGCCTAACATTCATCATTCCATACAAACTTCTTGGAATTTTTTAAGGCTTAAAATAGTGGTAGACACTGCTTGGCTGAACAGGAGATAAAATGCCCTAAAGCTATTATTCTGCCATTTAGCTGTTGGAGGTCGTTTAATGATATCAGAGCTTTCATCTTAAGTGTGGCTTCTATCTTTTTTGGATTAGCTTCAATTCCTCTATGAGATATTATGAATCCTAAGAATTTTCTTGCTTTCACCCCAAAAACACACTTTTCTGGATTAAGCTTGATCTAGTATTGGTCTAGTGTTCGAAGGATTTAATTAAGATCCTCGGAGTGCTACCTTTTATATTGGCTCTTAACAATGATGTCATCCACATATACTTCTACATTTTTTCTAATTTGATCTTGGAACACATGGTTCATCAACCTTTGGTATATTGCTCCAATATTCTTTAGTTCAAAAGGCATAACTTTATAGCAGTAAAGGCTTTTGTGAGTGATAAAAGATGTTTTCTCCTGACCCTCCTTCTTCATTAGGATATGATGGTATCCCTAAGTAGCATCCACAAAGCTATACAAGCTATAATAGGCAGTCGAGTCTACTAGCTAATCTATTATTGGAAATGGATAGCTATCTTTAGGGCATGCCTTGTTGAGATCAATATAGTCCACACATATTCTATACTTCCCATTTGACTTTTGCACTAGCAACATGTAAACTACCCATTTTGAGTGTGTTACTTCTCTATTGAATTCAACTTCTAGTAATTTTTTTATTTCCTTGGTAATCACCTTCTATCTCTCATATGTGAAGTTCCTCTTTTTTTTTAATAATAGGTTTAACTCTTGGCTTGATGTTTAGACTATATGAGATAATCTGAGGATCTACCCCAATGATCTCAGATGCTTTAGAGGCAAAGTTACCTGAATTTTTTTATAAGGATCTTGCTTATTCCCCACTTAACTTTGTTGCTAAGCTCATTGCCGATTCTAGCTATCTTCCCTTCAGTGATTTGTAAGGCCTAGACCTGATTAACTAGCTCAAGATTGGCTCTTTGTTTCTCAACTTCTAAGCATTATAGAGGGAATGCTTCAATCTGGGGCTTGACAGCCAGTTGATAGTATTGTCTGGCTATATGTTGATCTCCATGGATTGTTATGATCCGACCTTCAAAAGGAATCTTCATAGTCAAACATCTGATACTTGTGGCCATATTAATTTAATATAAAATTGGTTGGCCTATGATGCCATTGCATGTGAGAAGAATATCTACCAGAATAGGGCTTTGATAGCTTTAACCTCCTCAATATCTCGATTGCTAAATTCTAACTTTTGCTCCACTAGTCCTATCGGTTATATGGTTCCTCCACAAAAGATTATAATAGGATTCCAGATAACTTTTAAGTTAGTGACAGAACCTCTCATCGCCTTATAAGCATTCCAAAAGAGTGCATTGATAGCACTTCCATCATCAATTAGTAATCTCTTTACTGAGTAATTATTGACAAATGCACTCACCACCAAGGCATTATTATTAGGACGTTGGACGTGCTTCCCGTCTTTCGGACCAAATGTGATAGTCTACTTCTTTTTAGAGGTAGGGCCTTCCTCTTTCTGAGTTTTTTTAGGCTTTCTCTTAGTCGTTTCTCCTCCAACGATCATGTTGATAACTCCAACTACTTCATTCCAAGCTTTCTTTTGCTCTAGCTTTTCTCTATCTTGATCGTCTAGTTCTCGGTTTCTTTTATTCATTTCAATGAAGTTACTGAGTTTCCTATTTTGTATTAATTTTTCTATAGCATTTTTCAATTCTTGGCATGCCTTAGTCTCGTGCCTATAGTCCCGGTGGTATTGACAGTAGTATCTCCTATCTTGTATAGCCTTCTTGGATGGACTCAGCCTTTTAGTTAGAGTTATGCCTAAACCACTCTGTCTAATCCACATGAGGATTTTAGATCTAGAGGTATTTATTGGTGTGTACTTTTATGCCTCTTTTTCAAGCCCTTCCATCAGGTTTATAAAGTTTATTCATTGGAATCTAGGCCTTATTGGTTCTAACCTTTCATTTTTCTTATAGGTGCTTCCTCGTCATCTTGTCTCATCCTCCTATCTTCATCCATCTTTATCGTCATAGCCATTACTTCAGCAAAGGTGCTAAATTCTTTGGTCATGATCTTGTTTTTGAGTTTCCCTAGTTGGGTTCCATTTTTCAAGGCCTCTATGGCTACTTCATCAATAAAGTTTTCGATCTCCATAGCTACCTTATTAAATATATCCGAATAACTTCTCAATGATTATATAGTCTCTTGTTTACACATCTTTAGGTCATTAATATTTTTGGCAGGAGGAACATTAGTGATAAATGGAGTCCAAAATTTCTCAACTAATTCCTCAAAGGATGAGACAGAATTCTCAGAAAGCTGGTGGGACCACTTCTGAGCACTCTTAGTGAGTGTACTAAGAAAGACTCTATACATGATTCCATTATTTACATTCTGAAGCACATCTTAGTCCTGAATAAGGATATATGGTTTATTAGATCCCCAGTCCCATCAAACTAATTTAATTAAGGCATTCTGAACTTGATTAGGATCTTCGTCCTAATTATCCTACTTACAAAGGGTGTCTTTCCTTTCAGAATGCATTTATTTTCTTTTCTCGGTCTAGTGTGAGCTTTATGCATGACTTCTTTAACTTTTTGAGCTATCTTTGAGTCATCTAAGACCGAGCTTATTGTGCTAGATTCTCCTTCTAGAGATTTATTACTTTCTCTATTTCCACCAAATACATTAAGAGCTACTATTGGTGTTGCTATATTATTCCCTAGATGAATTATTCCAGGATTACTGCCTTGAATCAAGGCATTTAGCTATTATTGCATCAAGAGCATCTAGGTTTGGATATTTTAACTCATTGCTTCTTTACTTAATGGAGGTAGGTTGAGTGTCTAGGTTACTGTGTTTAGGTTTGGTGTGTTTACAGTAAAGGTTTCTAGCAAGCTTAAAAAAGGGATGAAAGGTATAAGTCTGTTGTTATGCTACCGAGGAGCATAATAAAGGATGTCGGTGCCTAGTGTTGGCCATCCCTGGGTATTACCAGTTGGAGTGTATACTCTCAGTGGAGCCTGTGATAAGGGTCCGACATGCTGAGAGGGTGCTGATGGAATTATTAGTTGAATGGGTGCTAATAGGTTAATTGGAGGAATAGGGGCTGATGGGTTAATTTGTGTATTTAGGGTTGAGTTTGGTGATGGACCGGAAGTCATGATGCCAATGTCTTGTTCAGTAGATGCTTAATGGCTTTTAATTTAAGAGATCCCCACAGACGACGCCACTTAATAACTTATTTTCGGAACCTCCGAGTCTAAGCCCTACAAGGAATCAACGAAGGGTAAAGTGAGGTTGGGTAGGATCCCCACAAACCCTCTTATGCTTAAATCAAATAATGTAAAGAGATATATTAGAGCGAGGGGTCCTATTTATAGGGATAATGATGCTCAAACTTGAGAGGAATATGATTCCTCTTTGATGAAGGTTTTGTGCCTATTTGGAGAGTATTTCTTTTTGACGGGTATCTCTTTGATTGAGAATCCTTCTCCTATCATATTTGGACATTCTTCATATATAAGTAACCCCTGTTTAGGAAAATAAACCCTTAGCAAAATAGAAATATGTATATGGGATATCGATAATATTTTTTCTTATTTTTTTCTTTTAAATTGTACATCAAAACATTATTTAATTTAAGATTAATTGAATGTACAAACACATTCATTGAGATGATTGTTCACTGAAAAGACATAATATACATGTTTATAAATAATTTTGTTATGATAATAAAATAATTGTTAAGAAATATTTTATATAAATATTTTTTCCTTGTGTCACGATGTATAGATTTTGCTAAGGTGACTATTAAAAAAATTTAAATCAATCCATGTAAGCGTCACGTAAAAATGCATTGTTTTAACTATTTACAAAAATATACACTATTTTTGATAGTTTTTACAATTTAAACATGACCTATTAAATTTAAAAACTTGATACATAATTTTTTTATTTTTTATTTAATATATATTTTTCAATTGATGCATATGAAACAAATATTTAAATAATGATAATTCAAAATTAATTTTTCTAATTAAATAAAATATAAAATTTTATTACTTATTTTTATATAATGAACATTTAATTGATACATTCAAATTGATATAGTAAAAAGTAGTTAAAATATCATTTTGAAAATAATTTAATTTAAATATTTTAAATATTTATATTATACATAGAATTGCAAATAAATACATATTTTTAAATTTTTCTATTTATTCATTTAAAATATAATAATATGGTTATTAATTAAAAATTGAAAATAATCAATGACTATAAATTCATCAATGAAAGAAAAATTAAGATTTGATTTCAACAAAAATGTATATATCATAAATTATTTTATGAATAATTTGATTATAAAATTTACTTAATATGTAAATCAATTTAAATAATAAAATATAATTTGATTAAATTAAATATTTAAATATGTTAAATATTTTAAAATAACTTAATATATGTTAATTTGAATGTATCAATTAAAATTTATATTTTATTTAATTAGAAAATTTATTTTTATGTTCATTACATAAAATAAGCAATAAACTTATATTTTAATTAATTAGAAAATTTAATTTTGAATTCTTATTACTTAAATATTTACCTTACATGCATTAATTGAAAAATATAAATTAAATAAAAATAAAAAAATTATGTATTAATTTGTCAAAATCAATAAATCATGTTTAAATTGTAAAAAATATTAAAAGTTGTGTATATTTTTACAAATAGTCAAAACAGTACATTTTAATATAATGCTTAAATGGATCGACTCATATTTTTTTTGTGGTTATGTGTCAGTAAAATTTTACCGAATTTTTAATTAATGCATGGAATTGTAAAAATTGAAAAGTCAATAAATAACATTGTTAAAATTAAAAAGATGTGTAAAAATTATTAAAAGTGCTAAAAGTTAGGATTTTTTTTTTTAATTTACCCAAAATACATTAACGGACTTGCTGAATTAAACTGTTAATTCTTAAAAAAGAGAAACATATAAATTCATTAATGGACTTGCTGAATTAAACCGTTAACTCTTAAAAAAGAAAAAAGATTACATCTTATAATCCGTGTTAAGGAAGAATGTTGAGCAATTAATACACTTTTCCCCGCGCTGTCATGACAGTCCGTAAGGGTCTCTCACACCTAAAAAGGCAATTTATTGCAAATTTTGTAGTAAGTTATTATATGTATTAGTATTTCACATTTTATTCAAAACATCAATTTTCACACTAAAAAAATATTTCTTATTATTTATTATTTTCTTACATTTTATTATTTTTACAAATTAGGTAATATTAATATAATTTATTTGATGTTATTATATATTCATGTGAATATGATTAATAATATATATAATTAATATAAATAATTATGTAAATAAAAAAATATAAATAATAAGACATTAAACTAATTTTATATTTTATTAATTAAAATTTAACAAAATAAATATCATGTAAAAAGAAATAAAATAATTAGAATGAAATTGATTTAAAATATTAGATACATAAAAATATAGTACTATTATATAAAAGAATAAATAGTATCTACAGTGATAAATAATACCCAGCAAAATAGTTGGGATATTATGCAAAACAATAAATTTGATGAATGATTTACTGTCTTTGGTTGGAGCGGAAATTTACCGTAAAATAATAAATTTGCTCCTTGGTTGGAGATGTACTAATCATGCTTGACCCATCATATCCAGTTCTTAGACCAGAGGCCAACTTATATATATATATATATTTTAAATATATTCTCAAAATAATAAATTGTAAAACCATAGTTTTAATATTGTATTATATATGTCATTAAGATTGTGCGTGTCTAAACATAAAAATATATTTATATTTATACATAAAAATTTATGATAAAATACTCGTTAGAATGATAAACCTCCAAAAGAAGGTATTGTGGGTGAAAAAAATTAAGTCCCCATTTCCCCTCTTTATATGGTCAAAAGAAAAAAAAAATCTGTGATAAAATAGTAAAAAAGAAATTTGCAAAATCAAATCATTTATAAAGTCTCGAATTATGCTAATCATAAATTTTTCCAAATGAATTATAATTTCACTAATTAAATTAATTACATAATTTTTAATTTCATAAAATATGCTAATTATGGCAACAAACAGCAAGACTATATTATTATGTTAAAAAAAAAACAAAAAGTAAGACTATATTATGATGCATGTATTCTTTTTCTAAAAGGAAAACTAATCCCAACATCAAAATGATTTATCCATATTGTTCGAAAAAAAAATGATTTATCCATTAAAAAAATCATTAATGATTTATTGTATATTAATATTAGCTAGAAAAAGAAAACATAAATCTAATATATCTCTCCTTGGCTTTTCTTTGACCACAAAGATTAAGGTAGAGAAACGGTGCAAAGGACAAATAAAAAAAAGGTAAAATTTATTTTTAAACTTTTAAACTATAGTGATTTTTTTATTAAGTTCCTACCTTTTTATTATATTGTATTGAGTTTCTATATTAATATTTATGTAGCTATTGAGTTTTAATTTGACAAATTTCATAAATATATTTTTTATACTATAGGAGTTCAATATATTACATAGATTATAATATATGAGTTCAATAAATAAATAATAGTATAAGAATTTAATATATATATAAATAATAGTATAGAGATTTAATGCAATAAAACAAAAAATAAAAATTCAATAAAAAAAATTACTATAATTTAGAGGATTAAAAATAATTTTTGCCATAAATAAAATGCATTATGTTGTCATTAGGCCGTCCAACACAACTTGCTTCTATTGTTTCATTTCATTGGGCCATATTCTTTGCATTACTCTTTTGTTCTTTTGCTAGAAGTTGCGATTGTACCTATTTTCTCACGGTGGCATTGCTTGTGCTTATTTGTTTGTTTTTTTTAATGGCATAACACATATATTTTATATTTATTATTTTTTATCAGTTTAACATCTAAATTTATAATTTTATTATTTTTAATATTTAAATTTAATTAAAATATAAATTTAAAACTTCCAACATATATAGTATAAAATAGTAAATTAATATTTATCACATCATAAGAGTTTAATTGATAAAAAAATATAAATAAAGATATCAAATTAATAAAAAGTAGTAGATATATTATGTCATTATATTAGTGTAAACTAGTAAATTTTAACTAAATTTATATTTCAAAATAGTAAAACTATAAGTTTAAACGTTGAATTTATTAGTGAAAAATATAGGTGTCATGCCTTTTTTTAATCTACCAAATAAAATGGAACCAAAAAAAGGAACAAAAATGTAAATTAATTATAAACATAATTAAATCCACATGGTATCCAAATATAGTTGTCATCCAAATAGAACCTAACATATGCAACAGGATAATGCAATCATAATATAATATTGACATAGTTTACTAATCTTGTGTTTGGAATTAAATAATTTAGATTAAATTTAAATCTTGATAATTTCTTTAGTAATTATATTAATTTAGATCAATAAATAATTTAAATAAATTTATTATAATTTTCAAAATCAATAGTTAAAAATTTAATATAAATTTGAATTATATTATTTAAAGGTGTTTATTTAAATAATTAAAAGTTAATTTTTTAAATAAAATTTTTAGATTTAAGATAATTTCAAGATTAATGAGTACAATAAAATGATTTTAATAATATGCACACATCTTAATCAATTTTCTTTTTTTAAAATTCAAAACCTTTAGCATGTATAGTTGGGGTAGTGATGGCTTGGCACTAACGTGAAATGAAGCTGCTTTTAATTTGAGATGCAGCTTTCATTTTGCTTTGCTGCCTTACAGCACTTTCTTCCGCAAAAAGAAGTTCAATTCCGATAGATACTTTCTGACCTCTGGATCTGCAAATGATGGATGGATGTTGCTGCTCTGTTTGCTTTTTCTTATTTATTTTTTAAAATTATTTTTATCAACTTTTTTCCCCGTGATGAAATGAAAGTATATCTTTCTTTTTTTGTTTTTTTTTCTTCTGGCAGAAAGTATATGCTCTTTTACACCACAGTGGAAATAGAAAGGAATATTCACTTTCTTCATCTTACCTCATATTTTCCGCAATTTATCTGTTTTTTATTTTAAAATTTAAGTTGTTTACATTCACATTCTCTAACTTATTACATTTTTTCAACTATTATCTTAAAAAGTTAATTGGGTATAAAAAAAATCATAACTTTTAATTTCAATAATGAGATGCCACAAGCATCAATTTCTTATAAAATCAACATCAAAATACTGATGTGGGCCAATAAGAGAATAATATTGTGATAAAATTATTTTCAATAATGAATCAAAGATTATGTGAGTTCCTGTCAAATTTTGCTACATAAAGAGAAAAAAATTTCATGTGATATGATCTTTAATTCATTATTGAAAATAATTTTACCACATAATCATTGTCTTATTTTTCCACGTTAGCATTATAGTATTAATTTTATCGAAAATTCATGAATAAAAAGTTACTATTACTAAAATTAGAAATTAAAAAATTTTATATTACCAATTAATTCTTTTAGAATGATGGTGAAAAAAAATGTATAAATCAGTAACTGTGAGTATAAATAATCTAAAAATTTTGCACCCCATTCACTTGGTGATATAACTATTATTAGTTTGACTATTATATATTTAACTAACACAGGAAAAATAGGGAAAGGAAATTAACCAATACAAAATTTTAATTCACTTTTCAAAATATGCATAATAATTATAGATAAACCTTGAGAGATAATAGTAATTATTAAATCTAAATGATTTCAGAGAATATGTTGATGATGCACCAATCTCACGTGGGCCAGAAAACGAGAGACTGGGTGCTTATAAACTCACTTCATTTTTTCTATAAAGTGTTTCTTTCAGTAAAGGGTAAACCTATATAATCTGTAATTTATTTTTTTTTATAAATTGAAAGGTTATTAGTTTTGATGAATTGCAAATAGATAACAGTACTTTCTTTTAAATTATATGGTACAAATTAAACTTTATATTTTATGATATTTTTTTAAAAGAGTTACTATTTAACTATTTTTTCACTAACTATAATCTATAATTTCAATTTCAATCAAAATAGATAATTAATTATAGACTTAGCCTAAATCATTTTTTTCTGATGGATTAAATATAAAATATTTATAATATTATTTAGGGGAAAGTATGAAAAATCATTATATAGTTTTAAAGTTTTACTATGTGTTTTATTTTTTAATAATTTGGGTCATATATCTATTGTCATTTAACAATTTTCAATATATAAAACTAACACCGTTAAATGTTGTATAACCTAACTAAAAATAATGAAGAAAAAAGTATAAAAAATTACCATGTCGTTTCAAGATTTTACAATTTTAAATATATATTTTACTTTTTTGATAAATTGAGTCTTATATTTGTTGTAGTTTGATGATTTATAATATACTAAAAATTATCAAACGGATATAAACACAAAACTCAAATTGTTAAAAAAATAAAATATATATTTAAAATTGTAAAATCTTGAAATCAAATTGTGTTTTCCGTACTTTTCCTCATTATTTATTGTTAACCACTTAACCGGGTGTAAAACACAGGGAGCATTTATAAAAGATATAAGATATTTATGCCATTTGGGCCAAACAAAAAATATAATTTAAAGAAATTTTAATAGGCCTAAATCTTAATTCATTTTAAAACTAACATCTTTGTTTCAAATGGATTAATCACCTTGGGCCTAAGCACAATCAAGCCCGGTTTGCTCTTTCTACGGCCATCATTTTCGGTAATGGTTCCGGAAGCAACACTCAGTCTTTAACTAATCTCTTTCTCTTTTGGCACCAAGGTTATCAATTTTTTTTATAATTCATTGTTTGGAAAAATATGTAAATACACCTTTAATGTTTTATTTTAATTTTATATAAGTTTTTTTATATTTTTTGAGTTACAAATACATTTTTATTATTTTGAAAACGTCACATTTAACTCTCTCTTATAAACGAAGTTAATTTTTACCTTTAATGAGATCTACTATGTCTGACAAATATAAAAAAATATTAGTTAGAAGTTCATTTTTGCCCCTAATATTTATACTAAGAAGTAAATTTACCTTTAACGAAAGTTTATAAATATTTAAATACAAGTTAAAAAAATATTTAAACTCATCATTTAATAAAAATGTGAAAGTACAATTTATTTTCTATACTCAAAGAATTTATTAATGCTAATATGATATTGAAAAATTTTACATATAATTTTTTATGCGAATTTCTTTTTTTAAAACAATTGTAGGGATGATTTTTTAAAAAAGGTTTTAATTATAAAAAAATAGAATTTAATGAAGTTATACAATTTTTTAAAAATATTTGCACAGTAAATTATATATAATTTTTTTAAATATCATATTAGATTAATATGAGTATCTAAAAGAAATTACACTTTAACACTTTTATAAAGATGAGAAGTTAAAATTTTTTTAAAAAAAAAATTGTGTTTAAATATTTATAAATTTTTTTTGAGGGTAAATTTGCTCCTTAATTTTAGGGGTAAAAATGCATCTTTGTATAATATTTTTTTTTATACATGTCAAACACAATGACCCCACTAACACAAAAATTAACGCAATTTATATAAGGAGTCTAAATGTGTTATTTTCAAAATGATAAAGGTATATTTGTACCTTAAAAAACATAAAAAGCTTATTTAATATTAGGATTAGGGTAAAACATTAAAAGTATATTTATACATTTTCAACCCTTTGGCTGTCCTTCTTTAGTACTTGTTAAAACTATTGGTTTATTTTAATTTTTTTAAATTAAAAAAAAATATATATTTTTTATAAATTGTGATATATACTGATTTGAAAATTGATTAAATCGAATTGATCCCGATAAAATCAAAAAATAAATAAAATTTTTAACAATTAAATTGATTTAATCCGGTTGAATCACAAGATTAGTAAGACTTTTAACAATTAACTCGAATTCAAAACATTTTATGCCAGCTGATTTAGGTTGCTTATAAAAGTACAATCTTTTTATGCAGTCCTACATTGATAATAAACAATCCATTCCATGTTACTAAAATTAGTTAACTTTAATAGAAACATTTATTAAATAAAAAAGTTATAATCTAGAATGAATAATTTTATTTTTTTTAGTTTTAAAATGAGAAAAATATTTCTTAATCTATAATTTTTCATTAAACTAATAGATAAAAGTTGGTATCGATTATCTAATACTTAAGTAAATGCGAATGTCAGTTATTTATAGCAATATATAAAAAGAAAAAGTAAAATTATTCTTAGAAAACAAAAGGAACGAAGAATAGACATTGCATCGATAAATTAATTTTTTTATTCTTTAGTAATCCTTAACGGAGTTAAGTTGGATCCAAATTTAAAAAAAAAAAAAAGAAGTATTCCTTTTCATGGTGTTCTTTAGTTCTTTGCCTTCCATTGAGGCAATAGGATCTAGCAACCTACTTCAGTGGGTCTAACTCAAGCTTGCACGCCACATTGCGTAATTACACCTTGCGCGCCCCCTCCCTAAAATATTTCTAGGTGAGAAACAAGCGCTCTTTTTTTTCTTGCTTGAACTTTCAAGCAACGCATCCTTCACTAAGTAACTGTCTGTCTTTGCTTTGCATCTTTTTCTACATTTTTAACTAAAAAGTACATCAAATTATCTACAATTCATGCGGATAATGCAACATAAACTGGGGCCTTTTCCCACAGCTTCCTGGGCAATGATTGGTTAATTTATTACAAATAGAATAGATGCTGTGCAGAAAAGTCGGAAACAAGTGAAATTGGCATGTTTTCTGCCCCCACACACATTAAGATATAATAATTTAGTGGCGAAGTGTATACTTCACTTGTTCGTTAATTAAAACCAAAGTTGTGTTGCGCCTTTTAATAATGTCCCAACTCATTGCCTTTCTTTAGTCTTGGAGCAGTAACTTTCTTTAGCTATTCACAGTATATATCTCTTCTCTTTAATTAGTTGTAGCTATATATAGATAGATTAAAGGAGAGGAAAAAAAAAAAGAGTATTAGAGATCGAGAAATGGAAAAGTTGTCGGGTTTAAACCATCTCTTTATGACTGTTTTCCTGCACAACTTCTCCACGTTTATGGTGGTTCCCGCCATCACCGACGTTACAATGTCTGCAGTTTGTCCTGGAAGAGACCAGTGCTCCATAGCCATCTACTTGACTGGAGTTCAGCAAGCGGTACGTATGTTCTGTAACTCTTTGTATATTCTCTCTGTTATTCTTCTCTCAAATTCATAAGGTATATTTCGTGTTTTCTCTGCAACATTCAGGGGTCATGTAAGCATGTATAGGTACATCGCTATCCTGTAATATAAGCATTTTTCAGAACCTGTAGAGACATTATTAATGTTTTTTTTTTTTGTTAGAAGTTGCTTAGCTTAATTTAATTTTATGTGTCCAAGCTCATTTAAAGAATTCGCAGAACATTCTTTACGCTTGAGTTACTGTTTCCGTAGCCAGTCTCTAACTGCCTGATATATATACCATAATAAAATGATTGCATATTCTATTGTTCATGTATTATTCAGGGTCTTAATGTTCGCATTTACAATTTTCTGAATCTACATTATTACAGAAATAAGTCTTACTCAATTATAATGTATTTCCTTACTGGTTAAAACGTTAGCTAATTAATTCCTCTCATATCAGCTACAAATATCATAAACATAAATCTCACTCAGTTATAATCTATCTTATTGTTGGTCAAAAAGTTGGTTAATCAGTTACCGTTAAGAGTTTTTGGACTTAGTTTAGAGAGTAAAAGTGCAAATTCTAGAGCTGGAAAGGTTCTACTTTCATTAGCTATATCATACATATTTATAGAGCAAAAAAATTCATACAGCAGTTTACTAACTCCCCTTAATTTTAAGGAAGTTTGGTTGCCTAATTATAAGCTCCACCACAAGTTGCTAACTTCTCCATATCTTCTACAAAATTTTTACCGAAGCAAAATATCAAGAAACTAGACTAACAGCAAGTTGCATCAAAGTTTAGTTTCTCTAGTTTCAACAGTCAACAACAGTTACTCTCATAATGTATTAATTTTTTTACAATTGAGTTTTTCACAATTTTCTAATACATATACGAATTACGTAGCTTATCATATAGGAATTCATGCATACATTCAAAAAAAAAAGTTTGCACTCGAACGAATAATCCCCATGGCAAATGTTGAATTCAAAGCTAACAGATGAGTGGCTGGAAATTTAAAAACTCATGTCAGCAACTTGACAGGACAGGGATTTAAGTGAATAGGTTCCGCAGGACAAGATACCTCCAAAAAGCAGAGTTAATTTCTCTTGTCCTGTCATGCGAAATTTCCCTCTGGTTTCACCACACCTGCGTTTTTCATCTCCATATGCAACACGATAATAATTAATATGAAGAAACTTCCAAACACTTATCACAAAGACACACAAACTTGCATAATTAGCCTGAGATCAAGTATATAGACTTTACCCACTTCAAATTATTACTGTTAAGTGCATGACCCGACGGCCTTGTTAAGCCTGCACAAGCATACAAGTGATAAACAAATTAAATATATCTCCTTCCCGTGTCACAATCATCATCTCTCAATTCTTCTCTTATAAATGGTAAAAACACAACAAAAGTTGGCGATAAAAAAGCTCCTTTTTAAATAGTAGTTGGGCTGTACATTAGCAATGAAAAAGTTAATCTTAAGAGCGGGGTTCGGATGTCACATATGATCTACTATTGTCCCTTATGTTGCAATGGTGAAAATGACGTCCGCAGAGCTGCCCTCCATGTATAGATAATTACGAGAGTTGAATTAAAAGACAAGAACAAAAAATACGTACTCGGAGTTGGGGGTCTAAAAGCACCTCCTTCTCATGTTAAATAGAAGTGCACGGCATAGTATTTATGGTCGTAGTCTCGTAGCTCTTTTTTATTTTAGCTGCTTCTTTTGTTTTCCTTGAGCTTAAAGCTTTTCAAATAGCTAGAAGGTCATACATATAAAATATATGGAAAAGTTAAGCCATCTCTTCTTGACCGTCTTCTTTTATAACTTCTCAACCTTCATGGTGCTCCCGGCCATGACTGATGTCACTATGTTTGCACTTTGTCCTGGACAAGTTGAGTGCTCTCTCGCCATTTTTCTCACAGGATTTCAACAAGCGGTACAGCTAACTTAACCTCTTTTTTCTTTTATTTTTTATGCTCTTTATTATCACCTCCAACTCTGTTTTTCTGTATTTTTTTACTGTTAATATTCTGTTGACTGTAGCCATAGAAAAAGTTAAAATCTCCCTCACTAATGTAAAAAACAATAGAAAATATATATAACTCAGTCAGAATTATGATTTTTTTTTTCTTAACAAATCAGAATTAGAATAATGATAAAGTGGCTGGGAGGAGTGGTAAATTCTTCTTTAAATGATAAAACCAACGCCAAAGTTAAAAATATATATATGGCTGTCCTCTTCTCCGTCCATGGCTGCAATGTGACGAAGTGTTTTCAGTGCAGTGTTTCTTGGCCCACTTTGTTTTGTTCATTTTCCTTTCGGCATATTCATCTCAGTAATTGATGATTTTTTTTTTTTTTTGGTTCAAAAGTCCTTTGTAGTTTATAAATGTATAAGAGATTCTAATTTAGAAATTTCAATTATATAAACTCATGATATGTTGTAATTAATCGGAGATAAATGCATGAATGCTTTTTTACGCAGATCATAGGGCTGGGAACATTGGTGATGATGCCGTTGGTAGGGAATCTATCGGACAAATACGGAAGGAAAGCTTTGCTTACTGTTCCTATGAGTCTTACCGTAATCCCCTTAGGTAATCATGCTATTATTAACCATTGAACAAAGATTAAATGGTGTTTTAGATATCATATCCTGCAATTGCAAATTTTTTTGTCACTTATAAATTATGGGAAAGAAGGAATTAATTTATGGTGAATCAGATGTCTAAGCAGGATGTTTAACCATCAAGTCAAACCTCACAAGCCGCTTAATTTGCAAATATAGTTGATTATGTGTACAGCAACTTGTGAAACACCATTGCTTTAGCAAAAGGAGGTTAAAAGCACACGCAAACGCAACTTTGCTTTCACTCTATTGGTAGTGCCATAGAAGCTCAGCTGATATTAGGCATAACTTCAAGTAGAAGTTATGGAACTCTGCTTTTACTTTCTTTTTTATATTATAACGGGAAAACAGTTGAAGTTCAGTTGCTCTTTTTTCTAAAAAAATTTATTGTACTTAAATTAGAACTTCGAATAGGTTTTTTTTTTTTTTTTTTTTTTTGACTTATTAACGGGTAAAAAAAATAAAGGAACTTTTATTTTAATTATTGAGAGAGCCAGTGAGGGAACTAACACTATATTTATATATAAATACATTTATATTGCGTAGAGAATCAGAAAATGGCTTTTTACATCAATGCTCAGAGTACAATTTCTTCGCCAAGCTTAATCTTGACTTAATTGAAGAAATAAAGAGATTTTCAGACGTCAGTTTTCACCAAAACATACCAACACCAACTTGGATAACAAACCCAGGATTATTTTATCTTTTTATTTTCTTATTTTTTCATATAGTAATCTTTTTAATTAAAGAATAACAACAACAACTAAAATAGTAATAATAATAATAATTTCTGAGTTGCAGCCACATTGGCGTACAGCAGAACTAGATACTTCTTCTACGCATATTATGTGATCAAGACTCTCACTGCCATGATTTGTGAAGGAAGCGTCCATTGCCTTGCACTCGCCTATGTGGTAAATTTCTTCTAGCTACCAAATTTTTTATTATTGGTCCAAACGCTCCATCTCCATTTTATGAGAAAAAATAAAAAAATAAATAAAATTTAATTCTACCCATCAATTACTAAAATTTAATTATATTTTGCTATAATTTTTTTTAATATAACAAACGCAACTTTATACGTATATTTTTGGGCCTGACTGGGTCCGGATTTTGGAAAAAAAGTACCGGATCAAATGCGGCCTGATCCATGATTTAGATAAATCTAAGACAAGACGGAATAGAAAATAAAATTGTCAGCCGTAATGGGCTTCCAACCCAAAGTAGCCGTCTTTCTCCGGTTTTGATTTTCCCTCCAAACCAGAAACAGCAGTGAAAACACAGAGGAATCCTTTACCGTTTCGAACCGATGTCTCGGTTTCACCTTTTTTTCAAATTAATTTTCAGGCAGATAATGTTCCAGAAGGGCGGCGAGCCTCCGCTTTTGGAATTCTGTCAGGAATCGGATCGTCAGCTTTCGTTTGTGGAACACTTTCTACTCGTTTTCTCTCCACTGCCTCCACTTTTCAGGTCTTCAAGCTCTTAATTAATTTCATTATTCTAACTTGTTCTTATCTTAATTCAAGATGTTTCGGCTTTAAATCTTTGTTCTTATATGCCTAATTATTATTATTGTTTATTTTGATTTAGGTTGCAGCATCAATGGCAGTTGTGGCCATAGTGTATATGAAGATTTTCCTTCAGGATTCAATAGTCGATAAAAACCTTTCTACACCAATAATCTCTAACGGAAAGGGAAAAGTCGATGATGCTCATATTGAAAGTTCGAGTAATAATGTGCAAATTTTTAAAACTATGCCTTCGCTAGAAGATATGCTTTGCATGCTCAAGAGCAGGTTAGTTGGCTGACTAATCTTTAAAATTTGCTATCAATTTTGGGAAAATTTCAGTAGTTTTGGTTAAATTTTATGAGGAATTGCAGTGATAATTTTGTTTTAATTTCAGTGTTACGTTTACGCAAGCTGCTATTGTTGCATTTTTCATCAACCTTTCGGAAGTTGGCCTTCATGCTTCATTAATGGTAGTGTACATCCCCAGCTATTTACATAAATTAAAGCCTCTGGTTGAATTTTGCATGCATATATAGAGCAAGGTGCTGAAATTCAACATATCCTCTCCTTTATGTAGTACTACTTAAAGGCTCGCTTTCACTTCAATAAGAATCAGTTTGCTGATTTGATGGTAATTTCTGGTATTGCTGGCACCATTTCACAGGTAGAGTTTTCTCATTTCTTAAACTTTAATGACGTTCTTATGATTATTTGGTTTCATATATATGGTGCATTCCCATGATTTGAAAGTTGAAGCCAACTTGCAGTTGCTTCTCATGCCCTTATTGGCACCTGCTTTAGGAGAGGGGAGATTACTCTCAGTTGGGCTCATTTTTACATGTGCACATGTAAGTACCTTGTTTCTATGTACATTGTCATCTACCTGTTCCTCCTCTGTCTCTTGTGAATCAGTTACAAACTAATGCAATTACGCAATTATGGCCTTGGATACAGATGTTTCTTTACAGCATTGCGTGGTCCTTCTGGGTATGTAACTGAAACTAATGAAGAGACTGCAAATACTGGTTTTTATCCATTGTGCATGCTTTAGGTGATTATGTCCGAGTTGCTAACATTTCAAAGGATGACAGGTTCCTTATGCTTCTGCCATGCTCTCCATTTTCTTTGTCTTTTCACAACCATGCGTGAGTTTCTTGCTTCATTTCTCATATAAAGTCATTATTATTTGTCCTGACAATAATTTGTGAGTAACCTTTTGAAAAATGATTTGCAGATGCGGACCATTGTATCAAAGCAAGTTGGGGCCTGTGAGCAGGTAGAATATTGAAATTTTTCTCGACCCCATTAAAGTATGTTCTTTAAACAAACTGAATGATCATGCAATTTTGGTCAAGTATCTTTCTCATCAAGCTGAAATCAGCAGAAAAAGGGGAAATTATTAAGGTTTTACTGAAAAGTAAAAAAGAAATCTAATCTTGGGAAGCATGAAATGCTCTCTTTTTAAAGCTTATGCAGTTGCTTTGTTCCCAAGAATTTACCAGGTCCTCCTGCCTTTTCCGTCCTGTTTGTCATAAACTGAGAGTTATTAAAAACTTCAATTTTTTACTCTTCTTCAGGGGAAGGCTCAAGGATGCATTTCAGGCCTAGGCTCCTTAGCCAATGTCGTTTCACCCTTGGTTTTTTCTCCTTTAACAGGTAATTTATAGTCTAAATTTTAGTTTATCAGGCTCAGAAGTCAAAAACTAATAAGATTGGATTATCTTCCAGCTTTGTTCTTATCGGAAAGAGCACCGTTTCATTTCCCTGGTTTCAGTATTATGTGTGTTGGATTTGCATCGGTAAGGACTTTTACATTATTGTGAGGATGTATATTGCTATATATTTTCCTGAAACCTGCTTACGATCAGTAAACATCAACCTTCCCGCTGTTACACAATCACATATATATGTAGAAAAATTGCAAGAGCATTCGTTGATCACTGTACCTGCAAATCCAGATTTGACAGCCTAATTTTGAACCTTATGACCTCAATGTGTGAATTAGCTATGTTGCTTCACCTGCATCTTAATTGAATAGACATCATATAGGTTTAGTATTTTCAAGTAAACTTTCATTCTCCTCTGTTGTTAAAAAAAAAAATTGAATACGCATCATATGCTGCATAAATACAGGACTTGGATATCTGCTCAGATTGCTCCCATATTTATACTTTTTTGTTTATTATGTAATGATTTTTTTTTCTTGACTCTCATTTGTGGTTTTATGTAGATGATAGCCTTGATTCAGAGTTTGGTGATCAGGGTGGCTCCTCCCATTGCAAACGAGAGAGCCAGTAATTGCAACTATATGGATGCGTAGTCACGGTCAGGGTGGCTCAAACTGCAAACCATTGCTTATAGTTTAATAGTTAAATTAAAAACCTCGCTTGTATATTTGTTTCTATTGGTATTGGGTGGAGTAATAGATATCTGAGGGTAGAAATTCCTGAATCCAAGTTGAAAGAACCTTGCTTTATTGGGCAGTCATCTCCAAGGCGTTTGATATATCAGCACAGGTAGTTAGTCTCATTGGAATAGTATTCACGAGAGGAGTTTTTAAGATGCCCACGAGGAGAGGGGGAGTAGTGATTATTGCAATGGAATTTGTATGAAAAGGGTGATAAGTAATGTATTGAAAAGCCGTGTCTTGTGTTGTGTATCCAATTTAACTTGTACCAGCCGCCCAGAATGGGGGAGGGTAGCAAAACACATACTTGGCATTGATCAAGTAATAGTGCTGAATTAATTTGGTACCACATTTGAGCCGTAGAATCACCATTGATTCCTATTTACTCTTTTAACCTAAGAATGGCTTGTACATGTTCAATTTCTCATGACTGCAAGTGCAATAGAGCTTTCGAATTTCTAAATGTGAAACATCTAAGGTCCTGAAACTTATAAATTTTCGCAACAGTAGAGTACAGTCCAATACTTGAAATATTCCAAAGTTTATAAAACAAAATGGAGATGATTCACATGGCCTGAACAGAGCGCAAAGAATGCAGAACTTAAAATTGGTGGCAAATACCGTGGTGCCATGGCACAAAGGAAGACTTGCAGACGTTACCCGATCAATTAACAATCTTTATTACAGTTAAGAAGCCAAAGAATTCGCCTCCACCGCTGGCATACATGCTCATAAATTGGCAACCACTCAAAGCATGGAGTTCCTGCACGCAGCTCCCAATCCCATACCACGCTGAATCTTTTAAACAATGCTGCTAATGTTGTTTCGTCGGATTAACGAAAAGTACACGGAGAAAAATGGGTGGTTAAAGGGTCAACAACAATAAAACGTTCTTTAATTTAACTCATTAATCTCCCATCCACGTGTCTAATGCTTCGCTGTTAATTAATACCACCACCCCCTAGCCTGCAGTTTCTGCCTCATTATCTCCTCTTCGCCGCCCGCAACTTTCATAGTTGGCTTCGCCGGAGAAACTAGGAAACGGGTTACGGCGTCGTTTCTCTGGTTTGGTAGCCAACTTTTCTATTCTATTCTTTTGCATGATATTGTCTCTTTGTTCAACGCCGGATCACAATCTTTAATACCACAATGTATCTCTATGGCGATCTTGATTTAAAGATCATCGAAGCTCGGCGGTTACCGAATATGGATTTAGTAACAGAGCGCGTTCGCCGATGTTTAGTTGCATTTGACGGTTGGCGCAGACCTTGCAATAAAAAGAATAAAAACGAGCACCAGCACACAATCATCACCAGTGACCCTTACGTCACCGTTTGTCTAGCCGGAGCTACAGTCGCTCGCACACGCGTGATATCAAACTGTCAAAATCCTTTCTGGAACGAGCATTTCAAGATCCCTGTGGCTCACCCTGCCACTCGCCTTGAGTTTTACGTTAAAGATAACGACGTGTTTGGTGCCGATTTAATCGGAATAGCGACTGTCCCCGTTGAGAATATCTTCCCGGGTGAAACGGTAAGAGATTGGTTTCCGATAATCGGTCCAAATGGAAAACCGCCAAAACCAGATTGTGCAGTTCATGTAGAAATAAAATTCATGCAATGCGAAGAGAATCCACTCTACCACTACGGTATCGCCGCGTGTCCGAGAGCTTTCAGCATTCAGAACTGTTATTTCCCGGTCCGTGAAGGATGTTCTGTCAAGCTGTATCAGGACGCGCATGCGACAGATTCTTTAACGCCGGAGATTAGATTAGAGAACGACGTCGTATACAAGCATGGGAAATGCTGGGAGGACATGTGTCACGCCATTCTGGAAGCGCATCATTTGGTGTACGTAGTTGGTTGGTCTGTATATCATAAGGTTAAATTAGTAAGGGAGCCAACGAGGCCGTTGCCTAGCGGCGGGAATTTGAATTTGGGAGATTTGCTGAAGTACAAATCGCAAGAAGGTGTTAGGGTTCTATTGCTTGTTTGGGACGATAAAACTTCTCATAGCAAGTTTTTCATTAATACGGTATGTATGCATGTAGGATCACTCAGATTATTGTACGTAGAGATGTGATTTTAATGATGAAATTACGGGATGCAGAGTGGAGTGATGCAAACGCATGATGAAGAAACGCGCAAGTTTTTCAAGCATTCATCTGTGAATTGTGTCTTATCGCCGCGTTATGCCAGCAGTAAGCTTAGCATTTTCAAGCAACAGGCATGCTTATACAGTGTTCCATTTTCTGTTGCGTTGCATGATATTTTTTTTTTTACATATTTTATATGTATTTCTGTACATAAATATATATATTTTGTTTCTGTCAATTTCTAGCTTTATATCATTCTTCTTTCAAAATCAGATATTTGATTTTTTTTATTTTTTTTATTTTTAGGTGTTATTTTCTTGTCTATTGATAAGTTTGCTTCAAAAAGAGAAACAAAAAAAAAAAACCTTCCTTTTCTGTGTCAAGTTTAGCTGACGAGCTAAATTCAGATATTTTAATTATTTTTTTCTTTTTATTCAATTAATTACAAATAATTTAGAAAAATATAAAAAATATCAGAGAGAACTTTTGAATCAGGCTATTCAATTCCTTCCCCGTTCTTTGTCTCTATGTGTTGAGGGTTCTCTTACTAGACCCTCATTTTCTAAATATGATGTCAAATGTGTTAGTTAGAACTTATCGTCCTCTCTAATTAGTGCTAAATAATAGTTTCAGGGCACCGTGTGGGTGTCTCCCATGTATCACTGTCTATAAGTTCAGTGCAAATCGTATCCAAATAAACTTGTGAATTCCTAAAATGAACACTTCTTGTTTTAGCATTGTGATTTGTGATATAAATGAAAAAGTTGGATCTCTTTTCTAATTGGCCCGAAAATTTGCTGACTGTTTTTACTGTGCCATTTCTTCAGGTTGTTGGGACCCTTTTCACCCATCATCAGAAATGTTTGATTGTAGACTCACAAGCATCTGGAAATAATAGGAAGATAACTGCTTTTATAGGAGGTCTGGATCTTTGTGATGGCCGTTATGATACACCTGAACATCGGTTGTTTCGGGATCTTGATACCGTATTTCATGATGACTATCATAATCCAACATTTCCTGTGAGTATACGCTTCCCAGAAATGTATTTGCCATCTATTTCCAGTGGTTCTTCTTAACAGAAAAAGAAGTATTCAGTCTTGATATGAACTTTAAGTGCTGAATTAGGATATAGGTTTGCTGTCCACTAGTTATCATGGGAAGTAAGGACAGTTAGATGTTTCACCACATATATAAAACATAAATTCTAATGTATTCTACAACCTTTTGTTTAAGCAAATAAACATATATGCAATCGACATCCCCATTTGTCCTTGGAGGCTGATGTGAAGAATAACTCTTAGTACAGTAGCAAAAATGCTATGATCAGTGTGATTTTTGGGCTGCTTTCAGATCACTGTTTCCTATAGAATAATAGCTCTACTCTCATTTTCTCTATAAATGATAGTCAGGAACCAAGGGTCCAAGGCAACCGTGGCATGATTGGCATTGCAAGATTGAAGGACCTGCAGCATATGATATTCTTACAAACTTTGAGCAGCGTTGGAGAAAAGCCGCTAAATGGTCAGAGTTTGGACGGCGTTTTAAAAGGGTAAATTGGCATGATGATTCCTTGATAAAGTTAGAACGAATATCATGGATACTTAGTCCTGGCCCATCAATTCGAAATAACGATCCTAGATTATGGGTTTCCAATGAAGATGACCCTGAAAACTGGCATGTTCAGGTTAATCCATATGCACTTCCCAAGGCAAAGTTTCTGTACATTTTTTCAATTGCTATGTAGTCTTACCATTTTCCTAAATTGACAGGTTTTCCGGTCCATAGACTCAGGATCTTTGAAAGGGTTCCCTAAACATGTTTATCAGGCTGAGGCTCAGGTAAACTAACATATGGATACAGTAAATGGACTGTCCATTGATTTAGTCTGATCTTTATCATGTTTTTCTTAATTGATTATCTTTTCCATTGATTTAGTGTTATCTTTATCATGTTTTTCTTAATTTATTATCTTTAAGGATTGGTTTTTTCAATTGCAGAACCTTGTTTGTGCTAAAAATTTGGTGATTGACAAGAGCATTCAAACAGCATACATTCAGGCAATCAGATCTGCCCAACACTTCATATACATAGAGAATCAATATTTCATTGGATCATCATATGCATGGCCATCTTACAAAGAAGCAGGTTTTGGCATCTTCCATGTTAGTTTTTGCATGATATACCTACATAAGCAGATAATCTGTTCTGCTTGAATGTGATACAAGCACTTGTTAGCAAATTTGGCCTTGGCATTCAAAATATGCTGTTTCTCTATTAAAAAAAAAGTTTTAGTTCAGAACTAGACCATAAAATGATTGTACTTCAGACAGGGAATGCTGTTATAATCTTATCATAAAATGATTGTAATTCACACTGGTAACATGCTCGGAATCTAGAATCTTACTCAATGAATCCGTTGTACACTTCAGGATCACATTGGTGTCTGTAATTTTGAATCCTGGCTTTTATTTTTTATTTTTTTCCTCTTGAACCTTATTCTTATTATAGTTTTTTTTTTCCTCAAGTTATTTTATTTTATTTTTTTTTGGTATGATAGGGGCTGATAATCTAATTCCTATGGAATTGGCATTGAAGATTACCACTAAAATCAGAGCAAAGGAAAGATTTGTAGTTTATGTTGTCATACCAATGTGGCCTGAGGGTTCTCCCTCTTCTGCCTCCGTACAAGAAATTCTCTTCTGGCAGGTACAGCTCGTTATGGTTTAGTTCATTGACTTTAAGTTGGGGTTATGAAAGGTGAAGAGAAAGAAACCAAATGTTATTTCAGCTGAATTTTCTTTAGAGAAATTATTATTAATGACAAGTACAGTACCATTTGTTCTTTGCTGATTAAAAAAGGGAAAAATGAAACTACTCATTCTTTCTGTTAATTTTGTTGTTCTTCATGTTCAGAGAAATCAAAACATTGAGCGCTTTTGGTATATGATGTGGTTATGTTACAATGGCATAAATAAGTGCTAGTTTTGTCTGGAATATGTATTTTTGCTGTGTTACTGACATTTTCTTTTTTTTGCTTTTACAGGGACAGACGATACAAATGATGTATGAAGTCATAGCAAAAGAATTGAAATTCATGAATCTTGAGGACTTGCATCCACAAGACTACCTAAATTTCTACTGTCTTGGTAATAGAGAAGAACTTCCTGAAAAAATGGAGTCAAGTGATAAACCTGGAGAAGAGGTAATCATCCATTATGGAACTTATATTCTACACCATAGGTTATATCTGTGCATTTGTTAGTTAAGAATATTAGGTTCATGTAACTTCTTCTCAGTTGGTTCAATATGGTCTTAATCAAACCATGATTATTAGCGCAACAGCCTTGAAATTGATTTAAGTAGGATATCAAATATAGCTTAACTTTGGTACTGGCCTGCTAGTGTTGTTAGTGACTTTTTGTGGATTAAATGCTCCATGACTTGAGTTTTCTTGCCTTGGTGGTAATTCAATTGGTAATGTTTTCTAACAGTAGAATTCTCACTCTGTTGTGTCATCAGCACAGTGGCATCTATTTTCCATTTGTCTCAGTTTAGGTTTGTTGCTGGATGGTTGGAACTACACTGGACATGATAATTCTATCAGAAAACCTGCTTGATGGATGTTTTCTTATTTTTTGCCTTTTCTTTGTTCTGCATTCTTTTGAGATTAGAAGTGGATATATGAGGATTTGAGACATCATTTTCCATTAAATTTGTGGTAACTTTGCTGTATTTAATTTTCAGGTCTCAACCTCTCAAAAATATCAACGTTTTATGATTTACGTACATTCCAAGGGAATGATTGTTGATGATGAATATGTAATAGTGGGGTCTGCCAATATTAATCAAAGGTCTATGGCTGGTTCAAGAGATACTGAGATAGCAATGGGTGCATATCAACCCAATCACACTTGGGGCAATAAAAAGGGACATCCACGAGGCCAGGTATATGGCTTGATTTAGCTTTGGCACCTGCATTATGAATAATTTGCAGAACCAATTGAATGCACCATTGATCATTAAAGTTTTTAGAGCATATGTTATGTCTATATATTCTTCATTAAGCGAGCGAAAATCTTTTCAGATATGCTTTAAAACAATTTAACAGATTAAACTATTTGATGCATCTTCAGGTATATGGATACAGAATGTCACTCTGGGCAGAACACTTGGGATTGGTTGATACCTTGTTTGATGAGCCCGAAAGTCTGGATTGTGTGAAGACTGTGAACAAGATTGCTGAAGATAACTGGAGGAGATTCACAGAGGAGGAATTTACACCATTGCAGGGTTTCCTTCTTAAATACCCTTTGGAGGTTGATAAAAATGGCAAAGTAAGCCCCTTGCCTGGTCAAGAAAGTTTTCCAGATGTCGGTGGAAAGGTGATGGGAGCACGTTCAACATTTCCTGATTCATTAACTACGTAGCAGGTACAGGTTTCTGTTTTTAGTTCCACACGGTGTCACTTTCGATTGTTAGGGGCAGCATGTTGTTAGATATTGGTATGAAGCTAGCTAGATGAGAGAATTTAGTAGATTTTTTTAATTTTAATTGGGAGTGGCTTCCAAGTTAGAGCCAATCTGATGTAAAAACAAGTAGAGAGCCGCTGTACCATTTCTCAAATTTACATCAAGGAATGATGGAAATGTACAAAGTTCATAATTTACAGTGAGTTCTGCATCTAACATTAGGCCCGAGTATGAGCTTCAAAATTAAAGATTTATGCTTCGCTGCCTTCAAAAACCATGTTTTTGGGAAACAATAATTGTAAACAGAAGGCACACTTAGATAAGCCGAAGCAAAATTACAATGTCAATAAGAACACAAAGAAGACGATTATACATGTTGGCTTCACTGCTTACAATTAATTTATCTCATTATTCTCACCAGGAAATATTTATGGACTCTCCTACCAGGAAAAAAGAAAAAAAAAAAGGACATTGAGATGGCCCTTATAGTGAACAGTTTTAATTAACGGTCACTTTTCCGACCATGCCAGCTCCCGCGTGAGGGGAACAGTAGAAACTGTACGTACCTTTCTCAGTCAAGGTAACAGCATAAGTCTCTCCCGGGGCATTAAGGAGATCCTCTTCGCCCATGGAGATTTTGCCTGCATCAACTCCGCTTGGAACTTCGTCTTCGTCGAAGATAACATTGTGTGGAAAACCAGCATTGTTCTTGAACACAATCTTCTCTCCAGAGGCTACAGAGAAGTTGCTTGGAACAAAAGCCAATGTTCCATCATTACCTCCAAGCAAAACCTCCAAAGCGATGGCATTGCTAGCAAGCATTGCACTTGAAGCAGTGGCTACAACAGCAACAGCAACATCTTTCATTGAAGCCTTGACGCTCATTCTTGGGAGTGACGGGGCTGCTACCTTGGTGCTGGCATTGACTTTGGTTGAAGTAGCACCGGCTGCCTTAAGACCAGTGAATGATGGGATGGAAACAGCTACAGAGGTAACGGTGGCCATAGTCGTAGTGTTTTCTGTGTTCTCTACTGGTCGCGCTGTTGTGTGTTTAAAGTGTTTGAAATCAATCAAGTGTATAAGGGAGGAGAGGTTGGATTTTAACGAGTGATGGAGAGTGGGTGAGGCTAAGATGCTCCTTTTTGTGTGGTGTAAATTTTGACATGGAACAATATGTGATCAGATAGGCAATGGATGGCGCTGATAAAAAAAAAAGATTGGTAGTGGATGGCAAGGTGAATGGGCAGATAATCGGTTATCTTTAGAGCATTGCTCTGATTGGCTGTCTTGGATTCGTTTCATGACGTGGATTGGATTTACTTGAAATTTGGCAGTGTTAGCGAAAGAAAGTACGACTAACTGCTGGAGGTGGAGAGAGATTGTTTTACGAGGAAACACTTCTATTTAGCTTGGTCTCTTAATGAAATATCTTC
The DNA here is from genome assembly GCA_947683625.1 of Mallotus nudiflorus. NCBI lineage: Eukaryota > Viridiplantae > Streptophyta > Magnoliopsida > Malpighiales > Euphorbiaceae > Mallotus > Mallotus nudiflorus. Next base: position 1,004,527 of record CANTUR010000228.1, read on the forward strand.
TAGAATTATGACCCAATTGCTTGTTTGAAAAAAAATTGCTTCTTTGAAGAACTTGGTGGAGGTTATCGTCCACATATATCATTATAGTTAGTGATTCCTATTTGTTTACGGGCAACATGGACAGATTATGTCCACCTAATTCAACTATCATATCCAATTATTTAGCCATCAAAGAAAAACCAAATTTGCTCATTGTTTGCAAATTTTTCAATGTCCGCCAAATTAGAATTCAGTCGAGGGATGACCGCACTGCTTCTTTGTATGGTGAAGGCATCTACTACCGTTAACCTGAATCGTCATAAAACCGTTCCCATCACTGAAAATGAACACGCTATCTGTTTCGTCTCTACATAACTACTCAATCCCAGGGAAAATATTACCAAGTTGGATTACCCAAGAAAAAAAAAACGAAGTCGAAAAAATGCATCAACATTCAACAAGCATTGTCTTGAAATCGGAATGAAAAATCACACTCTAAATCTTTTTCATCCCTTCTATACGTTTGGGTATGAACAAAACTAAGTACCACATCTTGACAGTGGAAATGCATAACATTCTCCTCCACAAACGCACTTATTTATGTCCCTATCATCTTGTTCCGTCGAACATTCTTAAGCCTGCAAATGTGTGGTACAGCTGACATTTCTCTGTTAGATATTTTTGCCATTGCAACAAGTCAATAGTAGATGGGCTGTGGTGGTATTTGCACCTAGACAAGAAAAAAAATCCTCGCCTAAAAGAACATACATATATATGCATATAAGCAGCACTGTGGTAGCGCAAACAGACAACTCCTACAGAAAGATCATGAAACCCTAGGGTACAATGGAATCTCTGGCCAAGGACAGATGCAAGAAAATAGCACATCTAACTTACCATTTCCAATTCGTTCACACAATTCATATCCTGAACTGGATATTACAGCAGAAAGTAATTAAAGAATTCACACCATCCAACTTCATTAGCTGAAAGCTTGAAACTTATGTGATCATGAAAACACAAAGGCAGGAAAACACCGCATACATGCATGCATAGCATAACAATGTGTTGCCAACGATAATAATGCAGTGCGGATGCCAGTTCATCTTCGCCTAGAATTCTAGTTGACATATTGAAAACAGTACTATATGAAATTTTGTTCTAGAGGAGATAATGAAGGTGATGGGGAAACAATGCAATTCTTATGGGCTCCATGTAAAGGGACCAAAACATCATTTTCATTCAGGATTTGGCATTCACCAACGACTCAAAACCATTGATTCATGAGAAGTTAAAAACCAAATATTGCTTCCCACCCCAAGCCATGATTCTAGTTCCAAATCCACTCTCCCCACCTCCTGAAGAATAGGTGAACATACAAGGAAATCAAATAAGAAAATAATATCAAAACAACTTTCAATTAAGAAAATGCCCCATGAAAAAAAATAGAATTATCCGTTAAAAAAAAGAGATTTGCTATTTAAAAAAAAAAAAAAAAAATCAATGCAGTAAACTTGTTTACCAAGATCCATAGTTAATGAAGATAATAGCACGTAATTTATAGCACCGTCATTCACCAAGCAAATCATGGTCAATGCATCCCTACATTCCACTGCCAACAAATCAACTTCAATCACTCCGTTTTGCATTGTCATAGCCGAATATTGGTAGCCATTTTCTAATGTCATTCTATCCACATTGTAATTGTCTCATAGCACTTCCTCCAAGAATCTAAAACTATACGTTAGTTAATACAAATCTGCCATGTTAAGACTACAGATGTTCAATTTAAAACTAAAAACAACAAAATATCAAATGTGAAAATTGTCCTGCACACTAAGTAACCTGTTCTTATGATCAGGTTGTTCTATGGCTAAACACCTTATGTCAGCTAAAGACAATATTGTCAGCTAAGCGAATATTAGGTCACCAAAAAGTACATTTGAGGAAGACAGTACTTCACAAAAATGTATCATGAATCATTTGAACACTTTCAGTTTTCTTATCATCAACAAAGACTGCCTTGTCTTATAAGTTAGCTGATACACAAGTTCTAGCGCACAAGCCCTGCTGCAAGTAAGGGGAAAAGTGGAAAAACAACTATAAATATTGGTGCATTATTTAACGATTACCAAAGTCTGAAAGATTGCTCTACTTGAAATGAATACAGTCTTATAAATTACACTAACCCACCCAATTTTATTTAAAAAAAAGCACAGAGAATGAAACTATATACAATCACAGATACCAATAAGTTCTTAGCAAAAGAACAGAATTTACATTATAAAATCAAATATATCATATCTATCACCTCTTTAGATTGGAAACACATCATTTCTATCATCATCATTATCCTGTTTATCATCATCCATATCGAACAACTTGAAGCCAACGTCCCAATTGGCATCTCTATAATTAAAGCTAGGGTTCACATAGCACTTCATCTCATGAAACAGATTCAAATTATCCACTAGCTTATGAAACACATTGCAACCGCAGCACTATAAAACAAAACCAAAACCAAAACCAAAACAAATTAAAAATTCCAAAAAAGAAAATTATAATTATAATTCTAATATAGATAAAATAAATCGATCAATTAATTACCTGAACAAAAACGGTGCCGTCCGTGTAGGCATGGGGATTGATAGCGCGAGTAGTCCTTTGTCCACAGATGTTACAAGTAAAAGCCACGCGCATTCGCCTACGTGGAGACTTGGTAAAGAGAGACCAAGGTAACGTCGATACGTTCTCCGTATTGGACCCATCGGCACCGGCGGGAACAGAGGGTCCTTCCATGCCGGAACCTGTAGTCCAGCCTCTAACTGAAGCAGCGCTCAAGACCAGTCCCATAGCATCATCCTAAATGTCAATATTATCCAAAAGCAAAACAGTAAATTACTAATTTGACATTGAAAATAAAAATAAATGGAATGATTTTAGTTTTGAAACTAACCTTCGAGAGGGTGGAGTTGTTGAAGAAAGGGACGATGCTTGAATCTTTCGAATCAGATCGAGCATCGGAATCGTTTTCATTTTCTGGATTTATCATACAATTATTACGGTCAAACAAAATGATTAAAAAATCAAAACAAATAAATAAATAAAAAAAAAGAAGAACAAGAAAGGAAATAAAAGGTTACTTTTAGAGTTGAAACGGAGAAGCCTGACAGGAGGATCCTTTCTTTTTGGGGAGAAGAATGAGAGAGAAGAAGATGAAGAAGAGACGATTGAAGCCGATGAGCTCAGAGTTTCCATGGCGACTTTCACCACCTAAAATGAAAATCAGAGACCTGATTGATAATCTTTTCACGTCACTACTCACTGGACTCTAGCCTTAATGACAATCGGCTTTTGGGTATTGGGCCCATAACGTATGGGTCTTTTTTGATGAACATTTGGAATGGAACGATTGATTTGGGCCCAAAAGCGAAGAAATGGGCTTTGGCTAGTTTCAGAGTCTAAGCAGCATTATGGAAGGATTTCATCACTGTCACAGGTGTGGCCTTGGAGCTTTTATTTTCTCAAAGTTTCAGTCTTGAAATTTAAAGGATACAAAATTAAATGGAATCTTGGCAACATCTCTTGTGTTGAGCAATCAAGAAAAGAATTAATGCATATTCAACACAAGAAAAATAACAAATGCATATTCCTAACTAGCATTTTCAAGTCGTATTCGCCTGAACGCTAAGCAAGCTTTTGCAAAGTCATATGTAGATGCCAATTAACAAGGATCTCTAAAGAATTATTATACAAACTCTCTAAAGCCTTTTTACTATTATTACAGGGTGTGAATGAACTACAAAATTCAAACAAATCCAACATCAGGATTTTCTAGACCCAAAAGGCTGAAAAAATAACCAGACCAAACCAGCCTATTATGCTAGCTTGGATTCGAGTAAACAAGGTATTTCAAAATGGCTCCTGTGTTAAAGCCATTAAAGTTTGACCCAGCAGCCGCAGTATAAGCCCCCATGTTTGGAAATACGAGCCAGTCATTGATTTGCAGTTCTGGCAACATATGACCCTTCAAAACCGTGTCAAGCGCATCACAGGTGGGGCCAAACACTGTGGAATTATATGTCCTCGACCCTTTGCAAGTAGGGTTTGCGCGATTGGAAGTGCAAGCCAGAGGCCTGCAAGTTATGGTTGCATGATCGTATAGGATGCAGTTCATGGACCCATAAATCCCATCGTTAATCCAATACTCTCTTAATTCTCCCCTAACACGCTTTCCAATAATGTTAGTCGCTAATGTGAATGCGGACTCGGCAAAGAACCGTCCCGGTTCTGAAATGATCGTCAACCCCGGTTCATTTGGGAAATAAGCTTGGAGAGCTGCTTTAATTGCTACAGCCGCCTCATCAAATTGTGAACCAGCTGTGAAGCCACCGCCAACGTTCAGCACATTCATTCTAGGCATGCCAAGTCGAGCTGCACTATCAAATACAGTTCTAGCCGCAGCTATGGCCCCACGATATGCGCGGGAATGTGTGGCCCCACTCCCTATGTGGAAAGAAACGCCGACCACTTTGAGCCGTGCAGCTTGAGCGGCTTGTAGAAGAGGAACAACTTCTTCAGGAAGTGCTCCGTACTTAGGCCCCAACGGGCAACGGGCTCCGCCGTCTTCTGGAGCTTTAACCCGAATTAATAAGGCACAATGCGGGTGCCATTTTCGAATCTTGTCGAGCTCTTCTTTGGAGTCAAAAGTTGTTAGATTGACACCAACACCAGTAGCGTATTTTATATGTGACTCTGCTTTGCAAGGGTTTGCGTAAACTATCCGGTCCGGAGAAACTCCTAGAGATAAAACGGAAGCGATCTCAGCACGGCTTGCGCAATCGAAGTTGGAGCCGAGAGCAGCTAGAGTGCCGAGCAGAGCCGGGTCAGGGTTGCATTTGACGGCGTAGAAGGGACGAACCATGGGAAGAGTACGGGTCCACTTGTCCATGAGAGAAGAGACCACACCTAAATCAAGAACGTAAAAGGGTTCTTTGGTTTCTTGTTTTTTGCAAATGACTGATTGCATGAAATGAATTGAGCCATCTTTTGACAGGAGCGAAACTTTCTTGCCTCGGACTCCTGGCGCACCCACAATGGCCGGAAGGCTCCGGGGGCTTGAACTCATTAATACAATCAGAAGCAAGAGAATGGAGCAGTGTAAAGATTTGAAGACAGGGAAAAAAAATGACAGAAGGAATTGGTTTGAGAATAGGGATAATGTGTCCTTCGCAGGGCATATATGGAGATATAAGCAGGCACAATAATGGAACAAAGTGAAAGTAGATGAATTATTGAGTAACCTTTTTCAGGTCCAACAGAATCAGCACAATCTTAAGAAAAATAAAAATAAATAAATATAAATGTTTTGATTTCGAGTTAAAAAACGTTGGATTAGAAAGTCCAAGTTAGTGTAGGAATGATAAAAAGACGGTTTGATTAATAGAGTTTTAAGTTGAATCTAACTCTTTTCTTAAAAAAAAAAAAAGGGTTGAATCTAACTCAAGTGGGCCAAATTCCAAGCGCGGGAGTAACGTGTATAAACCCAAAGTGCTAAAAAGTTGGTGATGCTCTCTTTGGCATCTCCCTTCTTTCTGTGCATAATTGAATGGATTATGGCTACGATCCGACGCTTAAGAGAATATGGAACCTTGCAATAATATACCGCACTGTGCTCACTTCCAATTTGATTATTGTTTTGTTCTTACGAATAGCCAAATGTTTAAAAGTATAGATATCAAATATAAAGAGTATAGTTTAATTTTCTGTACCCATTATTTTTCTCCTTATAGTTTATTATGTTCTAGCATAATTAAATCTCTTTTAGAAACTAGACCATAATTAATCCCTCATTACTACTTTTCTAATTTGAAGTGCTCATTCGTCATTACGTGCAATAAGTCTTGTATTGGAATCTGCCTAATAAAGAAAGTTGATTCAATTCAACAACAAACAAATATGACCCGTTGTAATATTGTTCAAAAATTGGGTACTTTACCCACCCCTTTGTTGTGAGTAATAATAGTTCATGATTCAATTGGGGAAGGGGACAACTTGAATCACTAGTGATGTCATGTATAACATCAAAATGAGTTGATTTTTTCTTTTTATTTAAAAAAAAAAAAAGGTGTTTAACCTACAATCACCTTATATACTTTTCCACATGAGATGAATTTCACAATTATGTATACTGCCAATTCCATGCCTTTGACACAATATGATCGCTAAGCTAGTGCCAGTCTTAGGACACAATTACGAATTGACACATCAGGCCCAGAAATCAACCCACTAAATAACCAAATAAACGCATACAAAACCAATTTATGGATTGATTGTAACCCAAACAGGTGGTGGCAAAACAGAAGAGGACCGGTCTCGTTTTAATTAGGCTTCTTCCAAAAAGGGCAGTTTGATTGGATACGAGGGCAGGCCTAGTCGTTGAACACTTCCATCATGGAAGTTGAAAACGCCGAAGTCATGACCCTCCCATGGGGAATCACTGCCACCAATGAAACTGTCATCAGTGAAATAGATGCAATTCCCCTTGCAGTTCCCATAGTTTTGAGCCGAAATGAAGTGAAAGCAATTCCACCCCAGAAAGAATATCATATCGCCCAATCTATCTAACTCTATCCAGCCTGACATACTTGCATCTAGCTTGTAAACTATGAATTTATGAGTCTGGTACTCATAGCCTCTAACTCGATATTTCCTAAACCGGCCAACAAGTAGAAGATCCTCATTTAAGGCAGCCAAGTACCATTGCTTGTATCCCATTAACGGTGCGACAGGCGGTGGATCAGCAACATGGATGACTGACGGAGGGTTGTCTGTTGTGCAAATTGAAACCCTACCCTTGTTATCAACTGCGTAGAATTTTCCTTCATGAAACATTGCATCCTGATAATGAGGTCCCGACGTTGTTTCTTGAACAGCATACCAAGTTGCATCCCCTGATCTGCAGAAGGCTAAATTTTCAGCATTATTTATAGTTTTATATATGGCCATGACTATGAAATTTCCTGCTGAAGAATCCTCAGATACTATGGCTTTTCTGATATATGTTTCTCTAATGCGTCGTTTGACTTTCCTGTTAAAGTACTCGTTCAAGTTTCTAGAACTCTGATAGACCACTTCAGTGGAAAAATTAGGGAAGGTGAACAAGGATGGGAGATCAATTCTAGCTTTTGTCAATGGATTTAACAGAAAAATTGATGGGGTATCTTCCACCATAACCGACCAACCATGGGAGAAGCGCAACATCGTTTTTCAATGGTCTCAGGCAATTCAAGGTGGTAGGTCTTTTCATCTGAAAGATTGTAGAAGCCACGATGATTGGGGTTGGTTTTATTGAATGGAAGCAATAACCATGGAAGGTGACAAGCAAGACTATGTGGCTTCTTAGGCAGAGCTGATCTCCATGATTTGCAAACAGCTCTAATGGCAAGATAATCAAGTGATAATTAGTCATTACGCTAATTGCCTTATTAAATAGAGGTCCATCTCCACAGGCTTCTGTCCACAAGCTTTGTTGTCTTTTTGTATGGTTCTTCGCTTTTTCTTTTTAGCCTTTTCGATTGATCTCCATTGTTACTTACTACTGTCTATCATTTATTTTAATTCAATACATTGAATATACCGTCAAGTTTTTGTTAATTTCTTCCTTGATAATACAGCATTCTTCAACCCTTTTTTTTTTTTTTAAAAAAAGCAAGGCCTCCAAGCCTTAATTCCTAAACAAAATTCAAGTTGGCCCGTCGGAATGAATTAGTCATGATAGTAGGAGTGAGCATCAATCTGACATTAATTAATTTATCAAAATTTTAAAATTTATTAGCTGAACTTAACCAATATAATAAGTTTAATTGAATTGAACTGATATACTTTCATTTGATTTCGTTAAATATTAATTAATTTATTAAATTCCTTAAATTTAATTGGAATGGACCAATATAGTAAGTTTAATCGTATTGAATTGATATATTTTTATTTGATTCAGTTAATTAGTTTTATATTTTATAGAAAGTTAAATTTTTCTTTTTCTTTTTTATATTATTTAAAGTAAATTTCATTAATAATATTACTGTAAAAATATATTTTTAATACTTTATAAAAATAATATATTAATAAATGCAGAAATTTATTACGATGACAATTTTTTTTTATTAAAATCGAATAAAACCAAATTTATTTCAGTTTTAAAAAAAAAATTGACTGAAAGTTAGTTCTTAATTTGATTTAATTTATTCGGTTAATATTTAATTTGCTCATCATACAAGACAGTATCCATGAAGTGGTAACTTCATTTTCTCTTCTCACCTCTTAATCCATCACTGCAATCCTGAAAAGTTGAAAATCGCTGATGTGGTGCTAAAACCATTGAAATTGGTTGCACGACATGTAGTATAAGCACCCATATTTGGGAAAACAAGCCAATCTTCGACTCCAACTCAGGTAACTAGCCATACTTCAAAACAGTGTCAAGGGCATTGCAAGTGGTTCCAAAAACGGTAGAGCTGTAAGTAGTCGCCCCATCCCTCTCAGAAATTTTATAATGATTCCGGTCTTTAAGGAGCTGTTATTTGTATGGCATGAAGTGCACACAAAAAGCCATACATGTGAGAGTTGTATGATAACTACACAGGCAATTGAATGACCCGTAAATCCCCTCGCAGTAACATTACGCTGCAAAGCTTGAGCGGCTTTGAGAAGAGGTTCTACTTCGTCAGGAAGTGCACCATATTTGGAACTTAATGGCCAACGTGCTCCACTCTCATGTGGAGCTTTAAGTCGAATCAACAAAGAACATTTTGGATGCAATTCCTCGATCTCTTCGAGTTCACATTTTGAATCAAAAGTTGTTAGATTAACGCCAACAGTAGCAGCGTATTTGATGTGGGACTCTGGTTTGCGAGGATTTGCATAGATGATCCTATTTGGAGAAATTCCGAGAGACAAAATGAATTCGATCTCTGCCTTACTTGCACAATCAAAGTTGCAACCAAGAGCAGCCAATGAGCGAAGTAAAGTTGGCTCAAGGTTGCACTTAACGGCTAAGTAAGGTAGAACGATGGGAAAGCATTAGTCAATCTACTCACTAGGGCCGCCACAGAGCCGTGAAATTCGAGTTAATCTTTACTAATAATAAACTTATCTTGAAAACTATTATTCATGTTACTAGAGTGTAAATAATGTACTAAAAAATTATCCTAAAGTAGATTTCTAGGAAAGTGTAATAAGACACAATGATCCACTTAAATACCAACTTCCTAGACAGAATTTTATCTAAATAAGTAATTTAATAGCACAATAATTCACAACTATACCCGATAATCGTTATTAAATAGACATAAAAGAGAATATCAAAATTTAACGAAGTTTGATTAATTATATCTACGTCCTCAGACACTACCAAAATAATACTTCACTAATTTGAGAAAATATTACAAAAGAGAGAAAAATAAAATGTCTAAATATGGAAGAAAAGATATATTTGGGAGATGTTTGGGATATGGGATTATTTTAACTAGTCCTTTTATAGCCTACCAAACTCCTCTAATTTTTTTAAAATTTCAATGTGCGAATTTTGACATAAAACCAACAAATCTCCATCTTGGCAAAATTTTATACAATTCTCTTAGAAATCTAATTTCCAGTAGTGTCTGCAAATTCCAATTTTTAATTTTTAACAATATTGATAAAGTTTAAATAATATTTAAATTTGACCGCAATTGTCACTTTTGTCATCATATTAGCAGGATTTTCAATGGTCTGAATCTTTTGAATTATGACTTCACTTTCTTCCAGAATCTCCCATATAAAGTGATATTGAATATCAATATGTTTCGTCCTTGCATGATAAATCTGGTTCTTTATAAAATAAATAGTACTCTGACTGTCACAATGCATTTTGATGTGCTTCTGCTCCATTCCCAGTCCACCAAGCAACCCTTGAAGCCAAATTGCCTCCTTCATAGCTTTTGTAATTGCCATATACTTTGCCTCTATAGTAGAGAAAGCAACTGTTGACTGTAAGGTGGATTTCCAACTGATTAGTGTCTTTACAAAAGTAAACACATAACTAGTAGTTTATCGATGCTTGTCCAAATCACCATTATAGTTAGAATCACAATACCCAACTACACACAAACCATCTTGCTTGTCCTGCTGAAATACCAAACCATTATCTATGGTGTTCAGAATATACTTGTTATGACCCGGTATTTTAATTATTCAAAATATATTCGAGATTTGCAGTGTTAATAAAATTTAAAAGTTTTAATTATTTATTATTATTATTATTTATGATTAATAATTGTCATTTTATGATGCATTTTGTACGTAAAATATATTTTTAGAAGTTTATTATTTAAATATTAAAGTTATTATTATTGTTGTTATTTTCAATAGTATTATTATTATTATTGTTATTGTTAAGTGTTATTATTATTATTTTTGTTACTTGTTATTATTATGAGTATTATTATTATATTTTTCTACTATTATTATTATGTATTATTGTTGTATTATAATTAATTGTATTTTGGTGCATGTGTGTGACATGTGTGTGTACTTATATGTATATATATATATATATAGATAGATAGATTATAATGTGTGTGGTGGAAATTAAATTAAAGTATATATATATATATATATATATATATAAAAGAAGAAACATAGAAACCATTTCTCCCTCCTCGCTCTGTTCGGTTTGTTTCTTATCGGTGTGCCTCTCCCTTCGCCGAATGCCACCTAACCACTCTCCCTCTGTCATCTCTCCTCTGTTGTCACCACCTCATCCTTCCTTCTTCCTTTTGACGTTGGAAAATCCAGTAAGGAGTAGCAGCGGCAGCAGGGTGTGTTCTCACCGTCGCTCCCTCCTCCGACCGCCACAACTCATCTTCCTGGTGCCGTTCGACTCCCTGAGTTGTGAGGAAGTCGATCCTAGGCTCAGTTCAAGCTCTAGCTTGTTCATTTGTAAGTTTTTCTTGGTTTTTGGTTTATGGCTATTAGGGTTTCTAATTTTTTTTTAAGTTAAATTTAGTTGATTTTTGAAATCTTGCTTCACAAACATTAATCCTAGTAGCTCATGCTTCTCAAATATATATTTTTTTTAATTTTTGATTTATTTGCATTTTAGTTAATTTTTTATTATTTTATTATTAATTATTGAATTTTTGTTAATTAATTATTTTAATTATGAATTTGGTTAATTTAGTGTTATTATATGTTGATAAAATAATTTTTGAGAATATTATATAATTTTTAATAATATTTTTGTATTATATTGGAATTTTGGGTTAAAGTTATATTTTTGTTGAAAATATTGGTTAATTATATGTTTTTAGTAATGTTAGAATATTATATATTGATAAAATAATTTTTTGTGATTTTATATAATTTTTGAGGAAATTATTTATATTATGTAATTTTTGAAAATATAGGTTAATTATGGATTTTTGTTAAAAATATAGTCAAATATTATATTTTAAATGATTTTATGATTATATAGAGTATTAAAATGATTTCTTATAAATGATTTGTAATTTTTAACCAATTAATATTAATTTTTGAAAATTATATTCAAATATATATTATTTACTATTTTGATGATAAAAATGGGTTTTAAATTAATTTTATTATGTAATTAAACTATTTACGTAGTGAATTGTGAATTTAACCATTTTAGGTTAATTATTTGAAAATTTGATTTTTTATTAATATTGTATAGTATTTGAGATTTTATTAGTTAATTTGTGATAATTTTGGAATATTATGTAAATAATAAATTTATTTATTATTTTGAGCTTAAATGGGTATTTTATTATTTTTAGGATGTTAAATTGTGATTTTAATAATTATTTGTAATTTATATTAATTTAATTGTAAAATGGGATTTTTATTCCATTTATGAATCTTATTATTAAATATTATTTAAAAATTACAATTTTACGTTTTAGTTGGAAAATAAAAGTTTTTAATATTTTTATGGATTTTTGATGATTTTTATTATTTAACATTGTTGGTTTGTGATTTGTGAACCTCAGTTGGGGATTTGTGCAGTTTGGGGTCCCAACCTGAGGTGTTGTACTTTGTGATTTTAGAAATGTATTTTTTGTACAGGATCGGCCCTACTTTTGTAAGGAGACGTCCGTTTTACAAAGTAGACTCTATTGAATTTTCAGTAGATTTCTCGTAAAACGTGACAACTGGTCCGTCTAGTTTTGGAATTTTGATTGAGTCTTTCTATAGTAATCCTAGAAGCGTAAAGTTAGAAATTTATTCTAATTCATTATTATTTTATTTTCTAGCTACGTCGAGACCGAGACCTATCAGACCAAGCCCGTTGAGTCTGTCTCGTGGAGCACAAACTAATGAGTTAATATCTTATATATGCATTGCATATAGAATGCATAAAAGATTAGCATCCATAAATTTTATAATGAAAATGAATATGGTTATTTCATTAAATGAATAAGTATAATTTTGGTATACTTTAAGTATATTTTTAGAATAAGTGATATTTTACTTAGATTGTTTTTTAGTATAAAATTTATATATATATCATATACAGATGTTAGTATGTTTTAGTATATTTCACTATATTTTGATATACATGCCACTTATAGGTTTAGTTTGTTTTTAATAAATATTCGGTATATTTTTAGCATATTTATGGTTTATTTGGTAAATATGTGGTATATATGTTTGAAATATTTTTAGTATAATTTCATTATACATTTGGTATCTTTTCTGTATATGAATGGTATATTTCTTAATAAATGGATATTATTACATTTGAATTATGTATTTTTATTATTTTAATAATTATTAAGTTGATTTGAAGGATAGTAGTAGAATATATTGCCTAATGGGCTCCACTAAGACTGTATGCGCACCAGTATGTTAGAATGTTAGGAGTGATATCATGAGATTATTTGATGAGAGATTTGATTGATATTAATCATTGTGATATTGTGGTGAGAGTAGTATAATTGTTGGAGCTCGGTTGACTTAGTGTCTCGGGGCCAATCACATTGATAATGAGACTGCTGAAGCTCGATCGACTTAGTGTCTCGGGGCCAGTCTACTGTCAAAAAATGGATAAAAGATATATGTTGGAATTAAGTGAGCCTGTATGGCCAGTGAGAAATGGTGATCGAGGTTGTGAATTGTTAGGGTTTTGCTCCAATCCTTCAACCAAAAGTAAAATGTTTTATGCATTTATTATTATTGTAAAAGAGATTTCAACATCTGTATGAATTGCCTATATATATATATATATATATATATATATATATATATATATATTAAATACCGATGTTTAACTGCATATGACATTAGGAGGTGCATGTATATATAATATAATAATTCACTCAGTGAGGTCTGACCCTCCTAATTATTTTTTTCAGGAGATCTTATATTGTCAGACCTTAGTAGTATGGCTCTTCGCCGGTGTTCTTCCGCCCCAGCTAGATTATGTAAAATTTATATTTAAACTCTAATTTGTATTCTAGAAACTGCAGTAGTAGTGTTATTGTATCATAAGAGTATTCTTTTATTTTAATACTTTGTAGCCAGTATATTGTATGAATATCTTTTATTTATGAAAGGATATTGAGTATCTATTTTTATATATCAATTTAAAAAATTTTAATTCAGTTATACTTTTTATTTATTTACTATATATGTTTTTATTTTTAAGGCTTACTACGGGTTCTGAATTCAAAAGAATTCTTGTTCCCTAGCGTCGGTCATGACTCCCTGAATTGGGTCGTAACAAAGTTGGTATCAGAGCCTAGGTTTAATATTGTGACTTAGGTTATCGAGTTGTGTTTTCTTTGGAACTACTGCAGTTAAATTAGGTTCAATCATGTCTTTCAAAAGTTTTCCTTGCTTTAGGAATTATGCGTATCTGTTAGGATGTCTAGTTGTCTGTGATTGTTTGAATTACTTATTTTGATTTTGTTCTTTTTTGTATGCCGCGAGTGTGAGTGGCTCCGTCGGTTAATGAGATTAATGATAAAAATTCTTTTAAGCATGAGGTTCTACCCCCTATATAGCCCGTTAGGCATAGGGGTAGAGATGGATTTATAAGGCCAGATGATCACCGTAGACAGTGGGAACAACAAAATGAGGAGCTTGTGGCTCAGTGTTGCGACGATGCTGCTCATGCAACAGGAGTTCCATAGGATGTAATGTCGATACCTTTGGTCATACAGTAGATGCAATCTCTATTTCAGCAGAGAACTCAAGATATGTCAATTCTGCATATATTTTATGTTTTGAATCTTGTTGATTTCCACATCTTTTTAAGTGAGGTGAACTCGAACTTGCAGCATTTGTGGCTGGGATAGCCAAGGTTAATGAGGACTTGATAATACTTAACCAAGCATGATAATTGTTTGAAATATGCTTTGGTGAAGGAATTGGAAGATGTCTAATGAAGATGAATCACCTTTAGTTTCAACTGTAGCATATGATTTGAGTCTAAAGAATGATTTCTAAGATACTTCTATCCATCTTCAAGGAGGGAAAATTACCGTGATAGTTATTGCTCAGAGTAAGAGAAGAGCGATCAGTTAAGAAGAATACTTGTAAACTCTTCAATCTGTCATGTCATGCTATAGACGTGATACAATATAAGAGGATTTTGGTAGAACCGTATATTGCAAGATTAAGTTCAATATATTAGTATCCAAGCTGAGAGCTAAAATTACAGAGTTATTCACGAATTCAATCTTTTAGGTGTAATTAATCTTGATGTGAGTGGATAGTGGATTGGTTGTCTCAACAATATGCAGTGGTGGATTATCAGAGTAAAGAGGTAATTTTTAGAATTGTTGATGAAAAAGAGTTTAAGTTGTAGGTGACCAGAGTTTTGCACCTCAGAATTTTAGCTCCATTATCACTACTAGGAAGATGCTGAAGAAAAGTTATTAGGGAAACTTGGCTCTAGTCAAGGATACTTCAGTAGAGAAGTTGTCTCTCACAGATGTACTTATTGTTTATGAGTTTCTTGATGTTGTTCCTGAGGAGTTGTCAAGTTTACCATCTCACAGAGATTAAATTTTGTATCGATGTCATTCTTGATATACTCCTATTTCGATGCTGCCCTACAAAATGACTCCTGCAGAGTTGACAGAGTTGAAGGAGCAGTCGCAGGAATTGCTAGATAAAGGTTTTATCATGCCCAGTGTTTCTTCTTAGGGAGCACCAGTCCTGTCTATAAGGAAAGAAGGATGGTATACTCAGGCTGTACATTGATCACAAAGAACTGAATAAGATGACACTGAAGAATAAGTATCCTCCCTTAAGGAAAGATGACATGTTCGATCAACTTCAAGGTGCACAGTTCTTTTTTAAGATTGACTTGAGGTCAGGCTATCATCAATTTATGGTAGTCTTCATTGATGATATACTGGTGTATTCGAAGGGTATAAAAGAGTACGTTTATCACTTGAGGGCAGTACTACAGACACTGAAAGAATGACAACTTTATGCTAAATTCTTAAAGTGTGGATTCTAGTTGGAAAGTGTTGCATTCCTTAGACACGTGGTGTCTAAAGATGGTATTCAAGTTAATCTGCAAAAGATTGAGGCAATGTTTGAGTCGCCTAGACCGACAACAGTTATAAAGACTTAAAGTTTTCTGGGTTTAGTTGGGTATTATAGGAGATTTGTATAGAATTTTTCTAGAATTGCAGCTTTTAAAACTCATTTGACTCAAAAGAATATGAAGTTTATGTGGTGAGATGTTTGTTAGAATAGTTTCCAGTTGCTGAAGGAGACCGTTGATCCAAGAGTTGCATGAGTCAGTGGATTAAGGTCTGATGATGAAGATGAGTATATTTAATGGACTGTTAGCTCAGTTCAGAGTTTGATCTATGCTGAGAGATCAAATTAAGGTAGTTCAAGGCTGAGATCCTATTCTAGAGGAGCTTGCAGAGAATATTCGAGTAGGGAAATTCACTAATTTCATACTTGATGATGAAGGTATTTTATGGATCAGTGGTAGATTGTGTGTTCTTGATGTGGATAATTTAAGAGAAGAGATCCTTAAGAAAGCACATTCTATAGCCTACAACGTACATCCAGGTGTTACTAAGATGTACCACAGTATCAGAGATTTGTACTGGTGGCATAAACTGAAGAAGGATGTAGCAATTTTGTTATTAAGTGTTTGTCATGTCAATAGGTGAAAGCTGAATATCAAAATCCTTCTAAGAAGCTTCAGCCACTTCCTATTCCTGAGTGGAAATGGGAGAGAATTGCTATGCATTTTGTGGTTGGTTTACCTCGTTCTAAGGATGGATACGATTCTATCTAGGTGATTATTGACAGGTTGACAAAGTCTGCTCATTTCTTGCCTGTGAAAGCCACTTATTCTGTAGCTAAGTTGGTGAAGTTATATGTTAATCATATTGTGTGCCTTCACAGAGTACCTATGTCCATTGTATCTGATAGAGGTGCAATGTTTACCTCTTATTTTTGGCAGAAGTTGTAAGAAGCGATAGGCACCAAGCTTGATTTTAGTATTACTTTTCACCCTCAAACAGATGATCAGTCTGAAAGGATGATCTAGACACTTGAAGATATGTTGAGGATGTGTGTGTTAGATCTTGGAGGTAGCTGGGATGATCATTTACCACTTGTTGTGTTTGCATATAATAACAGCTACCATAGCAGTATTGGGATGGCACCATATGAGGCTTTGTATGGAAGGAAGTGTAGATTCACTTTGAGTTGGGATAAGATTGGGGAGAGAGTGTTGACTGGACCTGAGATTGTCCATGTAATATCCCGTGTTTTTAAAATATTTTTACACTGTACCGGGATATGCAGTGTTAATAATTTCTGTATTTTATATGATATTTTTACGAGTTAATATGTATTTTAAACCTATTTTAATTATTGTGTATTATTTTCAGTGTTTTACGTAAAATTTTCCCGGGACTTGCATTTTCGGGGAAATTTTCACGTAAACAATGTATTATTAATTATTTTAAATGTATTTACGGACTTGCATGAACTCATACATATTTTTAAATTATTAAATAAAGTCTGTGTGTGTATAATTATTTAATTAGGGTTTATTATTACCCTAATATTTTATTAAGTATTTAATTGTTTTATTGTTATTTAATTAATTTTATTTAGTATAAATTATTAAAATATTAATATTTTTATGTGTGTGGTGTATATTTGATGTGTGTAATTTAATATTATTTTAATATATAGTATAAAGTATATATATATACATATATTTGTCAAATTACAAAAAGAATTGGAAAATTACACATTTGCCCCCTCCCTCTCCTTCTTCTCTCCCGATCGCTCACCCTCACTGCGCCTCCCATTCCAGCACGCCGGACCGCCCCTCGCCGCCACCAGCTGCCGCCAACCTCCTTCCCCTTCCTTCCTCTTCCTCTCCGACGTGACCAGGCCGCCGGAAGCCCACTGGAACGCTCGGAATCCGCCATGGCAGCAAGTTGAGCTTTTTACCGTCGACGACGATTCCGGCCACCATTTTGTGCACCGCCGGTCTTCATGGACTCCTTGAGCTCCGGTGATTCCAATTCTAAGCTCCTTTCGGCCTGAAATCAAGTGGATTTTGAGGTTTGAGCTAAAACTCAATTTCGGCCTATTAGGGTTTTCGATTTTTTTGAGCTTCAAATTGATTGATTCATGGAAACTTCCTTCACAAATGTTGTTCCTAGTAGCTCAATCTACATGTATGAATTTTTGTAGAATTTTTGGAGATTGTTTGGATTTTTGGGTATTTTTGAATATTTTAATATTATTTTCTAATTTTCGGAAATTAATTATTTAAATTATGAAATTGGAGTTTATGGTTAAATTAGGTGTTTAAATGAATTATAGGAATTTATTTGGAATTTTTATGAATTTCTAAGTATTTATTTTGAATTATTGAAGTTTATGTGATTTTGAGAAATTAGGGTTAAATGTGTTTTTATTTGAATTTAATTGGTTAATTGAGTTTAATTATTAATATTATTGATAAATATGTTGAGAAAATTAATTTTGGATAATTGTATAATTTTTGGTGAATTTTTGAAGTAATTTAAGTATATTTATATATATAGGGGTATTTTGGTAATTTTACCCTAAATTGCCTAAAAATGTAATTTAATTAGTTTTAATAATTATTTAAGGTATAAAAATGATTTCTATAAATTATTTGGTATTTTTAACTAATTAAAACTATTTTTCATGAATTATTTTCAATTATATATATAATATACGATTTTTCTAATAAAATGAGTTTTATTCGGTTTTTACAGTGTTTCAAGGTTAATTATGTAATTTCTACTTATAAAATGTATTTCTGTGATTTAAGGATATTTTTATTATATCTGGAATTATTCTGTGTTTGTGGACCCCGGTCGACAGATTGTAGTCTGGAGTCCGACCGAGGGGTTGTGGATTTTTGTTGAGCTCGTATTTCAAAGTGTGTTTCTTTGCAGGGTCGGCTCTACTCTTTTGAGTAGAGAGATGTCCGTTTTACAGGGGAGGTTCTGCCGAATTTTTGGTAGAATTCTCGTAAAACGTGATATCCAGTCGAACCCTAATTCTGTTTCTGTGTTAAATACTCTAGATTGAATTCTAGGATTTTTGTTAGGTTTATTCTGATATCGATTATTTATTGCTTGTTTAGTTGCGCCGAGACCGAGGGCTAGTGGACCAGGCCTGTCGGACCTGTCTCGTGGAACGCATTAGGTGAGTTACTATACTATATATATATGCTTAGGATGCATGATTTAGTAATGCATGTTTTATGTTGATTAAATATGCATAAATAATTTGATTATTTCTTAAGTTTATATTAAGTATATTTTTGGTTTATTTTTGGTATATAATAAATTATATACATGTTTTATTAATAAAATATATTTAAAATGTTTTTAAATATATTTTTAGTTTAATTTATGATTTTAATTGGATTTATTTGATATATATATACTCGAAATATACCTGGTTTATGTTTGGTATATTTCCGAAATATATATGGTTTATATTGTTATTTCATTTATATTCATGCATCATTTATTTTTGTGAATGAATGTTTTATATTTAAGAATGAAGGATATCAATAGAACGTGCTACCTAGTGGGCAGCACTAGGACCGAGTACGTACCGGTACGCCTATAGTATTTAGGCTATATTACTAAATTATTTGTGGATATTGATTTGATTATGATTATCGATATGTGAGATGTGGTTTGGGGTGTGATTGCTGGAGCTCGGTTGATCAAGTGTCTCGGGGCCAATCACACTGGCAGTCAGACTGCTGGAGCTCGGTTGACTTAGTGTCTCGGGGCCAGTCTACTGTCCAAATGGATTAAGTGGATATATTTGGAATAAGTGAGCCTGTATGGCTTGAGTGTTGTTGAACACTATTTATGAGGTTGCGATATTCTAGGGTTCTATGTGATCCTTCATAAACTGGGATTTTTCAGTAAAATATATAAAAAAATGATTTTTCTGCATCTGTATGAATTTGCCTGTATATATACATATTATATATATACTGTTGATTGTATGCATTATCACTTAGTGTGTATGTATATATATTATAGTAATTCACTCAGTGAGGTCTGACTCCCCTCCGTTGACTATTTTTCAGGAGAGTCAACTTCTTCAGACCTCAGTAGCAGGTCGATACGCCGGATTTCTTTCGCCCCGGCTTCTTTATGTAAATTGTCTACTTGAGTCTTATTTATTTTATCTAGACACTGCAGTAGTTATGAAATAAAGTATTGGATTTCATGTATTTTATTTTTAAAGAGATGTATTATGTTGAAACTGGATTTGTATTAAAGATTATATATATTTATGAGATGGGATTTTGATTAAATCCAGTGATGAAAATGATATTATGATATCTATGATTTCCATATCTATGATTTCCATTTCCGCTGCATATAATATTATTATTGTTATTATAGCATGATTTATTTTATTTTTAGGCTTGCTACGGGTTCCGGATTCGAAAGAATTCCCGTTCCCTAGCGCCGGTCATGGCCCCTGTTTTGGGTCGTGATAAAGTTGGTATCAGAGCGGAGTTCTGTGTCAGGGCTTAGTTATGTGAGTTGTGGCCCTAGTTTTAAAGTTGTGTTTTTTCTTTTGAACTACTGCAGTGTATTAGGTTCGAGTATGTCTTGATAAGTATTCCTTGCTGTAGTTTTCAGCGTTATTCCTCTGTTGTATGTTTTGTCTGAATTTTTCCGTTTGTCTTTTCAGTATGAGGAGGCGAGCGCGTGTCGCTCCACCGGTCGTTGAGGCCGAGGATGATGAGTCTTTTCAGGATGAGGTTTTACCTCCTGAGCAGCCAGTTAGACGTAGAGGTCGTGGCAGAGGTAGACCTCGAGGAGCGGCAGGTCGCCGTAGGCAGAGAGAGTTACAGGACGAGGAGCCTGTTGAGCCTGAGTTTGATGCTCCTGTTCCTCCAGTTGTTCAGCCTGCCTATCAGCAGGGTATGTCTGACCCTGAGGCAGCTTTGTTCTATGCCCGAGTTGGCAGGATTGCTTTTGATGGTACTTCTGATCCTTTAGATTTTCTGCATACGATTAAGACTAGGACTCAGACTGCTCATACCGAGTACCAGCGGATCATGATCGTTGAGTTGTCTGTTGAGGGACCAGCTCTAGATTGGTTCATTCAGATGATCCAGTCCTTTATGATGACGATGACATGGGCTCAGTTTCGAGAGCGGTTTATGAGGAGATTTTGTCCAGAGCCTCTTCGTTTGAGTTATCGTCTTCGTCTGACTAGTATTTCTCATGGAGATCGATCTGTAGAGGAGTATACCCGAGAGTTTCTTCGTCTGGGTAGATATGCTGAGGATCTGATGCGAGATCAGTATTTCGCTGTTACTACATATGTTACTGGTTTGGGTTCAGCTTTTGCTGGTATGCCTACATCAGGTCTTACTCTGTAGTCTGTGATCGAGCTAGCTAAGGAGATTGAGCTGAGGTTAGTTAGGCAGGGAGCGATGCCTGATTATTACCAGCTAGGAGTTTAGTCGAGTGGATTGCAGGCTACTCCGTATTCGAGTTTTCATGTTGGTTCGAGTAGTCAGCAGCGAGGTTCGACTCAGCAGAGTCAGAGACAGCAGCAGCGAGTGCATCGGAGCAGTAGGCATGGCCGTGGAGGTCAGCGTAGATCATTCAGATTTGGGTCAGGTGCTTCGAGCAGCAGCAGTGGTCGTAGTTCTGGATCAGCGGCCAGTGTTTGTCAGACTTGTGGTAGAGTCCATCAGGGACCGTGTTATCTGACACCACTGACATGTTTCAGATGCGGGCAGACAGGACATTTTCCCAGATCGTGTCCTTATTCCGGATATCAGCAGCAGCAGATTCCGCGATTCCCACAGCAGTCGATTGCTAGTGCAGCACCCGTGCCATTTCAGTTACCACCAGCCCAGCATCAGAGTTCCACTCAGTTTGTTCCACAGCAGAGTCATGGTAGAGGTACTAGAGGAGGTGCCAGAGGTGTTGGCCAGGCTTCTACCAGTCAGCAGGGAGGTCGAGGTCAGGCCAGAGTCTTCCATCTGACTCAGCAGGATGCTCAGGCATCTAATGCAGTCGTGGCAGGTATTGTTTCTATTTGTTACCTGGATGCTTGGGTTTTGTTTGATCCGGGTGCCACGCATTCGTTTGTTTCTCCTGTTTTTGCTTCTAAATCTTATTGGCAAGCTTCGAGGATGGCTTTTCCTTTGTCTGTTGCCACTCCTCTGAGCGATTCCTTGGACACCGATATTATTCTTTCTGGTTGTCCAGTTCTCGTGGGAGATAGAGAATTACTCGTTGATTTGATTTTGTTGGATGTGATGGAGTTTGATGTTATTTTGGGAATGGATTGGTTATCTCAGCACTTTGCCGTGGTAGATTGCAGGAATAAGGAGGTGACTTTTAGAATTCCTGGTGAAGAAGATTTTAAGTTTGTTGGTGACAGGAGTTCAGCACCTCAGAATCTTATTTCTGCTATTACAGCTAGGAAGTTATTGAGGAAAGGTTGTCAGGGGTTTTTGGCATTGGTTAGGGATACGTCAGTGGAGAAGTTGTCACTCACAGATGTTCCTGTTGCTTGTGAGTTTCCTGATGTTTTTCCCGAGGAGTTACCAGGTTTACCACCTCACAGAGAGATTGAGTTCTGTATAGATGTGGTACCAGGTACTACTCCTATATCTATGCCACCCTATCGAATGGCTCCTGCAGAGTTGAGAGAGTTGAAGGAGCAGTTGCAAGAGTTGTTGGATAAAGGTTTTATTAGACCTAGTGTTTCTCCTTGGGGTGCACCAGTCCTGTTTGTGAAGAAGAAGGATGGTACCCTGAGACTGTGTATTGACTACAGAGAGCTGAATAAGGTGACAGTGAAGAATAAGTATCCTCTCCCGAGGATAGATGATTTGTTTGATCAGCTCCAGGGTGCACAATTCTTTTCTAAGGTTGACTTGAGGTCGGGTTATCATCAGCTGCGGATCAGTGAAGTTGATATTCCTAAGACAGCGTTCCGCACTCGATATGGCCATTATGAGTTTCTGGTGATGTCTTTTGGTTTGACTAATGCACCAGCAGCTTTTATGGATTTGATGAACAGAGTATTCAGACCGTATGTGGATCAGTTTGTAGTAGTCTTCATTGATGATATACTGGTATATTCGAGGAGTATGGAAGAGCATGTATATCACTTAAGGATTGTACTACAGACACTGAGAGATCATCAGCTTTATGCTAAATTCTCAAAGTGTGATTTCTGGATGGAGAGTGTTTCTTTTCTTGGACACGTAGTGTCTAAAGAAGGTATTCAGGTTGATCCACAAAAGGTTGAGGCAGTATCTGAGTGGCCCAGACCTACTTATGTTACAGAGATTCGGAGTTTTCTGGGTTTAGCCGGGTATTATAGGCGGTTTGTGCAGGATTTTTCCAGGATAGCAGCCCCTATGACTCACTTGACTCAGAAGAATGTTAGATTCGAGTGGTCAGAAGCTTGTGAGAATAGTTTTCAGTTATTGAAGGAGAAGTTAACCACAGCGCCAGTATTAGCTTTGCCTAATAGTGTAGATAAGTTCACAGTTTACTGTGATGCCTCTAGAATTGGTCTTGGTTGTGTGTTGATGCAGAATGGAAGGGTGATAGCCTATGCTTCGAGGCAGTTGAAGAAGCATGAGCAGAACTATCCTACACATGATCTTGAGATGGCTGCAGTGATCTTTGCTTTGAAGATTTGGAGACATTATTTGTACGGGGTGACTTGTGAGATATTTACTGATCACAAGAGCGTTAAGTACATTTTTCAGCAGAGAGATTTGAATTTGAGGCAGAGGAGATGGTTGGAATTGTTGAAGGATTATGATTGTGAGATTCTTTACCATCCGGGTAAAGCTAATGTGGTAGCAGATGCCTTGAGTAGGAAGTCTTCAGGTAGTCTTGCTCACATCGGTGTTGAGAGGAGACCATTGATCCAGGAGTTGCATTTGTTGGTGGATCAAGGTCTGATGATGAAGATTAGTAGATCAGGTGGACTGTTAGCTCAGTTTAAAGTACGATCTGTACTGAGGGATAGGATTAAAGCAGCTCAGAGCCGAGATCCTATTCTGGAAGAGCTTGCAGAGAATGTCAGAGCAGGGAAGTTCACTGATTTCACACTCGATGATGATGGTGTGTTGTGGATCAGTGGTAGATTGTGTGTTCCAGATGTGGATGATTTGAGAGAAGAGATCCTAGAGGAAGCACATTCTACATCCTACAGCGTTCATCCGGGTGTTACTAAGATGTACCATAGTATCAGAGATCTATACTGGTGGGATGGATTGAAGAAGGATGTCGCTGATTATGTTGCTAAGTGCTTGACGTGTCAGCAAGTGAAAGCCGAACATCAGAAGCCTTCTGGGAAGCTTCAGCCTCTTCCTATTCCCGAGTGGAAGTGGGAAAGGATAGCTATGGATTTTGTGGTCGGTTTACCTCATTCGAAGGATGGATACGATTCCATCTGGGTGATTGTAGACAGGTTGACGAAGTCTGCACATTTCTTGCCTGTGAAAGCCACATATTCAGTTGCTAGATTGGCGAAGTTGTATGTGAAGCATATTGTATGCCTTCATGGTGTACCTGTGTCCATTGTGTCAGATAGAGGTTCAGTGTTCACTTCTCGTTTTTGGCAGAAGTTGCAAGAAGCGATGGGCACTAGGTTGGATTTCAGTACTGCTTTTCATCCTCAGACAGATGGTCAGTCTGAGAGGACGATCCAGACATTGGAAGATATGTTGAGGATGTGTGTCCTGGATTTAGGAGGTAGCTGGGATGATCATTTGCCACTTGTTGAGTTTGCATATAATAACAGCTACCATAGCAGTATTGGTATGGCACCATATGAGGCGTTGTATGGAAGGAAGTGTAGATCCCCGTTGAGTTGGGATGAGATTGGTGAGAGAGCTTTGATTGGACCAGAGATGGTTCAGGATGCTGCAGAGAAAGTCATCGTGATCAAGCATAGATTAGAGACCGCAGTTAGCAGACAGAAGAGTTATGCGGATCCTAGGCGCAGAGACGTGGAGTTTCAGGTTGGAGATTTTGTTTTTCTGAAAGTATCTCCGATGAAGGGTGTGATGAGATTTGGCAGGAAGGGTAAGTTAGCACCGAGATACATTGGACCGTTTGAGATTCTAGAGAGAGTTGGCACTGTTGCATATCGGTTGGATTTGCCTCCGAGTATGTCACAAGTGCATCCAGTATTTCATATCTCGATGTTAAGGAAGTATATCTCAGACCCTTCACATGTGTTGCAGCCCGATAGTGTAGAAGTGAGTGAAGATTTGACGTTTGTGGAAGAACCTGTGGCGATCGTTGATTTTCAAGTTCGACAGTTGCGATCGAAGCAGATTCCGATGGTCAAGGTTCTATGGCGTAGCGACAGAGTTGAAGAGCATACGTGGGAGACTGAAGCTGAGATGCGAGCTTCTTACCCGTATCTCTTTCCTTCTTGATCTTATCTTTTAGAATTCGGGGATGAATTCTTGTAAGGGGGGAAGACTGTAATATCCCGTGTTTTTAAAATATTTTTACACTGTACCGGGATATGCAGTGTTAATAATTTCTGTATTTTATATGATATTTTTACGAGTTAATATGTATTTTAAACCTATTTTAATTATTGTGTATTATTTTCAGTGTTTTACGTAAAATTTTCCCGGGACTTGCATTTTCGGGGAAATTTTCACGTAAACAATGTATTATTAATTATTTTAAATGTATTTACGGACTTGCATGAACTCATACATATTTTTAAATTATTAAATAAAGCCTGTGTGTGTATAATTATTTAATTAGGGTTTATTATTACCCTAATATTTTATTAAGTATTTAATTGTTTTATTGTTATTTAATTAATTTTATTTAGTATAAATTATTAAAATATTAATATTTTTATGTGTGTGGTGTATATTTGATGTGTGTAATTTAATATTATTTTAATATATAGTATAAAGTATATATATATACATATATTTGTCAAATTACAAAAAGAATTGGAAAATTACACATTTGCCCCCTCCCTCTCCTTCTTCTCTCCCGATCGCTCACCCTCACTGCGCCTCCCATTCCAGCACGCCGGACCGCCCCTCGCCGCCACCAGCTGCCGCCAACCTCCTTCCCCTTCCTTCCTCTTCCTCTCCGACGTGACCAGGCCGCCGGAAGCCCATTGGAACGCTCGGAATCCGCCATGGCAGCAAGTTGAGCTTTTTACCGTCGACGACGATTCCGGCCACCATTTTGTGCACCGCCGGTCTTCATCGACTCCTTGAGCTCCGGTGATTCCAATTCTAAGCTCCTTTCGGCCTGAAATCAAGTGGATTTTGAGGTTTGAGCTAAAACTCAATTTCGGCCTATTAGGGTTTTCGATTTTTTTGAGCTTTGAATTGATTGATTCATGGAAACTTCCTTCACAAATGTTGTTCCTAGTAGCTCAATCTACATGTATGAATTTTTGTAGAATTTTTGGAGATTGTTTGGATTTTTGGGATTTTTGAATATTTTAATATTATTTTCTAATTTTCGGAAATTAATTATTTAAATTATGAAATTGGAGTTTATGGTTAAATTAGGTGTTTAAATGAATTATAGGAATTTATTTGGAATTTTTATGAATTTCTAAGTATTTATTTTGAATTATTGAAGTTTATGTGATTTTGAGAAATTAGGGTTAAATGTGTTTTTATTTGAATTTAATTGGTTAATTGAGTTTAATTATTAATATTATTGATAAATATGTTGAGAAAATTAATTTTGGATAATTGTATAATTTTTGGTGAATTTTTGAAGTAATTTAAGTATATTTATATATATAGGGGTATTTTGGTAATTTTACCCTAAATTGCCTAAAAATGTAATTTAATTAGTTTTAATAATTATTTAAGGTATAAAAATGATTTCTATAAATTATTTGGTATTTTTAACTAATTAAAACTATTTTTCATGAATTATTTTCAATTATATATATAATATACGATTTTTCTAATAAAATGAGTTTTATTCGGTTTTTACAGTGTTTCAAGGTTAATTATGTAATTTCTACTTATAAAATGTATTTCTGTGATTTAAGGATATTTTTATTATATCTGGAATTATTCTGTGTTTGTGGACCCCGGTCGATAGATTGTAGTCTGGAGTCCGACCGAGGGGTTGTGGATTTTTGTTGAGCTCGTATTTCGAAGTGTGTTTCTTTGCAGGGTCGGCTCTACTCTTTTGAGTAGAGAGATGTCCGTTTTACAGGGGAGGTTTTGCCGAATTTTTGGTAGAATTCTCGTAAAACGTGATATCCAGTCGAACCCTAATTCTGTTTCTGTGTTAAATACTCTAGATTGAATTCTAGGATTTCTGTTAGGTTTATTCTGATGTCGATTATTTATTGCTTGTTTAGTTGCGCCGAGACCGAGGGCTAGTGGACCAGGCCCGTCGGACCTGTCTCGTGGAACGCATTAGGTGAGTTACTATACTATATATATATGCTTAGGATGCATGATTTAGCAATGCATGTTTTATGTTGATTAAATATGCATAAATAATTTGATTATTTCTTAAGTTTATATTAAGTATATTTTTGGTTTATTTTTGGTATATAATAAATTATATACATGTTTTATTAATAAAATATATTTAAAATGTTTTTAAATATATTTTTAGTTTAATTTATGATTTTAATTGGATTTATTTGATATATATATACTCGAAATATACCTGATTTATGTTTGGTATATTTCCGAAATATATATGGTTTATATTGTTATTTCATTTATATTCATGCATCATTTATTTTTGTGAATGAATGTTTTATATTTAAGAATGAAGGATATCAATAGAACGTGCTACCTAGTGGGCAGCACTAGGACCGAGTACGTACCGGTACGCCTATAGTATTTAGGCTATATTACTAAATTATTTGTGGATATTGATTTGATTATGATTATCGATATGTGAGATGTGGTTTGGGGTGTGATTGCTGGAGCTCGGTTGATCAAGTGTCTCGGGGCCAATCACACTGGCAGTCAGACTGCTGGAGCTCGGTTGACTTAGTGTCTCGGGGCCAGTCTACTGTCCAAATGGATTAAGTGGATATATTTGGAATAAGTGAGCCTGTATGGCTTGAGTGTTGTTGAACACTATTTATGAGGTTGCGATATTCTAGGGTTCTATGTGATCCTTCATAAACTGGGATTTTTCAGTAAAATATATAAAAAAATGATTTTTCTGCATCTGTATGAATTTGCCTGTATATATACATATTATATATATACTGTTGATTGTATGCATTATCACTTAGCGTGTATGTATATATATTATAGTAATTCACTCAGTGAGGTCTGACTCCCCTCCGTTGACTATTTTTCAGGAGAGTCAACTTCTTCAGACCTCAGTAGCAGGTCGATACGCCGGATTTCTTCCGCCCCGACTTCTTTATGTAAATTGTCTACTTGAGTCTTATTTATTTTATCTAGACACTGCAGTAGTTATGAAATAAAGTATTGGATTTCATGTATTTTATTTTTAAAGAGATGTATTATGTTGAAACTGGATTTGTATTAAAGATTATATATATTTATGAGATGGGATTTTGATTAAATCCAGTGATGAAAATGATATTATGATATCTATGATTTCCATTTCCGCTGCATATAATATTATTATTGTTATTATAGCATGATTTATTTTATTTTTAGGCTTGCTACGGGTTCCGGATTCGAAAGAATTCCCGTTCCCTAGCGCCGGTCATGGCCCCTGTTTTGGGTCATGATAAAGTTGGTATCAGAGCGTAGTTCTGTGTCAGGGCTTAGTTATGTGAGTTGTGGCCCTAGTTTTAAAGTTGTGTTTTTTCTTTTGAACTACTGCAGTGTATTAGGTTCGAGTATGTCTTGATAAGTATTCCTTGTTGTAGTTTTCAGCGTTATTCCTCCGTTGTATGTTTTGTTTGAATTTTTCCGTTTGTCTTTTCAGTATGAGGAGGCGAGCGCGTGTCGCTCCACCGGTCGTTGAGGCCGAGGATGATGAGTCTTTTCAGGATGAGGTTTTACCTCCTGAGCAGCCAGTTAGACGTAGAGGTCGTGGCAGAGGTAGACCTCGAGGAGCGGCAGGTCGCCGTAGGCAGAGAGAGTTACAGGACAAGGAGCCTGTTGAGCCTGAGTTTGATGCTCCTGTTCCTCCAGTTGTTCAGCCTGCCTATCAGCAGGGTATGTCTGACCCTGAGGCAGCTTTGTTCTATGCCCGAGTTGGCAGGATTGCTTTTGATGGTACTTCTAATCCTTTAGATTTTCTGCATACGATTAAGACCTAGGACTCAGACTGCTCATACCGAGTACCAGCGGATCATGATCGTTGAGTTGTCTGTTGAGGGACTAGCTCTAGATTGGTTCATTCAGATGATCCAGCCCTTTATGATGACGATGACATGGGCTCAGTTTCGAGAGCGGTTTATGAGGAGATTTTTGTCCAGAGCCTCTTCGTTTGAGTATCGTCTTCGTCTGACTAGTATTTCTCATGGAGATCGATCTGTAGAGGAGTATACCCGAGAGTTTCTTTCGTCTGGGTAGATATGCTGAGGATCTGATGCGAGATCAGTATTTCGCTGTTACTACATATGTTACTGGTTTGGGTTCAGCTTTTGCTGGTATGCCTACACTCAGGTCTTACTCTGTAGTCTGTGATCGAGCTAGCTAAGGAGATTGAGCTGAGGTTAGTTAGGCAGGGAGCGATGCCTGATTATTACCAGCTAGGAGTTTAGTCGAGTGGATTGCAGGCTACTTCGTATTCGAGTTTTCATGTTGGTTCGAGTAGTCAGCAGCGAGGTTCGACTCAGCAGAGTCAGAGACAGCAGCAGCGAGTGCATCGGAGCAGTAGGCATGGCCGTGGAGGTCAGCGTAGATCATTCAGATTTGGGTCAGGTGCTTCGAGCAGCAGCAGTGGTCGTAGTTCTGGATCAGCGGCCAGTGTTTGTCAGACTTGTGGTAGAGTCCATCAGGGACCGTGTTATCTGACACCACTGACATGTTTCAGATGCGGGCAGACAGGACATTTTCCCAGATCGTGTCCTTATTCCGGATATCAGCAGCAGCAGATTCCGCGATTCCCACAGCAGTCGATTGCTAGTGCAGCACCCGTGCCATTTCAGTTACCACCAGCCCAGCATCAGAGTTCCACTCAGTTTGTTCCACAGCAGAGTCATGGTAGAGGTACTAGAGGAGGTGCCAGAGGTGTTGGCCAGGCTTCTACCAGTCAGCAGGGAGGTCGAGGTCAGGCCAGAGTCTTCCATCTGACTCAGCAGGATGCTCAGGCATCTAATGCAGTCGTGGCAGGTATTGTTTCTATTTGTTACCTGGATGCTTGGGTTTTGTTTGATCCGGGTGCCACGCATTTCGTTTGTTTCTCCTGTTTATTGCTTCTAAATCTTATTGGCAAGCTTCGAGGATGGCTTTTCCTTTGTCTTTTGCCACTCCTCTGAGTGATTCCTTGGACACCGATATTGTTCTTTCTGGTTGTCCAGTTCTCGTGGGAGATAGAGAATTACCCGTTGATTTGATTTTGTTGGATGTGATGGAGTTTGATGTTATTTTGGGAATGGATTGGTTATCTCAGCACTTTGTCGTGGTAGATTGCAGGAATAAGGAGGTGACTTTTAGAATTCCTGGTGAAGAAGATTTTAAGTTTGTTGGTGACAGGAGTTCAGCACCTCAGAATCTTATTTCTGCTATTACAGCTAGGAAGTTATTGAGGAAAGGTTGTCAGAGGTTTTTGGCATTGGTTAGGGATACGTCAGTGGAGAAGTTGTCACTCACAGATGTTCCTGTTGCTTGTGAGTTTCCTGATGTTTTTCCCGAGGAGTTACCAGGTTTACCACCTCACAGAGAGATTGAGTTCTGTATAGATGTGGTACCAGGTACTACTCCTATATCTATGCCACCCTATCGAATGGCTCCTGCAGAGTTGAGAGTTGAAGGAGCAGTTGCAAGAGTTGTTGGATAAAGGTTTTATTAGACCTAGTGTTTCTCCTTGGGGTGCACCAGTCCTGTTTGTGAAGAAGAAGGATGGTACCCTGAGACTGTGCATTGACTACAGAGAGCTGAATAAGGTGACAGTGAAGAACAAGTATCCTCTCCCCGAGGATAGATGATTTGTTTGATCAGCTCCAGGGTGCACAATTCTTTTCTAAGGTTGACTTGAGGTCGGTTATCATCAGCTGCGGATCAGTGAAGCTGATATTCCTAAGACAGCGTTCCGCACTCGATATGGCCATTATGAGTTTCTGGTGATGTCTTTTGGTTTGACTAATGCACCAGCAGCTTTTATGGATTTGATGAACAGAGTATTCAGACCGTATGTGGATCAGTTTGTAGTAGTCTTCATTGATGATATACTGGTATATTCGAGGAGTATGGAAGAGCATGTATATCACTTGAGGATTGTACTATATATATATTGATAAAATAATTTTTGTGATTTTATATAATTTTTTAGGAAATTATTTATATTATGTAATTTTTGAAAATATAGGTTAATTATGGATTTTTGTTAAAAATATAGTCAAATATTATATTTTAAATGATTTTATGATTATATAGAGTATTAAAATGATTTTTATAAATGATTTGTAATTTTTAACCAATTAATATTAATTTTTGAAAATTATATTCAAATATATATTATTTACTATTTTGGCGATAAAAATGGGTTTTAAATTAATTTTATTATATAATTAAACTATTTACGTAGTTAATTGTGAATTTAACAATTTTCGGTTAATTATTTGAAAATTTGGTTTTTTTATTAATATTGTATAATATTTGAGATTTTATTAGTTAATTTGTGATAATTTTGGAATATTATATAAATAATAAATTTATTTATTATTTTGAGCTTAAATGGGTATTTTATTATTTTTATGATAAATTGTGATTTTAATAATTATTTACAATTTATGTTAATTTAATTGTAAAATGGAATTTTTATTCCATTTATGAATTTTATTATTAAATATTATTTAAAAATTAGAATTTTATGTTTTAGTTGAAAAATAAAGGTTTTTAATATTTTTATGGATGTTTTATGATTTTTATTATTTAATATTGTTGGTTTGTGATTTGTGAAACTCGACTAGGGATTTGTGCAGTTTGAAGTCTCAACCCGAGGTGTTGTGTGTTGTGATTTTAGAAGTGCATTTTTTGTGCAGAATCGGCCCTACTTTTGTAGGGAGATGTCCGTTTTACAAAGGAGACTCTGCCGAATTTTTGATAGATTTCTTGTAAAACGTGAGAACCAGTCCGAGTCTAGTTTTGAAATTTTGATTGAGTCTTTCTATAGTAATCCTAAAAGCGTAAAGTTAGAAATTTATTCTGATTCATTATTATTTATTTTTTAGTTGCGTCGAGATCGAAGTCTATTGGACCAAACCCTTCAAATCTGTCTATTGGAGCGTAAACCAGTGAGTTATTATCTTATATATGTACTGCATATAGAATGCATAAAAGATTGGCATCCACAATCCATATATATGCATTGCATGATATCATGAGATTATTTGATGAGAGATTTGATTGATATTAATCATTGTGACATTATGGTGAGAGAGTAGTGTGATTGCTGGAGCTCAGTTGACTTAGTGTCTCGGGGCCAATCACATTGACAGTGAGACTGCTGGAGCTCGGTCAACTTAGTATCTTGGGACCAGTATACTGTCCAAAAATGGATAAGAGATATATGTTGGAATTAAGTGAGCCTGTATGGCCAGTGAGAAATGGTGATCGAGGTTGCAAACTGTTAGGGTTCTGCTCCAATCCTTCAACCAAAAGTAAAATGTTTTATGTATTTATTATTATTGTAAAAGAGATTTCAGCATCTGTATGAATTACCTGTGTATATATATATATATATTAAATACAGATGTTTGACTGCATATAACATTAGGAGGTGTATATATATATATATATAATATAATAATTCACTCAGTGAAGTCTGATGCCCTTCAATTATTTTTTTCATGAGATCTTATATTGTTAGACCTTAGTAGTATTGCCCTTCGCTGGTGTTCTTCTACCCTAGTTAGATTATGTAAAATCTATATTTAAACTCTAATTTGTATTCTAAAAACTGTAGTAGTAGTATTATTGTATCATAAGAGTATTCTTTTATTTTTGATACTTTGTATCCAGTATATTATATGAATATCTTTTATTTATGAAAGGATATTGAGTATCTATTTTTATATGTCAATTTGAAAAATGTTAATTCAGTCATACTTTTTATTTATTTACTGTATATGTTTTTATTTTTAAGGCTTACTATGGGTTTCGGATTCAAAATAAATCTCGTTCCCTAGCGCCAATCATGACTCCCCGGACTAGGTCGTGACAATACCGTAGAATCCATTTCACAACTTGTCAATGCTCCTTTCCAGGATCATGCATGTACCAACTCACAGCCCTAACTGCCTATGAAATATCAGGTCTCATACATACCATTGCATACATTAAGCTACCAACAACACTTGCATACGGTACTTTTAACATGTAATCTCATTCTGCATCATTCTTTGGTGACATGGATGCACTAAGTTTGAAATGAGAAGCAAGTGGTGTACTGTCACGATCCAAACCGGGAGTCATGATTGACGTTAGGGAATCTTTTTAATTCGGAACCCATAGCAAGCCTTAAAAATAAAAGCATGCAATAAATGAATAAAATATGCACCATAATAAAATCTTAAACCAATATAATAATAATAAACTTTTGTCATATCATAAAATAAAATATATAATACAATATTCAGAGAAAGACCTCTAAAATTACAACCAACATCTATAAATACAAAGCACAACTACTACAGTTTTCTAGAGTACAATAAAAGTCAGGTAGATAATTTACACAAAATAGCTGAGGCTGAAGAAATCTGACGAATGGGCCTATTACTAAAGTCTGAGGAAGAAGAATCTCCTATAAAAATAATAACTGAGGGGAGTCAAACCTCACTGAGTGAATTGTTATATTATATATACATGCATCTCCAAATGTCATATGCAATCAATCATCCGTATATATGATAAATATATATACAAGCATTTCACACAGATGTTGAAATCACTTTATAGATAAATGCTAAAAAAAACATTTTTTTTTTTTAAAGATCAAATAGAACCCTATTTTAATCGCAACCTCGATCAACAATAACTCTCTAGCCATACAAACTCACTTAATTCCAAATTAATTCACTTATTCCATATGGACAGTAGATTGGCCCCGAGACACTAAGTCAACCAAGCTCCAACAATCTGACTGTCAATGTGATTGGCCCCAAGACACTAGATCAACCGAGCTTCTGCAATCACACTACTCAATCACATCAAATCTCAATTAATCAATCAAATCATTAATATCTCAAGTGATTCTCACTCAACCCTAAATCTATCACACCAGTACGTACACGGTTCTAGTGCTGCCTACTAGGTAACACTTTCTATTGATACCCTTCATTTAAAATTAAACATACATATGAAAAAATAAATAATGCATAATAACAAAATAAACCATATATATACCTAAAATGTACCTAAAGTAAACTAAGTATATTTCAAGTATATATATGTTAAATAAATTCAAATCAACCATAAAATATGTCAAATAGAAACCAATAATATACTAAAAACATTATAAGTATATATCAAAAATAAAACATGCATTTATTTTGAAATATATAAAAAATATACTAAAAATATACCTAATATATATGAAACATTTAATAAAACAATTTATAAACAATTACATATTAAAACATATATATTCTAAAACATGCATCCTAAATGCGATGTATATATAAAATAACAACTCACAAGTTTGCGCTCATCGAAACTGGTTTGATGGGCCCGATCCACTAGGCCTCAGTTTTGGTGCAACTAAAAATAAAATAATAACGACAATCATAATAAATCTAATTGAATGTTTTAAGAATTTCTAAAAAAAGACTCTAAAGAAAGATTGAAAACTCAGACAACAATGTCACGTTTTATGAGAATTTTATCGAAAATTTGACATAACCTCTAACGGACATTTCTTTACTAAAAAATAGAGCCGGTCCTGCAAGAAAACACATTTCAAATCACAGAATGCTCAACACCTTCGATTGGAACCCCGAACTGCATAATTTCTCAATCGAAGTTCACAATTAACTAAAAATACTTTTAATATAATAAATATATTAAAAAATCAATAAATTCCACAAATATCCTCAAAATATCAAAATATAATATATTTAAACATTAAAACACTAAATATAATTATTTTCATAATAATTAAATAAAAATCCCAAATAATAATATAATATTATTAAAAATCTAATTTTTCAATAATTCAATATAAAATAGTAAAAATTCACTTTTATATATTCAAATAGCTTAAATAGCCTAAATATATATTAAAAGTTATTAAAAATTTATTTAATCACCAATTTAGTAAATAATATATTATTTGAAAATAAATTTCAAAAATTAGTATTAATTAGTTAAAAATAGTAAATAATTTATAAAAATCATTTTATTACCTTAAATAATTCTAAAACCATTTAAAATATTATATTTGACTATAATTTTCACAAAATTACACAATTAACCCAATAATTCAAAATACACATAATATAATTAATATTCCTCAAAAATTCTATAAAATCATTAAAATTATTTTACCAACATATAATATTCTAATATTATCTAAAACATATAATTAACCAATAATTTCAACAAAAATACAATTTTAACCTAATATTCCAATGTACACATAATATGAAAATATTCTTAAAAATTATATAATATTCCCAAAAATTATTTTCTCAACACAAAAATTAATAACAATAAATAATAACACCAAATTAACCAAATTCATAATTAAAATAATTAATTTACAAAAATTCAACAAATAATAAAAAATTCACCAAAATTCAAATAAATTCCAAAAATTAAAAAAAATATATATATTTTCATGGAGATTAAGCTACCAGAATTAATGTCTGTAAAGGAAGTTTACTTGAATCAACCGAAATCAACCTAAAAAAAATAGAAAACCCTAAAAGCACTAAAACAAAAATCAAATAAAACTCATAAATGATCAACTAAGAGCTTGAAAGGAGCTTGGATTCGACTTCCTTGAAGCTTTAGGAGTCGAACAACACTAGCAGAGCTAGATTTGGTGGCCGAAGGAGAGATCAACGGCGAGGAGCTCACCTACTGCTGCTGCTGCTTCTTACTGGTACCCGGTGACAGAGAAGAAGGAAGAGGAGAGAGGAGAAGATGGCAACGATGGCTGGAGGAGGAAAGGTCAACGACGGTGGTGAGAGAGGGCAATCGGGACAGTGTGTGGGAGGGGATGATTTACATTAAGTTTCCTATTTTTGTTTTTTGTATATATATATATATATATATATATATATATTAAAACTTTATAATATAACTTAACTTTGATTTAATGTCAACCACACATTGATATATCCAAATATATATATATACACACATATATATATAGACACACACAATAAATTAATAATAACACATAAAAACACATAAAATAACATTTGAAATAACAATAATATAAACAATATTTATTAAATAATTTAATAATAATACGAATAATGTCAATCAATAAAAATAATAATAATGTACTTAAATAATATTATTAAAATAATACTATCCGAAAAATAACTTCAATAATACTAACCTTAATTTTTAAATAATAAAATTTTTAGAAATACATATTTACGTAGAAAATATATTTTATCATAAAATAACAATTATTAATCACAAATAATAAAAATAAATAAATATAACTTTTAAATTTTATTAACTCTGCATATCTGGAATTATATTTAAATAATTTAAAAAATAAGGGTCATTACATGTACTAACTGGTTTTGACTTTTCATTCATACCAAAACGTTTTAGTACATTCCTCACATATTCTTTCTGAGATAAATAAAGCCTCTCCAATTTCCTATCTCTAGATATTTCCATGCCTAGAATCTTCTTTGCTACACCGAGATCCTTCATCTCAAACTCCCTATTCAATTGAGTTTTTAATTTCTCAATTTTTGTCTGACTCCTAGAAGCTATCAGCATATCATCAATATAAAGAAAAAGATATATAAATGATCCATCTTGTAGCTTACGTAAATATACATAATGATCATATTTATTTCTCAAGTACTTTTGTCCTATCATAAACTTGTCAAATTGCTTGTACCACTGCCTTGGAGATTACTTTAATCCATACAATAATTTTTTCAATTTGCATACCATCTTCTCTTTTTCAGCAAATTTGAATCCATCTGGCCAAGTCATGTAGAATTCCTCATCCAAGTCTCCATGTAAAAATGTTTTTACATCCATTTGAACTAATTCCAAATCCAACTGCGCTACCAAAGCCAACAAAATTCTGATGGAAGAATATTTTACAACTAGAGAAAATACTTCATTATAATAAACTCCCTCCATCTGAGTGTAGCCTTTAGCCACCAATCTTGCTCTGTAACTGTAATAACCCAAATATTTTAAAATTATTTCATATCATTAAATACTGAGAATTTCAGTGTTATTGATCATTTCTATCTTATATTATTATTATTTTATTTTATTTTATTGAATTGGTATATCTAGTTTCAAATTTAAATATTTATTCGAGAGCTATTGATATTATTATTTTTACATCATTTTAATTTATACACATACTTTATTATTTTAATTGTCCTAATATTTTATATGTAGCATTAATATTGTTTATTACTATTATTTATAGTATGATTTTACCTAGTGCTAGAATTATTATTATTGTTGTATATATACATATATATAAATAAGTATGTATTGAGTGGGTATATATATATATACACTACTTTAACTACCTACTATATATATATATATATATATATATACTAAAAAGTGGGTAAAAGTGGTCATAAACGGGTCCTTAATTTTTCCCTTCCCCTACAATTTTTTTTCTTCTTTTCTTTCTCTCTCCCTGCCATCTTCTTCTTCTTTCTGTCACTGTTCCAGCTTCTTCCTCACGCCAGGCAGCACCACACCCCACCACCAGACCACCACACCTCACCACCGAACGACCACCAGCACCTCCCTCTTCGTCTGGACATTGGCAGTTGCTGGAGGAGGCCATCTATAGCTGTTAAAGTCACACACAGCAGCAGCAGCAGCCTTCCTTCTGCCCTTGACTCTATTTTTGGTGAGTTGATGGGTTAAGGGTAGTAGTTTTCTGGTTGATTTCTGGTTGATTTCAGTAATTTCTGGTTGATTTTAGTTAGTTGTCAGGTTGATTTTTAGTTGTTTAGGGCTGTTGTTAGTTGATTTAGTTGATTTTGTGTTGATTTAATATTTTTGTTGATTTTTATTATATTTACTAATTACCTGGAATTTTTTTTAATTATATGGTTAATTTTTGAGTTGATATATACTTATATTAGTGGATTTAAATTAATTGGGGTTAATTTTGATTAAGAGTATACCAAAATTAATTTAGATTAATTAAATTAAATTTTGTGGAATTTTTGTATATTTATTTAGGTATTTTAAGTTTTATGTGTATTTTGTTAATGTGATTAATTAATTAATTTTGGTTGAATATTTGAGTTAATTAGTGTTAGTATATTATGTTAGTAATTTTAGTAGTTATAAAACAATTTTTGATAATTTATTTAATTTTTTTAGAAATTATGTTTATTATGTGAATTTTGAAATAATGGGTAAATGGTATGTTTTTGTTGATATTATAATTAAATACTATGTTTTAGTTAATTTTGAGATAAAATGTGGTATTAAAATAATTTTTATAAATAATTTATTATTTTTAGTTAATTAACAATAACTATTTTTTGAAAATTTATTCAAAATTAAATTATTTATTGTTTTGTGGGTTGAATGAGTTTTAATTAATATTATAGTATATTTAAACTAAATGGGCAATTATAGTTTGAATTTGACTATTTTATGTTGAATATTTGGAAAGTTGGATTGTTATTAATATTATATTATTATTTGAAATTTTATTAAATTATGGTGGAAAATAATTTTTTTTAGTGTTTTAAAAATTAAATAAATTATATTATGATTTATTATTAATTTTTTTATTATTTTTGGTGATTTACTAAATTAATATTTAGTATTTACTTATTTGTATTTTTGGTGAACCTCGGTTGGGAATTGTGTAGTTTAGGGTCCCAACCCGAGGTGTTGTGCCGTTGTGAATGTTGAAGTGTGTTTATTTGCAGGATTGACGCTACTTCGGTAGGGGGGATGTCCATTTTACAGAGAAAACTCTGTCAAATTTTCGGTAGATTTCTCATAAAATGTGACACCGGGTCAATCCTAAAATTTTTATTCTGAGTTTGAGTCGAGTCTTCCTTAGAAACTCTAGAAGTTAGGTTTCTATTTTCTAATTGTCGTTTTTCTTTTTTGTCTTTTAGCCGCCCCTCCAGTCGCATCTACCAGTCGAGGTCGGACACGACGTGCCAGGGGAGCACCTTTACTTTATAAGTTAATATTTAATTTGAGTGTCGGATTTTAATTTAAATCATATTAAATTCTTATAAATTTAATTTTATGAGATTCTAGTAAGCATTATTCATATGATCTTGCATGATTTAATTTATAGTTGATTTATTTTATTTTATTTATTGTAATTTTCATTATTTTATTTATTTTCTTTTATTTTTAAAAACCACGGTAGAATGGGCTATCTGATGGGTTTCATCAGGACCATGTGCGCACTGGTAAAATATGTGATTATTTAATTACATTACTAGGGCCGAAGGTCTGATGATGCTTTGCTCTCGAACACCGCCAGTAGTATAATATTTGTTTATTTAATAAATACTAGGGCCGAAGGTCTAGTGATGCTTTGCTCTCGGACACCACCAGTATAATTTACCAGTATAATTTTAAGTTATATTTATTAAATCACTAGGGCCAATGGTCTGGTGATGCTTTGCTCTCGGACACCGCAAGTGATATTGGATTAAGAGATATGACTGCGGCTATGTATCCTGGTGATGCCTTGCTCTCAGGATCCGGCAATCTTAAATATAAGTGAGTCATATGACTGTTAAAAATTTATAAATCGGGTTCTATCAAATTTTTATACTGAAATGATTTTAAAAGACATTTAAATATTTATTTCTTCTCTTTTAAAAATAGATTTATTATATGTATACCAAATGGTTGAAATAAAATTATATTATATTATATTTTCATAAAATTTATTTTAATGAGGTTTTCAAATTGCATTCATTTCTTTATTAACTTACTCAGTGAGGTCTGACTCCCCTCAACTTATTTTTTTCAAGAGTTTGGGAGTTTTCTGTTAGGCCTATTTCTCTTCGCTGTGTAGCTTCATCACTGGCTATTCTGCGTAGGTTTATTTGGTTGTGTTGTATTTACTTTCGCGTACCGCAGTAGAGAAAATTGTATAACTGCATACTTTATTTGGAATTTCATGTATTTATAATTTTATGTATTGAGATACTATTTGTATAACTGATGTTTATTTATTTTATTATATGCACTGATATTTTGATTTAAATTATATTGAGAAAAATCAGTTTGATAATGTGCATTGTTATTTTATTATTTATTGTAAGGTTTCAAAGTTAAATATTTCGCAATTTTCTTAAAGGCTTACTATGGGTTTCGGTAGCTTGTGCGGTCACGTGCCCTAGGTTCAGGTCGTGACAAAGTTGGTGTCAAAGGGTTTGGCTTGTTTTTCATGCTTTTGACTGTCGATGTCTATCTTTTTCTCATAATACTGCGGGTACTTAGGTTGTTAAATGTCATTTGTTGACCTCTTGCCTTTTGGTTTTAGCATCCCAATCGGTATTCTTGTCTTTGTTTTAAATCTTGGTTTTCTTGTCCTTTCAAAATGAGGTGTGCTCGATATGCCCCTGCTGTATTTACAGAACCAGATGATGGTGAGCAGTCATTTCAAGATGAGATTCTCCCTCCTGCCCCTCGACCTAGAGGTAGGGGTAGAGCTAGAGTGGCAGTGGCTCAGAGGCAGGATCAGCCTCCAATAGAGCCTCAGATTCCAACAGAGGATCTTGCAGTCTTGCAGCTAGCATGCCAGGTATTAACCCGGGCTTGGCAGCTCTAATCAAGTGATGCCCATTGTGTAGCAGATGCTTCAGCGACAGACTCAGGGAATATCAAATGCTGATGTAGCCTTATTATACTCCAAAGTGGGGCAAGTTCACTTTAATGGTACTAGGGATGCGTTGGATTTCAATAACACCATCGATTCCAAGACCATATTTGGGTATTCTAACTGCTAGAGGATTATGATTGTGGAGCTATCAGTCTCAGCAGCAGCTCATGACTAGTTTATGTAGTCCATTCAGCCTTTCATGATGATGATGACATGGTTGGGATTTAAGGAGCAGTTCATGAGATTCTTCTGTCCTTCGTCTATGTGAGAGAACTATAGATGGCAACTGCTTAAAATTGATAGGAGAGATCGATCAATGGAGGACTATACTCGGGAGTTCTACAGACTAATGAGGCATGCTAAGGACGTGAGGCAGGATGTCGCCAGGGCAGTAAAGTTATATATGATGGGATTAGGCCTAGCCTATATTGGTATTCAACCAGAGGGTCAAGTCTCGAGAGTGTGGTAGAGGAGGCGAGACAGCTGGAGCGCAGACACATCCAGCACGGCACCATACCTGACCCCATATGATAGTGGCACTTTCAGACCTGTCCAGAGGGTGTAGCAGCCAGTATTTCAGATAGGCAGCTCAAGTTCTTAGTCAGCAGGCCTTTCTCAGTAGAGCGAGACAACTTAGGGCACATCGACTGGTAGGCATCGCCTTTCTCAAGATCGCAAGAGCAATAGGGCCGCTTAGATTTGGTGGTAGCACCAGCAGTAGTAGTGGCAGAGCTCTAGGCATGGCAGTTCTAGTCTGGAGCTAGTGCGTGTGCCATTTATAGTCGAGTGCATCAGGGTCCTTGTCACTTTATGCCAGGAGCATATTTTAGATGTGGTTAGTTTGGAAATTTCTCTAAAGATTATCCGAACTATGGATTCCAGACATCTTTTGCTCAGGGATCTTCACCTATTGTTGTTCAGCCATTGCAGCAGGTAGCAATATCAGGCACCTATGTACTCTCAGCAGTGACCGATGGAGCATGCGAGTTAGCAGGGTCGAGGTAGAGGACAGACTCAGCCATTCACCTCACAGCAGCCAGGACGTGGTCAAGCTAGGGTCTTCACTTTGACTCCTCAGGATGCGCAGGTGTAATATCCTGTATTTTTTAAATATTTTAATACTGCATCGGGATATGCAGTTGGTTAATAATTTTTGTATATAATGTTAATGTTTTATGAGTTTGCTATTCAATTAAAGCTTATTATATTATTTTATTTTAAGCACTTTACGTAAATTTTCTCGGGACTTGCATTTCCGGGGAAATTGACACGTAAATTATTTATTATTAATTATTTTAAATAGATTTCCATATCTGCATGAACTCATATGTACTTTTAAGTACTAAATAACGTATATATGTGTATTTATTTATTAAACTAGGGTTTAATTAATTACCCTAATTTCTTTATTATTTATTTATTATTAGTTTAATTTTATTTAATTATTTTTTTTAGTGTATGAATTATTTAATGTATTAAATTATATGTGCTGGAATTTATATTATTAAATTAATAGTGTGATATATAAATATACATATATACATATATATATAGTTGAAAAAATAAAAAATTATTATATAAAATTACCATTCTGCCCGTCCTTTTTCCTTCCTCTTCCCCGATGCCCTTCTCCTCCTTCCTCACTGTGTGACTCCATTCACCGCCGTTCAGAGTGCTTTCCGGATGTCCACCGCCTTCCTCCAGTTGCTCAGCCCCTCCTTCCACCCTCTCCGGCGCCGGTGAACGCTACAACAACCCGAGAAGCTCAAATTTAGAGCTAACGTCGATCAAGCCGATTTCGGCCACCTTTTTTGACACCGCCGGTCTCTTTCTTCTCCTTAAGCTCTGGTGAGTGTGATTCCAAGCTTTGCTTCACTTAAAATGGTCTAGATTTTCTTAGGTTTTGATTTTTACAATTCGGCCATTTTAAGGTTCTTGATTTTTTTGAACTTTGAATTGATTGATTCATGGAAAATTCCTTCACAAATATTGTTCCCCTTAGCTTAATCTACATGTGTGAATTTTTGTAGAATTTTGGGGAATTATTTTGATTTTTGGTATTTTTGAATATTTTATTTATTATTTTCTAATTTTCGAAAATTAATTAAATAAATTATGAAATTGTGTTTTATGATAAATATAGGTGTTGAAATTAATTAATATAAATTTATTTGGAATTTTTATGAATTTCTAAGTATTTATTTTGAATTTAATTAGTTTATGTAATTTTGATAAAATAGGGATAATTGTGTTTTTAATTGAAATTAATTATTTAATTGAGTTTAATTATTGATATTATTGATAAATATGTTGAGAAAATAAATTTTTTGCAATTATATTATTTTTGGTGAATTTTTGGAGTAATTTTAGTATATTTATATATATATGGGTATTTTGGTAAATTTACCCTAAATTGGCTAAAAAACGTAATTAAATTGGTTTTAATAGTTATTTAATGGTACAAAAATGATTTTTACAAATTATTTAGTATTTTTAACTAATTAAAACTATTTTTCGTAAATTATTTTCAATTATATATATAATATACGATTTTTCTAAATAAAATGAGTTTTTATTGGGTTTATACTATGTTTTAAGGTTAATTATGTAATTTCTACTTATTAAT
Organism: Mallotus nudiflorus; assembly: GCA_947683625.1. Lineage (NCBI taxonomy): Eukaryota > Viridiplantae > Streptophyta > Magnoliopsida > Malpighiales > Euphorbiaceae > Mallotus > Mallotus nudiflorus. Next base: position 1,047,883 of record CANTUR010000228.1, read on the forward strand.
GTATTTCTGTGATATAAGGGCATTTTTGGTATTTTCATAATTATTTCTGTGATTGTGGACCCCGATCGGTTAAACTGTAGTTTGGAGTCCGATCGAGGGGCTATGGATGTGTTTCTGTATCTATTTTTTAAGTGTGTTTCTTTGCAGGGCCGGCTCTACTCTTTGAGTAGAGAGATGTCCATTTTACAGGGGAGGTTCTGTCAGATTTTTGATAGGAATTCTCGTAAAACGTGATGTGCCGGTCGTACCCTAATTCTGATTCTATGTCCAATATTCTAGATCGAGTTTCTAGGATTTTCTGTTAGGTTTATTCTGATGTCTATTATTTTTGTTTGTTTAGTTGCGTCGAGGCCTAGTGGACCAAGCCCGTCGGACCTATCTCGAGGAGTGTGAGTTGTTATTTTATATATATGTGCTCTAGGGTGCATGATTTTAGAAATATACGCTCTATTTTGATTAAATATGCATAAATGGTTTAATTATTACTTAAGTTTTTTTTAGTTTATTTTTGGTTTATTTTCTGTATATTTTAAACTATATGCATGTCTGATTAATGAATTATGCTTAAAATGTTTTTGAATATATTTTCTAGCTTATTTTGTAATTATATTGGATTTATTTGACGTATATATACTCGAAATATACCTGGTTTATTTTTTGTATATTTCTAGTATATATATGGTTTGTGTTGCTATTTTATTTAAGTTCATGCATCATTTGTTTTTAAGAATGTATGTTTTATATTTCAATGAAGGATATCGATAGAACGTGCTACCTAGTGGGCAACACTAGGACCGAGTACGTACCGGTACGCTTATAGCATTTAGGCTATATTACTAACCATTTGTGGATATTGATTGGATATGATTATTTGATGTGTGATATGATTTGGGAGTGTGATTGTTGGAGCTCAGTTGACCAAGTGTCTCGAGGCCAATCACACTGACAGTTAGACTGCTGGAGCTCGATCGACTTAGTGTCCTCGGGGCCAGTCTACTGTCCAAATGGAACAAGTGATTATTATATTAGAATAAGTGAGCTTGTATGGCTAGAGTGTTGTCTAACACTGTTTTAAGGTTGCAATTTTCTAGGGTTCTATTTGATCCTTCATAAACGATGATTTTCAATAAAATATATAAAATGATTTTATTGCATCTGTGTGTATTTGCTTGTATATATATATATTAGATATATGTACTATTTATTGTATACATTGTCATTTAGTATGCATGTATATATATTATAGTAATTCACTCAGTGAGGTCTGACTCCCCTCCGTTGACTATTTTTCAAGAGAGTCATCGTCTTCAGACCTCAGTAGCAGGCCTGTACGCCAGATTTCTTCCGCCCCGGCTTCTTTATGTAAACTGATTATCTGAGTCTCAAGTTTTTATTTTTATAATCTAGACACTACAGTATTTGTAAATAAGTTTATGGGTTTTATGTATTATATTTGTGTGAGTTATGTATTTTAAGAATTTGAACTGAAACTTATATTAAAGGATTTATTTATATATATGAGATATGGATTTGATTTAAATCCCGTGGTGGATTATTATTTTGATAATTATGATTTTATTTTCACTGCATTAAGTGTTGTTATTATTATTATTGTATGTTTTATTTTATTTTTAGGCTTGCTACGGGTTCCGAATTCGAAAGAATTCTCATTCCCTAGCGCGGGTCATGGCCCCTGTTTCGGGTCATGACAGCAGGCATCCAACACTGTGGTAACAGGTATTATTCCAGTCTGTTACTCTGAGGCTAGAGTATTATTTGATCCGAGTGCTACATGTTCATTTGTATCTCCTTTGTTTGCTTTGAAAGTGGTTTGTCTTCCTTCCAAAATGAGTTTTCTCTATCTGTTTTTGACTCTGCTTAGTGATGAGTTAGAGACAGACATTTTCTTTCCATCTTATCCTGTGTTAGTAGAGAGGTAGAGAATTATTGGCAGACTTGGTCCTTTTGGATGTGATCGAGTTTGATGTGATTCTTGAATGGATTGGTTATCCTAGTATTATGCTTCTATGGATTGTTAAGCCAAGGAAGTAATTTCAGAATTCCTAGTGATGAGGAATTCAGATTCAGAGGTACTGAGAATTCCATGTCCCATATTCTTATTTCTACCATTACAGTTAGGAAGATGCTTAGTAAAGGATGTCAAGGCTATCTAGCTATAGTTAGAGATGTTCAAGCAAAAATGGGATCAGTGGAGAGGGTAACCAGGATTACATGAATTTGTAGATATTTTTCCAGAGGAGTTACCTAGATTACCACCAGATAGAGAGATAGAATTCTGTATTGATGTTGGTCCCAGGTACATTCCTGATTTCTATGCCACTTTAGAGGATGGCACCTGCAGAGCTCAAGGAGTTAAAGGAGCAATTACAAGAATTATTAGATAAGGGGGTTCATTCGGCCCTAGTACATCTCCTTAGGGTGCTCTGGTTCTCTTTATAAAGAAGAAGGATGGTAGTCTTCGACTCTGTATTGACTACAGATAGCTGAATAAGGTTACCATCAAGAATAAGTATCCACTCCCAGGATTGATGATTTATTCGATCAATTACAAGGAGCTTGACATTTCTCCAAGATTGACTTGAGATTTAGATATCATCAGTTGAGGATTAGAAGGGGAGGATATACCTAAGTTAGCATTTCAGACTAGATATAGCCACTATAAGTTCTTAGTGATGTGTTGACTAATGCCCCAGCAACCTTTATGGACTTAATGAACAGGGTGTTTAGGCCATACTTAGATCAATTTATGATTGTGTTTATTGATGATATTCTTGTTTATTCAAAGAATAGGGCGGAGCATGCGATGCATCTGAGATTGTGTGCTGCAGACTTTGAGAGAGCACCAGTTGTATGCTAAATTTTTGAAATGTGAGTTCTGTTAGACCAAGTGGCATTCTTAGGCATGTGGTATCTAAAGATGGCATTCAGGTGGATCCCAAGAAGATTGAGGCGATTACTGAATGGCCAAGACCTACAACGGTTACTAAAGTGAGAAGTTTTCTAGGTTTAACAGGCTATTACAGGAGATTTGTGAAGGATTTCTCTAAGGTTATCGTGCCTTTGACTAGACTAACCCAGAAGAATGTTAGAATTGTGTGGACTGATAGATGTGAGAGCATTTCCAGTTGCTTAAGGATTCATTAACTTAAGCTTCAGTACTACATACATTCTTCTGGTGATGATGGATACATGGTGTATTGTGATGCTTCCCGTGTAGGTTTGGGATGTGTACTAATGCAAAATGGCAGAGTGGTTGCTTATGCTTCGAGGCAGTTAAAGAAGCACAAGCAAAATTATCCCACTCATGATCTAGAGATGGCAGCAGTTGTATTCGCACTGAAGATCTGGAGGGGCATTATCTGTACGATGTCACTTATGAGATCTACATCGACCACAAGAGCTTAAGTTTATCTTCGAGCAGGGGATTTGAACTTAAGGCAAAGAAGATGGATGGAACTTCTGAAAGACTACGATTGTTCAATTCTTTACCATCCAGGCAAGGCGAATGTAGTAACTGATGCGTTGAGTAGAAAATCAGCAGGTAGTCTTGCCTACATTAGTACTGAGAGGAGACCGATTATCCAGGAGTTTGCATGAGCTGATTGATCAGGGTTTTACAGTGAAAGGTGACTAAGAAGTGCCTTTTTGCTTAGTTCAGAGTACGATATGTGTACTTAGATAGAGTTAAGACAGCTCAAAGAAGGGACCCACAGTTGTAGAGAATTATGTTTGAGGTGCAATAAGGTCAATCTAGAGAGTTTATGATTGACAATGAGGGAGTTCTACGCTTGGGTACTTGATTGTGTGTGCCAGATGTTGATGATCTGAGGAAAGAGATCTTAGAAGAGACACATTTTTTTTGCTTACAGTATTCATCCAGATTGCTACTAAGATGTATCATGATTTGAGGGTTACATATTGGTGGAATGAAGAAGGATGTTACAAATTTGTATCCAAGTGTTTCACATGTCAGTAGGTGAAATTAGAGCATCATAGGCCCTCAGGATTGTTACAACCCACGCCTATCCTAAAGTGGAAGTGGGATATGATTGTTATGGATTTTGTGACTAGGTTGCCTTAGACAACAAGTGGGTTTGATGCTATTTGGGTGATCATTGATAGGTTAACTAAGTCAGCTCACTTTTTGCCAGTTAAGAAGACATACTCTACGAACAGGTTGGCACGGTTGTATGTCAGCAAAATTTTTTATCTTCATGGAAATCCAATAAGTATAATATCTGGTAGAGGAGCCACTTTTGCATCAGTTTTCTGGAAAGAGTTGCATAAGGCATTGGGTACCAAACTTCACTTCAGCATAGCATTCCATCCTCAGACTGATGGTCAATCTGAGAGGACCATTCAGACTTTAGAGGATATGCTCTGGATGTGCGTGATGGACTTTGGAGGTCAATGGGATAATCATTTGCCACTGACTGAATTCGCATATAACAATAGTTATCATGCAAGTATTGAGATGGCTCCATATAAAGTGTTGTACGGTAGGAAGTGCATATCACCTTTGTGTTGGGAAATTGGTAAGAGACAGCTCACAGGTCCAGAGTTAGTGCAAGTTACTTCTGAAAAAGTTCCTATTATTCAGCAGAGGTTAAGGACAGCATACAGCAAGCAGAAGAGTTATGCTGATCCCAAAAGGAAGGATGTTTCCTTTCTAGTTAGAGATATGGTGTTTCTGAAGGTATCTCCAATTAAGGGAGTTATGAGGTTCAGTAAGAAGGGTAAGTTGGCTCCGAGATACATTGGACCTTTCGAGATACGGTCACGAGTTGGGGAAGTGGCCTATAGACTAGTGTTGCCACCTAAGTTATCTTGAATCCACCTAGTGTTCCATATGTCTATGTTGAGGAAGTATATTCCTTATCCTTCTCACGTACTTCGGCCTCAAGCAGTGGAGCTCAGTGAACATTTGTCTTATAAGGAGTATCCAGTAGTGATTGTGGATCGCTAGCTTCGCCAGCTTCGCTCTCAGGAGATTTCGATGGTGAAAGTGCTTTAGAGTAACTACACAGTAAAAGACTGTACGTGGGAGGCAGAATCTGAGATGCAAGCCGTCTATCCCTATCTTTTTCATCCTTAGACTTTGCAATTCCTAACTTTTCTTTGAAATTCGAGGATGAATTTCTGTAAGGGGGGAAGACTGTAATAACTCGAATATTTTAAAATTATTTCATATCATTAAATACTGAGAATTTCAGTGTTATTGATCATTTCTATCTTATATTATTATTATTTTATTTTATTGAATTGGTATATCTAGTTTCAAATTTAAATATTTATTCGAGAGCTATTGATATTATTATTTTTACATCATTTTAATTTATACACATACTTTATTATTTTAATTGTCCTAATATTTTATATGTAGCATTAATATTGTTTATTACTATTATTTATAGTATGATTTTACCTAGTGCTAGAATTATTATTATTGTTGTATATATACATATATATAAATAAGTATGTATTGAGTGGGTATATATATATATACACTACTTTAACTACCTACTATATATATATATATATACCAAAAAGTGGGTAAAAGTGGTCATAAACGAGTCCTTAAGTTTTCCCTTCCCCTACAATTTTTTTTTCTTTTCTTTCTCTCTCCCCACCATCTTCTTCTTCTTCCTGTCACAGTTCCAGCTCCTTCCTCACGCCAGGCAGCACCACACCCCACCACCAGACCACCACGCCTCACCACCGGACAACCACTAGCACCTCCCTCTTCGTCTGGACGTTGGCAGCTACTAGAGGAGGCCATCTAGAGCTGTTGAAGTCACACACAACAGCAGCAGCAGCAGCCTTCCTTCTGCCCTTGACTCTATTTTTTGTGAGTTGATGGGTTAAGATTAGTAGTTTTCTGGTTCATTTCTGGTTGATTTTAGTTAGTTGTTAGGTTGATTTTTAGTTGTTTAGGGTTGTTGTTAGTTGATTTAGTTGATTTAATATTTTTGTTGATTTTTATTATATTTACTAATTACCCATAATTTTTTTTAATTATATGGTTAATTTTTGAGTTGATATATACTTATATTAGTGGATTTAAGTTGATTAGGGTTAATTTTGGTTAAGAGTATATCAAAATTAATTTAGATGAATTAAATTGATTTTTTATGGAATTTTGGTATATTTATTTAGGTATTTTAAGTTTTATGTGTATTTTGTTAATGTGATTAATTAATTATTTTTGGTTGAATATTTGAGTTAATTAGTGTTAGTATATTATGTTAGTAATTTTAGTAGTTATAAAATAATTTTTGATAATTTATTTAATTTTTTTAGAAATTATTTTTATTATGTGAATTTTAAAATAATAGGTAAATGATATGTTTTTGTTGATATTATAATTAAATACTATGTTTTAGTTAATTTTGAGATAAAATGTGGTATTAAAATAATTTTTATAAATAATTTATTATTTTTAGTTAATTAACAATAACTATTTTTTGAAAATTTATTCAAAATTAAATTATTTATTGTTTTGTGGGTTGAATGAGTTTTAATTAATATTATAGTATATTTAAACTAAATGGGCAATTATAGTTTGAATTTGACTATTTTATGTCGAATATTTGGAAAGTTGGATTGTTATTAATATTATATTATTATTTGAAATTTTATTAAATTATGGTGGAAAATAATTTTATTTAGTGTTTTAAAAATTTAATAAATTATATTATGATTTATTATTAATTTTTTTATTATTTTTGGTGGTTTACTAAATTAATATTTAGTATTTACTTATTTGTATTTTTGGTGAACTTCGGTTGGGAATTGTGTAGTTTGTGGTCCCAACCCGAGGTGTTGTGCCGCTATGAATGTTGAAGTGTGTTTATTTGCAGGATTGACTCTACTTCGGTAGGGGGGATGTCCGTTTTACAAAGAAAACTCTGCCAAATCTTCGGTAGATTTCTCGTCAAACGTGACACCAGGTCAATCCTAAAATTTTTATTCTGAGTTTGAGTCAAGTCTTCTTTAGAAACTCTAGAAGTTAGGTTTCTATTTTCTGATTGTCGTTTTCCTTTTCTGTCTTTTAGCTGCCCCTCCAGTCGCGTCTACCAGTCAAGGTCAGACACAACGTGCCATAGGAGCACCTTTACCTTGTAAAGTAATTTTTTATTTGAGTATCGAATTTTTAATTTAAATCATATTAAATTCTTATGAATTTAATTTTATGAAATTCTAGTAAGCATTATTCATATGATCTTGCATGATTTAATTTATAGTTGATTTATTTTATTTTATTTATTTATCTATTTTATTTATTGTAATTTTCATTGTTTTATTTATTTTCTATTTTTAAAAACCACGGTAGAATGAGCTACCTGATGGGTTTCATCAAGACCGTGTGCGCACCGGTAAAATATGTGATTATTTAATTATATTATTGGGGCGAAGGTTTGGGGATGTTTTGCTCTCGGACACCGCCAGTAGTATAATATTTGTTTATTTAATAAATACTGAGGCCAAAGGTCTAGTGATGCTTTGCTCTCGGACACCACCAGTATAATTTTAAGTTATATTTATTAAATCACTGGGGCCGATGGTCTGGTGATGCTTTGCTCTCGGACACTGCAAGTGATATTGGATTAAAAGATATGATTGCGACTGTGTATCCTGGTGATGCCTTGCTCTCGGGATCCGGAAGTCTTAGATATAAGTGAGTCATATGACTGTGAAAAATTTATAAATCGGGTTCTACCAAATTTTTATACTGAAATAATTTTAAAAGACATTTAAATATTTATTTCTTCTCTTTTAAAAATAGATTTATTATATGTATACCAAATGGTTGAAATAAAATTATATTATATTATATTTTCATAAAATTTATTTTAATGAGGTTTTCAAATTGCATTCATTTCTTTATTAACTTATTCAGTGAGGTTTGACTCCCCTCAACTTATTTTTTTCAAGAGTTTGGGAGTTTTCTGTTAGGCCTACTTCTCTTCGTCGTGTAGCTTCGTCACCGGCTATTCTGCGTAGGTCTATTTGGTTGTGTTGTATTTACTTTCGCGTACCGCAGTAGAGAAAATTGTATAACTGCGTACTTTATTTGGAATTTCATGTATTTATAATTTTATGTACTGAGATACTATTTGTATAACTGATGTTTATTTATTTTATTCTATGCACTGATATTATGGTTTAAATTATATTGAGAAAAATCAGTTTGATAATGTGCATTGTTATTTTATTATTTATTGTAAGGTTTCAAATTTAAATATTCCTCAATTTTCTTTAAAGGCTTACTATGGGTTTTGGTAGCTTTATGCTTTCCCATTCCCTAGTGCTGGTCACGTGCCCTTGGGTTCGGGTCGTGACAGTAATGAACATTATCCTTGTTAGGAAATCCATCTTTCTTTCCATATACCTAATTGCCTTATTTCCTTGTAGAATACTAACTAGTTTTCATGTCTAATTCTTTTAAAGAGACTGCATTTCTTTATTCATGTCGATCCTCCACTTATCATGTTCTGAACTTTAGACTACTTCATTATAAGTGGCAGGAATATAGAAGCGACCATATTAGCATATCAAGCAGATTATTTAATGGTCCTCTTTCCCTTTCTTAATGCAATTAATTCATGTTATTGTAGAGGTTCTTGGGTTCTTAGGTCTGAACCTCTTCCACATTTGGCTGTGGAGGTTGACTCCTTAACATGGTAATATACAGTAGAACCAAATACATGTAAGGAATCATAATCTATAACAGGTTTTCTAATCCATTTCTCTAATGGCATTTTGCCACCAATAGCAATCAATGGCAAATGGTTGACAAGGTGACAAACATATACTACAGCCTTAGCCCAAAATTCTCTGCCCAACCCAGCATTGGACAATATACATCAAACCTTCTCCAGTAATAATCAGTTCATACACTCTGCCACCCCATTTTGTTGTGGTATATTTCTGACAGTGAAGGGTTTGACAATACCTTCATTTTCACAGACTTTCAAAAATGGATCATTTTTTAACTCTTCATCATTGTCTGTACGGAGACGTTTGACTTTTCTACCTGTTTGAGTCTCCACCATCATTTTTCATTTAAGAAAAATTTTCAACACTTTATCCTTCATTATATACACCTAAACTCATCGGTAAAAATCATAAACAAAGGTAATATAATAGTGTTTTCACCCTTGTCTTATTCCCTTTGATGCAATGCTCACAAAATTCCAATTTCCAATCCCGTGCTCCTTTCAATAATCCTTGATCTATCACTAATTTTAAATATTTTTCTCCAATATGCCCTAAGCGCATATCTCATAACCTGGTTGCTTTTGACTCTTGATCATCAGTAGAAGCTGCCATTACTATTGTCCTAATAATTATACTACCCAGAAAGTAATACACATTAATTTTCTTTTTTGAATTCCCTTCATTATCACAAGTGCACCAGAGATGATACTCATTACCCTATCTTTCGCCCTTACTTTGAAACCTTTTAACTCTAAGGTTCCCACAAAGATGCGATTCTTTATTAAATTTGGCACATAATGAACACCTATTAAGGTTCTGGTTTGTCTATCTTGATTTCTCAAGAAAATTAAACCAATTCCATATGTGATAAGAGGGACATTATTTGATGTGTAGACAATTCCACCTTTTAGTTCTTTAAAATCAAAGAACCATTCTTGATAGGGGGTCATATGGTGGCTATAAGCTGAATCTAGCAACCATAAACTAGAATAATTGGTTAATGGTGTAACAGCAATTAAAAGGTCTGAATTTGAATCATCACACTCAGCTACATTTGAGACAACTTTTCCAATTTCAGGTTTGCCTTTATTCTTTAGCTTAGGACAATCTTTCTTTGAGTGCCCTATTTCTCGGTAAAAAGAACATTAATCTTTGCTCATTTTGGACTTTAATTTTAATATCCCTCTCATTCCCTTATTTTAACTCTGCAAATGACCTTTAATAACTAGAGCTTTTACTTCTACACTTGTGTTTTTAAATTTTTCTTTCTCATTTTATTGCTGATATGTCACGACCCAAAACAGGGGCCATGACCGGCGCTAGGGAACGGGAATTCTTTCGAATCCGAAACCCGTAGCAAGCCTAAAAATAAAATAAAACATGCAATAGTAACAATAACAATAATATATATATGCAGCAGAAATAAAAATCTTAAATATCATAATAACATTTTCATCACTGGATTTAAATCAAATCTCATCACATATATAAAGTCTCTTTAATACAAATCCAGTTTCAATATAATACATCTCTTTAAATAAAATACATGAAATCCAATACTTTAATTCACAACTACTGCAGTGTCTAGATTATATAAAAATAAGACTTTAAGTAAATAATTTACACAAAGAAGCCGGGGTGGAAGAAATCCGGCGTATCGACCTGCTACTGAGGTCTGAAGATGTTGACTCTCCTGAAAAATAGTCAACGGAGGGGAGTCAGACCTCACTGAGTGAATTACTATAATATATATACACACACACTAAATGATAATGCATACAGTCAATAATACATATCTAATATGTATATATACAGGCAAATTCACACAGATGCAGAAAAATCATTTTTATATATTTTATTGGAAATCCCAGTTTATGAAGGATCATATAGAACCCTAGAATAATGCAACCTCAAAAAAGTAGTGTTAAACAACACTCTAGCCATACAGGCTCACTTATTCCAAATATATCCACTTAATCCATTTAGACAGTAGACTGGCCCCGAGGACACTAAGTCAACCGAGCTCCAGCAGTCTGACTGCCAGTGTGATTGGCCCCGAGACACTTGGTCAACCGAGCTCCAGCAATCACACCTCAAAACCATATCTCACACATATCAATAATCATATCAAATTAATATCCACAAATAGTTAGTAATATAGCCTAAAGCTATAGGCGTACCGGTACGTACTCGGTCCTAGTGCTGCCCACTAGGTAGCACGTTATATCGATATCCTTCATTAATAACTATAAAACATCCATTCATAAAAAAAATAAATGATGCATGAATTTCAATAAAATAACAACATAAACCATATATATACCGAAAATATACCAAAAGTAAATCAGGTATATTTCGAGTATATATACGTCAAATAAATCCAATCAAATCATAAATTAAACTGGAAATATATTTAAAAACATTTTAAATATATTTTATTTACAAAACATGCATATAATTTTAATATATACCACAAATAAACCAAAAATATACTTAATATAAACTTAAGAAATAATCAAACTATTTATGCATATTTAATCAACATAAAACATGCATTTCTAAATCATGCATCCTAAGCATATATATACAGTATAGTAACTCATAGTAACTCACCTAATGCGCTCCACGAGACAGGTCCGACGGGCCTAGTCCACTAGCCCTCGGTCTCAGCGCAACTAAACAAGCAATAAATAACCGACATTAGAATAAACCTAACAGAAATCCTAGAATTCAATCTAGAGTATTTAAGTACGGAAACAGAATTAGGGTTCGACCGGATATCACGTTTTACGAGAATTCTACCAAAAATTCGGCAGAACCTCCCCTGTAAAACGGACATCTCTCTACTCAAAAGAGTAGAGCCGACCCTGCAAGAAATACACTTTGAAAAACAGGCTCAACACAAATCCATAACCCCTCGGTCGGACTCCAGACTACAGTCCACCGACTGGGGTCCACAAACACAGAATAATTTCGAAAATACCAAAAATATCCTTACAACATAGAAATTCATTTTATAAGTAGAAATTACATGATTAACCTTAAAACACTGTAAAAACCGATAAAAACTCATTTTATTAGTAAAACCGTATATTATATATATAATTGAAAATAATTCACAAAAAATAGTTTTAATTAGTTAAAAATACCAAATAATTTGTAGAAATCATTTTTATACCTTAAATAATTATTAAAACCAATTAAATTACATTTTTAGACAATTTAGGGTAAAATTACCAAAATACCCCTATATATATAAATATACTTAAATTACTTCAAAAATTCACCAAAAATTATACAATTATCCAAAATTAATTTTCTCAACATATTTATTAATAATATCAATAATTAAACTCATTTAACCAATTAAATTCAATTAAAAACATAATTAACCCTAATTTCCCAAATTTACATAAACTTCAATAATTCAAAATACATACTTAGAAATTCATAAAAATTCCAAATAAATTCCCATAATTCATTTCAACACCTAATTTAACCATAAACCTCAATTTCATAATTTAAATAATTAATTTCTGAAAATTAGAAAATAATACTAAATATTCAAAAATACCCAAAAATCCAAACAATCTCCAAAATTTCTAAAAAAATTCATACATGTAGATTAAGCTACTAGGAACAACATTTTTGAAGGGAGTTTCCATGAATCAACCAATTCAAAGCTCAAAAAAATCAAACCCTAATGTGATCGAAATTGAAAATTCAAAACCTAAGCAATTCTAGACCATTTTAGCTCAAACCAAAGCTAGAATCACACTCAGCGGAGCTCAAGGAGAAGAAAGAGACCGGCGGTGTCGAAAACGGTGGTCGAAAATGGGAGAAACGGCAAAGGGAAGATTTCGGCCAAAAATGAAAAATAGGGGCTGCCGGTGCCGGGGAAGGGAGCTGCTGGCGACGGGGGACGGCTGGGAACGACGGTGGCAAGCCGAGAGGCACACCGACGGTAGGTGACCGGAGTTGCAGTGGGACGGAAGGGAGTCGGGCGCACGGGAAGAAGAAGAAAAAGAAAAAGAAAAAGAAAGGAAAGAAAAAGAAAAGAAAAGAAAAAGAAAAGAAAAGGAAAAAAAAAGAAAAAAAAAAGAAAAAAAATAAAAAGAAAAAAAATAAAATAATTAAATAATAATAAAATAATAATAAAAAAAATTTAATAATTTAATAATACATAAAATAATTAAATAACAATAAATAAATAAATAAATAATAAAATATTAGGGTAATACATTAAACCCTAATTAAATAAATATACACACACATAGGCTTTATTTAGTATTTTAAAAATACGTATGAGTTCATGCAAGTCTGAAAATATATTTAAAATAATCAATAATAAATTATTTACGTGAAAATTTCTCCGAAAATGCAAGTCCCAGGAAAATTTTACGTAAAACACTGTAAATAATACACAGTATTAAAAATAGGTTTTAAATGCATATCAACTCATGTAAATGTCGTAATATATACACAAAAATTATTAACACTGTATATCCCGGTACAGTGTAAAAATATTTTAAAAACACGGGATATTACATGATATAAAAATATTTTAAGGGCCTGAACATTTACTCACCAAACAACCTATAAACATACAAACTTGGTTCATCGAATTTGCTTAATTTTCACCTACACTTCCTTTGCCTTTTCCAGCACCTAACATAAGCAATTTCATTTATAAATCATTAATATAACAATCTCATATACTGAGCTAACCATGCAGTCCCCAAACTATCTGTAAAATATACAAATTAACTTCACTCTACAAACCAGCCTTATTAACTCTACAAGGACTTTTTTCAAGCCTATATTAGAAAAATTTCTCTGACCTGTAGAAGAAGAATTTTCACCTTAAATTTTAATCAGACTTATGTCTTTGTGTTTAGTAGTGAATCATGTCACTAGAAGTGGAAGAATTATAAAGCAGTAGAAAAGAAAACAAAAAGTGTAATAGAAAGAGAAGATGTAGAAGATGCAAAAGTAGAGGAAGAACAGAAGGAGGATTTGATTTTGGAACAACTCAAGAAGGTTAAAATGAGTATGAGCATCTAGGAATTACTGATGCATTCGGGTAGTCATAGAAGGGCTCTAGTTAAAGCTTTGTCGAATATGAGCATTGAAATGGCAGCTACGCCTGAGGCTATGGTAGCAAAAGTAATAGAAAAGAAACATGGGCTGATAACATTCTCAAATAATGACTTGCCTTTGGAGGGAAGAAACCATAACAAGGCATTATTTATCCCAGCTGAAGTAAAAGGGAAGAGAACCAACTTTGTAATGGTGGATGATGGTTCAACTATAAATGTATGCCCGCTAAAGATCCTGCCTAACTTAGGTTTGAAAGCTAAAGACTTAACAGATTCAAACCTCATAATTAGAGCTTATGATGACAGCACTAGGAATGTGGAGGGGACATTCCAAGCTCTGATTAAAATAGGACCTGTGGAATCAACCATTGAGTTCACCGTACTGGACATCCTTGTTACCTATGCCCTACTGTTGGGAAGGCCATGGTTCCATGCCTTGGGAGGGGTACCCTCAACTGTGCATCAAAAGATAAAATTCCCTTATAAAGGAGAAGTTGTGACCATAGAAGCTGGGACTAATGTTGTTATGGCATCCATATTGGATAAACAGAAACAAATGTGTGCACCCCTTGGTTTCCAGATTGCTGGGATATTTGATAGGACTGAAATGGATCGGAGAGTAGAAAAAATATAGAGAGCATGAATTACCAGCTTGGACAAGGACTGGGGAAGAATGAACAAGGAAGTCCAGAATTCTCAGGATTCAAAAATCAAGATGACACAACAGGGGAAGCAAAGCTAAAAGGTAGAAGGGCAAGGAAGAGATTCAATGTAGAAAAGAGGAAGCTTTATGCAATAGTTGGTCCTTTGAGTTAGAACTTCATTAAGTCAGGGGAAGGCAAATACTATCTGGGAGCCAAGGAATTAGTCAGTGTTGCTGGAGCAGATGTCCCTAGGTTTGAGATCTTCAAATAGCAAATTATGGAGAATATGATGAAGGACAACAAAGAGAAAGTGATGAAGCTGGCAGTTGAGAGGATGGGTAATACTGCTGTTAAAGAGTTATTATGTCAACCACCTCAAGGACAACCACTATGAGACTCAGCATCGCTAGCATCTAGAATAGGAAATAAAATTTCTCATTGTCTTCTTTGAATAAAATTTTAGTTTCTGTTTTATTTTAGTGATCGATGATATAACTTCTAACCATGCTTACTTATGTAATGTACATCCTAATGGTAATGTGCATTATGATATTAATTGCATCTGCTTGTTTGACATAAATTCAATTCAATTAGATTCATTCAGTATAGGTATAAATGCAAATTCAAAGAACATACATATATCATATGATGTAACTTTTGAAGATAGAAAATATGAGAAAAAATAATAATGAAAAAGGAAAGAATAAAGAGAAAAGAAAAAAGAGGAAAAAAAAAGAAAAAAAAGAACAGTAAGGTAAAAATTAGAGAGGAAAATTCATGACTGACTGAAAACATGAGTTATATCATGTGATGTAATGAATGTTCTCATTTTTTCCCTAATGAATGATTAAAATTGAATTTTAAATTTTTGTTCAAACATCGCATATTGGTCTTTATCATAATGCATAAGTATCTGAATGGAAAAATAATGCATGATGAAAGCTAAATCAGAGCTATGAGATCACTATTTTAGTTACGTTTTCTTTTTGCCACCTCTTTTGTAATTTTACTTGTAAGCCTAGCATCCCCTTATACCTTGAGAATTTAAGTGGCTCAGTAACTTGCTTTTCAATCCATACATTGTAATTATCAATTATTGCATTAGCATCAAGCCTCATATTCTGCTCAAGGGTTCTTCAAAGTGCAAGTCCAGTTGATTTTATCATCCAGAACTCACTTCAATCAGTTTGCCCACTCCTATGCATCTTCAATACATGAGATTGCAGCTAATAGGGTTAGTAAGATAAAGGGCCAACAATAATAATGACCAAACTAAGTCTCTTTTGCATATGAAGAAAGTGATCCGCTAGGATGAATTCAAAATGAAGCTGGAGGCAAAATGTAAATCCGAGACAAGTTAGGCGCAAAATGGTAAATACAACAGTAGAACTTCAAAAGTAAGTGAAAACGATCTCAAGACAGAAAGGAGTAAACTGCAAGCATACAAATATAATAATTATCATACAATAGAAGCAGTAATAAAAAGAAAAGTTCAATAGTGCATCGGTCAATCATAAGCTCCAGTGTAAAGCCATGGACCCCACTCACTAGCCTGGTTATTTGTCTGATAGACTATATCAGAAGCTCAAACATTAGAAGTACCAATAATGAAGCATCAAGTGTTTGAACCTACAATTTGTTGATGAGGCACCTCGTTCTCACACTCCAAGCTACGAACATAGCCTTACTCCAAACAGAAGACCTATTCGGATCATGCATATTATGCATAACATGCATACACTTACATACATTTGTTGTGAAATACTTTTTTTGCATAATAAAGTCTTTGAGCCTAGTCAAGATTGTCCAAACACTTTGCTACTAACGTTCAAGATTAGTGTTGTAAAAATGCAGGAAAGTAGTCAAAGTATTCAAAGGTAAAACATCTGAAGGAATGAAAATAAAAGGAGTGACATTACCAAGAAGCATCATTTTGGTAACCTCAAAAGGCTGGATAAGACTTTCAAGCTCCTCACACTCAATATCCATCTCCATAGTCTCATCGGGAGCATTATTTGGAATATCTCTCCACAACAGTTAGACCATTGTAGGGTGTGGAATATGGTAACGAGAAGGTCCAACATGTCAGCGATACATGCGCTTGGCTCTAAAAAGGGAAGATTTTACTCAAAACTTGAGAGACGAATGCACTCTGAAGACTTCTTTAATGGTGAAATAAAAACCTCTAACTTCCAAATCTTTTCTTTGGTAGGAAATGTTAGGAAGAGGAATGAGGCCCTTTACCATAGCATCAATACTCAGCCTAAAGCCACAACCTCAATGGTAGAATATCACGACCCTGTAATCAGAGACATCATGATTAAAAGGGAAGAATGCACTCAAAACTTGGGACAAATGCACTTTGAAAAACTCTTTGATTATGAAATAAAAATCCCTCACTCATAAATCTTCTCTTTTGTAGGAAATGTTAAGAAGAGGAATGATGGATCCCTCTACCATAGCATTAACAGAAGAAAGCCACAACTTTGATGGCAGAACATCGTGACCCTATAACTAGAGACATCATCACCACAATCAAAAAGGGAAGAATGCAAAAGAATGACATTTCATTTTGATAAAATTTCTTCACTTACAAATAAACCATACTAACTTAAGGTATTTTTTACAGGGAAAATAAAAGGGAACGAAGAAGGGGAAAGGAACTGATACATTAATAAGAATGACCAAGATAGCAAATGCCAATCATTTATCAAAATCTCACTCTGTGTGACAAACACCCTAACAAATACCAAAGGGAAGTAGTATAGCTCTATCTATTTTAATTCTACAATAAAGTACAAATTGAAAGCAAATTTATAAAATTAAGAGTAAATTCATCCACTTCATGATATCATATGCGAAAACTTATCTCATGACCTTTGGATTTTAGTGGCTTTCTTTTATTAGCCTTGCAGAATTCAGATGTCTTGTTAACAGTTCTATGCTGCGAGTTTCTAAAACTCTAATCAATCTAATGCTTACTTTACACCCAAATGAGGGGAAGAATATGCAAAGACAAAATCTATGGACTTGCAGCATAAATTGGTTAAATTTTAAAGTGTCATTTTCGTCTTTTGAATAATAAATATGCATATAATCTACTCCAATGCTCAGAAATGAGTACAAGTACAAATCCCTCAACTGTATCCATGCTGAGTAATACGAGAAAGGCGGGGGAACACTAAGAGGAGAATCAGAATAAGAGCGAGCATAATGTACTCCAATGCCCAAAAATGAGCAAGAGTATCAATGTGAACCTCTGGCGATATCCACACTGAGTAATACAAGAAAGGCAGGGGAATACTAAAAGAAGACCCATGTTAAAAAAAAAAAAAACTTGCTCTATTTACTCCAATGCTCTGTAAGAGTATGAGTATCTAAATGACCTTTCCAACAATATCCACTCTGAGGAATATGAGAAAGGTGGGGAATACTTGGATAAGGAAGAAAAGCACAAAAATAATTTAAAGACTGTTTGGATACTCCGGATTCAATATTTGTATGCTTAATTTCCATAAGTTTTGTTTAGCAAATTCTCCCTAAAATTAGGTGTGGAAGTAAGCTCTTCACTTGGTAAATGTTATACTCTCAGCATAAGATGGTTAACGATGCCTCTGACCTTTGCAAATGGCAAATAAGCGATAGTCATAAAAATTAAAAAATAGTGAGATTCGTTAAGTACATGCTATCTCATGATAAAAGGATGAATTTTCTCAATATTATAATGTACTTTTATACATTCATCATGATTGAAACTAACTTCAATATGTCTGCAAGAATTGTAAAACTAGAAAGAAGTGCACAGTGGAATTAAAATTAGTCAGTACAAAGAATTCAAAGCATTCAACTCAAACAACCAAAGATAAAAATTAGCAAGCAGTTATGGACTGTAGCAACATCAAAGGCGAGCAATGAAAGGATTACAGTCAATTTGCAAGCAATTATAGATTGCAGCATCATCAGTGAGCAATTATGGACTACAGCATCATAGTGAGCAATGAAAAGGTTATAGCTAATCACAAGCAATTATGGACTACAGCATCATCAGTGAGCAATGAAAGGGGTTACAGCTAATCGTGAGCAATTATGGATTGCAACATAATCGTATAGATCAATCAACACTACATGATCGGATGTAGTGTATTCCACTTTAGTCTATTACTTTTATGTGCATATGAATTCAAATTCTTTCATCGTAATTTGGTCCATATTTGCATTCGAATTAGGAATACATTCCTAATTAAATCGTGACATTCATCAAATTAATAATTCATTGAATTATTAAAATTGCATAATCAATTTGTGATTTTGAATTTTATGTCAAGTACAAAATATAGAACAAAATTACAAAACTCATTTTTTGCATTTTACATGCATGATTTCAATCAAAGATTCATATGCTGCGCAGTGGCTATAATATGAATTTCAAATGATTATGTTATGTGTTGCACAGTAGTCATAACCTTTATTATGTTATGTACTGCATAGCAGTCATGACATAAACTTTCAAATTCATCAATGTTAGACATTCCACAAGAACTATTAGCAAGAAATTCAATTCAACTACACTAGACATCCCATAGGGAATATAGTGTGCATTGTTAGACGTCCCATAAGGAATATAACAAAATTCATCATTGTTAGACATTCCACAAGAACTATAGCAAATTTTCAACTTATCATCGCTAAACGTCCCACAGGGAATATAGCAAAACTCATTTGCACAAAGTCCACTGAACGTTCCATGGGAAATATAGTGCAACTTATCAAACACTACACCTTGCTCAATAATTTGAGCATTAATCCATCACTTATGATACAATCGAGTGTCCTAATTTCTTTCTTTCGAAATTGTGTGCTTCTATTACTTTGCCACAATTTGTCAAGCAAACAGCAACAAAAGGGGGCAACTGTAAGCACCCAATTTCAGGATGCAATTGTACACAATTGCGACATAAGCCCCTATGATGAAATTCATTCAAAAATTGAAACTGGTTGTCGATTTTCTGGACTTTAAGGACTAAATTGCAATGTTTTTTAGGGTTTGATTGCAAATAAGTCAATTTTTTAGGGGTCTTTTGGTAATTGAATTAGGATCGGCATTGGTGTAATATTGATCGGCATTATAATGTCGGTCGGCATTGCACAATGCCGACACGTTAAAATACATTTTTTTTATTTTTTCGTGTATTTTTATTGATTTTTCAGTGTTTTGATTGGTTGAAAATTCAAATTTTATCTTTATAATTATCTTATAAGGTTTTTTAAATGCAAAAGGTTATTTTAAAATTAAAGAAAAATAAACGCTATCTAATCAGATAGGTCTGTTACTCCTTTGGAGGAAGTTTAATACGTGCAGACTTTGTATTTAAAAGCAAAGTCTGCATGCATGCGAGAGAAGGAGGCTTGGCTGGGGGACTTTTTTTCTTCTAGTTTTCAAGAGGATTTTTTTTTAGAGGCACACGAAGACATGGTGAGAAAAAGAGAGACTGCGAGCATAAAACCCTAATTTTCGATACTGAAATTTCTAAAGGCAATAGTCCAAAATCAACAATATCTTAATTTTAACGGTGATAATCCAATCTGAGGGGCTCAAAAAGGGGCATTTGCACAACATCTAAATCTTCAGTGTTATTTTTCTATTTCTTTTATTACTCTTTTTTATTATTTTCTGTTTGTGATTTTCTTTTATTTTTGTTATTGTTTTGATTATTTAATTTCATTGCTAATTTACTTATTTTTGTTTTTTTGTTTTGATGTCCGTATGTGGATTGAGGAGGAGGATACTGCCTGTGTTTAATTGAACAGAAGATCCATGGAATGCCATGGATGAACTTATACTGTTTTAATAATAGTTCTTAGGATTTTAATTTTTTATTCTGCATTTTGGTATCCTATGTAGTTTATTTTTAATTCATGGGTGTATAATTATTTAATTTTAATTTTGTACGTAATTTGTAATAGCCCCAGTAGTGGGAATAGTAAAAGATTTAAATTTCTGCACTTTAAAATTAATTAGTAATTAGGTTCAATTGGGTACAAATTAATTAAAATTAATGGTGGTTTTAGTTAATTAGGGTTTATATGTAATTAAATTAGGTTTTTTTAGAAATCATATATGAATGTGTGTTTGATTTGATTTTGTTATGTTTTTATGTTTTTTGGGCTTTTTATGTTTGTTTTTGGGCCCTAAGCCCACATTTAGGTCTAACTCATTAAATAAATAGACTTAAAAATGGTTTAGGGACTTTAAATAATTAAAATCAACTTAGGCCCATTAGGTTAATTAGATTTGAGGCCCACTTAGTTAATTAAAACTTGTTTAGACTTAGCTCAGCCCACTTAAATTTATTTCTTTTAAAATAAATAGACCTAGGCACACATTTCACTTAAAATAAAATCAAATTAGACTTAGGCCCATTAATTTAATTTTTTCTTTAAAATTGAATAGACTTAAGCCCATATCATAGAAAGACAAAAAAATAGATTTAGGCTCATTAATTAATAAAATGTAGGCCCATTTTTATTCTATTTCACTTGTAAATAAAATTTAGATTTAGCTAACTTATTTAATAAAATTAACATAGTTTAGACTTAGGGATAATGCGATCTTAAGTGCATTTTTACTTGTTGCCTTTTTTGGGTAGATAGATGTTAATTGGGGTTTAATAAAATTGCATGTAATTAGAGGATGAAATAATCATTTATAAAATTATTCTAAATGAACACAAGACTAAGAGAAGTTAGTATTCCGTATCCAGAATCTCCTGGTTGTGGTGCTAATTTTCTTTTAGAGAATCGAGTACCACCAATCAAATTATCTCAGTTATTACCATGGGTGGCGAATCCTCATCTCCACGCCATGTCTTTGTGACAGTGGTTAGTGTGTTTTCTAAGGCCCTGAGCCTAAACAGTGTCGCGGTTGCTAAAATCTTGGACGCGCGCTAAACCCCGCCATCTATAGTATGGATTTGAGATTTAAATTCTGATGCATATTTATTAATTTATTTATTTTATTTGTTGCATGTTTTTATTCTTTTAAGGCTTACTACAGGTTCCGAATTCGAAAGAATTTCCATTCCCTAGCGCCGGTCATGACCCCCGATTTGGGTCTGACATAAATAAATAGAGGAGGTTAAACCAACCAATAGGTGAGTAAAATAGGTGGTAAAACCTACCGTATAAATAATAAAAATGACACTAATATTTTAATGTGGTTCACCCTTAATTCTTGGGCTACGTCCACGGGACAAAAACTAAATAATTCTTCCACTATAAAAATAGTAGGTACAAGAGAGAGTTTTCGCTAAATCAATATTAGAGGCATACAATAAAAGAGTTCTCACTAAAATAGTAGCACTCAAAGTGTTTCCCAAATACCCCAAAAATAATTACCTCACTATTTTGTCACTCATCCTTTGAGATAAAATTTCTCAAACCCTTAATACTCTCTCATACTCATCAAAGCTATCTAGCTTTGGCTCTCACCTCACAAGTACACACAAAAATCTCAAATTTTGCTCTCTTCCGTTACTTGCTTGCATACTTACCTTATGGCCATATATTTTACTCATCCTTATGCCTTTATATATTGGCATGAGTGAGCACTAAAAAATAAAAGAAAAAATTTTCTTCTTTAGTAGGCACCATATATTTCGATGCCTACATTTTTTACCCTTTTTTTTCTTTTTAAACATATTTCGGTGCCTACATTTTAAACGCATTTTTTTTTCAAACTTATACGCTCCATTAGGAGGGAACTACAATAATTTTTCCCCTCCCGACTACGTGGAGGTCATCACCATTATAGCGGCCAATCGACGAAATTTGAACTTCTCCCTTGGTAGAGTCTTCATTAACCTTTCTGATCCATTTTCATTAGTATGGATCTTCTTTAGCAACAACAGCTTCTTCTTCACTATATCTCATATACAGTGATATCTCACATTAATGTGCTTTAATCTTGAATGAAAGGAGAAATTCTTACCAAGGTGGATAGCACTCTGACTATCACAAAATAGCTTGTATTTGTCTTACTGAAAATTGAGTTCATTTAAGAACTTCTTATCCAAAATAACTCTTTACAAGCTTCTGTTGCTACAATAAACTCTACTTCAGTGGTAGACAAAACAACATATTTTTGTAATTTTGACTGTCATGACATAACTCCCCCTGCAAATGTAATCAAGTAACCAGAGGTTGATTTTCTTAAATCAACATTTCCTGCCATATCTACATTTGTGTATCCAACTATGTAATATCCCGAGTTTTTAAATATTTTTACACTATACCGGGATATACAGTGTTAATAATTTTTGTATATATATTATGATATTTTTACGAGTTGATATTTATTTAAAATCTATTTTAATTATTGTGTATTATTTATAGTGCTTTACGTAAAATTTTCCCGGAACTTGCATTTTCGGGGAAATTTTCACGTAAATAATTTATTATTAATTATTTTAAATATATTTTTGGACTTGCATGAACTCATACGTATTTTTAAAATATAAAATAAAGCCTATGTGTGTATATATTTATTTAATTAGGGTTTAATATATTATCCTAATATTTTATCATTTTATTATCAATTGTTTATTTAAATTAATATAATAATATGTGGTGTGTATTTTTCCCACATATTTTATTTATACACTATATTTTAATATATACATATTATTTTATTATTTTTCTTTTTCTTTTCTTTTTCTTTTTCTTTCTTTTTCTTTTTCTTCTTCTTCTTCTTCTTCCTTCTCCCGCGCCCGACCACCCCTCACCACCAACCACCGTCTGTCACGCCGATCACCTACTATCGGTGTGCCTCCCGGCTTGCCACCGCCGTTCCCAGCCATCCCCCGCCGCCAGCAGCCTCCTTCCCTTGCGCCGGCAGCCCCTTTTCTTCCATTTTGGCCGAAATCCTTCTCCTCGCCGTCAACGACGATTCCGGCCACCGTTTTTGACACCGCTGGTCTCTTTCTTCTCCTTCAGCTCCGGTGAGTGTGATTCTAGCTTTGGTTTGAGCTAAAATGATCTAGATTTGCTTAGGTTTCAAATTTTCCAATTCGGCCATATTAGGGTTTTTGATTTTTTTGAGCTTTGAATTGATTGATTCATGAAAACTCAATTCACAAATGTTGATCCTAGTAGATTAATATACATGTGTGAATTTTTGTGGAATTTTTGAAGATTATTTGGATTTTTGGGTATTTTTGAATATTTTAATATTATTTTCTAATTTTCGGAAATTAATTATTTAAATTATGAAATTGTTTTTTATGGTTAATTCAGGTGTTGAAATGAATTATAGGAATTTATTTGTAATTTTTATGAATTTCTAAGTATTTATTTTGAATTATTTGAGTTTATGTAAATTTGGGAAATTAGGGTTAAATGTGTTTTTAATTGAATTTAATTCGTTAATTGAGTTTAATTATTGATATTATTGAAAAATATGTTGAGAAAATTAATTTTTGATAATTATACTATTTTTGGTGAATTTTTGAAGTAATTATAGTATATTTATATGTATAAGGGCATTTTGGTAATTTTACCCTAAATTGGCTAAAAATGTAATTTAATTGGTTTTTAATAGTTATTTAAGGTAAAAAAAATGATTTCTACAAATTATTTGGTATTTTTAACTAATTAAAACTATTTTTTGTGAATTATTTTCAAATATATATATAATATACGGTTTTACTAATAAAATGAGTTTTTATTGGTTTTTACTGTGTTTTAAGGTTAATTATGTAATTTCTACTTATAAAATGAATTTTTATGTTATAAGGATATTTTTGGTATTTCTGAAATTATTCTATGATTGTGGACCCCGGTCGGTGGACTGTAGTTTGGAGTCCGACCGTGGGATTTTGATTGTGCTCTGTGTAGTTTTTCGAAGTGTATTTCCTTGTAGGGTCGGCTCTACTCTTTTGAGTAGAGAGATGTCCGTTTTA
Organism: Mallotus nudiflorus; assembly: GCA_947683625.1. Taxonomy (NCBI): domain Eukaryota; kingdom Viridiplantae; phylum Streptophyta; class Magnoliopsida; order Malpighiales; family Euphorbiaceae; genus Mallotus; species Mallotus nudiflorus. The sequence goes on from CANTUR010000228.1 coordinate 1,072,324, forward strand.
CAGGGGAGGTTCTGTCGAATTTTTGATAGAATTCTCGTAAAACGTGATATCCGGTCGAACCCTGATATCGATTCTATATTTAATACTCTAGATCGAATTCTAGGATTTCTATTAGGTTTATTCTAATGTCGGTTATTTATTACTTGTTTAGTTGCGCCGAGACCGAGGGCTAGTGGACCAAGCTCGTCGGACCTATCTCGAGGAGCGCACTAATTTGTGAGTTACTATTTTATATATATATGCTTAGGAGGCATGATTTAGAAATATACGTTTTATCTTAATTAAAAATGCATAAATAATGTGATTTGTATTTAAGTATATTTTTGGTATATAATAAATTGTATACATGTTTAGTTAATAAAATATATTTAAAATGTTTTTAAATATATTTCTAACTTAAATTATAATTTGATTGGATTTATTTGACGTATATATATTTGAAAAATAGCTGGTTTACTTTTGGTATATTTTCGGTATATATATGGTTTATATTGTTATTTCATTTAAATTCATGCATCATTTATTTGTGAATAAATGTTTTATATTATTAATAAAGGATATCGATAGAACGTGCTACCTAGTGGGCAGCACTAGGACCGAGTACGTACCGGTACGCCTATAGTATTTAGTCTATATTACTAACCTATTTATGGATATTGATTGAATGCGATTATTGATATGTGTGAGATATGGTTTGGAGGTGTGATTGTTGAAGCTCGGTTGACCAAGTGTCTCGGGGCCAATCACACTGGCAGTCAGACTGCTGGAGCTCGGTTGACTTAATGTCTCGGGGCCAGTCTATTGTCTAAATGGATTAAGTAGATATATTTGGATTCAGTGAGCCTGTATGGCTAGAGTGTTGTCTAACACTATTTTCGAGGTTGCGATATTCTAGGGTTCTATGTGATCCTTCATAAACTGTGATTTTCAATAAAAATATATAAAAATGATTTTTCTGCATCTGTGTGAATTTGCATGTATATACTTACATATTATATATATACTGTTGATTGCATGCATTGTCATTTAGTATGCATGTATATATATTATAGTAATTCACTCAGTGAGGTCTGACTCCCCTCCGTTGATAATTTTTCAGGAGAGTCAACATCTTCAGACCTCAGTAGCAGGCCGATACGCCGGATTTCTTCCGTCCCGACTTCTTTGTGTAAACTGCTTACTTGAGTCTTATTTTTATAATCTAGACACTGCAGTAGTTGTGAATTAATTGTGGGATTTTATGTATTTTATTTATGTGAGATATTGTATTATATTTGAAACTGGATTTGTATTCAAAGATTGATATATATATGAGATGAGATTTGACTTAAATCTAGTTGGTGAAAATAATATTATGATTTTTATTTCCGCTGCATTGGATATTATTATTATTATTATTATTGCATGTTTTATTTTATTTTTAGGCTTGCTACGGGTTCCGAATTCGAAAGAATTCTCGTTCCCTAGCGCCGGTCATGGCCCCTATTTTGGGTCGTGACAAACTAATATAGGTTTGGCATCTTTAAAACATAAACATATTTTTTATATTTCACGAAGATACTTGAAAATCCATTTCACTACAGCCCAATGCACCTTTTTAGGATTTGAAAGGAACCAACTCATAACCCCAACTGCGTGTGTAATATCTGGCCATGTACACACCATGACATACATTAAACTACCAACTGTTGAAGCATATGAAACTCTATCCATCTCTTCATTCTCCTTATCAATGAAAGGGATTTACTAAGAAGTTAATATAAAGTGATTAATAAAAGGACAGCTAACCGCTTTAGCATTATAAATGTTAAACCTCTGAAGTACCTTCTTAATATACTTCTCGTATGACAACCACAGTTTATTGATGTCTCTTTCTCTGATAAGCTTTATGTCAAGAATCTACTTTGTTGGTCCCAAGTCTTTTATAGCAAAAGACCTACTTAACTACTTCTTCAAGCTATTGATTCTAGAAACATTCCGACCAATAATTAACATATCATCCACATAGAGAAATAACATAATAAAGTCATCATCAGAGAATTTCTAAATAAATACACAATAGTCTGAAGTGGTCTTCTTGCAGTCTTGCTCCCCCATAATAGACTTAAACTTCTTATACTATTATCTTAGTGCATGTTTCAAGCCGTACAAGCATTTCTTCAATCTACAAATATAGTCCTCTTTTCCCTTTTCTTTGAAACCCTCTGGCTGCTCTATAAATATTTCCTCTTCCAAATCACCATGAAGGAAGGCAGTTTTAACATTCATTTGCTTGATCTTCAAATTAAAAATTATTACTAAACTTAGCACAGTACAGATGGATATCATTTTCATGACTGGAGAAAAAATCTCATCAAAGTCGATGCCCTTTCTTTGGTTGAATCCTTTTACAACTAATCTAGCTGTGAATTATGGTAGGAGACTGTGTTCTTTATGCTTAAGCTTAAACACCCACTTATTCATTAAAGCTCTCTTGCCTTTAAGAAACTTTACCAACTCAAACATCTTGTTCTCATACAGAGACTTCATCTCATCCTGTATGGCTTCAAACCATTTCTACTTGTATTCATTATTCATAACTTCTTGAAAGCTTTCTGACTCTCCCTCATCAGTTAGTAATATAAATTAGTCTCTAGGATATCTAGTAGAAGGTTGTCTATTTCTATCAGATGTCCTCAGTGGCATTAGAGAAGCCTCATCTGCCGGTGGTTGATCATGAACACCATCATCATCATTTTCAGATGGAATCTCAATAGGAGCATCTTCATCACTTACATTTAACGGAATAACTTTATTTTCATCTTCGACTTTCCTTGACACCGTTGTTAGAGGAATTAACTTTAAATTTGAATCATCTTTATAATTGGAAATGTTCTTCTTAACTCTAACAATATCTTCAATTGTCTTATCTTCAATAAACATAACATCATGGCTTCTAACAAGCTTCTTCTAGATTGGATCATAAAATCTATAGCCAAGTTGATTTTGACCATAGCTAATGAACACACATTGTCGTGTTTTGACATCAAACTTGGACCTCTCATCCTTAGGAATATGCATAAAGGCTTTGAACCCAAAAACCTACAAATGACTATAGGAAACATCTTTTCCTGACCACACCCTCTCTGGAGTGCCAGACTATAGAGGAACACATGGCGAAAGGTTTAGCACATGCACTGCTATAAATAAAGCTTCACCCTAAAATGTCCTAGGCAGCTTTGAATGTGAGAGCAAAGATCTGACTCTCTCCATCAAAGTCTAGTTCATCCTCTCAGTTAAACCATTCGAATGTAGCATCTTTAGAGGTGTCATTTGATGTCATATACCATGCTCTTTATAATAAGCATTAAATGGTCCAGAATACTCTCTACTGTTGTCTGTTCGGATACACTTTAGTTTCTTGCCAGTTTATCTCTCCACCAGGGTGTGAAATTCCTTAAATACATTTAGCACCTGATCTTTTAACTTCAAGGTGTATGCCTACGTCTTCGGAGAATGATGATCAATAAAAGTCATAAAGTACTGACAACCACCAAGCGATTTTGGCATTGGCCCACATAAGTCTGAATGAATTAAATCCAGCACATTCTTCATTCTGGAAGGAGGAGAACTCCTTAAAGTAACCTTATTTTTCTTTCTTGCAAGACAATCTACACATTTCTCCAGATGCACAAGATCTACTACAGATAACACATTTTTTTTGGCCAGCACTAACATCCCTTTCTCACTCATGTGGCCGAGTGTTTTATGTTATAACTCAACTATATTGTCTTTCTCTATAGCATTCAGCATATCTTTGGAGATATTTACATGCATAAAGTATAATGTTAAGTCCTTTTTACCTCTAGCCATTACCAGAAAGCCTTTAGTGAGTTTCTACTGGCCGTTATAGAAGGTGTTGCAGAAACCTTCATCATTAAGCTTGCCTGTTGAGATCAAATTTAGGCAAATATCTGGAACATGCTTGACATTTTTCAAGATTAGGCTTGTGTCATTCGTCGTTTTCAAACACATATCCCTTTCACCAAGAACTCTTATTTTATTGCCATTTCTCATCTTCATAAATCCATAATCTCTTTGAGTGTAGGATGAGAAGAATTCTCTTCGAGATGTAGCGTGAATGGAAGCACCACTGTTAATCACCCAGTTGGTCTCATAAGTAGTAAGATTAACAGTATCATCATAAAAAAGGACATTAAATTCTCCAAGAAGAGTTACTTCATCATCATCATTGCTATCATCTTTTCTCACATCTTTGCCTTTGTTCTTGTCCTTGAACTTTTGATAGAACTTTTTGATGTAGCCTTTCTTTTTGTAGTAATGGCATTCAATATTTACATACTTGTTTGACTTTCCTCTGCTCTTATCTCTTTGCTTTGAGCTTTGAGTCTCACTTCTCCCCCTGGAATTTATAACAAGGATATTTGAATGTGTTGAAGAGGCATCCTTTAATCTATGTCTCATCTCTTCATTCAAAATACCACTTTTGACAAATTCCATATTCACTATATTTTTTGGTGCAGAGTTTGTAAGTGAAATCTTCAAAGTCTCCCTGACTTTGGCAGAGATTTCAACACCATAAGAGCAAGAATTTCATTGTCAAAATTTATGCCCATTCTTGACAACTGATCCACGATCCCTTGCATTTTTCATTCAAGTGATCGGCAACAGAAGATCCTTCTTGATATTTTATCTTCATTAATTTTGTCAAATAAAATAATTTATTGTTGTCGGTCTTTGAATCATACAGCTCCTGAAGCTTGTTCCATAAAGTCCGTGCATGAGTTTCATTGCAAATGTGGTTATACACATTGTCTTCAATGAACTGTTGAATGTAGCCACACACTTGCTCATGCTCAAATGCCCATTCCTCATCTGTCTTGCCTTCGGGTTTTGTTGTAACAAAAACTGATAGATGCAACTTCATCATAAATAGGAGATCCTTCATCTTATTTCTCCATATGTGATAATTTATGCCATTTAAGCTGACCATCTTGCTAGTATTAGCCTCTATCGTTGCAGTATTTAATAATGCCTCCAGAACATGAACCAACAACTCTTATACCACTTGTTGGAAAACTTAACAGAGTTGGCGCAGCGGAATAATTTTCACAGAGACAAAATAAAATTATTACAGAAATAATTAAACAAATAAATAAATACAGTCGGTTAAAGTGGCCAATGAGTGAGTAAAATAGGCAGTAAAACCTGCCGTATAAATAATAAAAATGACACCAATATTTTAATGTGGTTCATCCTTAATTCTTAGGTTACATCCACAGGACAAAAACTAAATAATTCTTCCACTATAAAAATATTAGGTACAAGAGAGAGTCTTCTTTAGATCAACACTAAAAATATACAATAAAAGAGTTCTTACAAAAATAGTGGCATTCAAAGTATTTTCCAAACACCCCAAAAATAATTACCTCATTATTTTATCACTCACCCTTTGAGATAAAATTTCTCAAACTCTTAATATTCTCTCATACTCAACAAAGCTAGCTAGCTTTGGTTCTCACCTCACAAGCACATACAGAGATCTCAAATTTTACTCTCTTCCTATTGCTTACTTGCATACTCACCTTCGGACCATATCCTTTGCTCATCATTATGCTTTTATATATTGACATTAGTGAGTATTAAAAAATAAAAGAAAAAAATTTCTTTTTTGATAGGCACCACATATTTCTGTGTCTACATTTTTTATCCTTTTTTTCTTTTCAAACATATTTTGGTGCCTACATTTTTGACATACTTTTTTTTTAAAAAAATTATAGACTCCACTAGGAGAGACTCACAACAATAAAATGGTTCTTTTAACGTCTCTTCTCTCTCGAGAATGATAGATTGCAAGAACTCATTAAAACTAACATTGTCTTTTAACAGGGCAGTGATTATCTTGCCCGAAATTCTGCTATACATATACAAACAAATATATACTAGGATGATGTGTTTTGCAAGCTCAAATGCTTTCCGCAAACTAGGAAGTGTTTATACAGGGATAATTATCGCTACCACCACTGCTGACAAACAATTGTGATTTACTTTTCTTAGGATAAGTAAGATTTTAAATCTTGTAATTTTATCATTTGACAAAATTAGTTCTATAATTTTTTTTAGCATTTAAGTACCTTGTGTTATATATTTTTTTTACATTTTAATACATTTCTAACTCAAATCATCATTATTTTATGAGAAAATATTAATTTAATATTAAATTTCAATAATAAATTTTATTCTATATATAATTTATGATCAATATAACCAATTGATTATTTTTAAAAATATTGTAAATTTATTTTAAAAGTAAATCATTTTTTTATTCATAATTAAATTAAAAATAAATATAAATTTAATTTTTTACTAATTTATTGTAGTTAGTTAAATAATATATTACTCATTATATGATTTTAGCGTTGAAAAAATATATTATTTTTATATTAAAATATATATTTTAAATAATATTTGTTAGAAGGATATTAAAATGTAAAAAATATGAAATATAAATAGTTAAATATCAAAAAAATACATAATAAATTTTATGAAAAGATAAAATTACAGAGATTAAAATTATAATTATTCTGATTTTCTTTCCCTAGAAAGTTCGTAGAAAGAGCAGTACACTGCACATTAAGTCAAAATGCACAACTAAACAATAAGAAATAATAGTTGGATACTGATCAATCGAAAATCCATGTTCGAGATCTGCGCTTAAATTTTGTTGTCAATCTTTTGCAAGTGAATTTTTATATTAATAGTCCTGCACTTTTGCCTAGTGGCCAATTCCATCCCAAATCGATGTCTATCTCCCACCCATAATAAAATTTTTATGTGCTTTATTGTATATGAAAACATCAGGGCATTGGGACAAATGCCCCTGTAACCTCAACGTGATTGGCCCCTCCATGAACAGACCACATCGTGATAGAAATCATTTGTAGCGATGTCACAAGTAAGATAAAAATAATTGTTTTGAAAACACACCGTTTTACTTTCTTTTTACCTGATGATAGGAGAAAGATACCTGAATTGAGCGAGTAATATTTTGATCATTTATTACGAAATATTTTCTCAACTACACTCATTTTATTATATTAAAGCGTTAAATATGTAAAATATACAGTGCTCTACACTTAGCTAATAAAAAGAAAACACATATCTTTATAATGCATATCTAATCGTTGGCTGCAATAGATGAGATGTCGGCAAAATTTTTCTATTTTTTAGCATGCTGTCGTGTTGCAATCGGGGACATTAAACATTTTTCTATTAATATATTTTAATTTATCATAATTGATTTCATATATATGCAGTGAATAAAAGTAAATGATATGGTCCATACGATACAAATGTCCAATAACTGATTATGGGCTGATTGTAACCCAAACTGGAGGTGGCAAGATGAACAAGGAGATATCGCGAAATAGGCTGTGCTCGAAGTAGAAGATGTCAGTAAAGAATGGCTGCTTAATTTGATATGAAGGTAGTCCTAAGCTTCTTATATTCCCTCCTTCAAAGTCAAAAACGCCATAATCATGACCTTCCCATACATAATCCTTGCAGAGTCTTATATAATCATCCGTGAAGTAGATACAGTTCCCTTTGCAACTGCTGTAATCTAAAGCCGAAACTGAAAGTGAGCTACTGCTACCCAAGAACAACATCTTATCTCCTAAGCTTTCTTTTCTTATCCACCCACCAGCTGCATCTAGCTTATAAACCTCGAATCTATCTGTTTTGTATTCATAATTCGGAACCACTTTCCTATATCGACCCACTAGTAATAGTTCTTCTTCGTTAGAACTTGCCAAGTACCATTGCCTATATCCTCTTCTTGGCGCAACTGGTGGCGGATCAGCGACGCGGATCATAGTATTTTGTACAGTACAGAGCATTGAAATTCCTCTTGTTTGATCAACTGCGAAGAGTCTCCCTGCTCGAAACACAGCGTCCTTGTAACGACGAGGCGGGGTTGTGGTCTCATCATTATCAACAACAGTCCAAGTAGTATCTCCTGACCTGCAAAAGGCTAAATGTTCATTGAAACCATATATAACAACGACCATGAAATTGTTATCCGTTGATGGATCAGCAGAGAGTATTGCTTTCACGACGAACGTATCGCGGATATGGAGCTTTTCTCTCAAGATGAATTTCTCATTCAAGTTCCTGGAGTTCTCAAAGACTATATCTGTAGGGAAAGCACCGAAATTGGACAATGATGGAAGATCAATTCTTGCTTTTGTTAAAGGATTTAAGAGGAAGATCGATGGGGTGTCTTCAACCATAATTAGCCAGCCATGGGATGATCCACAACAACGCTTTGCATAGGCTTCAGGGAGTTGAAGACTGTACGTTTTGTTATCTGAGATGTTGTAGAACCCGCGATAATCTGGATTTTTTTGGAAGTAAGGTAGCAATAGAAATGGAAGACGTAGAAGATTACTGTTACAGGGTTTTTTTGCTAGAGCTGATTGCCATGATTTGCAGACTGCTCGAGAAACAACATAATCGACGTAATTGGTATGCTTTTCAGCAATCAACTGAAGTAATTCCGGTTGAAGTTCAGCCCACATGAGGGACACGTTTAAATTAATTTCTTGTTTCTTGCGTTGGGTAGGAGTGTTTCTTTATTATTTGACTGCATGCTTTGTTTTGAGAAATGCTTTGAATATATATTGAGCTTATAAAGAGGAGACGTGTGCAGGTTCGGTCCTCGATCTTTCTGGCTTCTAGCTTTTTTTTTTTTTTTCTCTTTTCTTATCAAGTTTTTGTATATAGCAACTCTTAGTTGACTTGCCTGCAACGGCAGTTCAGGAAAAAATTATAGAGATACGCTTAGATGGTATGCATAGCTCGCAGCTTCAAACATTGAACCAGTAGATGAACCTTAAAATATTGGCCAGCTAAAAGACCTAATGCCAAATCTTTTTTGTCTTATCTTGAAGCAAGTATCGTAACTTATGGACTGCTGCCTACTAATTGCATAGAATAGAAAAGTTTTTACTTTCTTCAATGAACGATAATCCGGCATTTTTACATGATTAGTATTTTTTAAGAACAATGAAGTGTGCAGATCACTGCGTTACAGTCCGTTATATCTGCATGCTTTCCAAATACAAAGAAGTATGATAACTAAAATGTTCAAAACGCGATCCACGACGATATTATCTTTTTTTTAAATTGTTATAGAGAATTCAATTTTAAAAAATTTAAATGTGAATTTTTTTGCATTATTACCATTTATGTTTATTTATTTTTAATTAAAACATGCTAAATTATACTTGTTTAAAAAAATTCAGAAAACATATCTTTAAAAATAAAAAATAAAAAACAGTCTAGATGTAATTGCTAAACTTTCCCATGATCTGACAAGTTCATCTTGCAATAGCTTCTTGTATATATAAACAATATTGTATGTTGGTGAAAATGATCACAATATTGTAATTGTATTTGTTTCTACTTTCTACTATGCCCGCGGGTTCTCTTCTTGGTGGTTGGCGAACAAATTCCAATTCCTCAATCAGTACTTCTTCCAGGTTGACCATACAGGATTGTAGATGGCCTACGAAGAGACAATTCAATCCCCACAGGGAAAATTTTTTACAGTATTTATTATCTTAATAAACACCTCTTTTATATCTATATTTTTATGATTGATAAACAGAAAGAAAAAAAAAAGTATTGCACATTATATTGATATTTCATAATTAAATTTAAATATATATATATATTTATATATTTTATTAAAATATCTTAATAATGTTTGTTTTTGTATTTGTCTTCTTCTTCATTCATCTAATAATGCATCTGTAGTTCTGAAGCTTAAAGATATTGTACTAGGACATATTCAATGACAATGTACGTTATTAGCAAATTATGAAAAAGGGTATTATGATTTACAATACGTGGTGACAGTAATTAAAAAGGAAGAGGAGTATGCACATTGCACGCCATATATGAGAATTTAATGAGGGAATCTTTGTCTGAGTGCCTCAGTAGTAGCGGTCATTCTTGTAATTAAATCTCCTCTCATCCCCTTCCCTCCTTTTTTTCTCACATTTACTCTCCTCAACCAACGCATTGTTTCATGACCAATTCATAAAATATTTTAAAATGTAATTGCTTGGTAATTGCTAGTCTCTGCCGACCAAAGATAAATGGCATAAGTAGTCAATCGCACAAAGGTTACCATGATAGCGATAACACCATCAGAATTTACAATATTTTAAATAAAATTATATAATATATAATGAAAAGTTTAACAATTTTATGCTGAAATATAATTTAATAAATTTTAAATACTTATAATTTAAATTAAAAATAGTATAACGAAATGTCAGTTGAGTATATAATTCGATTTCTATCGTTGTCGATTTAAAAATATATATATATTATTTATTATATAATCTATCAAAATTTAGATTATATAATATTCCGATTAAAATTTTAAAAAATAGCACAATGAAAAAGCATATGAAAATGTAGGATTGATGAAATTTGTTTAATGGAAGTTAAATACTATTAGATGTTGAATAATCCAACTTTATCTATTTTAATGTGCTGAAGACCAAAAAAAAAGAAAAGAAAATTCCCTTTCACATAGCAGCGGTGTGGAAGGAACGCAAAATAATTTAATCAAATGAAGGTTGCAGATTAAGATTGGTGGGTTGGTGCCTACTTAATTAGTATTTTATATATCAAATTAAATTGTGTCTTTTTATTGTTACTTGTTATATAAAACCAACTTTTCCAATTACGTACACAATGAGGAGAATTTTTATTTCTTTTTAACAATCTAAAACTATAGGTTGGGGGTTGTCTTTCATATTTTATGTCCACTTACTTGAATTTGAAACTTAAATATAATTAACACCTTAAAAGTTTATTATATAAGAATAGAAAGTGTATATATATATATATATATATAATTTTATATGTCAAATTCGAAATTCTCTAATGCTATTCTCTTTGGTGTTTTGGATAATTCAACAATTTTAGGGGAAAAAAAAAAGAACTTTTGAGAGGCTATTGACTCTGTCCTTCTATAATTTATTTTTTAAGTTCATATATGCACACTAAGGGTATCTTAATTAAGGTTAAACGACTTATAATCTCTTGTTTGGTATAATTTTCTTAAATAATTTATTTTATTTTTAAATTAATTTTAAATAAATAAAAATGAATTCCAGTATATTTCATTTAAATGAATATTTTATAGAATAAATTATTTATTTAAAAATTTTAATAACTTTTTTAACATTTAGTTTCGTAATAAATAATCTCATGAAATTAAAAAAATTAAAACTGAATGTCAAAAAATTTTCATTTATTCATTTGAATTTATAAATAGATTTTATAACATTTTATAAAATTTATTTAAATTTATATATATATAATAAAACATACAGCAAAAAAGAAGCGGGGGGCGGGGGATTGGAAACCATCTTTCTACAATCGTAACTGCATAAGTTTAAACCAAGAAACATAATAAATTAATCTAACACGTAGGAGCCGTACGTTTAGAGCCAAATTTGTTGTTTGGATGTGCTTATAGTGTAGGTTTAAGCGATGCATTTTAAGATAGGGCTTGCCTCCCAATACTATTTCAAGCTCCATTTTCATCAAGTACTAGAAGCTACACACCATCAGTTTAACAAGGGCCTAAAAGAATTAATTTTCAGTTTTTTGCTAAAATTTTAAGATTTTTCCCGATTAGTCATTGATTTCAGAAACTAATCAGTGCTTTAACGAGACAAACATCATGCAGTGATTAAGGATTACAGCCATACAAATTAAACTTGCATGACACTGAGGTTAATTGCACACTAAATTATCAAACTTTATACTAATTTCATTTTCATTTATATTTTTTTTATTACAAAACATTAATTTTAATTATATAGAAATTTATCTAAAATAATTTCGATTAATTTAGATAATAATGTGACATACTAAATTACGATATGTCAGTCCAACTCAACAAAAATTATTATATTATATTTTCATATCACATTCTTTATAAGACTATTAATCAAGAGATTTTTACCTACACTAAGTGTGTTACATTAAGGGGTAGAATTTATAACATATGAAATAAGTGATTTATACTTGGTTAATGAAAAAGAGATATGTTTTTTGTTACAAACATCACTATTAAGTGTAATACACTCAGTATAGGTAAAAATTTTCCATCAAAATTTACTTTGCTTTTTTTTTTTTACATTTAACCTTTATAAAATTATAATTATTTTGTATTGAGTTGGACTATAATATGCTAATTTCAGCAAGTCTGATAATATAAATTAAATGAAATTATTTTGAATAATTTTTTTATACAATTATAATCTTGTAAAAATATACAAATTAAAATTTTAAGATCAAAATTAAATTTGATGTGAAGTTTGGTAACATCATACACTTTACCTCATAAAACGCAGGGAATAATTCATCATAATATGACGTGCATGGCGTATGTTACCTCCAACCAAAGGACGACGATATAAGCCATATACATTTCTTTACCAGTCAGTTGTGATCAAAGGATCATAATACTGAAATTTACAATGAAAATTTCTTTTATTTTTATAATACCTTGCAACAGAAAAAATAATATTTGAAGAAAGTTAAAGAGAATGTGTAGTATAGTAACTGGGAATATAACTTGAATATTCAATAGTCTTGGATTTTTTATACAGCAAGTAAAATGGATACTTACCTTGAGATGGATCTCTGGTTTCTGCAAATCAGAAGCACAGAAATGAAAGAGCACTTAGATATTGGCACGGCTCAATCAAAACACCGCCTGCTTAAAATATGCTACAGCTGATCACAATTTCATGCTTAAATAATTGCAGTGCTTCGTCTGAGTGAACCGAGCCAACATCACAATGACACTTTCAAGAAGAGAAGAATGAATCGAAGAGGAGGGAAAAATGATGCGGTGGTGTTGCTGTGGTTAATTAAGAACAAAGAATGGTGAGGGGAAATGGGAATGTCTCGTTTCAAATTTAAGCAGGTAAAGAGGGAAAGAGAAAAAAAATTTTTTTTTTTTTTTGAGCAGATGTGCATTAAAGACTCCTGGAGTAACAACACCCGCATCAAGGACCAGAGCATTGAATGATAACCCACGAGCCCACCTCCATAATATATTCTCTACTCTTTAATGTATTTCTTTCTTTTTTTATTTTCATAGAGAAGGAGAGGACCATATGGGTACAGGGGCAACCCCCACCACCCCACCCCTCCCCATTCTGTATGTGTCTTTCTTTTGATGCAGACGAACAAACCAGAAGAAACAGTCTGCGACGTTTTTAATGAGGGGAATCTCTCATCCTTCATTGCAACGCCATAACTCTCTTTCTTTGATTTCAATTTCTCAACTGCATCTTAATTACTACTTGAGGAATCTCATCAGCTTAACGACACTGTTTTGTCCTTTTGTTATTACCACTTACCTTGTTCTGAGTGTTCAAGAAACCTTTGCTTTGGTTGGTGTTAGGTCACTCTGGTGGAATTTCATTTCAGGAATGATTTGCCTACATCTAATTCTAAAATGCACTAACATAGGTGTCGCAACCCGCTATATGAAGATAGGTGTCGCAATTTGTTAAGGACAATTTTAAACATTATATGTCACAAATACAATCATCAAATGCAATATATTCAAAATAAATGAAAAATTTATAAAAATATTAAATGTAATGTACATATTTTATATATTTGTTACTTTATCAGTAGAGGTATACATATAATAAATGCTAACATATATAATTATATTAAATGAATTATTAAAAATGTTTTACCATTTTTATAATTATATTTAAATTAAATTGGATGTGTTAGAGTTGAATGGGCTATGAAAATAAAAGCTATTATAACTAAATATTTGTATGGAATGCATCTAAGATGGAATACAGTATAGTACAAGTATTTTCATTTTATTTCATTTCTTTTTTTTTTTTCGAACAATATTTTATTTCATTTCTGATGAAAGAGGGAAGATGATTTCGATGGATGTATGGTTGGGCTTATTTACGAAACGAAACCTGTTTCATTTAATGTATTTGTTGTTCATTTTTTTGGGCTTGATCTGACATCAAATTAAATACGGTTTGCTCTTCCCCTCAAGTTTCACTCATAGGCCATCTTTTGCCCCTCTGGGTCTGAGGTTTCTTCTTCTGACTCTTTGTGGCCCGCCTGCAGCCTGCTGCTGAGCATTAATTATAAATAGATAAATAAATAAATAATGCTAGTGGATTTGTTTTTATAAAAAGTTATTCTTTAACATAGGGGTGGCTCATGAAACGGTTTCAGGGTTAGTAGACTCAAATCGGAATCGGACACAGAGTCAACTTAGGGTCGGTTCAAAGACCGGCTGATTTCAATTTAAATTGGCAGATTTTAATTTTGAACCAATTCGATTTGGTATATTTTTTTTATGGTATAAAGTTAAAATAAAAATTTATTATGACATTTTAGTAAGTTATTTTTTGCTAAAAATAAAAATAAAAAATTATACTTTATTTTGACTAATTAATTTAAAATAAATTAACTAGTTAATTTTAAATAAAAAATTCAAAAAATAGAAATAAAATTATTTTATATTAGTTTTTATATAATATTGGTTGAAATAAAAAATTTTACAATATATATATATATAAAACAAAATTTAAAATATATATAAATAGCTTAAAATATATATACAAAGATATATATATATATATATAGTTTTAAAATATTTATATTATATATATATTTTTAAAAAAATTTAAAGAGTTTAAATTAAAAATTAAATTATAAAAATAAATTAAAAATTATAATTGATTATAACTTGAAATTAAAAAAATAAAAAAAAATAAATATATATATATATATATATATATTTTTTTTTTTTTTTTTTTTTTTAAATACCGGTTTGAAATCACCGGTTCACAATTCCATATACGGAGGAATCAACCCTAAATCAGTCCTTCCCACGATTTTAAGTTGGTTCAATTTAGTTCTAAATTTTACCAGTTTTAATTCCAATTCAGAATCTGAACCTACTTTAACAAACCATAGTTCCTGTCCAAATCTATAAAGAAGCTAATGTCATAGCTGGTTTTGGGCTTTGTTCTAGTTGGTGTGTTTTAGATATTTAATCTTTCATTCGGCCGAACTTATATCATGAAGAGAATTCACAACTGACTTGAAAGCAGCCACCTTCATAGCAGTTTTAAAGGCCAAAAACTATATAGACGTAGTTTTTATTTTGTTTTTCCCTTTTGGATCTTATGTTCCGTTTGTATAGCCCTATAGCTTTGTTTGAGCAATGAAGTGTTTTAACTGAAAAAAAAAAAGGGGCAGGAAGATTCCATTCCAAACCGTCCCCTCTCAATGCCAGGAAAGTCTTGCTTGCAATTGAACCAAGTGGGAAAATATTTTTAATTGTTTATTGTTGAAGTTGGATCATTGGTTAAAAAAAAAAAAAAAAAGGGATCAAATTTGACTGCTGGCGCGGCTTTTTTTAGCTGACTTCGGCCTGGCCCTACTTGATATGGTTAATTATTTCATATTGTTTGATTTTTTTTTTTAACTAATATTGTTTGAATAATTCATTCAAAAAAAAAATTGTTTGATTAATGGATCACTAATTTGAAACTTCATATGTTTTTATCTATGATGATGTTCTTGACCTGTTATAATTTTAATATTGTTTCTTCCCTCCTTTTGTTCCACTTTTTTAGCTTTTAGTGATAAGATTTATATATTTATATTATAAGATATATATTATGTATAAATGTAAGATCTGTATTATATATAAATGTGTAAAAAGACGAGGACAGGTAAAATTATTAATCAGTCTCATCTCATTATTATATTAATTATTTTTTAATATGGAAAGAAATAGTGGTATTTTAAAATGTAATAGAATTAAAGTATTTTATATAAAATATAATATATTTATTTTTAAATAATAATTATTATAAACTTTTTTAAAAAAATGGAAAAGATTTGTTTTATTTTTTCAGAAAAATATTATGAATTTCAAAAAGTCAACATATAAGTATTTAAAGGGAAATGTTCAATTATGAAGGAGACACTTGTTAAAATTTGGAGTTTATCATATATATTAAAATATATTCTAATTTAATTAAAAATATGTTTCTCATTCTAATTAGGTTTGGCTTCTACTTTATCTATAACAAAAATTAAATTAATTAAAATCAAATCCTAATTTAATTAAAAGTATATTTAATTAGGTTAACTTCTATTTTATCTTCAACAAAAATTAAATTAATAAAAAATTTAGTTGCAGTTTTGTTAAAAATATTTTTTTACTTTAATTAGATATGGTTTTATTATTTATTATATGAATGAAATTAGATAATATAATTTATAAGTTATTAAATTTAATTTAATAAGTATATAAATAAAATTTAAATTGACAGTATTTATAAAATAATTAATTACAGAAAAAATAACAAAAAATATTGAAAGAATTTTATAGAATTGTTTAAACAGGAAATTAATTAAGAGTGTAATAAATTTATTATATTGTAGCATAACTCTATCAAGTTTTAAAAATTAATTATTTTGCAAATAATTATTCTATTGAAAGAATTAAATTTATTTTGTAAATATAATAAGTAAATATCTAACATAATAATTTATAACTATATTAAATCTATTAAAATTGCAATAAAGTATAACTATATTAAATTATCATATAAATAAATAATATTTTATTATTAATATTTTTAATAATAATAATAATAATAATAATAATATTGTAGACACCCAATTCGGTCAGCCCGTGTTAGAGGACGAATTAGGGATGCTCAATTTGATTGACCCGTTGTCAAGCCCGATGATGAGCAAACTCGAAACTCGAATGCAAGTGAAGTTCGAAATGTTTTTGAGAATGGACCTAAAAGCCTAAGTCCAAAGAACCTAAACTCATGCAAGCCCAAACCTATAAGCCAAAGAGGCGATCGTCTCTTCATAGAGGCGCTCGCCTCTTCACCAAACCACATACTGCTGCATTAAATGACATTTATCAAGGACAACAAGTTGGTGGATCCCCTCCTGTTCTTGCTCTGCAATCACGGCAAGAATAGTTGGTTTTTAGGGAAAAGTGTGGGCTAAAAAATGGATGGTAATGATAAAGAGAGTAGGAGGAGGGTTTAGGTGAAAAAAGAAAAAAGATAAAAAAAAAAAAAAGGGGAAAAAAAGGAAGAAAAGAGGGGATCGGCAGAGAGAGATCTGGAGGAGAGGGTTGACAAAAAAAAAAAGAAAAATCTTAGAGGTTTAGAGAGGGAGAAGAAAGTGCAAGTTTTGAAACACAAAAAAAAGGGTTCTGGAAAAAAGGGAAAATTTTTAGGGAAGAAATCGGTCCTTGTGAAGAAGAAGGAAAAACCTTACATTCAAGTGTGTAAAAAAAGTCAAGTACATACCTCTGAGGGTCAATTATTTTGAGAAAAATTCTTATTTCATTGTAAGTTTCGTTTATTTACATTAGTTATTGATTATTTGAAAACTAAGTTTATTGTCTGTGAGAGTCGTCTGCATTTGCTGGTCAGGCGATTGTCTCTCTGATCGTCTCTGCGAATAAGCGATCACCTCTTCAATGATTCTGCAACTCATTAGAGAGGTGTTCGTCACTCTAAAAGTTAACTTTCTTTATTTTACTATTTCTAATATCACTATTCATAGGAAAAAAAATTTGTGCTCAAATTTTTTTTTTCCTTTCAGCCATTTCATCATAAGAGTGACATGAACATGACCATATATTTTGTTTGCTCTCATTTGATGTGTTACTCAAAATTTTACGTGTTTTAGTTCGATGTCATATTACTGCATGCATTTTTGCTATTTCAAAAATTACTATTCATATAATTAGATTTTTGTATTCTGAATTTGTTCATTTTTCAGCCACTTTACTAATATAATGATAGAAGTATTTCTGTATATTTTGTTGGTTAAAATTTGATATATTAGTCAATTTTTTACGTGAATATTATTTAGATTTGCATGGTTTTCATATTATATTTGTCGTGAGCCCATCGCCTCTTTGCCATGAGGCGATGCCCCATGGATGAGGCGACGCCTCATGGCTAGAGGCGACTCCTCTCTTGGGCGACGCCTCTTCATGGGTGACACCTCTTCAAGCCATATCATTTTTTATTTTATTTTTATTTTTATTTTTTATTTTTTTATTTTTTTTATTTTTTAACAAAATTTAAATATTTGTGTGCTTATTATTATTTTTACTTCTGGTTGTTTTCGGTTTATTTTTTGTTTATTCTATTATGTTTTGTATAATAAAAGTGTTGTAATCCTTAATCCATTTTCCCATTTAATTTTGAATGTATGGTTGTAAATTATTATTTATTTTATTTACTGCATTTTTTGAATATTGGGACCTAAAAGCATGAAATTGGACTAATGTACAAACTCGGACTTAATTATAAAATCTGATAATTATCCGAAGGCAATTTCATTACTTGTGGTAAATGAGGAAATAATTAAATAATTAAATAATTAAACGGTAATAAAAAACAAAATACAAACGGAGGTCAACCGCAAGGTTGGGTGGGCATTCAAACGCTCATACCCAGTTTTCGAACCCGATCTTTGATGACGACTTCTGGGAACCTCCGTGGGATCCAGTTGTTGTACAGTGTGTCCCAGCTTTTATCCGGGTGGCGACTCCATCTCCGAATAGGCCCATGACCTATATCGTATTTCCTAGTGGGCCTCGAGCCCACACAGTGCTGTGATCGTCAAATACTAGGGCACGTGCTAAACCCCGCCCCGCCGCCTACAAATATCAAAGTATAAAATTAATGTTTTATATACAATCACAAGTCTAAACAATTTTCTATTCATGCTCTAGTAATAAATAAGAATAGAATATGTATCATAAATCTGATTATTATTAGATTAGACGAAATTTTTTCTTTAAATTTGATTATCCCTTTTTGAAAAACCACCTATAAATTACTAATCGATTTTATATTTCGATAAAGGAAAAAAAAGGAATAACAATAATTTCAGTACGGTTTTTATAATTAAATATTGAATACTTAATTCTTAATAATTGAGTTCAATAAGTAATTAAAAAATTAATTGTTAATCTTATACCGTTATGTGACACCTGTTAATAATGTCAAATATACATTATATGCATGAGACTCACAAATAATATATCTATAAATGTCCAAATTTTGGTTCACATATCAATATATGGAACAAGATTTTTCTTTTTAAATAACACATATTGCACACTCTAAGGCTCACAACATTACAAAGTTCACGTATTTCTTTATATTATTAATATACAATACACTAGTTTTAATACAAAATATTAAAATTCACTAAACATGTTCCATTCTAGAAAAACTATGGATGGCCTTTTGTTGAACCACCGCACACAATGCTAGTGTAATGGATGCAATTATTTCTTTAAGACCGACTACAGTTCTTCTAATCCTGAAAAATAATGCAGAGGAGTGAGTCTGCACCTCAGTAAATAAATAACATAATATCCTATAAAAAATAACACATTCAAACATGTAGTCTAATCAATTATCCATCCATTCAATGTTTAATTATGAATTTATCATATGTACATAGCATAGTATTTTTTTTTTTGGACAGCAACGAACTTGTGAATTATATGTAAAACTAAAACTTCTTTTATTTATTTACGAATCTCCATATGCACATAGTTTGTCATATTCTTATACAACATTTTCCTTTAGCCTTTTTATGGCATAACAAGGGAATTCCATAATGTACACAATATTACTTTATTTATAACTAGCATTGCGTCTTCATACTCATCCAATCATATTTCTTATATTTACATACATATCATATACCACTTCATTAAACAATTTGAATCCCACAATACATAAGAAATCAATAATATACTGTCACAATCCAAACTTGGAGTCATGATCGGCGTTAAGGAACGAGAATTCTTTCAAATTTGAAACCCGTAGCAAGCCTTAAAAGATAAAAGCATGCAATAATAAATAAAATATGCACCATAATTTAAAATCTCAAACCAATATATTAAAAACAAACTCCTTATAACATAAAATAAAATATATTAATACAATATTCAAAGAAAGGCCTTTGAATTACAACCCACATACAACAAACATCAATATAACTCACTACTGTAATTTTCTAGAGTACCAATAAAATCAGGTAGATAATTTACATAAAATAGCCGGGGTGAAAGAAATCTGGCGAATAGGCCTACTACTGAGGTCTGAAGAAGAAGAATCTTTTGAAAAATATCAACTGAGGGGAATCAAACCTCACTGAGTGAATTGATATAATATATATACATGCATCTCCTAATGTCAAATGCAATCAATCATTCGTATATAATAAATATATATACAAGCATTTCACACAAATGCTAAAAATCACTTTATATAATAATACTGAAAAACTTAAGTTTATGAAGGATCAAATAGAACCCTAATTAATCGCAACCTCAATCAACAAAAACATCACTCTAGCCATACAGACTCACTTAATTCTAAATAAATTCACTTATTCCATACGAACAGTAGACTGGTCCCGAGACATTAAGTCAACCGAGCTCCAGCAGTCTGACTGTCAATGTGATTAGCCCTGAGACAGTGGGTCAACCGAGCTTCAGCAACCACACTATCAATCATATCATATCTCAATCAAGTCATTTTCAATCATATCATAATTACCACAAGTAATCCTCACTCAACCTTACATCTATCGCACCGGTACGTACACTGTCTTAATGCTGTCCACTAAGTAACATGTTCTATCGATATCCTTCATTTAAAATAAAATATTCATACAAGAAAATAAATAATGCATAATATCATTCAAAATGACAAAATAAATCATATATATACCAGAAATATACCTAAAATAAACTAAGTATTTTTCAAATATATATATGTCAAATAAATTCGAACTCAATCATAAAAGATGCCAAATGTAAACCAATAATGTACTAAAAACATGCTAAGTATTTATCGAAAGTAAAACATGCATTTATTTAGAAATATATCAAAATTATACATAAAATATACTAAACATTAAATAAAACAATTTATGAATAAATACAATTCAAAACATGTACATTCTAAAACATGCAACCTAAGTGTGATGTTTATATAAAATAACAACTCATAAGTTTGCGTTCCTCAAGACTGGTTTGACGGGCCCGGTCCACTAAGCCTCGGTCTCGACGCAACTAAACAATAAAATAAATATAGAAATCATAATAAATCTAACTTAAACTTCTAGAGAGACTTAATCTAAGAATACGGAACACAGACAATCACATAATTTCATGATCAACCCGATGTCACATTTTACGAGAATTCTATCAAAAATTCGACAAAGCTTCCTTTGTAAAATGGATATCTCTTTACTAAAAAGTAGAGCCGGTCCTGCAAGAAAACACACTTCTAAAATCAGAATTCACACAACCCTCGGTTGGGACCCTAAATTGCACAATTCCCAACCGAAATCCACAATTCACCAACAATCAAATAATATAATAAATATATTAAAAATCAATAATTGCCAAAAATATCCTCAAAATAACAAAATATAAATATTTAACATTAAAACACTAAATATACTTAATTTCACAATAATTAAATAAAAATCCAAAAATAATAATATAATATTATTAAAAATTCAATTTCTCAATAATTCAATATTAAATATTACAAATTCACTTTATATAATCAAATAACATAAATAGCCTATATACATATTAAAAGTAATTAAAAACCTTTTTTATCACCAATTTAGTAAATAATATATTATTTGAAAATAATTTTTGAAAATTAGTATTAATTAGTTAAAAATAGTAAATAATTTATAAAAAATCATTTTAATACCTTAAATAATTCTAAAACCAATTAAAACATATTATTTAACTATAATTAACACAAAATTATAAAATTAACCCTATAATACAAAATACACATAATATATCTAATATTCCATAAAAATTATATAAATGCGTAAAAATTATTTTATCAACAAATATTACTCCAATATTATCTAAAACATATAATTAAACACTAATTTCAACAAAAACTAAACTTTAACCTAATTTTCTAATATTGACATAATATAAAAATATTTATAAAAATTACATAAAATCACAAAAAATATTATCTCAACACTGAAATTAATAAAAAT
Source organism: Mallotus nudiflorus (assembly GCA_947683625.1). NCBI lineage: Eukaryota > Viridiplantae > Streptophyta > Magnoliopsida > Malpighiales > Euphorbiaceae > Mallotus > Mallotus nudiflorus. The sequence continues at coordinate 1,094,536 of CANTUR010000228.1, forward strand.
TTATAATAACGTCAAATATACCAAATTCATAATTTAAATAATTTATTTACTAAAATTAATTAAATAATATTAAAATAATAAAAAATTAACAAAAATACAAATAAATTCTAAAAATCAAGATAAAAATATGTAGACGTAGATTAAGCTTCTAGGAACAACTTTTGTTAAGGTGGATTGAATGAATCACACAAAATCAACCGAAAAAATTTGGAAAAACCCTAAAACTCAAAATTCAAGAAAACACAAAAACGGACGGATTAGAGCTAAAACAGAGGTTGTATTCGTGCTCACCGGTGCTCAGGGAGTTTAAGGACACCAGAAGCATGAGAAATGGCAGTCGGAATAAGGAGGAGCAACGCCGGAAGCTTCTGTTAACTCTACTGCTGCTTTTTGTCAACGTTGCCGAAGAAGGAGGAGGAGGAAGGCGACAACTGGTGGCGGTGAGAGGCTAAAGAAGGTTGTCGACGACAAATTCAAGGGAGGCACACTGACAATTATGGAACGGATTGCAGTGGGAAAGGAAGGGAAGTGTTCTGTGATTTGCGTTTTTGCTCAGTTTTGTATGTATATATATATATTATACTTTATAATAAAACTATATATTATAATACTATATAATATAATTTTAGTCAAAGAAATCTCCACCACACATAAATATCTCATACTTATATATATATATATAAACACACACATACATTAACATATGTATACATAATAATATACAAACATAATATACATAATATAAATTAACATTAAATAATAATGATACTAATGAATTAGTTTAACAATAATACAAATAATGAAATTATTTAATAATAAAATAAATAGTGTAAGTTGATAAAAATAATAGTAGAAATAATGATGCACTAAACTAAATATTATTAAAATAATACTATCCGAAAATAATAAATATAAACCATGCAAATTAAATGTTCAAAAGAATAAGTTTCAAAATAAATTATTTACGTAGAAAATATAATTAAACATCAAATAATAATCATAAAATAATAAAATAAATAGATATAACTTTCAAATTTATTAATTTCAAATTTATTAATACTGCATATCTCATTATATATTAAAAAAAATTTAAAACTAGGGTTATTACATATACCAAAAATATACTCATATTTCAACATGTCAAATTCACCATATAACAAAAATATACCAACAATATACCTATATTTCAACATGGCAAATTCGATAATGTAAATTAAAAAATATACCAAAAATTCCAAATTAGGATTATCAAAGTCATACTCTCCAGATCAATAGCATTATAAGTCTAAATTAATTTGCAATTGATTTTACATCATGGTCAAGTTGTCCATAAAATTAAGCAACAAAAAGTATTACCCAAATTGACTATTAAAACAGCAAAATTAAACTTTATCTATTTCTATCAATTTTGTAAATAACATCTCAAAGTTTTTATAGAAATAAACCACACCCCATTTGGAGTTATAAATCTCAAGATATAGCTTCAACAAATATTTAGTTCTCACCCAAACAGGACACCCGAATTCAACAACCTCCATTAATATGTATAATCTCATTCATATATACAATCTCATCTCAAAATAATCAACCATCAGCACAATAATAAAAAATCAGCATCTATCAATTAGAATATGCATATTCCCTATAACCAATCAACTTAACAAATAAATTTATAATTATTTATGTTATATTTACATAGAACATTAGGTTATTTTCCTATTTTTATTACTTCCTTCCCTTTGCTTGTATTTACATGTGTGACAACCTCATTTCCATATGGTTTAGTTGAAATAGATCGTAATTCATTTATTTTTAAACATCCAATAATAATGGAATTTCATTTAGCATGATAACATCACTAAACTACCTAAACATATGAAGCTACTAACTGTAATAGATTTAATAGGGTGAATTTAAAAATTCACCAATAATTCTATACAATGAATCTCAAGATGAAACTTTTTATATCACTAACCCTATGTGTCTAGAGTAATTTAAAATTAATTTTACTTCAATTGGAAGTGTACAAAGGAAAAACCTTAAGAAGTAATCTACCATACGCAGACTAATGATGGAAACTGAGCAATAAGATGTTTCTTTTTATTACACTAACATAGATGTAAAGATTCAGTATTTTAAAGTAAATAATATTATTATGAAATATGTAGTGTTAATAATTTTAAACTTTTATTCGTATATTATTATCGATAATTGCTGATAATATTTACATATTTTATTATGAGAAATTATTTACGTAAAAATAATTTATTTTACGTGAGATTAATTGACAATATTAAAGTTGTTGTTATTATTATTATTATTATTATTGTTGTTGTTGTTGTTGTTGTTATTATTATTATTATTATTTGAGTGAAGGGCATTTTGGTAATTTTATAATTTAAAAAATAGTCAAAAGCAATGCAAAATCAAGTCCATACCTCCCTCTTCCTTTTTTTTTCTTCTTCTTTTTCTTTTTCTCCCTCACTCTCAGTCATCGCCATCACAGCCACCACTGGATTGCCTCACCTGCAACCAATAACCGCTGCTGCTTCCCCTTCCCTCCAGCTGCCTTCGTTGCCTTCAGCATGCCGGAGAGTCGCTTAGATTGGTACAAAATAGAGGAGGCTGAAACTTAAGCTTCACGTCGCCGGTGAGGATTCCGACCACCCTAGCTCGTCGAACCAGACTCTTTCAAAAGATTTTTATCCAATAAGTCTATTTTCGAGCTCTGTTTGAGCTTAAAACCTCTAGATTTTTAGATATCTCTAATTTTTAGTTTATGTATTTTAGGGTTTTTGAATTTTTTGAACTTAATTTAGGTTGATTCATGAAACTTACTTTACAAATGTTGTTTGTTGTAGCTCAAGATTCTCAAATATATTTTTTTTTGAATTTTTTTGAATTAATTTGAATTTTGGTTATTTTAATATTAAATATTGAATTATTGATAATTATGTTAATTAATTTTTTTTATTGAGAATTTAGTTGAATTGGTGTTGATAATTTGAGTTAATAATTTTATAATATTTAAAATAATTTTTGGTGAATTTATATAATTTTTGAGTATATTAATTATATTATTTACATTTGGTATTATTAAGTTAATTGGGTAATTTTATGATAATTATAGTTAAATAATATATTTTAGATGGTTTTACAATTATTTAGGGGGTTAAAATGACTTTTATAAACTATTTACTATTTTTAACTAATTAATACTAATTTTCTAAAATTATTTTCAAATAATATAATATTTGCTATTTTGGTGATTAAATGGATTTTTAATTACTTTTAATATATATTTATGCTATTTAAGCTATTTGAATATATTAAAGTTAATTTTTACTATTTTATATTGAATTATTGCAAAATTGGATTTTTTTTATTAATATTATATTATTATTTGGGGTTTTTATTTAATTATTGTGAAAATAATTGTATTTAGTGTTTTAATGTTTAAATATATTATATTTTGGTATTTTTAGGATATTTATGGAATTTAATTTTTTTAATATATTTATTATTTATTTATATTTTTTGTGAATTTGTGAACCTCAGTTGGAAATTGTGCAGTTTAGGATCTCAGCCTGAGGTGTTGAGTTATCTGTGTTAGAAGTGTGTTTTTCTTACAGGATCGACTCTACTTTTTAGTAGAGAAATGTCTGTTTTATAAAGGAAGTTCTGCCGAATTTTTGGTAGAATTCTCGTAAAACATGACGTTGGATCAATTCTAAATTTTCGTATTTGTCTGAGTCTCGTATTCCTATATCAAGTTTCTTTTAGAAGTATAAGTTAGATTTATTCTGATTGTTATTATTATTTTATTTTCTAGTTGCACCGAGACCGAGGTCTATTGGATCGGACCCGTCAAACCAGTCTCGAGGAGTGTAGAATTGTGAGTTATTATTTTATATATACATCGCATATAGGATGCATGATATTGAATATTCATGTTTTTAATATGAATTTATACATTAATTGTTTAATTAAATGTTTTAGTATATGTTATGTATATTTTCAGTATATTTTTTATATATGTCAACATTTATGCATGTTATATTTTCAATATACACTTAGAATATTTTTGGTATATTTATGGTTTATATTCGGTATATTTCTGGTTGATTTTGGATTTATATAAAATATATATACTTGAAATATACTTAGTATATTTCTGGTATATATATATGGTTTATTTCGTTATTATGAATGTTATTATGTTTAATTATGCATTATTTATTTTCCATATGTTTATTGAATTTTATTTAAAGGATATCAATAGAACGTGCTACCTAATGGGCAGTACTAGGACCGTGTACATACCACTGTGATAAATTTTAAAAATGAGTTATTAAATCACTTGAGGTGACTTTTATTTGATTGATTGATTTTGAGATTGATGTGATTGAGTAGTGTGATTACGGGAGCTTAGTTGAGCTAGTGTATCGGGGTCAATCACACTGACAGTGAGACTGTTGGAGCTCGATTGACTTACTGTCTCAAGGCCAATCTACTGTCCAAAGTGGAATAAGAGAATTAATTTGTAATTAAGTGAGTCTATATAGCTAGAGAGGTATTTTTTATTAAGGTTATGATTAATTAGGATTCTATTTGATCCTTCATTACAATAAATGTTTTCTGCATTTATTATACATAAAAGTGATTTCATCATCTGAGTGAAATGCCTGTATATATTTATTATATATTCTGATGCTTAATTGCATATGACATTAGAAGGTGCATGTATATATAATATAATAATTCACTCAGTGAGGTCAAACTCCCCTCAGTTATTTATTTTTACAGGAGATTCTTTTTCCTCATACCTCAGTAATAGGCCCATCCGCCGGACTTCTTCAGCCCGGCTAATCTATGTAAATTACTTACCTGACTTCTATCGTATTATAGAAAACTGCAGTAGTAGTTGTACTTTGTATTTGTATAATGGTTTTAATATCATAGACCTTTCTGTGAATATTATATGAAGTATTTCTATTTTATGATATGACATAAGTATTTATTTTTATGTTTATTTAAGATTTTAATTATGGTGTATTTTATTTATTTATTGCATATTTTTTTTATTTTTAAGGCTTGTTACGGGTTCCGGATTCGAAAGAATTTCCATTCCCTAGCGTTGGTCATGCCTCTCAGTTTGGGTCATGACAATAGAATCTGAATCAAATCAAGATAAAAGAGAGACAGTTTTAGATAACTTATCAAAGCTTCCATATTATAAAAAAACACTCAATTTGAAACTTCCTACCTCAAGATATGATAAAAACAATAAGACTAAAAAACCATTTCCTAAGAACCTTAATTTTGCATCTTTTAAACATTAACTCAATTCAACAAAAATATTAAAATTACTTACCAAATAAACTTTAAAGCCTTTGAAGATGAAGATTATGGTCTGGAATGAATTCTAAACCTTAAAATGTCACTTAAAATTCAACTCTCCCTTTTTTTTAATAATAATAATAATAATTTTTAAGAATAATAATAATAATTTTTAATAATAATAATAATACCCTTTTATTCCTTCCTTATTTCTATACAAATTGGTTTTTTTTCTTTTCCTTATGGCTACCACATACCCCCAAATCTAATCCTACACTCATCATTTTGTTTTAAAAAAGCAAGTGCATATATATATATATATATATATATATATATATGCACTTGCTTTTATATGTTATGTATTCCTCATGTCTATATGATATGCATGTTATGCAAATAAATGTAAATACATTATGTGGGTATTACACATTATGTGTGATGGAATATGCACATATGGTAGTGTTTTCACCCACTTGGACTATAAATCATTGAGATGTGGACTGATGCATTCCATGTCAACCATCCACATCATCAAAATGCTATATGGGATCTCCTTTAACATAAGTTCTTTTAAGGTTGATCTTCTTTACTAACTACTTCTCCCTTATCTCTTTGTAAGTTGTAAGTTCCTCAAAAATATGAATTAGAACTATTAGAGTTCAAATCAAACAAAAATAATCTAGGAAATTTTGTTATCTCATAATGAAACATCAAACATAAACTAAATGAACAAAAGAACAAGGAAAAAAAAAACCTAATTCAATTTCACTAACCATCCTTGGATAACAAATGATAATTTGAGGCACTAAGGTTTATGAACCAATCCCAATCACCACCATTTCTTAATAAAATAGAAACAACATATAAAGTAGTGGCAACCATAGTAGGATCTTAATAAATAACAAGATTAGCTTTAAAAATCTTTTGATATACCAAACTTAAGAAAAAATCATTAGCCACATTATTACTCAGATCCAAACACTCCTTAGCAAAGAATTCTCTATCTAAATGAACAACATATTGATTATGAGGATGATAAAGTTCTTGTAGGGTATTTCAACATATTCCCATATATAACAAAATCCAAAATCAAGTGCATAAATTTGAAAAGGAGGAGGGAGATTATTTATCAAATTTGGGTGATGTTTTGTAATATCCCGTGTTTTTTTTAAATATTTTTACATTGTACCGGGATATGCAGTGTTAATAATTTCTGTATATTATATGATATTTTTATGAGTTGATATGTATTTAAAACCTATTTTAATTACTGTGTATTATTTTCAGTGTTTTACGTAAAATTTTCCCGGGACTTGTATTTTCGGGGAAATTTTCACGTAAACAATGTAATATTAATTATTTTAAATATATTTTCGGACTTGCATGAACTCATGCATATTTTTAAATTATTAAATAAAGCCTATGTGTGTGTATATTTATTTAATTAGGGTTTAGTATTTCCCTAATATTTTATTAATTATTTACTAGTTTTATTGTTATTTAATTATTTTTATTTAGTATAAATTATTAAAATATTAAATTTTATGTGTGTGGTGTATATTTGATGTGTGTAATTTAATATTATTTTATTATATAGTGTAAAGTATATATATATACATATATACATCAAAATTACAAAAGTTTGGAAAATTACAAAACTACCCCCGAGTCTTCTTCTTCCTCCCGACCCTTCCCTTCACCGTCCGGTCGCTGCTACCGCCGTTTCTTCACCGTGGGTGTGCCGTCCGGTGTGCCACCGCCTTCCCCAACCTTTTCCGCCACCTGAGGTAGCCGTTTCCAGCGCCTGGAAGTCGATTTTGGCCGGAGAAGCTGAAAATCGATCCACCGTCGATCACGCCGATTCCGGCCACTGTTTTCGACACCGCCGGTCTTCATCGACTCCTTGAGCTCCGGTGAGTGTGATTATAGCTTTGGTTTGAGCTAAAATGGTTTAGATTTGCTTAGGTTTCGATTTTTCAATTTCGGTCACATTAGGGTTTTTGATTTTTTTGAGCTTCGAATTGGATGATTCATGGAAACTTCCTTCAAAAATGTTGTTCCTAGTAGCTTAATCTACATGTATGAATTTTTGTAGAATTTTTGGAGATTTTTTGGATTTTTGGGTATTTTTGAATATTTTAATATTATTTTCTAATTTTCGGAAATTAATTATTTAAATTATGAAATTGGATTTTATGGTTGAATTAGGTGTTGAAATGAATTATAGGAATTTATTTGGAATTTTTATGAATTTCTAAGTATTTATTTTGAATTATTGAAGTTTATGTGATTTTGAGAAATTAGGGTTAATTGTGTTTTTATTTGAATTTAATTGGTTAATTGAGTTTAATTATTAATATTATTGATAAATATGTTGAGAAAATTAATTTTGGATAATTGTATAATTTTTGGTGAATTTTTGAAGTAATTATAATATATTTATATATATAGGGGTATTTTGGTAATTTTACCCTAAATTGGCTAAAAATGTAATTTAATTGGTTTTAATAGTTATTTAAGGTATAAAAATGATTTCTATAAATTATTTAGTATTTTTAACTAATTAAAACTATTTTTCGTGAATTATTTTCAATTATATATATAATATACGGTTTTTCTAATAAAATGAGTTTTTATCGATTTTTACTGTGTTTTAAGGTTAATTATGTAATTTTTACCTATGAGATGTATTTCTAGGCTTTAAGGATATTTTTGGTATATCTGAAATTTATTCTGTGTTGTGGACCCCGATCGGTAGATTATAGTCTGGAGTCCGACCGAGGGGTTGTGGATTGTGTTGAGCTTATTTTTCAAAGTGTATTTCTTTGCAGGGTCGACTCTACTCTTTTGAGTAGAGAGATGTCCGTTTTACAGGGGAGGTTCTGCCGAATTTTTGGTAGAATTCTCGTAAAACGTGATATCCAGTCGAACCCTAATTCTGTTTTCGTATTTTAATACTCTAGATTGAATTCTAGGATTTCTGTTAGGGTTTATTCTGATGTCTATTATTTATTGCTTGTTTAGTTGCGCCGAGACCGAGGGCTAGTGGACCAGGCCCGTCGGACCTGTCTCGTGGAGCGCATTAGGTGAGTTACTATACTATATATATATGCTTAGGATGCATGATTTAGAAATGCATGTTTTATGTTGATTAAATATGCATAAATAATTTGATTATTTCTTAAGTTTATATTAAGTATATTGGTATATATTAAATTATATACATGCTTTGTAAATAAAATATACTTAAAATGTTTTTAAATATATTTCCAGCTTAAGTTATGATTTAATTGGATTCATTTGACGTATATATACTCGAAATATACCTGGTTTATTTTTGGTATATTTCTAGTATATATATGGTTTATATTGTTATTTTATTTAAATTCATGCATCATTTATTTGTGAATGAATGTTTTATATTTATTAATGAAGGATATCAATAGAACGTGCTACCTAGTGGGCAGCACTAGGACCGAGTACGTACCGGTACGCCTATAGTATTTAGGCTATAATACTAACTAACTGTGGATATTGATTTGATGTGATTATTGATATGTGTGAGATGTGGTTTGGGTGTGATTGCTGGAGCTCGGTTGACCAAGTGTCTCAGGGCCAATCACACTGGCAGTCAGACTGCTGGAGCTCAGTTGACTTAGTGTCTCGGGGCCAGTCTACTGTCTAAATGGATTAAGTGGATATATTTGGATTAAGTGAGCCTGTATGGCTAGAGTGTTGTTTAACACTATTTCCTGAGGTTGCGATATACTAGGGTTCTATATGATCCTTCATAAACTGGGATTTTTCAATAAAATATATAAAAATGATTTTTCTGCATTTGTATGAATTTGCCTGTATATATACATATTAGATAGGTATTATTGACTGTATGCATTGTCATTTAGAGTGTATGTATATATATTATAGTAATTCACTCAGTGAGGTCTGACTCCCCTCCGTTGATAATTTTTCAGGAGAGTCAACTTCTTCAGACCTCAGTAGCAGGTCGATACGCCGGATTTCTTCCGCCCTGGCTTCTTTGTGTAAATTATCTACTTGAGTCTTATTTATTTTATCTAGACATTGCAGTAGTTGTGAATTAAAGTATTGGATTTCATGTATTTTATTTAAAGAGATGTATTATATTGAAACTGGATTTGTATTAAAGAGATTATGTATCTATGAGATGAGATTTTGATTTAAATCCAGTTGATGTGAATAATATTATGATATTATGATTTTTATTTCCGCTGCATGTATTTATTATATGATTATTGTTATTGCATGATTTATTTTATTTTTAGGCTTGCTACGGGTTCCGGATTCGGAAGAATTCCCGTTCCCTAGCGCCGGTCATGGCCCCTGTTTTGGGTCGTGACATGTTTACTCTCCATATATAAATGAATAGCTGAAAGAAAAAGAGAACAAATGGTACAATCAAAGTAAAGGAGTGGCATTAAACGATGAAGAAAAAGAAAGGATAATAATAAAAAAAAAAAGAAAAACTAAAAAACCAATTGTTAATGGGAAGATCCATTTAAGCTCTATGGATAGATGGTGGCATAGATGCATGTAGTAACTCCTTAAACTTTTCATATTCTTTGTTCCTATTCTTCAACAAAAGAAATATTGAAATGGGTAAGCTCGGTTTTAAAGGCTTCAATTTTTAGATACAATCAATGATGGTTCTTCAAAATTGATAAAGAATGGATAGGTGGTGGTGGCTGTGATCTTTAGTATAAATTTTTTTTTATTGTTTATTCAACCCTAAAAGAACTTAGCTTAAAGGAGATCTTACATGGCACTAAAGATGATTTAGACAACCAACATGGAAAGTGTTAGTCCATGTGGGCAAAAACACTGCCATGTATGCATATTTCGTCATATTTAATGGTATAAGACTAATGGTTAATTTTTTAATTATTTATTGAATTTAATTATTAAGAATTAAGCATTTAGGACTTAATTGTAAAAAATTTATAACTTTTAGGATTGATATTGGGCCCAATATGAAAAGTTAACTACAAAGGCTTTTCAAATTTGGGCTAATTACTCGTGACCCATAGTTTTTATCATGGGCCTTTTGTTTCCTTCGTTTAGGGACCGAATAAAAGGCACAACCAAAGGGCAGCCTACAGGTGTAGGACACGAAGTTGTTGGTTTTGCCCACGTGGAAGTATTCATCAAAAATAAGATAATTTAATGGATATTAACAAAAATAAGAATGACGCAAACTGAGTTGAGATTGGACGGTGATGGGAAAGTTAAGGTGCGGGTCCGTATCACGAAGGTCTAATTATTCTTTTAGTTTAAGGACCGGCCTAGTAGTCGTGGGTCCCTAATATTCATAAAAAAAGGATTGGGTGGTGATGTCTACAAAGACCTGTGCTGTCACTATCTCGTTCCCTTATAGGCCACCTTTCCTGTGGAGTGGGTGGAGCATCTTTCTTATCATCTCATCGCATCTCCTTCATCATCAAGGTTTTTCTTTTTTCACTTTTCACCATCAATGTAACATCTCTTTTTTTTTTTTTTTTTTAAACTGAACCATAGAAAAAAATTTGAAAGTTGGAGTGTAAAATTCGGATAAATTATTCGAATGATCCTAAATTTTATTTGGGGTTTCAATTTGATTATAAAAATTTTAATTTTTAAATTTTGTTTCCAATATAATTTTGTTTAAAATTTTAAGTTTTAGAATTATATAATATTACTGTTTTAGTTTAAAAAATTATTTCTTTACAAATAAGTTTATAAGTTCTATAAATAATAAATAAAATAAAAATATATTTTTTTATTTTCTCCATGTCTTCCATTGTAAAAAGTTTTGTCCATTATTTATGTTTATGTGATTGGTTTAGTATTAATAGTTTGAGAGTTTTAAGATTATAATTATTCGATGTAAGACATAAATCAGTTAGTATTTACCAAAAAATATTATAATCAATACTATAAATGTGTTAAATATAATAGAACATTGTGTATTATTATATTTTTATTATATTTTTTAGATCATTTGTTTGGTTTAGATTAAAATAATTGTAAGATAAATGGAAAAATGAATAAAGAGTTCAGATTCCAATAATCCATCATAATTATAACAATTCAGTATGTTTTTAAAATTTAATATGAATTGTACAATAATTTTTTTTATTAATAAACACTCATTTAAAATTCAAATTATAGACTAAACTTATGATAAATTATAAATATTTAATTTTTTTTATAAAATATGGTGATAAATGTTAAATATTCTAGTTACAATAGTCCATTTAATTCTTACCTTCTTTTTTGAAGTTCAAAAAAATTTCTAAAAATACTATGTTTTGCACAAAAAAAAAACTTATTAAATTTTAATTTATTGTATAGTTCGTATCAAATATTTTAATTTATTATATTCAACAAACTCACAATACATTGATTACGATATTTTTGATAAATATTAATCTTTTCTTATCTTGTATCTAATAATTTTTATCTTAAAACTCTCAAACTATTAGTATTAGACCAGTTAAATAAATATAAATAATGGATAAAATTTTCTATAATGGAAGACATAAAAAAATTAAAAATTAGAACCTATGGATTTATTTGTAAGAAAATAATTTTTTAAACTAAAATGATAATATTATATAACTTTAAAATTTAAAATCTTAAATATAAACTACGTTCGAAACAAAAATTAAAATTTGATGACAAAAAGTCACAAATTAAAACTTTATAACTAATTAAAATCACAAATAAAGTTTAGTCAACATTTGTTCAAATTACCTGTATAATTTCTTTCCAAAAAACAACATATTGAAAATGCACTCCTTACCTTCACTCTCATGTTAAAAAAAAATTCTTGCAAGTTTAGGCGTGATGTGAGTAATAAATTGAGGCGGGCCATTGGGGTTTTTGTATTGGATGATTTGCTTTTATGTGGACGTTTTATGCTTTTATATATTTGCATGCTAGAAAAGAAGGAAAGAAATAGATGCCAATTGGAGTATGTTATGACAAATTGGGATGCCAGGCATTTATAATGGATTAGAGACGCATACTTGGGGTGTGCATATTTCATCTGTCAGCCTAAGCATTCGATTAATTTTGCCACAATCGTTGAGACATAAGCATCAACTACTAAACAAATATAGGCGTGGTCCCTGAGTTCAAGCCACGAGAGCAGTAGAGGACTCACTACATCTATATAAATGTATATATAAGATAAATTATTGTCATTCTTATGTGGACCAATCCACATCATTTTCTTTTTTAAAATTTGAAGTTTATATATCCATATGATTTTTTTTGAAAAAAAATAATATTTTAGCTTACTTTATAATAAACCATACTATGACGCATTTTGAATTTTTTTTTGGAAATAGTCCACAATATTATAGCTGTGAAATGATGATTCATTAAATAAAATTTAAAGGTAATACAAATTTAAATATACTATCTCAAAGAGAGCAAAATAATGCTAACGTTATTTTGGCTTAAACTAATAGATTAAACACTGTTTTACTAACCAACACGTCTCGACCAGAAGGAAGCACAATGCAAGAGAACTCAACAACTAATTTCAGATTGGAATACATAATATTAGTGACTTCTCTTATTTCCTTGATTTTCCTTCTTCTTTAAAAGATTTTTCTTTTCAACTACAAAATCACTAGACCTAAAGTTTTATTTTAGGATTCCAAATCCCCAAACAACAAAAAAAAAGGAAAAAGAAAGAGAAAATGGTGGTTCAAAAACCATTAAAAATAACTATTTTCTTCTAGAGAAAGAAGTCTGTAGAGAGAGGACTTTTTTGTGTGTATACTCAGACTGTGCATGCGTTGTTGATAAATGTAACACAAAGGCCCGACCCATTTTGAATTTATTTCTAAAGTTTTCATGAACTTCTGTTGATACAGTAAAGTATATGAATAATGAAATGCTGCCAACTTTGTGGCATTTTGCTTTTGAAACATGAATAGTTTTATGTCATCTTTTGAAAAGGAACTTTAAAATTGGTACCAAAATAGACGCCAATGTTTCATTGTTTAGGCGAAAGAGATTCCCTAAGCCAGTCGGCTTCGAAAAGCTACAGCGAAACACATCAGGTCCACTAATGCGCCCTTGACTTGAACCACCCACAACTACACCCCTCGCAAGGAATATACATATCATACATAGGGATAGGGGTCATGTGGCTGTGGTTTTTAGGCTCATGGTATAAATGGACATAAACAAAACCCCAACACCCACGTTAAATAGTGCCCATTGGCTGATAGTTTTGCCCTTCTGCGTGCGAGTTTATAGTGGAAAAATGTAACAACAAAACAAAACTATTGGCTAGCAGTGGAGATGCCTGATGCTTCTTTTATCAACGGATTAACTATAAAAATTAAACTATTCATAAACAGTTGGTTTTACTTAACTTACATTTTAATTTTATTTATAATGTATATAATAGTATCCTGTCATTTATTTAGTTCGTGTTGTTTGTGTTTTGGACAATTAAAAAAAATTGGATTAATCAAATTACAAGCAGTTATGTGATTTAATAAAAAACATTTTTTGTTACATATGATTGAGAAGGGCATTTAATTATATTTTATAGTATTTTTGAACAGCAATTTCGAGAATATATATATATATATATACTATTTTTCACCAGTTGCGAAGCATGTGATTTGAATTTTTTTGACGTATAATTTTTTTTATATTTATTACTTTTTAATAAATATAATTTTAACATGTATCTATAATATTTGTATTTGTAAAATTCAAAATAAATCAATTTATTAGTAATTAATAAAAAAATATAGACAATAATAATAAAAAAAATTTAAAAATCTTAATAATATCTCTTAATAAATTTGACATGTTTGTTATGATACTTAGAGCAAGTGAATTTGTTGTCTTCACTATTTGGATAAACTTTAGCAGTACATTTCAAACAAAAGTCAGTATTAACAGAAAGTTTATTCTTAATTTTTGATATTTTTACTTTGAAATAACATTCAAGTCCCTAGAAAAAAAAACATATATATATTTATCATATATAGCCAAAAATCATTCAAATTTGTTAAAACATAATTTAAAATATCACTTACATTGAATGAGAGTTATAGTACTTGTTTTAAACTCACTTGAGGTGCTTTTTTTTATCTTTTTTATATTTGATAGAAAACATAAATCACTTTTCTCCAACATATATGAATTATGGCTATTAAAAAGAATAACTAAAATAAGTAATACAATTAAAAAAATAAAACACATTAAATATATAAGAAAATACCAATTAAATAATATAAAATATTCACTTACGAATCTCATAGCTCATCCATTTGTAATATATTTGAATAAAATGAAGAAGGAATCATATACCTTGAATTAAAATTCAAAAGCAATTATTGTAAAATCTAAATAAAATAAAAAAGAAATTATATACCTTAAACCAAAATTTAAAAGCAATTATTGTAAAACCTAAATAAAATGAAAAAAGGAATTGTATACCTTAAACTAAAATTTAAAAGAAATTATTGTAAATTTCAAATAAAAAAATAAAATTACCTTTGTAAATAGAACAATGAACATTTGATAATGCAACAATTGGCTTCTCCTCACTATTTCTATCAAATTCTTCAACAATTTCTCCTTCATTTTGAGTTAGATCATCCCATAAAATTAATTCCAATTTTTGTAACCTATATATATAGGTACATATATACATATATATATAATTAAAAAATATAATTAAATTAAATGATAGTATAATTAAAAAATTAAAAAATAATCATATATCATTAATGATTGCAACACTTCTCCTCCAACTACCATTATTTGTTTTGAAAATTGAATTAATATAAACCACAATACTTAAAAAATCTTTAAAAGAATATAAAAAATATAAATAAAATAATTCCTTACATGTATATTATAATATAAAATATTACAATTACAATATTAAAAAAAATGACCATACCATGTAATTTATTTATTTTTTTGCTTCCTCTAATTGCACTTTCTTCAATATTAAGTGTTTTTTTATGGTAAATTGCTTCATCCCATCTTCAAGAGAATCAATTACTGTTGGTAGACATATTGATCAAATTATTGATGGAATAAAAAACAAAAACTACAAATTTCAAATTCACATTAAAACAAAAGCCTTCATATAGAGAATTTTTTCCATATGATAATTACAGTTAGATTTATAAAAAAGTTTAAATTCCAATTGTTTTAATTTAAATTCTAATTAGAGATTACAAATTCTTATTAGAGTTGGTTAATCCAAGGAAGCTAATTCTTTGCAACATAATAATTACGTTGGCCACAAATCAAATATTTTTAATAAATTAATGCTAAAATTTTAATAATGTAATTTTTCAACATAATATTCATGTTGGCCACAAAGCAAATATTTTTAATAAATGAATGCTAAAATTTTGATAATTTAATTTTATTAAAGATAAAATCGAAGTTAACATAATTAAAATAGAAAACATATTTTCAATAAAATTATAATTATATGTTAATTAATTTCATTTTATTAATCTAATTAAAATAGGAAAGAAATTTTTTTGTCAAATTAAAGTTATATGTTAATTACTTTAATTTTACTTTTATTAGTAAATGACTAAATTATTCAATTTTTATATAATAATGAGTGAAGAGTTCTTCGTAATTTTACTTGTCTCATTTTCATATATTTATATATATTTATTATCCATTTAGATATAGATATATCATATTATATATCTAGCTATCTATCTATTTATATATGATATTATCTATTATTATTATTATTTTATATAAATATATATTATAGGGTTAGTGGGGAGTGAGATTTGAATCTCTCACCTCTGTTAAGCCAAGCCACATAAGGGGAGGATTAAGCCATTAAAAGTAAGGTTTGCTGACATTATTATTATTATTATTATTATTATATATAGAATGTTTGTCATGTTTTACCTAGTAGGTATATTCAGAGTCAAGTATTGATTTTGCTACTACTACTCCTTGCCATTTGAACTAGGCAAGTGAAGGTTATTGTGTTTTAGATATTACTATTATTTTATTATATTGTATTGTTAATGGATAATTGATGAATCAAATTGGTGATATAAGCAAAGCAAGAAAGCATTGATAGAATCCACGTAGATACGCGCTAATGGTGCGCATTACGCCATTAGTATTAACGTTCTTCTTCTTCTTCTTCTTCTTGAGATAAGAGTAGAAGTAGAGGCAAAAGAAAATAAAAACAAAAAAAAAGGCGCCTTCTTTAAAACCAAAAAAAAAAAAAAAAAAAAATCCTCATGCAAAAGAGATTCAAATTCGTCACGTCGTTTAATACTATGACACTAGCTGATTCACGTGAATTGTGTTTCTAGGGTGTGATCACCGACTCCGTGATTTTTTTTTTGGTTTTGCTTAGAAACTGATTTCTGTTTTTGGCGTTTGTGTGGTGGTTTTTGGATGGGAGATACAGAGAGTTGCAGTAGCAGAGCAGTGGATTTTGTGCCGAGTCAGAATCGAAATCAGAGGCAAAAAGTTGAGGTTTACAACGAAGTACTATGTCGACTCATGCACTCTAATGACGAAGAAGCAAAGCTTCCTGGCTTTGAAGATGAGCTCTGGGCTCATTTTCATAGACTTCCTACTAGGTAGCTAATCCAATCCCTAACCTCCTTTTGATTCAGATTTTTTTTTCCTTTGTTTAAAAAAGAAAATGAGTGAAACAAAAGCAACGAACATGATTTTTGGTGATAAATTTCAAATTTAACAAAAATTTTAGTGTTTGCTAAACACAAAACAGTTCTACATATTCTGCTGCTCTTCTTGTTCTTGTTCTTGTTCTTCTTCAATTTTTTGCTGAAGAGATTGATGCCGAACGGATAAACTTCCTAATCGGATGTTATATTAGACTTCTTCTCTAACTGGAGTTGTTGTGTTTTTTTTTTTTTCCAATTTTTTATTTCCAACAGACCAATCTTTATGTTATTGTTATTATTACTATTATAAAATTCGGAATCAACTATGAAACGTGATTGACCAAACAGCTGCTGTTGATGTTAGTTTTAATCAGATTATTGGTGTAGCGTAGTGATGAGTGATCTAATTTGCTTGTTTTAGGTATGCTCTGGATGTGAATGCAGAGAGAGCACAGGACGTTCTAATGCATAAAAGATTACTTCAATTGGCTTATGATCCAGCTACTAGACCTGCAATTGAAGTCCGCCTTGTACAGGTATAAAAATACAAGATTCCTACATTGTTTACTCAGTGGCCTTTGGTTCCTTGACTTTTTGATACTTTTATTTTGGCTTATGCTATCTTGAATATTCTTCTAGATTCTGCCAAGGCGTGTATCATCATCATTATTATTTTGTTATCAATTATTGGTAGGGTGGTTATGCCTTATTCCATAAGTTTTCTGATAAAATATTGCGACCAACTTGACTCCTATGCAATAAAAAATTTGTATTAATAGTATGATGGATGAAGACATTTCTGATTTTTTGAAAGTGAATTCCTTTGAAAAATTGAACCATTTCTGGAATGAGTTCCTTTCCGTCATAACTTGCGGTTCATTTGAATAAAAACATAGTAATTTACTGTATCTGTAATCGTTTAAGGTGAATAAATGTAATGTAGTTTATTGAACAATCATTTAAAGGATGTAAAACTATATTACACTTTCAGTTCATGGTAGAAAAAATGTTGGAAATCAATAGTTGAGTTTTGATTTGCAAGGCAAAGGCATGTCTAATTTCATTAAGCTTCTTCTTGATTCATCACCTGAATGGTCTCGTTGTAGCTTTTGTGATGGAATGAACTGTCCAATGAGCCTTTCCTTCAAGGCTTTCTAAACTTCTTTTCATACATGGAGGGTTTTCAAATGAAGTGTGACAGCACTTGAAACTGCTGATTTATTGAACTCAACTTGGTGACTTTTTCCAGGGATTTTGTTTTTGGGCTGATGCTAAAAATTTGGTATCTGTTAAGCCAGTTGATTTTCTGGTTCACGTTGTTGCTAAACTAGGATTTGCAATTTTTGTTTTTTGTTGCCTGCTTCCTATTATGTTAACTAATGATAAGTTACCTTTATATTTCTATCTTTATCACAGATTTAGGCTGACAAATGTATCTGGCAGGTTCGTTCTATCTCTGATGGAAATTGTGATGACTCGGTTCATTCTCACTCTCCAAGAAAACTGGAACTTCAGCATTCTGACCATCCCATCAAGCAAAGGCATGGCAGTAAAAATTTTCTTTTGAATTTCTTTTTTCTTACTAAAAAATTATCAATTGGTTAGTAATTTACAAATGTTGTTTTGCTTATTCTCATTCTTAGTATTCTTCCACCGCCAGCCTTTGGTTCATTGCCTGAGCTCGACCTTGCATGTGAAGCTCGAGATAAAGATATCACCGTGATTTCCAGTCCACTTTACTGTCGGTAATAGTTTTGAAAGGTTATCTTCCAACTGTGAATCAAACTAGCCCATGGTTAATATTTCTTTGGCAACTTGGTTTCCGAATCTTGTTGCTGTTCGGTATCCTTACAGCTTCAAATTTGTTCTAAAAGGTTCTCTCCCTATTGTCAAATCTTTTTTTGAAACTGTTGCTCAAAAAGCAAATATTACATTTGTTGTTTATACTTTGATTCTTGTCTTATTGACAGACAACTATGGGTACTTTTTTAGGATGTTGAGCTGTTCTATTCTTCTCCTTTCCAATTTGCTACTTGTATTTTCCTGTACTTCGTTTTGAATCGTTATTATTCTTTGATCCTTCTTGTTCATTGTATATACCTTGTGTTTAAGAATTAAATATTGTTTTTAATTTCTGGAAGTTGCTACTAACTCCTGGTAAAATAATGCTGCAAATTTCCATAATGTTGCAGGTTGATGCATGAAATTACTATTTCAACTAGTGATAAACCGAAACTTCTATCTCAGGTATCTCACCTCTACTTTTTCTCTCCTTTTGAAGTATGATATTTCTAATTGACATATAGAATCTTCATTTTTGTTTCCATCATGTTTTTTCAGTTGACTTCCTTGTTGTCTGAGATTGGTCTGAACATTACAGAAGCACATGCTTTTTCCACCATGGATGGCTACTCCTTGGACGTTTTTGTTGTTGATAATTGGGCATATGAGGTATTGCCTTCCTCTGGCCTTTTATTCTTTCCATACCATTGCTAGACTTCTATTCAAAACTCACATGGTTCACTAAATTCTCAAAGGACACTTTTTTAGGTATAATTGCAGAAAGCCAGTTCTTGGTCTGTTGTCCTCTGTGACCAGAGTGGCATATTAGCTTCTCCATATATTTGATTCGTGCTATATCTTCCCTTCACGTGCTTATTATTTTTTGACAGACTTTTTGTGTCTATGATGAGCAGGAAACTGAGTACCTAAGAACTGTGCTGCTAAAGGAAATTAAAAAGTTCGAGGTAGGCTTTTTCATGCTACTGTAGTCTTTAGTTGATAGACGAGACTTAAGAGAGTTTATGATAGAGAAAAATAATGTGTTTTCTTCATATTCTCCTAAATATGTTTTTCTTAAGCCAGCCTTACTGGTGTCATGTTTATGTCATTATATTGGATAGTTTGAAATGCAGAATAACTTATTCTTGTTAGAAATGCTCCCTTTTTTTGTTTGCTTTCAAATGTTCATAAGGAGGCTTTCAATTAGAGCCGCTCATTTTTGTTGTCCTTTACCACAACAGTCTTTAGAGTAAAATGCTACACTACTAAAATAAAAAGAGCATTCAAGACGTTGGGAACTCAATAAGAGCCGCTACCACCTTGTGGCTGTGAGTCTCTGATCATTCATGATTATCCAATGAACAAATTCTTTTTTATTTTCTTTTTGCACTCAATAACTATAACACGAATGAGTTATTGTTTGAACCTGCATCATGTCCTCCCTCCCACTCCCCTTTTTCTTAATGGTTCCTGGTTTGTCATTGCAAATGAAAATGCAGATTATGGCCGTTAATGTAATTTCACAGTATGTGATGCATCGGCTTATACTTGATAATTTGAAGTGCAATGCAGAAGAATACTCCGTTGAAATCAAATGCCAATTACCCTGATGCGGCGCAAGAGCAAAAGGGAATCTATCATACGCATAATATTGTAAATGTACCTGCTGACCGAATGGATGTCTGGGAAATTGATCCAAGCCTGTTGAAGTATGAAAACAAAATTGCATCGGGATCCTTTGGAGATCTGTGAGTTCTCGTAATCTTTTATAGCCAGGCTTCACTTGGTAACCGTATTGAATGGCATGATTTCACTGAAACAGGTATAAAGGTACATTCTGTACTCAAGATGTGGCTATCAAAATTCTTAGGACTGAACATCTAAACGATAGACTGCGGAAGGAATTTGCTCAAGAGGTCTTCATCATGAGGTCAGCTGAAATTTCAGTTTTAATTTTTGTTGTTTATCTCTTTCTCCAAGGTGGCAACATTTACAATTGAGATATTTCCTAATTTAGTATCTTTCATATCCCTGGAACTGAAGTGAAGTAGCACTCTCATAACATTTTCATTTTATCTGCTAGAGAGCAGAGGCTTATCTGGTGAATGCATCACATGCAATGTTTACATAATATCATAATAACAAGCTCATGGATTATCTGGTTTTTATTGTCCTTGGTCGTTTTTTCCATCTCAGAATGTATATGACATCCAATTATTTTATGCAACCACGCGCAATGGTCAAATGTTTTTACAACGATCCTCCTTCCCTCCCTCCCTCTCTCTCTCTCTGTCTCTCTATGCATTTAATGATGTGATCTGCTTTTGATGTGCTGGATTGATCCCCCTGGCATCTTTTAAAATATATGCTCCCGCTGTGTTCAAGTGTCAAAAATACTATCTTTCGGTCCTCCTTACCAATTGAAATTTACAGGAAAGTCCGGCACAGGAATGTTGTCCAATTCGTTGGTGCATGTACCAGACCCCCATGCTTATGTATTGTGACAGGTAATTTTACATATTTGTGTGATGTGTGTGTATTCATGTTGGTTCATCATATGACTTTGTTCCAGACTCATGAATAGCAAGTTTAATTTATGTACTCTTTTCTGTTTTTATATGTTTCCTGTCACAGAATTTATGCATGGTGGAAGCATGTTTGACTTTCTACATAAACAAAAGCAAAGTTTCAATCTCTCATCATTGCTCAGAGTAGCAATTGATGTTTCAAAGGGAATGAATTACTTGCACCAAAATAACATAATACATAGAGACCTGAAAGCAGCCAATCTTTTGCTGGATGAAAATGGAGTAAGAGATTTATATTGCAGTACTGCTTTGCTGTCTGGCTGCACTTTCTATTTTGTTCTTGTGCTTGCTCTCCAAGTTCAGAAACTGCATGTCCCTTTGTCCTGGTTGGCATACCCTGTGTATCAAGTACCCATCTTGCTACTAGAGATTTCAAATTTAAGATAGAAGCTTTGGGGAACCTAACATGTGCAACTAGTTTTATGACTTTTTTCAGTGTCTTGTTCTCAAAGTCTTCATTTTGTTTAAATCCAGATTGGTTTAAGCCTTGATATATAATGTATCTGTTCAAATATATATATATTAATCTGTAGCTTATTGAAGGCTGGTTATGGCTATACCATGTTGTTGCACTTAAATTTGTTAAAAATTCCCAACTTTTGGCTAACAGGTTGTCAAGGTCGCTGACTTTGGGGTTGCTAGAGTCCAAGATCAGTCTGGAGTGATGACAGCGGAAACCGGTACTTATCGTTGGATGGCTCCAGAGGTCGGTGCTCTGTGTGCTCATTCATGGATATTGACCATTTTACTTATATGATGAGCAGGTTTATTAGCATTATCAAATTGTCATATAGGTAGCAACAGAAGTGCTACAACATATGAACAGAACCACTAGCTTCAACTCTTTATATTACATGTATGATGCAGATTAGTCACCAAATGGTCTTCAACAAATGATTTTCCGTGATAAAAAGTTACAAGAGCTCAAATGAAAAGTGAAAGAAGAATATAAGAAGAAAACTGTGCTTTTGAGCTTCTCTCAATAATTTGAAAGCCGCTTGACAATACATGTGTTTAGCTTTAAATGATGCCCGAGCACATTAGGGATCAAAGAAATCTCAAATTGCGCAGATTGAATACTGGAAGCGCATAACAATTAGGCCGTGAAAGATACAAGCCCGCACAGATATTAGAATCTAGGTTGTGGGCAGTGAGTTTCTGATATGTAATTTGCGAAGGGATAGGCTGAGGGCCCAAATTGAGAGTAGTGGATGTTGTGATAAATTCCAAATAATGTTGCCTTGAGTGCTAAACGCAAAGCATCTTTTCTAATATTCTATAGGGGTCAGCTTGCATGTTATTATGCACAAAATGACGTAATGAATCACTGGATGACTATCAAATAACGTTTTTGTGACTTAGGTTATATCCTCTCTGTTCTCTAATACCTGTTCATTTGGTGTTTGTTGCGTAAAAAGGTTATCGAGCATAAGCCTTATGATCATAAAGTGGATGTTTTTAGCTTCAGCATTGTATTGTGGGAGCTGCTTACAGGAAAGGTAAGCTAGACGGCAGATTTTGATGGAAATGATGTTTCTAGATGGAGATAGGATAGACTTTTTCTCTAATTTTTTTTCTATTTTTTAACATTATTCATTAATTTCTTACTTACTGTTGGTCGCATTTTAAATCAATCATTTATATCTTTGTGATTGATATCCTAGCTTCCATACGAGGACTTAACCCCATTACAAGCGGCAATTGGTGTAGTGCAGCAGGTATCTCTTCGCATGTTTTTGTCAAACGTCTTGGATGGGATAATTTTTTTTATTATCTTGTTTCCTCTGAAAAATTTTGATTGTTGGTGTTGCTTGTGAGTTGCGAACTGCAAATTGCACCTAGACAAAAGGCTTGTGTAGCTATCACCTGTCAACTTAGGTCAGCTAATTGTTATTGTTAATAACTGCTTAATATCCTCTTTTTAAATATAATGTGTTAGCAAAAATACACGGATATATGTTTAACGGTTACGAAATGACCATGTCAAAAAAGGTAATTCTATGAGGTTTTTCTTAGCACAATTTGGTTTGAATGTTTAAAAAAGTTAAAATAGATACCATTATGATGCTTCTTTCAGGTCTGTAAATTTCTTTCGTAGGAGTCCGTCTGCTTAACCTCAAAAGAAAGGGGTCTAGTTAAACGAATGCTTTTACTGGCATGTTTTCAGGGTCTGAGGCCTTCAATCCCAGAGCATACTCATCCCAAACTGGTGGAACTGCTTGAGAGAAGCTGGCAGCAAAGCCCATCTCTGAGACCCGAATTCTCTGAAATTTTAGAACTGCTACAGAATTTAGCCAGAATGGTATGGACAATGGAGAGTTCTTGAAAAAAAAAAAAAGTTTCTCACATTCTACTCCCTGTATTTTGAATGCTTGATGATCTTATGACAGGTTGCGGAGGAAAAAGAGGATGGGCAGGAAGACAATTCATCTAAACGAGCTGTAAAATCAATTAGGCGCAAACATTGAGATGACAAGATGTGAGAATATTGTATTTTCTTTTTCTTTTTAGATCATGCAAAAACCTGTTGAGCACCTTGATGTAAAGATTTAATAGGACCACGTTAGCTAATGTTGACATAGAATTGTCAATAGTGCAATCGCTTTCAAAATGTAGAGCGTAGCTGCACTTTTTATATGTGATCTATTGTGGTGTTTATTTTATTGACAGAAGAATAGTTCAACCACTTTCAGAATTAATAATACGTTCTAGCCAAATTTTAATCTTTTTCTCAGGTTCATTTATCCAAACAATTTGCTGTTGAAGATTTTTATCTATTTCTGGCAGTGCATTCGTTGAGAAGTCACTGTGAAAGGAAATTCTTAGCCTTTGAACAGTGTACAAAAAAGGTGCAGAATAAATAAATTGCACAACATACGTGTAATGTCCTAGGACCATAAGGTGACAACAACAAATCTAGAGAATGCGAAATCAAAATATATTCCGGGTACTGTTTCCGCACTCCTGTGAAGTTTAAATTTATAAAGAAGAATGCAATGCTGTGCCTACCTTTATAAATTAGATTAGACACAAAAAAGAGAATTTATGCAAAAAGGAAGAATACTGTCAATGCTGCCAAATTGTACACAAGAAGATTAGAACATGTTCACCCAGAAACACGATTTTTACCTTTATTCCCCATATATCACTTGAAAATGCATGCTGTCCTCAGCCATCCATTTAGCTTAGTGCATGCTAACTTTCGCAATATCAAAATTTGACATTTTAATCAACATAAATTTATTCTACGAAAAGATTTATATATATATATATATATATATATATATATATGTGGGTGATTATTTGTTCCCCAAACATTGCATTAAAGTTCTTCTAATGGACTCTCTAAGAAAGTCCTTAAAAACTCATCGTTCTCCAATGAAGCAACAAGAGAATCACCCGGAAGCAGAAGAAGAAAAACAAGCTCTTTTGGATCACCACGACGATTACCAGATGGCACAGTCCTCGGACTCTAAAGATCGAAAAGAAGTAGCGGTCAACATTGACGCTGATAATGCTTCTAGCAAAGAAACTGAGGCTACCGCTAAAGCTAGCTGTGGAAGTTCAGGAGGTAAGGTTTCTGGAAAAGCAAAGGTGCTCAAAGTTTCCTTTGAAGACATATTAGATAAAGCTATCCGCCGAAGGAACGAGAACTCTGTGGAGCAGGCACATCACCATCTGTTTTCAAGTGATTCTTTCAGAAGAAACTCATGGAAATCAGTAGTGAACAAAACCAAATCAAGATTGGTAGACCTACCTGAGGGTCAATATCAAAAAAGTGGATTAGCAGACTTTAGTGGATCTTTTGGGGAAGACAGTGATCATCACGAAGAAGATGACAGTGATGACATACCAGAAGAATATAAGGAAATGACTCTAAGTGTGTTGACAATTCTTCAACGAGTGATGCTCGTTTTGGTCGTAGGAGCCTTAGTTTGTACCCTTTCCATTCCTCCAATAAAGAAGCAAACACTGTGGGATCTTCCCATGTGGAAATGGGAAATATTGGTTCTGGCACTGATCTCTGGCCATTTAGTGTCAGGTTGGGTAACTAAGATTGTTGTGATCTTCTTTGAACAAAAGTTTCTTTTACGACAAAGAGTTCTATATTTCGTTTATGGGTTGAGGAAAGCTGCTCAGAATTGCCTCTGGTTAGGTCTGGTCTTGCTGGTTTGGCGTTGGATTTTTAATAAAAAAATTGATGAGATTGAGAGTAAAATCTTGCGGTATGTGACCAAGATTTTGGTGTGTTTATTGGTAGGAACATTTATATGGCTCTTGAAAACCCTTGTTGTCAAGGCTCTTGCTTCATCTTTCCATGTCACTACGTTTTTTGAAAGAATCCAGGAGGCTCTATTCAATCAATATGTAATTGAGGCGCTCTCAGGCCCGCCTCTGTATGAAAGGCAGGGAACAGATGAAGAGGAAGAGGCTGGTGCCGTCAAGGCAATGCCTGCAAAGAGTGAAAGTGTGAAACCAGAAAAATGCCCTACTGTTGGGAAGAGGCCTAGCTTTTCGAGGACAATGCCAAGCAAGAAGCATGAGGAAATTCCAATTGAGCAGCTGCATAATCAGAATCATAAGAATATATCAGCTACAAATATGAGGAGAATGATCAATATAGTTCGTCACGGCACCTTGTCTACTTTGGATGAGCAAATACTAAACTCAACCAACATTGAGGATGAGTCTCTGTTCCATATTACAAGTGAATGCCAGGCCAAAGAGGCAGCCAAAAGGATATTCCTGAAGGTGGCAAAGACAGGTTCCCAGTTAAGTTATCCCATGTCATTCCTGGTTCTCTATTGCTATTATATTACTGAAGTTTAATTGGTGTCGTAATGCTTTTATAATGTTAATTTCCATCAGATATATTTTTCTTGAGGACATGTTGCGCTTTATGGCTAAAGAAGAAGCTCTGAGGGCAATGCGCCATTTTGGAGAAGGATGTGAAAATGAAGGTATAAGCAAGTCATCTCTTAACACTTGGCTGGTAAGTACTACAAATTGCTATTGCTTGTACTGCTCTAGTCTCTGTGCGTTGTTTTAAACAGAAATTGGCTAAAATGATAATCTGTTGCCAACACAAGAACGGTATGATAAAGAACAATGAAACCTACAAGCGTGCAAACTGTACTTTCTTTCCTTTCAGTAGAACGCAGTGCGACAAGCTAAAAATACCATTTGTCTAGGTTAATGCGTTCAGAGAGCGAAGAGCGCTGGCATTATCTCTCAATGATACAAAAACAGCTGTAGATGAACTTCACAATATGTTGAATATTCTTGTAGCTATCGTCGTTACCATAATCTGGCTCCTGATTCTTGGAGTTCCTATCACTCACTTCCTAGTCTTCATAAGCTCCCAGCTTCTCCTAGTGGCTTTTATATTTGGTTATAGCTGCAAGACAACATTTGAAGCAATCATATTCTTATTCATAATGCACCCATTCGATGTGGGTGATTGCTGTGAAGTGGATGGAGTTCAGGTAAAATATTCTCAAGGTTCTTGATTTTACATTCCAGTGATAGGTGTACTCCTTGTGCCATCAAAGGTTCCATTGTTTCACGTGATCTTATCTACTCTTATGTTTTTTGTTGAGCCCCAGATGACAGTGGAAGAAATGAATATATTAACTACTGTATTCCTGAGATCTGATAAGCAGAAGATCACATACCCCAACAGTGTTCTAGCTACCAAACCTATTGGTAACTTCTACCGAAGTCCACATATGGATGAGGCAATTGATTTCAGTATCCACATCTCCACTCCAATGGAGAAGATCAACATATTGAAAGAAAAAATAAAAAAGTACGTTTCTACATTCTGTTCTGTTATACATAAAATCATATTCTAATACATTTATCTGAAATTGAAGGTATGTTGAAGGCAACAATGATCACTGGCATCCAAATCCAATGATAATCATAAAGGATGTAGAGGACATGAACAAAATCAATATATCACTTTTTGTGTCGCACACTATGAACTATCAAAGGATGGTGGAGAGATGGAGTAGGAGATCGCTTCTGCTGGAAGAAATGATCAAAATGTTCAAAGAGCTGGAAATTGAGTATCGCCTGTTGCCTGTGGATGTGAATGTACGAAATATGCCGCCCTTGGTTTCAAATAGACTTCCTTCAAATTGGACTGCTTGTGCCAAATAAGTAAACACTATAAGACCAGACTTCAGATGATGACTACTTGGTTTTCTTAATGAAAGGAATAATAAAATGCATCTTTTTTTTTTTACCTCAATATTCATCTCAGTGTTATAAAGCCAATTAGTTGTTAATTTTTAAATATATTTTTGTGAGATATCACCGTAAGTGGATCTCACGTATTTAATAGAGAGAAATTGAGTCTAAAAGTTATTATTCTAATAACAAAATCTTTTCCCATTTGAATTAGGCCTCAAACTCAATAGAATGTATCATTATGATGTATGATAATGTGACAAACTGGACATTTAAGTCTTTTTTAGAACAACATAACCACTTTTATTAGCATATAAAAAAACAATATAATAGGCCCAACAACTAAGAAATTGAATAATAGTCCATATCATTACAAACCCATATTCAACAAACATTAAGGCAGAAAATGAGTTTATGTACCAGCAGCAGTAGCGGCACTAGTAGCTATGTGTTACGACCCACAAAGTCTAGCCCACCCTAAGACTTGTGGTGCATGCGTATGGGCGAGAAAATTCGGTCAAGGCAAGCCAAAGAGAGCTACTTGCCACCAAGGCCATGTCCAACGCCTGGGAAAATGCGAGAAGCCTCTAAAACATGCTAGAAGGTTGCTAGAGTTGCTAAACTCAAGGGCAAAATGCCTAGGCCAAGTAAAGAACCCAAGAGCATATGGGAAGGCTCTAGAGAGCTACGGAAAAATAGCAATGCAATATGCTGCCAGCCATTTCAAGAAGGCCATCCAGAAACTTTCATCAAGGAGCAAAGGTGCCAACCTTCCGAAAAGTGCCCATGCCTCCAATGCTTGCTGCCCATACTAGGCTATTCAGCCAACATTTAGAAACTTCCCCTCCCTTTATACATAGTAAGAAGCTTCTATGGAAAGCTTTGTACATATGCTGTTTGTAGAAATGTCTAGAAGAAATAATTGTAGCCACACATTGAGGAGGTGGAAAACCTATATAAAGGCCAGTCCTCCCATTTGTAAATGATGATGAGAATTTGTGAAGAAACCTAATAAAACTTCACATTTACTCTCATTCAAGTGCTACTCAATTTACGTCCCAAACCTCTTTTTGCCCACTTGCTCACTTAAATCCCGCTGCGTTCCAACTTTTAGGCTTATTTAGTTCTACTTCACCCACATTATAAATTAAATACTATGCATTTTAGCTAACCTCTAAGGCTGAGCATGTGACATATGACTGCAAAGGAGAGAAATACTTAAAACTTATTAATCTAGCAACGGTCTTGAGAATGTCGTTGTTGGAGAGCAGATAAGATGTGGTGAAGCTTAGATATTGAAGTAGAAAATATGAGTTTTATCGGTCAATCTTTCTTCCATAGTTTGTTGGAATCCAATAAAATCCTACTGTAATATCAGCCCGTTAAAAAGCTATCATCCTATCACTGCAATATCAACAAGATCCACACATATTAAACTTTATGCTCAATAAAATTATTTATTAACAACAAAATAACATATGAACAAGGGATAAAGTCGAAAGTGAAAAGTGGGAGCCCTACGAGCATCCTTTTTTACGTGGTTGAAAACGAAACAGGTAAACAAGAAAAGAGACAGATAATCAAAAGCTGAAGCCAAGAATCGAGCTAATCACTGCCAATTGTAAATCCGATGGCAACTCCGGTGAAGGTATACGGACCACCGTTATCCACTGCTGTTTCTAGAGTCTTAGCTTGTCTCCTTGAGAAAGATGTGAATTTTCAGCTCATCCCCATTAACATGTCCAAAGGCGAGCACAAGAAGCCCAATTTCCTGAAGATTCAGGTTCTTACCGTTGTCTGCACATTAATTTTTTTATTTCTCGTTCCTTCTATATCTTTAAACTATTATTAACCAACTGCCTTTCTTAATTCTTGACTCTGTAACAGCCGTTTGGGCAAGTACCGGCGTTTCAAGATGAAAGCATCTCCCTCTTCGGTATATGCATATACATATAACTTCTTGTAATAAAAAATATTAATTCCTTGTGTTGATTGTTTGGCTTAAAGATGGTGTTTTTGTTTTTGATTGATTGCAGAGTCAAGAGCAATATGTCGCTACATATGCGAGAAGCACGCAGAGAAAGGAAACAAGGAACTGTATGGGACAAACCTATTGGCTAAAGCATTAGTAGACCAGTGGCTAGAAGCTGAGGGGCAGAACTTTCACCCATCAAGCGAAGCGTTATTGTTTCAGCTCGTATTCGGGCCTAGAATGAAGATCCCTCAAGACGAAGGAGTAATCAAGCAGAGTGAAGAGAAGCTGGGAAAGGTGTTGGACATTTACGAGAAGAGGCTTGGAGAGAGTCGATTCTTGGCTGGGGATGAATTCTCATTGGCCGATCTGTCTCACTTGCCTAACGCACACTACATTGTGTATTCAACTGACAGGGGAGAGCTTATAACTTCCCAGAAGAATGTGGGGAGATGGTGGGGTGAAATTTCCAGCAGGGAATCTTGGAAGAAGGTGGTTGAAATGCAGAAAAGTGGTTGATATTGGTGGGTAGGTGATTGGGTCTTGCTCTTGTTCTTTGAAATTGATCCTCTGCTGCAATAATAACAGTGTTTTCTATAATCACATTTTATCTAGTTTCACTTCAATGGTAAACGCTTTATTCAACTGTGTTTCAGACTCTTTATCCACTCTGTTTCAAACTTTCCTGGTTAACCATCCAATTTGGTGTGCTTGTAAAGCCTTTTAATGTGCACTTCAAGTGTGGAGTTCAATTCTCACTCTTTTTCTATCCTATTTGATGTAATGGTAAACGCTTTTAATGTACCACTTGAGATATGGAGTTCAATTTCCACTATTCTTCCTTCCCCTAACTACTAACAATACTAACCCTATCTTTAGGGAAAAGAAAAAAAAAAAAAAAAATCTCCTGCCATGCGATGATCAACGTAAAAAAAAATCCTAATATTATTCTACTTTAGCATAATCACTTTTTTTTTTTATTCAAATTGGGCTATTATACCCGCTATATATATAACACCTTTAGTGGGAGGAAATGGGGGACGGTGGTTCCAGAGTTCTCTGATCCCTCTGCCCCCCTTCTCCGTTTTGCAGGATAACCTAGTTTATTCTTACTTTTGCTCTGTTTTCGTTACCTTTTTCAGGATTATATCCTTTACTGCCTCTTTGGTTTGGTTTTTGCCCTCCTCGGTGGAGTCTAGTTGTCCATCTTGAAGGCGGTGGTGACTGCCGTTCGCTCCTGGTGCTCTCTAACAAGCTCGTCCTCAATACAGTTTTCATAAAGGAATTCTCCGGCTGTGAGGACAGCTTTTCTTCTAGGATATCGCAACTACCTTCCGCTGCAGGCTTTCAACGGCTCCAGGTGATGGTAGCGGGGTTGTCTCGTCCGGAGCAGCTAAGGCGTGGCTTTGGTTTAAGCGCTGATTGATAAACAACGAGCAGTTTCTTGGCAGATTTGTTTGATTCCCTCTGTCCTTGTCGCCGGAGAGTTGCTACTTCAAGCTTCTGTTTTTTCAGATCTCCGTTGCCTTGAAGCTGTTATTGGCAGAGGTGCTTGATCGTGTGCAATCCAAGCCATCGTAATGATTTACTCTGTCTGTTAGTGCTGCAAACATATGAGCTCTACTTTCTTCATCTGATATGCCTTTTAGACACTAAGGTTATGTGTAGTTTGTTCTTATGTTTGTATTCAACCTGCAGCCTTTGCTAACCTTTGGAACTCTTTGTTTAATGAAATTATCATGTTCAAAAAAAAATATATATATATATATATTTTTTAAAAATCACTCGTTAATGTTTTTAACCAAACAAATATTATTATTAATATAAAAATGAATCCATTCAATTTGATTGGCAGGCATGCTTCTAAAATTGAAAATTTTCAATTAAATTGAAGGATGATTTTTACTTGTACATATTTAATTATTGAATGTGATATATACTTTTTATATTGTATATTCAATTGTCTTTCTCTTTAAAAAATTATCAGGTTAAGAGTTTTTTCTCCAATTTCAAAATTTTTTTTTATATTTGATTAATAAAAATATAATATTATTATAAATTTAATTTTTAAATACAATATATTCAAAATAAATAAATAAAATTTCTGAATATAATTAATCAAAAAAATGGAATACATACATGTAACTTGGTGGTTTTAGTTGATGTTCAAAAACTTGGTGGTTTTACTGCCTCCTGTGGGCGGGAATACACAGCTCCAGCCTCCAGATATAATAATAATATCACACTTTATGCCTCCGGCCGAATGGGGCTTCTAATGAATTTGGGCCTCACAACGCAATGGAAATGGTTGATCCATGAGTCCGATTTATAGTCTCAAAATGAAGATAACGTCAAAGGAATATCTCCTTTACAAATTACAACCTCTAATTTCGGCATCCCACATCTAATTTCATTGTTCTTCTTCACCATCAGGTTTCATGCATGCTCTGAGAGAGCTCCTACAACCTTCTTCCGATTTTATGCATGCTCAGAGGGAGCTCCTGCAATCTTCTTCTCTGATTTTGGCTCCTGGGACGAGCTTGTGGGATCTCTTAGCCGCTCTGTCTTCTTTTGTTCTGTTGGTGGCAAAGAAATTATAAAACTATATATAGGTGCTATTCATGTTCAACCTCTCTGAAAATCCAAAAGGATATATTGTATGGTGAGAACCTCAATGGGCAATATGCCGATGACATGAGAGAGACGGTTTGGCTCGGAGGACAACAGTAATAAGGAGTACGCGTGTTTGGAACCTAGTTAGCTTATGTAATTATTTTCCAGTTACTTCCTGTAATTGTTTGGTTATCTGAATCGCTTTTGCTTAGTATAGTCAGCTACTAACAATATATATAAACACTAGGCTGATTGGAAATTTAATTTTATTACAATAGATTGCTAATCATAATCTACTATGATTCTGCTTCACCGGAGGATGTCATTGTCAAGTGAAGGGTACATAAAGCAACCAAGGTTGAGGTTAAGGTTCTAGCATACCATTCTATTCTGTTGTTCTCGGGCTACGTAACATTGCAGACAACTGCATGTCATTACAATTATTCATACGTTGTCGACTTCAGTCGAATCAGAACAGTTGTATTGAATTTATAATTCTATTTTAAAGTCTCAAGGACAGCATTATGTTATCCGAATTGGTCCGGTCCGCTTCCGGAGTTCTAATAAGCATTTCTCTCGACTTGCATAGTTTCTCTTAGCATCAGTCTTTCTTTATACTCTTTCAACTCTCTCCTGTATCTTTCCTTGTCTTTGAGTCCAATGTTCTGGTAAACCTAAAAAAAAAAAATAAATTAGCATGAGATTGCATGTGTTTTTTATATCCATTTTCGTGCCTGAAGAATCGGCTGCCTCCTCCGAGTGTATTGTACCCATTGCATACAAGTAATTCCCTTCGAACAGATCCACGATTGCATGTCAAATGAGTTATAAATTATGCTAGACGCAATATGAACAATGCACCCATAATATGTTCACTTTTTTTTTTTCTTTAAACTTACCATCCTCTCCTCTGCGCTGAGATTGCTCCATGACTGACCTATAATTTTGGTAAACTCCCTTTCTCTATTTGGGTATAGCGATTTGAGCTTATAGTGCTTTTCAGCGAAAAAGAAGTTATAGCCACTTCTATTGGGCTTTGGGTAGCTAGGGTCACCAGCTCTTTTACTTCTCCTTCTCCGACGACCAGAAGGGTGAGCTCTACGGTTGCCCGTGTATGGTACAAGAGCATTATTACATTGGGAAATGGAAGAAGGTGATTGCTGTGGTTGATCCGGATGATAAAGTACTCCACTGAGAACCTGGGAACCAACTTGCACAGATACTAGATAACCGCAATCAAATTTCCCATCAATGGTTCCAAAGGCCGAAAAAGATGAGGACCCTGGATATACAGGAAGGAGGATGATATTAGCAGACAATTAATTTTGCATTCCAGACTTCATGCAGAGATCTCTGTTTGCTTCTTGGCAACAACCATTATGTTTTTCATATTCATCACTACAAAATTCAGACTACATTTTCTCCATCTCGTTCTCACAGGATTTATATATATATATATATATATATATATATATATATTAT
The DNA here is from genome assembly GCA_947683625.1 of Mallotus nudiflorus. Lineage (NCBI taxonomy): Eukaryota > Viridiplantae > Streptophyta > Magnoliopsida > Malpighiales > Euphorbiaceae > Mallotus > Mallotus nudiflorus. The sequence continues at coordinate 1,128,198 of CANTUR010000228.1, forward strand.
ATATGCAGCAGTTCAACAAACACCAAACATGAGTACAGACATCCATCAAAACAAATCATAAAGGAATGACGAGGATTCACTCTGAAATGAAATAGCTACAAGTAAGGATACTACCAAGTGCTATAAGACAGCATTAAATTCTGTATTCATCTTGCTTTACTATGATAAAAAAGGTATTGACAAATTTTATCCCACCAATATATACCATGATACAGACAACAGCTAAACAAAGTTTCATAAAAACATTGAATATATAACCACATAACTGAAATTAAAAGGTTAATGTAGTGGGACCACCAGAAGAAAAGGAGGACTTATAAATCTCCAAAGTGCCCACCTTCACATCAAATTATAGATATTTCACCATCAAATATTCTATACCTATAACTGTAATTCCAAACACCTAACAACTGACGATATATCTAACTCAAAACATAGAAATTTATACATGGGGCTGAAATTAAACCAAAACATTTGTGGTGTGTGGCTAAAGATCTTTTTATCCACTTCACATACATATCTCTAACAGTAATCAAATGAAATGGATTGGCAAAATTAACTCACTTTCATTAGGTGGATCAGGACAGTCCTTTATCACTTCAGGAGAATATTCCACAATAGCTAATTCAGGTCTAAACGAAGAGTTGCTTGCAGGAAATGCAACTGCAGGACAACAGAATTGATAAATCCAAACAGATCAAAGAGAGATCAGCTAATAACAGACAAACCCTATAACCATATATGACTGTGGACCAAAAAGAAAAAAAAGGTAGTGAGTCATGGGTGAAGTCAATGCAGAAAAAATCATGCAAATAAAAAAAAAGGACGAGGAAGCCAAGACCTTACATTTACCTGTTGGTGAACACATGGGACCTTGAACCTTAAAGAAGTGAACTTGTTCGTAATGGTAAAGAAGACCACAATAATGTTTTCTCAACACAAAAGAAGCGCTTGTTGTTGTTGGAGAGAACTTAAACACAGAACCCACTTCCCTCCATTTCTTATCAGCAACAACCTACAAGTCATTTTCATTTGTTGTTACTTCTTTTTGTATGATTACATTCTAAACTATATGAATCAAAACGAGTACAACCAGAGACTTACCTTCTCGTAGCCACCTCTTTTCGTAGCCTCTACATATAAAACATGCAAATCGAGCTCCTGCCCTCCAATCACAGGAATCCTTAAAAAACATAAAACCAAAAATAAGAACCAAAAGCACCAGACAAACACACACTATACATCTTAACTTCCATTTTAAAAAAAATCGACCCACGTCCACACATGAAGCGAACTTGATAAGCCCAGCAATATTTTAATCGAAGGAAGAAAACCCAAAAATAAATCTATGAGAAAACGGGGAGAGGGAGAGAGAGGACTTACATAAACTTGGTATTCATAACAGAGTGAAAGCGCCTGAGAGTGTCCCAGAAGACAGTGGGGTCTTTAACAACGTCATCATGAGAAGCAAGAGGAGCAGGATAATGCTTGTCTTCTTCTACAGCGTCCAGAGCAATTTTCTTGGTCACCGGCGACATTCTATCTCAGTCACCGGAAAATCAAGAAACATGAAAGGAGAGGAGGAAATAAAAAAAGGTAAAAATAATATATATATTTTTTATAATGATGATTCTTCCAAAGATAAGATAGTAATTAAGAGTGTCTAAGACTGAAGCAAAGCAAGAATTAAAGAAGAGAAGTGACCCGTGGGAGGCAACGGTTATACAGTATTGGCTTTATCTGTGTCATTTTTGAATAGCCAACCCAAATACCAGACTGACTTAAGGCAAAGTTATTAATATTTGCAGAGGCTATAAGCTATATATGGTTTTTATTATTATACTCTACAAAAAAAAAAAACGTACTTTTCATTTTTTTATTATTATTTTCATCTTCTACATGCATCTCCATCTGTGTCCATTGTATTTTCCTCTCGTGTCATTCGGAGCCTGACATTTCTGCAGCTGGGGATGCTAAAGCTTTAAAGCTTTGATTTGGTTCGCTTCTTTTTCTAGTCTCTTTTTTCTACCAAACGTTGACATGCACTTGCTCTTCTTCTTCTGATGCACGTCTGACCATATCTTAGGGTACATCTGTAACAAGATATAGGCTTTTAGGATTGGTATCTACTGCACTCCGCTGCATTGAACTTTGTATACATTATCTCATATCAGGATCGTGAAAGAGAGAGAGAGCGTAGAACCATACTCACACTCTTCCGTTGACAAGGGAAATATATTAAACGCTGCATAGTTTTTTTTTTTTACCCATTGATGGCTTGCAAGTCTCGTTTTATATTAAATTAAAATTAATTAATTAAACATATATTGAAGATTAATACAAATTATTTTTACTTAAAAATTTAAATTGAGGATACAATCATTTTAAATTAATTGTTAAAAAATATTTAGGCCCTCATCATTTTAATTTGAATTAATTAGTTAGAATTTAAAAATTTTGAATAGTAATTATATAAAAAATTAATTATAATAAAATCTAATTTTATATTTTCAAATATTATTTATGAAAAATGACCTTCAAAATCATTTAATAGGGGTATAATTCTAATATATTAATATGAAATTTTTTTACCTACAATGGGTATAATACACTTAATAATTAGATGTGAATAATAAAAATAGATATTTTATTTTTATAAATCAAGTGTTTTACACTTAAATTAAATTATAGAGTGTAACACATTTAATATGGACAAAAATCTCTCTATTATTATTATTATTATTATTATTATGTGTTTGGCAGTTTAAATGCTAGAGAATGAATATATTGTATGGGTTTATCCGATATTTATCCCATTATCCATACTCAAACTTGTTTTGGCCTTCCAATTTAAAAGCTTGATGGTCAGGTAAGATATATATATATATATATGGCAGGAAATTTTCATCATGTACCATCTTGTGTGCAAGTCATGTTCATGACTTTATTGCATAATTATTTAAAAAACGAAGTACGACATCCTTCCCAAAAAAAAAAAAACAACAACAACAACAAATTAAGACATGACAATTACTTTGTATTTGAAAATTTTTACAGCAAACGAAGGGCAAAGCGCTAAAATATACTGGATTTAAAGTGACATCTCGAAAATTATGAGAGATTTATCAGAAAAAAAAAAAAAAAGTTAGTGTTTGAATTGTGAATTTTAGACCATTTCATGCGAATGGGAGCTGCCCATCAAAATGGCAAAGTTAGCATACGTTTAGAAAAGAGTAATGCTACACGGAAAGAATATAACTAATTTTTTTTAGCTAGAAAAGATATTAGTTAAGTATGAGGGTTATTAATAATAAATTATGGTAACTTATTGAAATGTAATGCTCATTATGTTTTTGTTGGGTGTCCATCAATTGTCCCGTGGCAGAGGCAAGTGGGCTGAGTCACAATCGAATGTCGTGGGCGCTTGTGTGTGTTGAATGCACTATAAGGCTAGGGTATGCGCTTTTCCTAACACCAATTGGTTTTGGGAGAGTTGGTAGCGCCCGAGGTCCTAAAATTACCTATATAATAAATTAAGTTTTGTCTATTTGTTTAGTAGAATCACCAAGTAAATAACAAAAATTTCCTTCTTCAATTTCATTTGCTATGGTATAATTATAGGGTTCCATCTCATATAAAGTTGATTGAGTACCATTGGTCATTTTAGTTATATCTTCATATACACTATATTCTTTTGGTTTTTTCTCATCTTCATTTGATACATCCAGTAGATTACTTTGGGTATTAGAAAACTTCCCTATTTTAATTAGTCTGCTTGACCTTCTAATTCCATAATGTTTAGAGACTATTTTTTTCAACCATGGCTTGATTAGTGGTTATTTGCTTTGTCTTTCGTATGCTAACACCCACATTTTTCTCCTTTTTAGAAGTAGCATTATCATTGGTTTCCTTAGTTTATTGTCTTTCTTTTCTTACTAGGAGAATGCTGAATGAGAGTTTTAAGTCTTGCACAAATAATGATAACATCAGCATATTTGCATTTGTACATGTTTGAATAAAAGTACAATACAATAAAAATTGTATTTACTAATTAATAAGAGGCAAATACTTGATAAAATTCTATCCATTAGAGTTCCAATTAATTTAATGTATTTGTCACTCTAAAAGGTAGTAAACTAATCAACATGCAGTTGTGATGTTGGTGTTACACAACACTTCGGTTGATTCAAAGCTTGTGACCATATAATGACCCAACCACGTGTGGTTGGTAAATTACTCAAACCTACATCCTCCAATAAGGGATATGGTGCTTGATTAAAACCAAACTGTCTAACCCACAAGTATGGACAGTATGTTACAGGAGACAATGAAGGCCTGATCTGATCGAAAGTTGATGATCTACCACATACAAAAATCCTTCTATGTGTGAAGGTGTAAAAGAAAATCTACTTAATCTCGTGTTGATTTTCCTCTACATCTTTGTACTCGATGAGCTCTAACCAAGGGTTCTTTAATTCTTCACTAGGAAAAATAAAAAGATCTTTTTAGTCCTTACTTTCAAACTGTTGAACAAAGATAAAACATCTTCCTCACTCATAGAATAAGTGTAACTAAAAAGTTGAATTCTAATTAGAAAACCAGAAGATTTTACTTAGACACTTCTAATTTCTAGAAAATATATAAATAGCCAAATTTGATCCAACCACAGAGATCCTCTGAATTTCGAGAATGGCTTATAAGAATGGTAGTAGTTAAGGGATCTATAAGTAAGGCCAAGGAGTATTAATCCAAGAGCAAAAAATTTCCTTGATGCTAAAGCTCTAGCTAAATTAATGTATTCAACAGCTGGCTTCCTAGAACTTAGGCACATTAAAAACTGGCATATTAGCACCCAAAGGAACTTAACATGTTCTTTATCATCTAGATCACCTTTGGACTTAATTCTATGTTAAATTAATAAGTGATATGATGAGTATTTAGTTAATGTAGCTACAAACTTTATTAACTCAAGGTCATCTTCGTCCATTGCACATGCTGCATCTGCCCTAATCATTAGCAAACCAGTCAACATAAACACTTCTCTAAGTGTCATCGATGCTAGTCTAAAGGGGAATACAAAAGAGTTTACACTTAGTGCCTATAAACACATTACAGCATACAAAATATTCAACTGAAAGTGTCATCTGACTTTGCTTATCTTAATAAGTTGGCTTATACCCAATATATTCCACTTTTGGCCAAAAGAAAGACTTAACCTTGTAACCTATTTGATCCATTCATCATGAAGTTTGTGCTAAGACTTCATTATGGCTACATCAAGAGGTGGAAATAAATCTCCACCTCATAGTAACTTAACTTTACTTTCAAGAGGAAAAGGTGACTGAATCAGTACATCCTCTATTTCTCCATATGAGCTTATAGATAGAAATCAAATTAGATTCACTACATGTGGTATCCAATCCCTATATAATATTTCAACATATACGTTTAGGGAGATGTACAAATAACAAATCAAATGCATTACGATTTCAAATATATTAACAAGGTCACACTTGATTTAATGATTGATGGATGCAGATCTATTTTAATTCTTGAAAAGAATGTCTCCATAGTGTCCTGTATAAACAGAAAATCAAGTTACTAGAATCAATATATACATATAAAAAAAATCAAAATTTATCATGTGTACTAGTTTTTAAGGACGGTCTTCTTATTCATCATTCTCCTCTTTTGATACCTCCTTCAGAGTCCAGTTTTTTAGGTATATATATGTCTGTAAGTTCACAATACCATGTGCATGATACTTAAATTTTTTTGTAAGTTCACAATTACATATAAAGATTACATGCTCATTAGTTGTATTAGTCGATTCCTTATTCTCGATCAGAATAAGTGGCGTAAGTGTAGTATTTTTTTAGGACTTGTCAATATGGTATCAATGGTGTGAGTCGAATGATGCTCAATTAGGGGATAATAAAACCTATACCTCCTGGACACCTAATGAGATGTTGCTAAAGGCTTAAGCTTCAAAGGGTTTATCCTGATTAATGGTATGGATATACTCGCCAACGTTGATATTGTAATAGTTGTCAGCGTATTCGATGTTGTAATGTCTAGTAAGTCGATTGAAGGAACAATCTATAATGGATGTTGAAATTTGCTTCTATCTATTGTAGCTTTTACATCTTTGTTTTGAAAATTTAAGAAAAGAATATGGTAGGGTTCAATTGACTTATAAGGTTTAGGGTTATTATTTGGGATGGCAAGTTTGGAATTGGTAGATGAAATTTTAGAAGGGTATATGACTGAAATTAAGAATTGTGTTTTTTGCTTATTGGAAAGTGGCACACTTCTTATTAATGGTTTCAGGAGTACTAAATGGACCGTGTAGCATGGATCATAACCATTCACTTAGATCTTCCTTCTCCATTTTTATTTTGATTAGATGAGTTAGATATCATCTGTTATTTAATATACAAATAAGTATGGATATGACCGTTTTAAATGACTTAATGATGTCATATATATAAGTGTAATTATATCACCAAATTGAAATATTATTACATTAACTTATGGATTCATGTATGTATAATTAAATGTTGACTAACACCATTGTCAACATTCCTTTATAACCTTATTAAAGTGTGATTGAATTATATGCATACACATTTTAGTTTTAAACTCTAATTATGTAATTTGAAATATGTTATGTTATATTACAAATACAATGTAACCTAATATAATATTATCTAACTTTTGTTATAATGTGTTATATTATTAGTTAACATATAATGTGTAATATATTTGATAGTTACTAGACCAAAAGAAGCATTATATGCATAATGTACAATATCTCTGAAGATATATGTAATAGTCAACCTAATTATGTGATTAATGTAATAGTTAACCTAAATTATATTGAATAAAATTTTAATTGTATATGCATATTTAAAATCTAATGTCCACAATTACAACTAGCCTATTATATGTTATATGCACATGTAAAAAAAATAAATGTGTTATATGCATCATGACTTTTAAATTAGTCAAACTAATTAAAAGGCCTCCTAATATGTGCAATTGTATATAAAATATGGCTAAGGATATTAATAAACATTGTAATTGTGTAAAATATGATTACACTATTCTATTTTGACATTTAGTAGTACCAAATGTGTGATGGTAATATTAAACAACCTCACTTTTAATGTGGTACATAAAAAAGCCAACTAAATACTAACATATGAGTAATTGTATATAAAACTTGGGGAAGGATATGAATAAACATTTTCATTGTATATAACATTATAGTAGTATTATATTTGTCAAGGTACTATATTAATGTGTGTTAAGGTACTATATTAAACATTTTCATATCATATTATAGTAGTATTATATGTGTAAAGGTACTATATTAATTTACATCACTTTTAATGTGGTATATATATACAAGTCAACAAAATGCTAATATTTTTTTTGAACAACTGAGAGGTTAATGGTGAGAGTGGGGGATCGAACCCACAACCTGACTTTATAATGTCTGTCACCTAAGCCATTAGACTAGAAAGGGAGGAAATACTAACACATTAATATAACAAATTGTATATAAAACTTGGAAAAAATTGTATAACATACTACAGTAGTACCTTATTGTTTCAATGCACTATTTATTAAACTACACTTATATTTGTACTTTAATGTATACATGCAGACATAGTTAACTTATAATTCCATATTAATATGTTGTATCATCATGTATATTACAATTGGTTATCATAGTTATTGGTCCATAAACAATTGGTTACTTTATAAACTTTATTAATAGTCATTACAATCATCAACCATTCACAATTGACCGATAATGATTTGATGTCTATCTTAACATTAGAAATGAAGCCAAAACGATGTTTCTTGTACTAAAGCCATTAGTTGTGAGCATTAGATTTGACTCTAACCATATTAATGAATCATGGAGTATTATGATTATATTAATAATTAGAAACTTATTAAACTCTAATTATTATTAAATTCTAATTATATTAATAAGTCTAATAAAAATATAAATTTAATTTTATTAATCACTCGAATTATATTAAACTCTAGCCATATTAAACTATAATTAATTATTACAAAATTCTAATGGAATACTTTTAATTTAATTATAATAATAATCTAATTATATTAATAAATAATAAATAATATAAAATATCGAAATGACTGAAGATGAAATTTTAGAATTTTCATTAATCATTGAGCGATGCCCATGTCGATGCACTCAGGGTTTTGAACCCCTAAGAGGTTTTGAACCCCCAAGAGGTTTTTTAGTCTTTACAAAGATTTCATAAACAACTGGTTTCGTCTGCACAATAAAAGTTCAGCTTTTTAGATGATTTGATGGCACACTAAAGAAGATTTCGAGCAAGGGCTTAGAGACTGGTCATAGAGAGTGAGACCAGGAAAAGTGAATGCACAATGGGTGCATTAATGGAAAGGGTTGAAATGATACCAGAGGGAATACTCATAAATTGTAAAACAGTGATTTTACATCTTATTTATACCAAAAAAAATGTGGGTTCATCAAAGGAAAGTATATGGTAATTTGTACTGAAATGTTGTTTCGACGTTGTTTAGGCAATGTCACCAAATTCCTTGGAATTTTATCACAAGTAAAAAATTTGGTTCATGCACATTACTGCTCCATTTCTAGATTGGTTGTCGAGGGAGATTTCTGGCAAGTTTATCTTGAATTTGTTGCATATTTTTGGAAAAAAATCAATTTAAAAAAAGATTATAAATGGCTATGTGCATACATGTATCGGGATAATACAATAGAAATTAAGATTTTTTCTGCTTTAATTGGACCACATTATGTCATGGAAGGAGGGTATTTTTCTTATATAATCAACATGCATAAAGATTTAGTATTATGGTACATACCAAACTTTTTTAACAGTGATTGTTTTAGATATAATTAGAATGAAGAAAGATTTATTTATGATTCCATAAATTATTGAGGTGGAGTAGAGGATTCTAATCATGGCTTCAAATACAAAGGTTTGATCGATGAAGACATTTATGATGCCGAAATGATTCAGTACCTCCATTATTACTTGTGATAAAATAGGAGGATGACATGGAAGATGATTAATGATAAATTATGTAATATATTAGAGAGACATATCTTTTATTTTGGTTTAGTGTAAATAAATTTGGTTTTTACATCTAGTTAATGTATTTTGTTTTTTTATTGTAATGTTTGGAAAAAAATTATATTTATTGTATAAGTGTTATCATATGTAATTAAGATAACATTCATATGAAATGTTTATTATATCTTCATATATTATGGTTTTTTGTATTGCTGCCAATGGAATTGTATTTGTAATATTAATATGATTAATGTTGTATTACAATCAACATTTAATGCCTAAATTTATAAATAAGGATGCCTTTGTATACAAAAGAGTCAAAGGGTCAATGTTATATATATGGGGTAGTTAAAGGATAGTAAAAGGCATGTCTGTTGGCTTTCCTTGTATTGTCAATAAGTTAAATGGAGAGAAACCTGATGACCTAAATTCTCAATTTACATAACTTCATATAAAAATATCTTGAGAAAACTTATTTATTCATTTTTATTGTATAAAAAAAACCCTATGAACTTCTTTCAACAAAGCTAAAATATTAAAAAAAATTCATCACCGTGGTGGTTACATACCCAAAAGATCAGTTGTCAGGGGAAGAAAAGATAACGGGAAATTCCTTCACAATAAGAGTGAGGGATCTAAAAGCCACAGTGGTGAGTAAAAAAAATGTAGTCTTTGTGATTTTCTATAATTTATTTATGAACAATTGGTTCTAATGTTATAATATGAATATAATGTTATTTACAATGTATATAATCTTATACTACACCAGTAAATTCCTGAAGAAGCCGATATAAAGGAAAGTGACAATAAGGATAACTATATAAGTGTCATAACACCTCTGGCTTGTGATTGTGGTGGAGGACCTGGAACATCTAAAAATTAATAGGAGATTATTTTTCAGTCAAGGCTAGGAGGAAATTATTTAACACTACAATATACATGTTGGATGGACTTTGAGTATATGGAGAAGGACCGGTGAGATTATTGATATATAGATTAGTAATGTCCAGATGGACGAGATTCTGTATGGTCCCCCACCCCATGGAGAGACCGAGCCTCATCCTTTAGTCCAGGTGGCAAGTGATTTAGAGATAGAAATTTCAGATGAAGAAGATGAAGATGAAACTGAGGAAGATGAAGAAAAAGATGAAGATGAGGAAGATGTAGATGTAGATGAACATGATTATGATGTCATAGGACATTAAAACTTGTCATCAACGTTTGTATAATTCACTTCAATGGACAAAATTAATGGATAATTTTATGTTGTTTAACGTGGTATATTTTATTAGAAAAATAGGAGCTTCTGTAATACCTTGTAGAATTTTCCTACAAAAAAATATATAAATTTATATATTTTTGTTTAAATATATCATTAGGAATATTTAATTAAAATGTTTATTTCCTCTATATTAAGGTTAACAAATATGAATATTTATTTGGTCCTACCGATTTATATGGATGAATATAATATATTGCACACGAATATAATCTAAAATGTAAAAGAAGCATCGATAAAATTAATATGTAGATGTTATATAATACGAATTAAGGTTTTCCCTCTTTCAACAATTTACATTGGTCAATCTTAAAAAAAAAACAATTTCCATTGGTGAAGTATGTTCTTTTCATGGTCTAAGAACTTGGAAAACAAATGTGTATTAATTGTATTTAGTAATCATAAGCTTGAAGATAATATATTACTTAACCAACTTTGTGTCCATAGGTCACTTCACCATATCAAAATTATGAGATAGGGATTGACAATAGTGTCTTTAATTGGTGAAACTTTGTGTCTCTTCCTAATGCACAATAACTATCATTTAAAACAAGTAAGCAACTGTTAGGATTTTTTAAGGGATTTTGGACAAATGTGATTTAGTATACTTGGTGTTCAAGGGTTAAAAGGGTGGCTACTAATGATGGAAGTACCTCAATTTTTAAAATAACTTTATATGACTTCACTAATATATACTTCACATTTTACTTCAACACCATCACATTTCCTATTCTATAGCACAAACACTAAAATAAAATATCTATTTTACATTGCAAACTAATGGCATGCAACTGCGGCAGTCTATCCACCATGCGTGTGAGCACAGATGAAAATAATCTAAGGAGGAGGTTCTTTGGTTATGTAAATGAATCAGTAAGAAATGTTCATTGCATTAACATAATGTTTGCATTTATTTTTCGCATGTATGATTTTTCCTATGTTTATCTGTTAATGAGTTAGTAAAAAAATGTTTTGCTTCATAGGATGGCTGTGGGTATCGCATATGGGTGAACAGAGAGTACACTCAACATGAAGCAGAGTACATCAATAGATTGAGAAGAGAGAATGAAAAGCTAAAAATTACTAACTTCTCTCTTTATATGGATAAAGCTAGTAAAATATATAGAGTGTTTATTTATGGAAAGAGAACTTGAGGAGTTAAGAAAAGAACAAGAGATTATTATAAAGGATAATAAAAATAAGGATTCTAAAATTGCAAAGTATGAGAAACTTATTGAAGGTTTGAAGGAACAAAGTAGAGTTGTGATGGAAATAATGGATCAAATCAATTCAAAGATTCTAGATTTGAGTGAATGGTTATAAGTGCAATTGCAAGAGCTGGAAACATTAAAATAAAAAATTGAGCTTGCTACAACGACTCAAGAAATATGAATTTGTTATGGTGATTTAAAAACCATGTGAATGGTTGTAGAAGTTTTAGCTTTTTAATTATTTTTTTCATGTATTGAATGAATGTTGAACCGATGGCTATTTTCATGCATACTAGTATTAGTTAAATTTATTCATTATATGATCGTATCCATATTGTTCATGGAATGATATCAAGTTATGATATTTTTTTGCATATTAAAAATACTTATAATAACACATAAAGTTAAAGAATAAATCAATTGATCATATTTATAAAGATTGCAATTATGCAATAGATCACAAAAATATGGAATATTTTTCATGTACACCTTATATAAAGTATTACATTTATGACATTAATATACTTCCAATTTTTTATTTATTATTTTACATGCATAACAAAACATGCGCATTGCACAATTATTAACCCATAAACATTATAAAAGCTTTTGGATAAAAAAAACATTATAAAAGCTTGACACTTTATTGGGATGTAACGTTGCTTTGCTAAGTTATATATTTTAAACAGATGCATTTGTTAGCGTTTTAAGTAACAACAAATGCATGTTACTGTAAGCACCCAATTTTAGGATGCAATTGTGCATGCATGTGACGAAAGCCCCTATGATGAAACTCTAATCGAGAATTGATCTTTGGTGTCAAATTTCGCAATTTAAAGGACTAAATTTCAATGTTTTGTTGATTTAATTGAAAAATTATTTTTTAGGGATTTGATTGCAAAAATTAGAAATTTATGAGAACCTTTTTTTGTAATTTAATTTAAAAGAAAAATGAAAATTAGTCGGCTGACATTGTGTAATGCCAGTTTGCATTACGGGTTAAAAATCAACATTTTGGAATGCTGACTTTTGCTAAAAAGTGATTTTTTACGCTGATTTTGTCTTTTTTTTTTTTTAATTTTTCATTGGTCCAGGACACCACATGTCCCTCCGTACTGAGTCTTTAATTTTTTCAAAACTTTATCTCTTGATCTTGATTTCAAAAATTAAAAAGCCAACTTCCCTGTGTGATCACAGAGGTTGGAGGTTAATAGGTCTGGCTTTAAAAGGTAGAAGGGGGAGGTTGTGAAAATCTTAGAGCGAGCTAGCCTGCGAGAGAGAGAGAGTAAACTAGCTAAAGAGAAAGGAGGCAGAGTCTATAAAAATTAGAGAAAAAAAACCCTAATTAGCTATTGAAAAAAAATTTGTTCTTTTCTTTTAAAATTCGAGAAGATCAAGAAAGAAAAAACATAGAGTCAATCTCAAAATAGTGATAATCCAAATCTGAGGGGTATTCAAATAGCATTTGCACAACATCTTCTACTCTTTCTTTTTTTTTATTCCTAATTTTATTTTTTTATTGTTTTATTTCTTATTTAAGTAGTTAATAATTAATTTTGTTCATTTTTTTTATTGATGTTCTGTGGTACTTTGGAGGTAGAGGTAGTGATATAAGATTTTAGCAGTGACTGTTGGAAGAATCCGTAGAATGCCATGGATTAAGATATGTAAAACCCCTCGTAAGATTTAGGATTTATGATTTATGCATTCTTTTAATTTTCTTTTGATTTGGTTTGTAATTAATTTGATTTTAATTTCTGCACAATAGTTTGTAATAGCCCCAACAGTGGGAAATGGTAGAATTTTATATTCTCTACACTAAAATTGATTAGTAAAATTTAGGTTCAATTGGGTAAAAATAAATTAAAATCAATGGTGGTTTTAGATTAATTTAGGGTTGTAGAGTTTTTTTTAGAAAATTGCATAAATCCTGTGTTTGATATGATTTTGTTATGATTTTTTTGTTTAGGTTTTGTTTTTGGATCTTTTAGTTCTTTGGGCTATAGGTTCAAACCCACTAAATAAAAAATAGGCTTAAAAATGGTTTAAGTTAATTAATTAAAATCAATTTAGGTCCATTAGATTAATTTAGACTTAGGCCCATTTTCAGGTTAACTAAAATTAATTTAGACTTAGCTCTGCCCATTAATTTCATTTCTTTTAAAGTAAATTGATTTAGGATGACATCACTCAATTTAAAATCAAGTTAGACTTAGACCCACTTATTAATTTAATTTATTCTTTAAAATTTGGTATACTTAGGACTATTCCCTTAGTTAAATTAAAATAAATAAACTTAAGTTTACTAAAATTAATTAAAAATGTAGGTTTTTCTACTTCATTTTACTTGTAAATAAAAATATGCAGAATTAGCTAACTTTTGAAAATTAACCTAGTTTAAACTTAGGGACGCTGCCTTTTGTATGCATTTTTACATGTAATTTTATGACATGTTACCTTTTTTTGGTTAGATGGATGTTTAATTAGGGTTTAAATAAAATTTCATGTAATTAGAGAATAAAATAGTAATTCATAAAATAAATCTAAATAAACACAAGACTGAAACAAGTTAGTATTCCATTCCCAGAATCTCTTAATTGTGGTCTAGCTTTCTTTTAAAGAATTGAGTACCACCTTTTGATTTCTCCCAGTTATTACCTTGGGTGGTGACTCCTCATCTTCACACTATGTCTTTGTGACATAGTTGTGTGTTCCCTTAGGCCTTGAGCCCAAACAGTGTCGCAATTGCTAAAATCTTGGGCTTACGCTAAACTCCGCCATCTATAGTGGTGACTCCATTAGGGATAAGAGATATTGATTCTACTTGTATTATTTAGAGTTATTTTATTAATTATTATTTTATTCTTGCGTTCATTCTACATGTCCCTATTAAACCGATGGCATTGGTTTATGATTTCATGATTTTACTAGCTTCATGCAGTTGTAAATTGGATAATCATCACTCTTAGCCTTAAATCATTTCAAGAGAGATTACCATGCTCATTTGAATAGATTTTATAACTTAAGTCCTAAAGGGGGGTAGTCTTCTCTCAAGTTGGTAAAGGATGCTGGGCCCCTCTGACCTTGGCCTATAACTCAAGTCTTAAAAGAGAGCATCTTGTTAAGGGAACCTTGACTTTTTCACTAGACTCCAACCATATTTAATGGCTTAGTTACCTCACCTAGGATCTACCCAAATTGCTTGTATGATTTTTTCCATGAGATATTTCTATCTATAAAAGCCCATGCTCATACTTTTGAAGCCCATTTGGGCTAATAAAGATTAGGCTAGACCTTTATACTTAGAAATGTTATTTCTATGCTTATTATCATGAGGTATTTCTATCTATAAAAGCCTAGGCCTATACTTTTGAAGCTCTTTGGGGTAACAAAGATTGGGCTAAACCTTTATACTTATAAATGTTATTTCTATACTTTATTGCTTTAAGAGAGATCTGGCATACGCATCGATCCTCGATATCCCCCGTTGATATTAAGACCAAGATAAAAAATCCTAGGACAAGAGACTCACCGTTGAACATGTGTGTGGGAGGAATAAGGTTGAAAGGATGTATATTATACACTTGATTGATACTTTTTACTTGCTACATAGTACGTGCATCATGCATACATACATCTCATTCATCATACTAACACCTTATTTTGCAGCCATCATAGATACATCGGGGTCTTCTTGTATTTAAGGACGATAAGGTAACAGACTAAGAAGAATGAGTCAGAGTCCTAGAGCCTTAGCAAAGGAAATCTTGAACAGACTGGATAGACTAGAAAGAAACCCTATCAACCCACTTTATTTGGAAGCTGAACCAACTTCACCTAAATCTGAACAAATGGAACAACAATAAGGGAACTAGACCTTATAATACATCAAGGGATCTTTGATGGATGACATGAGGGCTATGATGCAAGATGAGTTGAGGCAAGCACTATTGGGACTGATGCAACCTATTGCTGTTATACCACCAATTACAATTGAACAACCACTTGCTGCTGTTACTATCCCACCTACTGCGGATGCTTCACCTATTGCTAATAATGCTAGGGGGTAACCTACTACTAGAAAACCCACCTGCTATTGATATGAAGCTGGAGAATTTCAAGAATTACATGGTAGAGAATACAAAGAAGGAATCCATTGAACTGGTACATGACCACGAGTCTAAGCAGATGCGAGCATTGACCCAGAAGATGTCTAAGATGGAAGAGCTGATCAAAGGACAAGGCATGGGGTATTAATTTGACTTCGATGACATGGTGCAAATGGAAGATGATAGGTTGCTTGACAAGTTCAATATGCCACAACTACATAAATTCGATAGGATAGGAGATCCGAGGATTCATCTCAGCTAGTACATAATAACCATGAGCATTACTAAAGCACCATTAGCAATCATTGCTAAGTTATTTATGTTATCCTTAGAGGGAATGATTATAAACTAGTATCATGGGTTGGAAAAATTTGTACTGCCTTTTTAAAATAGTATGATTATAATACTAGATTGGAAGTGTCCATCAGAGATCTAGAATTGATAAAGCAGAAACCCAATGAATCTTTCTCTGATTTCCTGACTAGATTCATGAATAAAGCAGGGTTGATGAAGAATAAGTTGGTCGATAAGGATCAGGTTAGGATGATAGTTCGGAATGTGTCACCTAATCTGGTCGAGAGGTTGCAGATGATGAACCCTAAAACTTTCATAGACCTATATGATGAGGGTTTGTAAGTAGAAGATATTGAGAATAACAGGAAAAGAAGCTCTAAAGGCACTAGAACCTGAAACTACCCAACTGAGGGCACACAATAGGGAAGTACTAGCCGAGCTGTGGAGGTGCGCACAATTCAGCAACCCTGGAGATTCTCTAACTTCAACCAACCACTCTTCAAAGTCTTAGAACGGTTGATCTAGAAAGCCTTACTTCGACCCTTAACCTTCCCCAAACCACCTAACCTAAATGTCCTAGGCTACGACCCCAATTTCTATTGTAAGTTTCACCAAGTAGTTGGCCACTCCAAAAACACCTATATTCACCTCAATCAAGAGATCTAAAACTTAATAGACTCTAAAAAATCATAAACCCTACCCAAACACTAAAAATAATCCTTTCCCTAACTACCAAAATGTCCCACCATCGGTCACCATGATGATTAACTCAGAAGTGAGCAAAGAAGAAGTGCTAAACTCCTTTGAAAACCTAAGCTCTACAGCTAATGGAGAATCTCCTGATGCCTCTAGAGGAGTTGAGGATTTGCTGGGGTAGCCCTCAGGAAAATTTGACTATAAGATGTTTTATTCCAAACCGCCCTATATAGATATCCTAATTAAATCAACTATGCCCTCAGGATGGGGTAATGAGTTTAATGATAAGAAATAATCCAAAACCCTAGAAAAACCAAGAGTTGAGGATTTATTAGGGTAGCCCTCAAGTAAATTTTATTATAAGGTGTTCTATTCAAAGCCTACTTCTAGTTAAATACCTCTTGAGGGGATTGTGCCCTCAGGATAGGGTGATGAATTTGGTGATGGGCCAACAAAAGAAGAGAATAAGGAGTCTCTAACTCCTGAACAGGGGATTAAGGAATTATTGAGAGCACATCTAGGAAAGTTTAGCATGGAGGGAAAGGAAAGTACACAATAGAAGCATAAAAGGATGGAAAGAGGGACAAAATCATCAGAGTTGTAAACATATGGTATGACTTTGATGAAGAGAGTCCTATTGGTCTGGATGTGTGGAGCGATGACCCCAAAGTGAATCATGTCATTAGAAGTAGGAGGAATTATAAGGTAGCAGAAAAGAAGATTAAGAGAGTTACAGAAAGAGAAGAGACAAATGATGTAAAAACAGAAGAAAAGGAAAATGAAGACCTGATTCTGGAATAACTGAAGATGGTTAAGGCAAATGTCAGTATCTGGGAACTCCTGATGCACTTAGGCAACCATAGAAGAGCTCTAGTGAAAGCTCTATCGAACATGAACATTGAAACAATAGCCACACTTGAGGCTATGGTAGTAAAGGTTATAGAAAAGAAACACAGATTGATAACCTTCTTAGATGATGATTTGCCTTTGGAAGGAAGAAATCATAATAAGGCACTGTTTATCCCAACTAAAGTAAAAGGTAAAAGAACCAACTTTGCAATGGTTGATGATGGTTCTGCCATTAATGTATGCCCATTGAAGATCTTACCTAACTTAGGTTTGAAAGTTGAAGACTTAACATATTCAAACTTCATAATCAGAGCCTATGTTGACATCACTAAGAATGTGGAGGGAACATTCTAAGATCTGGTTATAGGACCTATGGAATCAACCATTAAGTTCATTGTGCTAGATATACCAGTTACTTATGCCTTATTATTGGGAAGTCCATGGTTCTATGCTTTGGGAGGGGTGCCCTTAATTGTGCACCAGAAGATAAAATTCCCTCATGAAGGAGATATAATGACAATCAAAGTAGGAGCCAATGTAGTTATGGCTGCTATACTGGAAAAATAGAAACAAGTGTGTGTTCCTCTCAGTTTTTAAATTGCTGAGATATTTGACAGGACTAAGATGGACTCAAGGGTTGCAAAAATGATGTAGAGCATGAGTTACCAACTTGGAACGGGGCTAAGCAAGAATGAACAAGGAACTTCTAAGCTACCGGAATTCAAGAGTCAAAACAACACTAAAAAATTAGGGTGTGTTGAGACAGGATCTACTAGTAGAAGGGTAAGAAAGAAGGAGAAGGCTAAAAGAAATAAGCCCCTGGGAGAGTTGGGCCATTAAGTAAGAATTTCATCAAGCCAGGAGAGGGAAAATACTATTTGGGTGCTAAGTAGTCCGTTCATGTCACTGACAAAAATGTTTTTGGGTTTGAGATTTTCAAGGACCAGATTATGAAAAACTTAGTCAAGAGAAACAAAGAAGAAAGGATGAAGCAAGTAGCTGGAAGAATGGGGGATGCTGTTGTCGAAGAGCTATTATGTTTGCCACCTGAAGAGGAGCCACCCCAGGAATTAGTTACTCTTATCAGTGATAGCTTTACTAATGTTTTTTTTTATAAAGAATCTGATATAATAATGTCCCGTCTCTATGAGGACCAAAACTGTGTTTTTCCTTTGGTTAATGATATAAATGCTGGTTTTGCTTACTTGTGTGATGTGCATCCTGATAGTTCTGTGCATTATAATTTTGATCGTTCATGTGTGTTTAACATTAATTCAATTCAATTTGATTCATTTAACATGGGCACAAATGATAATCTAAAGAACATTTATATATCACATGATGTAACTCGTGAAGAGAGAGAAAAATTTAAGAAAATGCTAATAAAAAAAAAGGTAGTATTTGCTTGGACCTATGAAGACATGCTAGGTTTAGATGGGCACATTGCAGAGCATCACATTCTAACTCATTTAGAAATAAAAATGGTTAAACAAAAATTGCCCAGGCTGAGACCAGAATGGACTGAAAAGATAGAAGAAGAAATTTCTAAACAAATTTAGGCAAACTTTTTAGAGGTAGTAGATTATACCCAATGGCTAGAAAATATAGTCCCAATACCCAAGAAAAATGGTGAGGTGCGAATGTGTTTTGATTTTAAGGATTTAAATAAAGCATGTCTGAAGGATGACTTCCCTTTACCTCACATCGATGTGATAGTGGATAGTGCAATGTCAAGTGCAATGTACTCCTTCATGGATGGGTGCTCTAGGTATAATCAGATAATGATGGCAGTTATGGATAAGATCAAGATAACTTTCATCATGGAATAAAGGACGTATTGCTACAAGGTTATGCCTTCCGGGTTAAAGAATACAGGTACAACATATCAAAGGGCAGCCACCACTTTTTTCCATAACATGATTCATAAGGAAGTGAAGGTATATGTAGACGATATGATGGTCAAGTAAGAAATAAGAGAGGGGCATTTTTGAAGCACTAAAAAAATTCTTGGCACGCATTGAGAGGTATAATTTAAGACTCAAATCGAAGAAATGCATTTTTGGAGTTACTTTAGGGAGGTTGCTGGGGCATATAGTAAGTAGTAGAGGAATTGAAGTAGATTCGAATAAAGTGAAAGCCATTCAGGAAATGCCAACACCAAGGATAGAGAAAGATGTGAGAGGGTTCATAGGCAGGTTACAGTATATTAGTAGGTTCATTGCAAGGCTTACTAATATTTGTGACCCAATTTTAGGCTTCTAAGAAAAGATCAACCTGTAGAGTGGAATGATGACTGTCAAAGGGCCT
Source organism: Mallotus nudiflorus (assembly GCA_947683625.1). Taxonomy (NCBI): domain Eukaryota; kingdom Viridiplantae; phylum Streptophyta; class Magnoliopsida; order Malpighiales; family Euphorbiaceae; genus Mallotus; species Mallotus nudiflorus. The sequence continues at coordinate 1,148,053 of CANTUR010000228.1, forward strand.
TTAATAAGATAAAGGAGTATCTCACTAATCCACCTGTACTTAAACCATCGAGGCTAGGCAAACCTTTGATCTTATATTTAGCTCTAGAAGAAAAGGCAATGGGGGCAATGTTAGCACAAGAAGGGCTGGTTGGGATAGAGCATACAGTGTATTACCTCAGTGAGAAGTTATTACTATATGAAGAAAAGTATGATTTGGTTGAGAAGACATGTTTGATAATGATATAGGCAATAAGGAAATTGAGGCATTACTTTCAGTCTTATAAGGTTCAGGCCATTTCAAAAATAGACCCCTCAAGATACTTACTGCAGGCACTTGCTTTAATCGGAAGGATGTCTTGATGGGTCGTTCTCCTAACTAAATTTGATATTGAGTACATTAGCATAAAGGTTATTAAGGGAAGGGCAGTAGTAGAATTTCTAGCTCAACATGCAGTAGAGGGTGATGAACAGTAGAGCCTAGAATTCCCAAATGAGAATCTAGCAACTGTAGACCATTGGGAATGGAAGCTTTATTTTGATGGTGCAGTAAACAACAAAAGAGTCAGGTTAAGAGTGATCTTCATCATGCTAGAGGGAGAAACCACACCAATGACTAAGAAGCTAGATTTCAAAGTAACCAATAACATGGTTGAGTATGAAGTGTGCATTCATGAAGTAGAAGTGGCGATGGCAGTTGGAGCAAAGGAGTTATTAACATACAGGGATTCTATATTGGTTATCAGCTAGGCTAATGAGGAATGGGAAGTGCAAAAGGAAAAGCTGAAATCCTATGTCTACTATTTGAAAGCTTTAACAAAGAATTTCACCAAGTGTCTCTTTGTCCATCTATTGAAAGATGACAATTAGATGGCAGATGCACTAGCAATACTCTCTTCAATGTGGGATAGTGTGATTGGGTTGACTATGAGGCCGTTAGTGATCATGAATCAAAGGCTCTGTTTTATGAGGGTGAGTAGATTATAGGAATTCAGATAGGGCCTCAAGAGAAGCCATCATTTTATGATGTTTAGACGTTCATTGAGGAAGGAAAATATCCAGATGAGGCCACTTCGAAAGAAAGATATGCCCTGCATGTTCTTACATATAATTTTGCAAGTTATGATGGGGTGTTGTATAAAAGAATGCTGAATGGGATATAGCTTAGATGTCTCAAGAAAGATGAAGCTGAAGAGGTGATGAAAGAGGTTCATGAAGGAGCTTACAGTTCTCACATGAATAGAATAATCCTAGCAAAGAAGATAATCAGACAAGGGTACTACTGGATGAGTATGGAAAGAGATTGCATTAAGATAGTAAGGTAATGCCATCAGTGTCAGATCTAAAGGAATCTCATCCATCTTCCTCCAACGGTGCTGAATAGTTTATCATCTCCTTGTCCTTTTGTAGTGTGGGGGATTGATATCATAGGAGAAATAAGACCAACAACATCAAATGGACATAAGTATGTAATTATGGCAATTAATTATTTCTCTAAAGGGGTAGAGGCTAAGGGTGAAGCAGATGGCCCGATTCAATAAGAAGAATCTTATTTATAGATATGGGGTTCCACATTATGTAGTGACATACAATGGGGTTTAGTTTCAAGCAGAACTGATAGAGTTATTGCAGAAGTATAGGATCAAGCATCATAAGTATTCATTATATCGACCTTAGGCTAATGGAGCAGTAAAAGCAGTAAATAAAAATATTAAGAAAATCCTCCCTAAGATAGTCAAAACTTACAAGGATTGGTCTGAGTTTCTTCCCTTTACCTTATGGGGATACAGAACTACAGCTAGAATTGCCACAAGCCAAACTCCGTTCTCCCTAGTGTACGGTTGTGAAGCAGTTTTGCAAATAGAAACTAAGATTAAGTCTCTAAGAGTAGTTATGGAGGCTAAAATGCCCGAGAGTGAATGGGCACAGAAAAGATATGATCATCTGGTGTCTCAGGACGAGAAGAGGATGAGTGATTGATTTCATATCTAGATATACCAAAAGAGGATAGCAAGGGCATTTAACAAGAAGATAAAGTCAAGGAAGATAAAAGCTGGGGATATGGTACTAAAACAATCCAGAACAGTGGTGTTCAATCCAAGAGGAAAGTTCAGACCAAACTGGGAAGGACCATACTTAGTCAAGTCAGTTCTGCCAAAAGGAGCCGCTAAGATGTCTGATTTTAAAGGGAATGAATTCATGGAGCCTTTTAACCTTTATTGCCTCCAGAAATACTATCTATAAACATTAATAAAAGTAGTATACAGAAAATAAAAGTCCGCTGACTAGAAAACTTGAAAAGGCTAGTCAAGTAAAAATTAGGACATTCCCGCTATTCAAAAAACCCACAAAGGGCTGTCAGATAAAAATCAGGGAATAAATAAAAGAAAAAGGTCCCACTGATTAGAAAACCCTCAAAGGGATGGTTAGGTAAATAAAATATGAGCAAAAAATATTCAGTTAAAAAATCTGAAAGGTTAGCTAATAACAGAAGTTATGTCATGTGATGTAGCAAATGTACTCATTTTTTCCCTAATTAATGAATCTTATTGAAATTGAAATTTTGTTATGACATTGCATGTTCTATCTTATTTATATTATATAAGCATTGGAAAGGAAAATATAATATAAAAGATTAAGAGAATCTCTATGAGACCATTTTGTTCTAGTGGCGCCTATGTTTCTTCTTCTGAGATTCATCATGTAAAGTTTGAATCCTCTTGTATCTAGAAAATTCGGATGGCTCTGTAGCTTGTATTATGACCCAGATTTGAAAAGTAAAAATAAGAAGCCTATTAAGTTAAAAACCTAAAAAGCCAGCTTAAGCAAAAGTTAGGCATTCTTGCTAAGTTGAAAATCCGAAAGGGTAGCTTAGGCAAAAGTTAAAGTATATAAAAAAAAATCATCAATTAACTCACTAAGGATCATCTGTTCATCCAAGTCTAATTTCAAGAAAGGGAAGTTTAAAATAGAGTAGTACAAAAGATAGTTTGTCCTAACTATAAATAGAAAATAGCCTGGAATCAGTCATCCCGAGCTCCAAAATTAGGCCATGGACTCCATCCTCTAATAGGATCATCATGATGATAGGTATCTGGAGGTTTAGCAAATAAAGTACCAGTGCTATAGGGGTCAAGGCCTAAGTTAGAAAGCCATCGGCAAAGTATCTTAATCTCTCGCTCCAGATCCTGTGAATAACTCTGCACAAAAAGGAAACATTATATCATATGCATTTCATGCACACCATGCATACATTTGCACAATAAGTGTATATATACTTACCCACCAACTATCTATAACCTGCATGATGAATAACCTCTGAGATGAGGCAAGTTCGTGCAGATACTCTAGTTGTGTTTGAGGGACCTATTTCGTAAAGTTGTACTAACATCAATACTAAGTGTACATGTAATACAAGGACTAAGTTAGAAAAACTCACATGAGAGGTATCTGCTGAAGAAAAGGTGGGGAGTTGAACTTCATCGAAATGTATCTACTGCTTAATAAAAGTTTGAACAACAGGAACCCAATAGAGTATGAATCTATTAAGAAGGGGAATATCGCTAAAAATAGCACTAGCAAAAGCTCCCTCACTGCTGGTCCCAACATGCTGAGTGCACTGTACATGGCCAGGACTAGGCCCGGGGACCTCAAGTGCAATCTCATGCTCAGGGGCAGCCTCACTCTCTTACGCAGTCTCAAACCCCTGATCAGCCCCGATCGCCTTCTCCATCACTTCATCAACAGGGGAGCGAACCTCCTCAATCTGTGAAAAGCAAATTGTGAGAAAAGAATAAGTGATTAGAGAGTTCTAGAAAAATTGATTAGAAATTACCTCAGCCTAATCAATAGGAACCTGCTTGAAGAGGTTCTTATGGAAAAAACTGCCAGTAATGACGCGATCGCTCTAGAAAAATTATGGTGTCATAACCCTATAATGCCTCCCTTAACTCTGAACCTATCAGTTAGGAATATAAAGCATCAAGCGGGGGGACATCAATAGGAATATGGTGTCGGGAAGGTCCAGGGCGCCACCGATATACCTGCTCTCCCAAATACCTCATTCGACAGCCATAATTAGGGAGCAGAACCCTCATCTCCTCAAGTTGTATTGCAGCATCCATGAAATTATATCGTTGGATATCATAAGCTCCCTCTAACCAATCAGTATAAATATGTAAAATTAGGATTAATTAAGTTTAATTTGTATTAAGTCATGAAATACTAATGATTTTTTCTTACCAGGTCCCACTTGACGGTGTTCAGCTGATCGCAATAGGTTTACAGAGTATTCCTGACACTCTCTAGATGAGAAGAGCCCTATCTCTGCATTTGGGGGAGACTCCTGTTAGAGCTTATAGCCTTGAAGCCATGAATCAGGCCAATCTTTATGCTCCATATCTAAAAGAGAGAATAAGTCAACAAAAAGAAAGAAAAGGAAAAGAGAAAAAGAGAAATGAAAAGGGGACAGACGCACATGTTGGATATGCCAAAACCCATATATGGTGACAATGCCTTTACAAACAGTGTCCAATTTGTAATACAAATAAGCCAACGCCGCAGATTCCCAGTCGAGGGTGGTAACTCGGTCTAAATCATGAAAGGGGTTGAGTAGTGCAATACTGACTTCATGACTAATCTTGCAAAAGAGGGTCGTGCCAAGCAAGATCAGGAGGAAGCACCTCACCTTATGAGTAATATGGTGAGGTGTGGTAGTAGGAAGATGTAAGAATCCCTTGAACAATGATGAAAGAATAACATTCTTTCAATTCTTCTATGTCGGGACAAATCCAATCAAGTCTAGCACATACTAACTCTGTGTGTGCTCGGGGAGACTGCAGTAACTAACATTAAAGGAAATAGGAGTCCCTCTGAAGGTGATCCTAGTGATAGATAAGAAAATCATAGCTGAAATGGTTAACTCCATTACCTGAGTATGGAATGTGTGAGTGGTATCCATCCACCGCTCAATCAGTGCGAATAAGGAATGGCGATCGAACCTCCTTTGAGCTATCGGAAGCCCATCAATAAATCATCTAAACCTAGAGGCCCACACCAGCTGTGCCATTTTCTCCAACAGCCTTTGAATTAATTCACGAGCTATGTGAAAATAGCCCGTGAATTTCATTGGTCGTTAGGAGAAATAATAATTAATTGACTAAATAAAAAATAAAAAAATAAATTGGCAAAATAGAATGCTGATCGACATTATACAATGCCAATCGGCATTGCATAAATGCCAACCAATTTTTGGACTTCCGAACCCAATTTTCAGACTTTCAGTCGGCCATTCAACTGAAATTCTATGTTCCCAGGTTAAATTTAAATTTTTCATGCATTTTTGAGTGATTTTTAATCTATTTTCAACAATATACACACTAATTTACATTCTAAAATTAATTATGATTACTAACTGTATGAATAAATTTTTGCAGGAATAATTAGAAGTGGAAGTGTTACCTCATTGCCCATATCTTTGCACCTATGATGGTGAAGGCGAGTCAAAGGAAGCACAATAGAACCTTCTCAGAGTCCAAGGTTTTTCTGAGGAAAATAGAGAGACACAATGGCTGGATCAACTGGAATCTCTGCTACTCTGTGTAGCTTGTATTATAGGCCAGCCATAGGATTCGACAGATTATGAATCGGACTTCGAATGAGCAAGAAATAAAAAGAAGAAAAATCAAACAGAAGAAAAAGAAATGGAGAGGGAAATGAAAGAATACATTAAAAATAAAGGGAATGCTTCTTATAAATGGAAAATATCCATTTTGGTCCCTTGACTATGCATGCATTCAAATCAAGTTTTTCTTTATAATTTCATCCAAAATTGCATTTTAATTAGGATTTAATTCCTAAATAATTCATTCAAATCACGTCATCAATCAATAATTTATTGTTGATTATTTTTATATTTATTATGAATTTTTTGTCAAGTACATAATACATAATTTTATGGAATTCAACTTTGCATTTCTATATGTATTATTTCAATCAAACGTCAAAATTCATTTTATGTTACACAATAGCTGAAACATACATTTTCAAAATAATCATGTTATATGCTGCACAATAGTCATAACATGAATTTCAAATTTCACATGTTATATGCTTCAATAGTGATTATAACATGACCTTTGTTAGACTTTTTACCACCAGATACTACACGGTAGTTATGGTGATGTTGCCAGATATCCCACAGGGAATTTAGTGGATTTTAAATTGCTAGATGTTCCACAAGAACTACAACACCATTTTCAAAGCTCGCTAGATGTCCCACAGGGAATATAGTGAAGGTCATTGCATTCATTTCGTTGAATATCCTATAGGGAATACAATGAAATTCATTATCACTAGATGTCCTAAAAGGAATATAGTGTAATTTACCAGACACTACATAATAGTTATGGTATCATTGCTAGACATTCCACAGGAATTATAGCACATTTTTCAAATCACGAATTGCTAAACGTCCCATAGGGAATATAGTGAAATTTTAAATCACCGAATTGCTAGATGTTCCATAGGAACTATAACACTTTTTTTAAAATCAAGGCTCGCTAAACATCTTACAGGGAATATAACGAGAATCAATGCATTCATTTCATTAAAACATCCCATGGGGAACATAATGAAATCCGTTGTCATTAGATGTCCTAAAGGGAATATAGTGCAGTCCATCAGACACTACATAGTAGTTATGGTATTATTGCTAGACATTCCACAGGAACTATAACATATTTTCAAATCTTGAGTCGCTAGACGTCCCAAGGGGAATATAGCGAAATGCATAAGTTTCACTAGATGTTCCATAGGAAATATAGTGAAACATATTAAATATAGCATCTTGCTTTAAATTGCTCAACAATTTAAGCATCAGTAGGTCAATTAGGATATAATGAAGTACCTTAATTCTTTCTTTTAAAATTGTGTGCTACTATTGCTTTGCCATAATTTTTCAAGCAAACAGTGATAAAGGAGGATAACTGTAAGCACCCAATTTCAGGATGCAATTATGCATGCATGCGACGAAAGCCCCTATGATGAAAATCTAATTGAGAATTGATCTATAGTGTCGAATTTCACAATTTAAAGGACTAAATTGCAACATTTTGTGGATTTTAATGCAAAATTGGTTTTTTAGGGATTTGATTGCAAAAATTTAAAACTTTCGATGACCTTTTTTTGTAATTTAATTTAAAAAAATAAAAATTGATCGGCTAACATTTAATGTCGATCGACATTACATAATGCCAAAAGTCGGCATTTTGGAATGCCGATTTTCTCTAAAAAGTGACTTTTACGCTGATTTTGTCTTTTTTTTTTGAATTTTTCATTAGTCCAGGACACCATGTGTCCCTAACATACTAAGTCTTTGATTTTTTCAAAATGTTATCTCTTGAACTTGATTTCAAAAATTAAACAACTAACTTCCCTATGTGATCATAGGGGTTGGAGGTTGATAGGTTTGGCTTTAAAAGTTAGAATGGGAGGCTATGAATCATAGAGCGAGAGTCTATAAAAATTAGAGGAAAAAAACCCTAATTAGCTACTGAAAAAAAATACATTCTTTTCTTTTAAAATTCTAGAAGATCAAGAAAGAAAAAACAACAGAGTCAATCTCAAAACGGCGACAATCCAAATCTGAGGGGCATTTAAACAACATTTGCACAACATCTTCCACTCTTTCTTTTTTATTCTTGATTTGATTTTTTATTATTTTATTCTTAATTAAGTAGTTACTAATTAAATTCTTTTTGTGTGTTTTTTTTTTAATTTTGATTGATGTTTTGTGGTACTCTGGAGGTAAAGGTGATGATATGAGATTTTGGCAGTGACCATTGGAAGAATCCATGGAATGCCATGGATTAAGATCTGTAAAACCCTCATAGGATTTTGGACTTATGATTTCTATATTCTTTTAATTTTCTTTTATTTTGGGTTGTAATTAATTTGATTTTAATTTATGCCTTTTGTATGCATTTTTACATGTAATTTTATGACCTGTTGCCTTTTTTAGGTTAGATGGATGTTTAATTAGGGTTTAAATAAAATTGCATGCAATTAGAGAATAAAATAGTAATTCATAAAATAAATCTAAATGAACACAAGACTAAAAGAAGTTAGTATTCCGTTCCCAGAATCTCCTAGTTGTGGTACTAGCTTTCTTTTACCCTGGGTGGCGACTCCTCATCTTCACGCTATGTCTTTATGACATAATAGTGTGTTCCCTTAGGCCCTGAGCCTAAACAGTGTCGCGGTTGCTAATATCTTAGGCGTGCGCTAAACCCCACCGTCTACAGTTACCTTGAAGCAAATGTATATTCCTTATTTTGATTAAAAAATAATAAACAATTTTTGTTGAATTTAAACTTTTTTCATTTCTATATATTTTATTAAAAATGGAAATGTAACTAAAATATTTTAGTATGCTTCAACATTAACACTACAAGATATTCATAACTTAATGTCTATAGTTATGAAGAAGTTTTTCATACATAACCTTATATCGTGTATAAACATTATTACTCAACATTCCTTCTCCAATGGCATTTAGAGGTGTTCTACTAGGTTGACTATTTTGAACAGGTGTGTTTGGATGGATAAATGACATAACACCTCGCTTACCACTTGGCCCTCCTCCATGAGCACCTCCCCTACGACCATCTCCTCCTCCACTTCCATGACCACCTCCTTTACCATATCCTTTATGGCTTGCTATTAAATGACTGGCATGTAGCCTTACACATGTGATCATTATTAGTGTAGATGTGCCATAGTGCCATTCTTATAATGTATAATGCCATAGTAAATTATCTCAATGGCAATAAAAGAATATTTTATTATTTAAAGTGTTTATTTAATTGAATATTTATCCATTAGCATCATGTTAAATATATTCATTATCAATAGTTGATAGTATGAGTTACGAATTTATTTAGTACTTATGCTATAAAATGTTTATATTCATATAATTAATATTTGGGTAATATTAATTAGATTGTCACCTCTGTCTATTTTCTTTGATTAGTATGTGATACTAATAGTGGGAGGTAGTGAGTCTCATACTACTTGATATGAGATATCAGAATAGACATGTGGATACTCATGTGATGGGTGGATCGAACAGTGACATTAGAATTATGATCATACGGATAGTCATTTATGGTCAACGATCATAATCTAGGTCATAATGGTGCATATAGTCCTTTGACCTAAGGTGTCACGACCCAAAACAGGGGCCATGACCGACACTAGGGAACTGGAATTCTTTTGAATCCGGAACCCATAGCAAGCCTAAAAATAAAATAAAATATACAGTAATAATAATATCCACACTTAATGCAGCGGAAATAAAATCATAATTATCAAAATAAAAATCCATATATTATATATAGATAAATCCTTTGATACAAGTTTCAGTTCAAATTCTTAAAATACATAACTCACACAAATATAATACATAAAACCCACAATTTATTTACAACTACTGCAGTGTCTAGATTATAAAAATAAAACTCAAGTGAGCAATTTACATAAAGAAGCCGGGGCGGAAGAAATCTGGCGTACAGGCCTGCTACTGAGGTTTGATGAAGAAGACTCTCCTGAAAAATGGTCAACAGAGGGGAGTCAGACCTCACTGAGTGAATTACTATAATATATATACATGCATACTAAATGCCGATGCACACAGTCAATAGTATATATATAATAAGCATATATACAAGCAAATACACACAAATGCAATAAAATCATTTTATATATTTTTTTATTGAAAATCACAGTTCATGAAGGTTCAAATAGAACCCTAGAATATCGCAACCTCAAAACAGTATTAAATAACACTCTAGCCATACAAGCTCACTTATTCCAATATATGTTCACTTAATCCATTTGGACAGTAGACTGGCCTCGAGACACTAAGTCAACCGAGCTCCAGCAGTCTGACTGTCAGTGTGATTGGCCCTGAGACACTTGGTCAACCGAGCTCCAGCAATCACACTCCCAAATCATATATCACACATCAAATAATCATATCCAATCAATATCCTCAAACAAGTTAGTAATATAGCCTAGATGCTATAAGCGTACCGGTACGTACTCGGTCCTAATGCTGCCCACTAGGTAGCACGTTCTATTGATATCCTTCATTGAAATATAAAGCATACATTCATAAAAGTAAATGATGCATGAATTTAAATATAATAGCAACAATAACCATATATATACTAGAAATATACCAAAAGTAAACCAGGTATATTTTGAGTATATATACGTCAAAGAAATCCAATATAATTACAAAATAAGCTAGAAATATATTCAAAAACATTTTAAGCATAATTCATTAATAAGACATGCATATGGTTTAAAATATACAGAAAATAAACCAAAAATAAACTAAAAATAAACTTAAGTAATAATTAAACCATTTATGCATATTTAATCAAAATAAAACATACATTTCTAAATCATGCACCCTAAAGCATATATATATAGAATAGTAACTCACACTTAGTGCGCTCCCCGAGATGGGTCCGATGGGCCTGGTCCACTAGGCCTCGGTCTTGGCGCAACTAAACATAAAAAAAAATTAACAGACATCAGAATAAACCTAACAAAAAATCTTAGAAACTTGATCTAGAATATTAGATATAGAATCAGAATTAGGGTTCAACCGGACATCACGTTTTACGAGAATTCTACCAAAAATTCGACAGAACCTCCCCTGTAAAACGGACATCTCTCTACTCAAAGAGTAGAGCCGGCCCTACAAAGAAATGCACTTCGAAAAATAGACACAGAAACACAACCACAACCCTTCGGTCGAACTCCAAACTACAGTTTACTGACCGGGGTCCACAATTCACAGAACAATATAAAGATACCAAAAATGCCCTTATATCATAGAAATACATTTAATAAGTATAATTTACATAATTAACCCTAAACACAGTAAAAACCGATAAAACTCATTTATTTAGAAAAATCGTATATTATATATATAATTTGAAAATAATTCACGAAAAATAGTTTTAATTAATTAAAAATACTAAATAATTTGTAGAAATCATTTTTATACCTTAAATAACTATTAAAACCAATTTAATTACATTTTTTAGACAATTTAGGGTAAAATTACCAAAATACCCCTATATATATAAATATACTAAGATTAATTCAAAAAAATTCACCAAAAATAATACAATTGCACAAAATTAATTTTCTCAACATATTTATCAATAATATCAATAATTAAACTCAATTAACTAATTAATTTCAATTAAAAACATAATTAACCTAATTTTCCAAAATTACATAAACTAATTAAATTCAAAATAAATACATATAAATTCATAAAAATTCCAAATAAATTCCTATAATTCATTTAAACACCTATAATTATCATAAAACACAATTTCATAATTTATTTAATTAAATTTCAAAAATTAGAAAATAATAATAAAATATTCAAAAATACCCAAAAATCAAAATAATTCCCAAAAATTCTATAAAAATTCACACATGTAGATTAAGCTACTAGGATCAACATTTGTTAAGGGACTTTTCATGAATCAATCAAATTTAAGTTCAAGAAATTAAAGAAGCTAAAATGGCCGAATTGAAGATTTAGTTCAAACCTCATCAACCACTTGTTTTCAGGCTAAAAGGAGCTTAGAATAGGGACGACTAGAGCTCAAGGAGTCGATTAAGAGCGGCGGTGTCGAAAATGGTGGCCAGAATAGTGATCGACAACGAAGAGCTCCACTTGCTGCCACCATGAATTTCGGGCGTTCCAACGGGCTTCCGGCGGCCTGGTCACGTCGAAGAGGAAGAGGAAGGAAGGGGGAGGAGGTTGGCGGCAGCTGATGGCGGTGAAGGGCGGTCCGGCGTGGTGGAACGGGAGGGGCAGTGAGGGTAGGGTGTCGGGAGAGAAGAAGAAGGATGGAGGGGTAGAAATGGTAATTTTGTAATAAATTTTTGATTTTGACAATAATATGTATATATATATACTTTACACTATATATTAAAATAATATAAAATCACACACATTAAATATACACCACACACATATAATTTAATATTTTAAAATTTAATACACTTAAAAATAATTAAATAATATTAAAACTAATTAATAAATAATAAAATATTAGGGTAATTAATTAAACCCTAATTAAATAAATAAGTACACATATATACATTAATTAGTACTTTAAAAATATATATGAGTTCATGCAAACGCATAAATCTAATTAAAATAATTAATAGTAAATTATATACGTAAAAATTTCCTTGAAAATGCAAATCCTAGGAAAATTTTACGTAAAATACTTAAAATATCATAAAATAATAAAAAAATCAATGTTAATTAAATAACATCTCATGAAATATCATAAATGTATATAAAAATTATTAACACTGCATATCCCGATGTAGTATAAAAATATTTAAAAACACGGGATATTACATAAGGTGACATGGTCATCCACATTGAAGTGGTTAGAGTTTGTTACCACTTACATACTTGTGTTACTCACACATAGGTACATGGAATGTGGTGGCTCTAGTTAGTTAAATGTAGGGATGAGTATTCGACCAAAATGGGATTCATTACTTGGAGTGAACTGGGATAAAATCCTATGCTATCTAAGTCTTTTCTTGATGAAAGAGTTCTCGACTAGGACAACTATAACAATTTAAAAGAGTTTTAGTATTATAAAGAGTTTCTAGTATTTGTTGTGTTTTATCTAAAGATAGAACTTGAGATGAAATAATATGATATAGCTATTAGACTTTGACTTATCCTTGACTCTAGGCTATATTGGGATCTTCTAATAAAGGGATTTAAGTACACAGTATTTATGACCAAAAGGGTTCATATGAATTAATAAATACATTCATATCTAATTAGGTAATTATGATATCGATGCTAGGCATTACTCACGACTTATAAGAACTAAATATGAATAATTGAGATTTTCACATTTAGACTTAAAAGGAGTTTCAAATAATATTAAGTGTTGATATTATCTTCTCATTGCCAATTAGACATAAACCTAGTAAGTCTCACTTAAAAGATTTTACCAAATCTCTATTTATATTAATCTAATTGTTGATTAAAGAGTTTAATCAATTAATTAAGATTAATGAAATTGAATTTTTGCTTAAAGCAATGATTCTAGCATATCATAAAATCTAATTTCAAAAAAGAGTTTAATTATTAATTTGTGTTTAATTAATATGAGATATTAATTAAGATATTAAATTAATAATAGATATATGTTGTTTCAATTGGATTTTTGATTAATGGCCCAAGTGTATGGATCTAGGCCCAAAAGAGTTTTGGACTATAGATTTATCCAAAGCCCAAAAATCTTGTTTAAATCCATTTGATTAATGGATTGGGCTAGGACTAATAGTTGATCCAATAACCAAGCCCATGTCTTTTAAACAAATATAGTCAAATTTGTTTTATTTAATATTATTGACTTTGACTACATTAGAGATGACATCACATGGATATTGTGAGAATGGATGTAGAGAATTATATGGGATATATTTTTTACATAATTCTTAATGCCATTTTTCATCATCCTATATTAGTGCATATATGTATGCCAAGTGGATGAATATGGTTTAATGGGTCATGTGACTAGGAGCCTCCTTTTCTCTACACTCATCACTTATCATGTATATCTCTAAGGGTTAGTAGATATGAATTGGTAAGAAGATAATAGATATGAGTATCAAGGTAGAGAAAGTGTAGAGACACAAGAGACAAAAGGAAAAGGAAACACATATATATAAAACTCGAGAGTTCTTACAAGTATCATAAAAGATTTATTGAGAGAGCATTTTTGCTACTACTTGATCAAGATAAGAATGAGATTTATTAAAACATAGTTTTTTAAGCTAGAGGTTTCAAAATTGGGAGACTTGAAGAGTTTATTCAAGAGTTGAATAAAATGAGCCAACCATTTGGTAGATTAATTGTGGTATACATTAAACACTTGGGAGATTGTAAGTATTCCGCAACTTAGATTTCCTAAGTTTTGTATTTATACATGTTAATGTATATTAGCTATGTGTTAAATTTCAAATTGGATCCGAGGGATTGAAATTTTTTATGAGAACAAGGATTATGTTGAGCAAAATTTTAAAATTTTTCTTACTTAGCATTTGATGTCTAAGTAGCATAATCAATTCCTAACAATTATGACATCAGGATTAAGAAGTGGTGCACCAGTTGTGTCTTCATTGTTATTAACATCACCTCTAACTTTAGAGTCTTTATCTATAAGTCCACTTTAATTCAATAATTCATCCATAATTATTTCCAAGGCTTCCTTTAAAAACACCCTTTATCTTCTGTCATTAATAGTTAAATTTTCACATTGGTTGAATGAATTATGAAGTTCCTTGTATCTCTTAAACTCCTCTATCATGTTTGGATAACCTCCAGTAAAGAAAATCCTTGAATGGCGATGGTGAACATCCTTTCTCCACCTCCTCGGCACATACCTTTCGTCGATTACACGAATATCTTTTTTGGACATAACAGTGAAAATGTGGCAACACAGAATACCAACTATTTCAAACTTCTTATAGTCGCATTCTAAATAATTTCCTTATTCCCTATACTCAATAATGTAATTGAATTCTTTTTTATAATAATAATTTATAATTTCTCATTCAGTTAGTCTGAACTTTTCAATGCCAATATCAGGTGTTGCCTCATTAATATGACAATACCAACTTCTCTTTAGTTCATTTTGAACTTTTGTAAAAATTTCATATATAAAAGCCCTTTGGAAAACCTTCTCTTAGGAAAATATGAAATGCAAAATATTTCATTTTGTTTGTAATTATAATCATCTTGGAACTCTCTCTTAATCTTATTGCTTAGAGCGATCTCATATTGATCTACAAACTGCTTGAGTGTACTCATTGAATGAATATATCCATCAAAGTATGAATGCATACTTTCACTCCTCTAAGTTGACACCATTCCAGCCTAAAAAAGGTACTTGAGCTAAACTGGTACCTAGCTTTGACTTTTTGAATACAACTTAGCGATCCAGTCAATCATCTCTAGTCCGTAATCTGTTAAAAATTTACTCCAAATTTTCTCAAATATATCGATGGTGAGGTTGTCATATATAAGACATTTAAATTCAGAGACAGCTTTAAAAAATTCCCTAACGTGCTTGAATTTTTTTGAAACCTTGCACATTATATACCACATATAAAATCAATGAACAATGTCAGGCATTACCTCCCTCACAACTCGCTTTATGCTCTCACATTGATCAATAATTATGGCAGTTGGATGTACGTTGCCCATACCAGCTAGCCATGTCGTGAAAAACCATTTAAATGATTCAATGTCTTCGTGGGAAACTAAAGCACATCCTAACAAGATAGATTGCCCATATTGGTTGACACTGATAATTTTTGCAAATGGCATCTTATAATAGTTAACAAGGTACGTCATGTCAAATGTGATAATGTCATGGAATTCCTTATATGCAGCTTTACTACGAGGATGAATCCATAAGAAATTCCTCAGTCTACCTTCATCATCAACATTGATGGAGTGAGAAAATTCCCTCTCCTACTGTTGCATCCTTTTAAACAGCTACCAAATTAACTCAACATCACCCTTACTTAGCATCTTCTACATTTCACTATGGATGAAATTCCTACAGTCCTTTGAAGTGCAACTTAAATTTTCTGGGCTACCATATTGTACTTTCATATGTCTACACTATTGCATGGCTTAATGCTTGCAATATCATTTTCTAAAAGATTTTGTTTCATGCTGGGACTTAAATTCTTGTAAGTAGCTATTAACCTACCCATGTCAGGAATAAGTTCATGGTTATGTTCATTTTTAATTGAACTAATAACCTAAAATCCTGTGCTCACTGCATTTAAACATGAAGGGCAGCTTATCCTTTTGTTTTTCATTTTCACATCTGATTTTCTACCTCTGTCATAACTTATTGTTTATTAGTTTCTAGCACTATCACTGCCCTTCTATCCTCCTTTCATTGTCATTGAGAATCCTTTTAACTTTGCATGCTCTTGATATTTTGAACAAGTTTATCCATACTTGTAAAATACATATTTAGTTCAAGACCTATTTCGGCGATATAGTTATTCATTGATCTATCTTCTATTTCATTCACCTCATCATTTGGACTATCTTGTTAGACTATCCATATGCAATTTTTGAATAAATCTACCCAAATAAATACTAGCCAAGTCAATTTGGCTAGCAAAAGTTAATCACTGTAAAAAGATAATTATGACCAGGAGGTAGATTTCAATGGTAAAATGAAGAGCCAGTAATTAGTGGTAAAATGAAAAAGGAGGGAAACTAGTAATAATAAAACATCATTTCCCTAAAAAACTATGGAAGATTAAATGACACAGTACATTGATCATCATTTCTATACTACTGTATGGTAAACCAAATAGAGTGGTGAAGTTGAAATATGACATGGTAAAGCTAAGATTATTGGAGTACAAATTGTTACCCCCATATCACCGAAACAAATCCTGAACTAGACATGTATTTTACAAGTCTAGATAAACTTGTTCAAGCATTTCAAGAGCATGCAAAGTTGAAAGGATTCTTAGTGACAATGAGAGGAGGACAAAAAGGCAATGATGGTGCTAGAAAGTATTAAAAAATAAGCTGTAACAAAGGTAGAAAAGTGGATGCACAAAGGAAAAGCAAGAGGATAGGCTGCCCTACACGTTTAAATGCAGCAAGGAGAGAAAGGGGTTTGAGTTCTTAATTCTATTAAAAATGAACATAACCATGAGCTTATTCTGGACATGAGTAGGTTAATGGCTACTCATAAGAATTTGAGTCTTAGTATAAAATAAAATCTTATAGCAAATGATATTGTAGGCATTAGGCCATACAATAATGTTAAACTTATGAAAGTATAATATGGTGGCCTAGAAAATTTAAGCTGCACTTCAAAGGATTGTAGGAATTTCATCCATAGTGAAAGGAAGAAGATGCTAAGTGGGGGTGATGCTAAGTCAATTCAGTAACTATTTGTCAAGATGCAACAATAAGAGAGGGAATTTTCCATTCCATCGATGTTGATGATGAATGCACACTGAGGAACATTCTGTGGATTCATCCTTATAATAAAGCTATATACAAGGAATTCCATGATGTTATCACATTCGACACCACATTCCTTATTAACCATTATAAGATGCTATTTACAACAGTTGTCGGTGTCAACCAGTATGGGCAATCTATCTTATTAGGATGTGCTCTAGTTTCCCATGAAGACATTGAATCGTTCAAATGGCTTTTCACAGTATGGCTAGCTGGTATGGGCAACATAAATTGAACTGCCATAATTACCAATCAATGTTAAAGCATAAAGCGAGTTACAAGGGAGGTAATGCCTGACATTGTTCATCGATTTTGTATGTGGCACATAATGTGTAAGCTTTTGAAAAAATTCAAGCA
The DNA here is from genome assembly GCA_947683625.1 of Mallotus nudiflorus. Taxonomy (NCBI): domain Eukaryota; kingdom Viridiplantae; phylum Streptophyta; class Magnoliopsida; order Malpighiales; family Euphorbiaceae; genus Mallotus; species Mallotus nudiflorus. The sequence goes on from CANTUR010000228.1 coordinate 1,165,534, forward strand.
TGTCAAGATAGACGTTAGCAATTTTCAGCCTTTCATTCTCTCTTCTTAATATATTGATGTATTTTGCTTCATGTTAAGTGTACTCTCTATCCACCCATATGCAATACCCATAACCACCCTGTGAAGTAAAACATTTTTTTACTAATTCATTAATAGATAAACATAGGAAAAATCATATTTGTAAAAAAAATGCAAACATTATGTTAATGCAATGGACATTTCTTACTGATTCATTTGCACAACCAAAGAACATCCTCCCTGGATTATTTTCATTTAAGTTTACATGTAAGGTGGACGGAATGCCGTAGTTGTATGCCATTAGTTCGTAGTGCAAAATAAATATTTTATTTTAGTGTTTATGCTATAAAATAGGAAATGGGATGGTGTTGAAGTAAAATGCACAGTATATGTTGGTGAAGTCATATAAACTTATTTTAAGAATTGAGGTACTTCCATCATTAATAGCCGCCCTCTCAACTCATGAACACTAAGTATATTAAATTACATTTTTCCAAGATCACCTAAAAAATCTTAACAGTCGCTTATTCATTTTAAATGATAGTATCGTGCATTGGGGAGAGACACAAAGTTGCACCAATTGAAGATGCTATCGTCAATCCCTATCTCATAATTTTGATATGGTGAAGTGACTTATGGACACCAAGTCGGTTAAGTAATATATTATCTTTAAACTCATGATTACTTAATACAATAAATACACATTTGTAATCCAAGTTCTTAACCATGAAAATAACACACTTCACCAATGTTAATTGTTTTTTTTTTTTGAAGATTGACTAATGTAAATTGTTGGAAAAGGGAAAACCCTAATTCGTATTATATAACATTTATATATTAATTTTATCCGTGGTTCTTTTACATTTTAGATTATATTCGTGTACAATAGATTATATTCGTCCATATAAATTAGTAGGACCAAATAAATATTCATATTTGTTAACCTTAATATAGAGAAAATAAAAATTTTAATTAAATATTCCTAATCATATATTTAAACAGAAATATATAAATTTATATATATTATTGTAGGAAAATTCTCCAAGGTATTACAGAAGCTCCTACTTTTGTAACAAAATATACCACATTAAACAACATAAAATTATCAATTAATTTTGTCCATTGAAGTGAATTATATAGACATTGATGACGAGTTTGAATCTCTTATAACATCATTATCGTGTTCATCTACATCTGCATCTTCTTTATCTTTATCTTCCTCATCTTCATTCTTTATCTTCATCTCCTTCATATGAATTTTTCATCTCCGAATCACTTGACACATGGACTGGAGGATGAGGCTCGATCTCTCTATGTGTTAGGGGACCGTACAGAATCTCATCCAATTGGACATTGTAAATTTGCATATCAATGATCTCACTGGTCCTTCTCCATATACTCAAAATCAATCCAACACGTATGTTGTAGTGTCGAGAAAAATTCCTCCTAGCCCTGACTGAAAAATAATCTCCATTAATTTTTAGACGTTCCAGGTCCTCTACCACAATCACAGGCCAAAGGTGGTATGGCGCTTGTTTGGTTATCTTTATTGTCACTTTGCTTGATATCAGCTTCTCCACGAAATTAGTAGCATAGTATGGGATTATTTATATTGTAAAAGCATTATATCTATATTATAACACTAGAACCAATTGGTCATAAATAAATTGCAAAAAATCACAAAGACTACTTTTTTATACTCACCATTATAGCTTTTGGATCCCTCACTCTTACTATGAAGGAATTTCTCGTTATCTTTTCTTCCCCTGGCAGCTGATCTGTTACGTATGTAGCCACAATGGTGATGAATTTTTTTCATGTTTTAGCTTTGTTGAAAGCAATCTATAAGCATTTTTTTATACGATGAAAATGAATCAACAGGTTTTCTTTAGATATTTTATATGAAGTTGTGTAAACTAAGAATTTAGGTTAACCAAGTTTCTCTTCATTTAACTTATTAACAATATGAGGAAAGCGAATAGACGTCACTTTTACTATCCCTTAAGTACCCCATATATGTAACATTGACCCTTTAACTCTTTTGTATACAAAGGTTTCATTATTTGTAAATTTAGTCATTAGATGTTGATTGTAATACAACATTAATCATATTAATATTACAAATAAAATTCCATTAGCAAAAATACAACAAACCATAATATATGATGATATAATAAACATTTCATATCAATGTTATCTTAATTACATATGATAACACCTATACAACAAATATAAATTTTTTCCAAATATTACAATAAAAAATCAAAATACATTAACTATATGTAACAACCAAATTTGTTTACACTAAACCAAAATAAAAAATGTGTATCTTTAATAAATTACATCATTTATCATTAGTCATCTTCCATATAGTCCTCCTCTTTTATCATATGGTAATCATAAAGATACTGAATCATTTTGACATCACAAATGTCTTTATCGATCAGACCTTTGTATTTGTAACCATGGTCAGAATCTTCTACTCCACTCTAATAATGTCTAGAATTATAAGTAAATATTTCTTCATTCCAATCAAATCCAAAAAAATTATTATAAAAAAATTTAGTATGTACTATAACACCAAATCTTTATGTGTGTTTATTACATATGAAAAATACTCTGCTCTTATGACATATTGTGGTCCAATTGAAGCAGAAAAATTCTTAATTTCTATTATATTATCTCGGGACATGTATGCATGTACCCATTCATAATCATTGCTGAAATTGATTTTTTTCAAAAATATGCAATAAATTCAGGTCAAATCTGCCATAAACCTTCTTTGACAGCCAATCTAGAAATGAAGTAACACTATGCATGAACCAAATTATAAGCTTATGAAAAAATACTAAGGAATTTGGTGATATTGCCTAAACAATGTCGAAACAACAGTTTAATACAAATTACCATATACTTTCCTTTGATGAACCCACATTTTTTCCAATATAAATAAGATATAAAATCAGCATATATTATTTTACAATCTGTCAGTATTCTTTTTAACATCATTTCAACCCTTTCCATTAATGCACTTATTGTGCATTCACTTTTCTTGGTCTCACTCTCCATGATCAATCTCCAAGTCCTTACTCAAAATCTTCTTTTGTATCATCAACTCATCCAAAGAGCTAAACTTTCTATTGTGCAAACAAAACCAGTTGTTTATGAAATCTTTATGAAATGCTACAAAACCTCCTAAGGTTCAACATCCCAAGTACATCGACATAGGCATCACTCAATAGTCGATGAAAATTCTAAACTTTCATCTTCAGTCATTTCCATTTAAGAGTATCCATGTACAAATGCGCATGTGTTGCAATGCAACAAGTATGGGACCCACTCATAAATATTAATATCCCCATTATTCCCATATACCTAATTATAAGAATCGGCATTTGCATCACTACAAAAATGTTCTAGTAGCATCAAATACATTATGCCATTTGTACGATGTTCATCACCGGACTTGGTGAAATGCTTTATAAGCTTCATCTCCATGGTGAATGTATTCTTGTATTTGTCTTTTTTATCTTACGAAGGCTGTTAATATTTCAATATGCCTTTGTTAAGTGGTTTGTGATTTATATATTTGTTAATGAGTATAAAATAATAGAATAATGCCCTACTGAAATTAAGATGTCGTTTCACGATTTTATATTAATTTCAATGTTTTTATAATTTTAATGTCATTGACAGTTTTGATATATTATATTATTTATTAATATAATTAGATTACTATTATAATTAGATTAAAAGTATTCCATTACAATTTCATAATAATTAATTATAGTTTAATATGATTAGAGTTTAATATAATTCGAGTGATTAATAAAAATAAATTTATATTTTTGTTAGAGTAATTAATATAATTAGAGTTTAATTAGTTTCTATTTATTAGTATAATTAGAATACTCCACGATTCATTAATATGATTAGAGTCAAATTGTTGACCATTTGTATGATCAAACTCCTAATTTTGGACTTTGATAAACAATTTTGATACTAATAATTTCAACTAAGTGTGTAGGAAATTATATACCAAAAATATTCATTTTTGATATATAGTGATCTTTTGGGTTAATTCGACTTTAGAGCTCTATAATGAGAAAATGATCTTCTTTGCTTTTGAAGTAGACCTCTTAAGTTTTCCAAATTGAGCTTACTTGTTAAAATTGGAGCTCATTTGGGTATGAAAATCTTAAGTCGAAGTCAACATATGCAGTTTTCATTTTAGGTTGTGCAGCTCTTAGTATTTCAATAATATCTTGAGGTATTTTGGTTCAATTGAGGTAATTCAAAGTGGTATGGAAAGATAAGACAATTATCTATAACTTTTATGAAGAAATTTTAGGTTGATTCAATCTTCTTCAGTCCCGCTCATAAGCATCTCACAAGCCAGTCATGAGCTGACCTTGAATAGTGCCTCAAGAACTCATTTTTAGTAAAATGGGCAGTGCTCCTCATGATTATAATAATTTTATGAGGACACCTCTGACACCATTTAATGAATGTTTTTAAATGCAATGGTCCTCAAACTGACTCTCATGAGCCAGAATGGCTTCCTCACGATCGTAAGCATCACTTTAGTTGCAAAAGTCCAAGATTGATTCAAAAATCAATTATAGACATTAGAGACATGTTTAATACATCCAAAAACCATATTTTTGAGTTTTTCTCTATATAAACACTCTATAGAGTTTAATTGAAATGTTAAGAAACTTGATTATCATTCATTCTCTCTTAAGCATTCAATTAAGCTCTTAAATTTTCTCTTAAACAATTTTTTGTTTATGTAACTCTTGTGAGAGTTGGTTGTGTGTTAGAAATAGAATTTTTTTTTCATCTTAAATATTAGGATAGATTAGAAGGGAAGTGAGATTTATTCTAAAAGAAATTAGTTTAAGTATTGTCAATTAAAACACTTAGGATTTCATTGAGTGAGCCTTGAAAACTTAAGTTGTAAGGTTGTAAGAGTGAGCCATAAAACTCTTGTATAATCTCAATCTTGTAAATAAGATTGTGGATGATTGAAAATTCTAACTTGGGGATAAGTTAGGTGGAGATGTAAGATTGTTGTTGAATCTGAACTCCTTAAATCATTATTCCTTCTTAACATTCATTCAATTCTTATTTAATTCCGTAAGATCATTTTTATTTTAATAAAACCCTCATTAGCCTTATTCACCCCCCCTCTAAGGCTCTTTTAATTGGTATTAGAGCTTGGATTCTAGGAACTTAATTAGTAGAATACAAGATCATGGGGAGTGAACTTTAAAATTTTTCTTCACTTACACCATTCTTTGATGGTAGTGATTATCCTCATTAAAATTTCAAAATGGAGCTATGCCTTGATTGTGATTCCATCAAACTTTGGGATATTATCCTAAAAGGTTGGGAACCACCTGTAACTACCATTGATAGTATAGTAACTACTATTGTAAGAAGCTAACGGAATTATGAATAAAAGGAGGAAAATCATAAAAATAAAAAGGCTATGATCACTCTAGTCTCTTCCATGACAAGAGAAGAAGGAGGCAAGCTTCAAAATTGCATGTCAGCTAAGGAAATGTGGGAGACCTTGAAAATCATTATGAAGGCAACGTGTAAGTTAGAAGCAAGAAGGTTCAACTTCACATGTATGAATATGAACTCTTCAAGATGAAGCCTTAAGAGTCAATCATGGAGATGACAAATAGGCTCAATGCTCTTCTCATAACCCTTAAGAAACTTGATAAACATTTCAAAAGGAAGAGGTAAATAATAAGATTATAAGAATCCTACTTAAGAAGGATTGGGAATCTCGAGGTTACTTCAATTGAGGAAGCTCAAGATGTTTCAACCCTTTCAATTGATGTGCTTATTGGAAAGCTCCTAACACATGAGCTTACAATTAAGAAAAAAAGGTGAAGAGCAAAAAGAAAAGGAAGAAAAGAAAAAGAGCATAGCACTAAAAGCTCTTCAAGAAGATAATAAAGAGGAAAGCATTGAAGATTGTAGCAACGAAGATGGTGATATTGCCATGCTCACTGGAAACTTCAAAAACTTCTTGAAATTTCTAAAAAATAAGAGACTTCAATAAGACGTATGAAGGAGAAGGCAAAAAGAAAATCAAAGACATTACTTGCTATGAATGCAAGAAATCAGGACACATTAGAAGTGAGTGCCCCAAACTCAAATTCAAGAATAACGGAGCAGGATAAGAAGAAGACCTTCAAAGATACTTGGGATGATTCCTCCAAATCTGAAGAGGAAGAAGAATAATAAGAAGTGGCTAATATTTGCTTAATGGTTTTTGAAGATGAAAAAGAGGTACCATCTACTTCTGACTCTTCTTGTGATAAGTATTATGCTTATGATGAATATGATGATGATGTTGAGAGCCCTATTGTGAGAAACTCTTGCTTAAGTGCAAAAGCTTACTTTGTAAAAAGAAGCATTATAAGCCTAAGTTAAGTAGTTTAACCAAGGAATTCAAAAATTTAAAGAACAATTTTACTAAACTTGTTGAATCAAATGAAAAACTTATTAGTGATGCAAAATTTGCTAATTCCTTAGAAGATCAACTCAAGAAAGTGAGTGATGAAAATTATAAGCTTTCTAAGGAGGTCTTAGAATTAAAGAATTCTATTACTAAATTCAAGAGAGAAAAAGAAACTTCAGATAGTCTTCTTGATTCTCAAAAATTTCATGGAGATACTCATGGAATTGGATATAAAAATGGAATGTCTTCATCATCATCATCACACATTAATTTTGTTAAAACTTCATATGATTCCACTCCTTCTACCTCTAAACCAATTGAGACTCAAGCTTTCAAAGCTAATAAGTCTTATGTGTTAAATATTAAAGGAAAGTCTCATAAAACTCAATCCTATGTGATACAAAGAGGTAAGTCTCATGCTAGAAAAGCACAACCTAAACATGCTTACATGTACATTAGACACAATACTCATAAGCATGTTGCACAACATAATACACTTAAATATGTTATGCAAACCTATCAAAATACATATTATCATTGTCAATGTATGTCTCACATTATGACTCAAAATAATTTTAGGAGATACTCATCACTATAACATAAAAGGCATGTTTCACACACTAGGAAAGCATATAATCCTAGGAGAAATCAATTTGAAAATGTCATATCTTCATATTGCATGATCAAAGGACATACCAATAATGTATGCTTCTAAAAAGACTACAAATGAATTTGCTTCCTTTGGATTATCTTAAAATTAAGCAACCTAGACCAAGAAAGGTTTAGGTTCAAAAGAACTTTATTTTGTGTAGGTGTGCTTAAAATCCACAAGAATGAAAATTAAGTGGTATCTCGATAGTGGATGTTCAAGGGGGGAGACAAAGAGCAATTCAACAAGCTTGAAGTTAAAGATGGAGGACATGTACATTCGGAGACAATACAAAAGGAAAGATTATTGGTATTAAAGAAATTAGTAATCCTCAATTCTTAGCTATATATCATGTGTTGTTCATTAATGGTCTTAAACCTAATTTTCTAAATATAAGTCAATTATATGACATGGGAAATAATGTGACTTTCTATCCTATAAATTACTTTTTTTATAGTCTTGATGAAGACAAATTAATTTTTAGTAGTGAAAGAGTAGATAATGCTTATGTTTTTTATTTGAATAAGATTGGTATCAAAGACATAAAATGCTTAATATTAATTTCCCATGACATATAGATATGGCATAGAAGGTTAGGACATGCAAATTTTGAACTTTTGAATGATCTTTGTGAACATGAACTTGTGATTGATTTACCTAAGCTTGAATTCACTAAGGATAAAGCTTATAATGCTTGCCAAAAGTGAAAACAATCTAATTCTTCATTTAAGCTAAAAAAATATAGTGTCCACGTCTAGGCCACTTAAACTTATACATATGAATTGATTTAAACCAACTAAAGTTGCTAGTCTCAATGGAATGCACTATGCATATGTATTTATTGATGACAACTCTAGATTTACTTGGGTATGTTTTCTTGGTCATAAGAATTATGCTTTTAAAGCTTTTGAAAATTTTTCTAAAAGAGTTCAAAAAGAAAAAGGATTTTGTATTTCATCCATTAGAAGTGATCATAAAATCGAATTTGAAAATGAATTCTTCAAAACCTTTTATAATGAAAATGGTATTTCACACACATTTTCATCTCCTAGCTCAATAAAATGAGGTTATTGAAAGAAAAAATAGAACTCTTATGGAAATGGCTAGAACAATGCTTCATGAGTATAATTTACCTCTGTAATTTAGGCATAAGTTATTAACACATCTTGTTATATTTCAAACTGAGCTTTCAAAAGACCAATTTTAAATAAAGCATCTTATGAGCTATGGAACAATAGAAAACCCAAAATCTCATATCTAAAAGTATTTGGATGCACCTGCTTTATATTAAACACCAAGGATAATCTTGGAAAATTTGATTCCAAAATTGATGAAGGAATTTTCCTAGGTATTTTATTTCTAGTAAAGCATATAAAGTCTTTAGTAAGAGAACTTTAGTAGTTGAAAAGTCAATCCATATTGTATTTGATGAATCAAACTCACTTGATCCTAAAAAGGATTTTTATAGTATTGATGATCTTATAAATGAAAATGAAATTGTGGATACACAAGAAAAAAATGCTAGTAAGCCTTTAGAACTTGAAGGTCCAAGTAAGGAGAATAATGAGGATATATCTCAACCTACCTTAAAGGATAAACTTCCAAAGGATTAACAATTCAAGAAACCTCATCCTTAAGACCTCATCATAGGTGACACTACAAAAGGGGTAACTATTAGATCTAAACTTAAGTCTATTATTGATCTAGCCTTCATTTCTTAAATTAAACCCAAAAATGTTGATGATGCTTTGTGTGATGAATTTGAGGTCCTTGTTATACAAGAGGAGTTAAATCAATTTGAGAGAAATAAGGTTTGGTCCTTAGTTCCTAGACCTAAACATCATCCTATTATAGGCATCAAATGGGTGTTTGGAAATAAGATGAATGAACAAGGTGTCATAATTAGGAACAAAGCTAGACTAGTAGCTAAAGGTAATAATCAAGAGGAAGGCATTGATTATAATGAAACTTTTGTCCTGGTTGTAAGGTTAGAAGCTATTAGAATACTACTTGAATTTGTATCATACATGGATTTTAAACTTTATCAAATGAATGTTAAAAGTGCATTTTTAAATGGTTTTACTAAAGAGGAGGTGTATGTTGAACAACCTTCGGGTTTTGAAAATTTTGATTCTCCAAATTATGTCTTTAAATTTTCAAAAGCATTATATGGATTGAAATAAGCTCCTAGAGCTTGGTATGAAATATTGAGAAACTTCCTATTAAAGAAAGGTTTCTTTAAAGGAAAAGTTGACACAACTCTTTTTATAAATAAATCTAAGCATGATTTATTAATTGTTTAAATATATGTTGATGAGATTATTTTTAATGCTACTTACCATTACTTGTGGGAGAAATTTTTTAAATTAATTCAAGGAGAATTTGAGATGAGTATGATAAGAGAACTTAAGTTCATTCTTAGACTTCGAATCAAGCAATGTACATATGGGATTTTCATCAATCAAACCAAATATGAAAAAGACATTCTCAAGAAGTTTAGTATGGATAGAGCTAAATCAAGCAAAACTTTAATGATCACCACAACCAAACTCAACAAGGATGAGAATGGAAAACTAGTTGATGAAAAGCAATTTAGAGGTATGATCGGATCCCTTCTTTACTTGACTACTAGTAGACCCGATATTATGTTTTCTACTTGCTTGTGTGCTAGATTTCAATCTAGTCCTAAATAGTCTCATTTGAATGCTATTTAAAGAATTTTCAAATATCTTTATGCTACAATGCATTTAGGACTTTGGTATCTTAGGAGTTCTTCCTTTAACTTAATCAGTTATTCGGATACAGACTTTACCGGTAGTTTACTATATAGAAAAAAAACTTCCGGAACTTGTCAAATTTTAGGTAATTGTTAGTTTCTTGGTTTATCAAGAAATAAGTTTTAGTTGCCTTATCCATTGCTGAAGCTGAATACATTGCAATAAGCCTTTGTTGTTCATAAGTTTTATGGCAAACACAATAATTATTGGACTATGGTATAAAACTTGAGCACATTCCAATCAAATGTGACAATACAAGTGCTATTAATCTTAGCAAGAATCCCTTTCAACATTCTAGAACTAAGCATATAGACATTGGACATCATTTCTTATGTGATCATGTTCAAATTAGTGATATCTCACTTGAATTTGTTGATACAAATAATCAACTTGTAGATATCTTTACCAAACCTCTCAATGAAGAGGGATTGAATTTCATTAAGCATGAACTTGGCATGATTGATGATTATAGTTTATCTTGAATTTTATGCTTAATTGATGATTAGACCGTTTTCATATGAAATCATGTTATGCTTATTAATTACTTTGATTGTGAAATGTTTTTATCTTAACAATTTTATAAATTTTTTTAAATTTTCATGCATTTATATATGTTTAAATATGCATTATATATTTTTGTTAATTTTTTCATCAGTTTTTATTTGGTTTATTTTCGATTTTTTTTGTATCTAATATTGAGCTGTTTGTTTATTTTTATAGTTATTTTATGACAATTTACGTTCGGTTTATTTTTTGGATATAAGCCATGAGCTGTTAATTTTATATCTTATTTACAATTGATATCTTAATATCATTGTAACTTTATCATTTTTAATGCAATTTTATTTTTTTAATGATTTTTTTTGCATTTTGACAAGGGGGAGAAATATTTGAGTTTCTTTAATTTTTTATTTATTGTGTTTACGCATGAATTTTTTTTAATTGTGTTTATACATGCAAAATTCATGTTTAATTTATTCATATATATTTTGATCTTTGATCAGGTATGGATATTTTTTTAAGATTTGGTCTATCTTTGATTTTGTTAATGGAGGCAAAAATAATTGAGTTTGAATGTGTACTTAGTTAATTTCCTTTTAAGGACAAATTATTTTGAAAAATGTGTTTGTATTAATGATATAACTCTTTGAAATAAGGGGAGAAATTTTTTTTTTATAATCTTGTTTATGCATGCATAGTATGACATAGATTTTATAAAGATTTTAAGTATCTTTGTTTTCATTGTTTTGGTTCTTGATCTTTTATTCCTTCTAAATTTTTTTCATTTCCCTTTATATCTCTCTTTTTCCTTTTTTTGTCTTTGACAAAAGGGGAGAAGAAGCTATGTGTTTGTAATATTTGTAATGTGTTAAGTGCCATATGATTATTAACTAGCTAAGATCTATATGATCATGTTATAATGAGTGTTAGTGCCATATGATTATTAACTAGCTAAGATCTATATAATCATGTTATAATGAGTGTTATATGTACTATTTTGTGATGCATTCTAGTATCACTACATGCATATATGTTTGAAATTATTTCCTTTAAATTTCTTAATAATTTATTTTAATGATCATGTTATCATGTTGTTAACACATTTGTTATGGTAGGCAATTTTCTTGATAACATGATTATGGTGTCTTTATTTTTGACAAAAAGGGGGAATAAAATAATTTTATATTTCTTATCATATTTATAAAAAGGTAGTAATAAAGAAATATATAAGAAAAATTTGCTATCCTTTATATATTCCATGTTAATTCAATTACTTTTATGCCCTAATACATGGTTTATTCTATTGAATTTTTTGCATATATTAAGGGGGAGGAAAATTGTTCACATAATACATCAATTTAATATGAGAGGGGGAGCTATTATGCACATTACATACTTATTCATGTCGTTTATTTTTTACACGCACACACTTTATTTATTATCTTTTCAAATTGGTTGTCAAAGCCAAAAAGGGGGAGGTTTTTGATCATTTGCATGATCAGACTCCTAATGTTAGACTTTGATAAATAATTTTGATACTAATGATTTTAACTAAGTGTGTAGGAAATTATATACCAAAAATATACATTTTTGATATATAGTGATCTTTTGGGCTAATTTGACCTTTGAGACTCAAGGGGCCTTTTTGACATCTTTAGAGCTCTATAATGAGAAAATAATCCTCTTTACTTTTGAAGTAGACCTCTTAAGCTTTCTGAATTAAGCTTACTTGTCAAAATCTGAGCTTATTTAGGTATGCAAATCTTGAGCTAAACTCAGTATATGCAGCTTTCATTTTAGGTTTTCAGCAATATCTTGAGCTATAGAGGTTCAATTGAGGTGATTCAAAGTGGTATGGAAAGTTAAGATAATTATTTACAACTTTTATAAAAAAATTTTAGGCTGATTTGATTGTCTTCAGTCCCACTCATGAGCATCTCACAAGCTAACCTTTAATAGTGCCTCAGGAACTCATTTTTAGCAAAATGGGTAGTGTTCCTCACAATCATGAGTAGCTCATGAGGACACCTCTGACAACGTTCAATGAATATTTTTGAATGCAATGGTCCTCAAACTAATGCTCACGAGCCAGAATGGCTTCCTCACGATCGTGAGCATCACTTTAGCTGCAAAAGTCCAAGATTGATTCAAAAATCAATTATAGACATTGGAGACATGTTTGATACACCCAACAACCATATTTTTGAGTGTTTTTCTATATAAACACTCCATAGAGTTCAATTGAAAGGTTGAGAAATTTGTTTATCATTCATTCTCTTTTAAGTAGTCAATTAAGTCTCAAATTTTCTTTTAAACAATTCTTTATTTGTGTAACTCTTATGAGATTTGATTGCATGTTAGAAATAGAATTTCTCTTTATCTTAAATCATAAGATAGATTAGAAGGGAAGTGAGATTTATTCTAAAAGGAATTGGTTTAAATGTTGTCCATTGAAACACTTGGGATTCGAGTTTTGAGTGAGCCTTAAAAACTCAAGTTGTAAGGTTGTAAGAGTGAGCCATAAAACTCTTGTGTAAGCTCAATCTTATGAATAAGATTATGGGTGATTGAAAATCCTAACTTGGGGATAAGTTAGGTGGAGACGTAGGACTATTGTTGAATCTGCACTCCTTAAATCATTGTGTTCTTCATTCTTCCTTCTTAACATTCATTCAATTCTTTTTTAATTCCTTAAAATCATTTTTATTTTACTAAAACCCTCCTTAGCCTTATTTAACCCCCCTCTAAGGCTCTTTCACAAATTTAATGTGCATAACCAATGGCTTTAGTACAAGACACGTTGTTTTGGCTTCATTTCGAATGTTAAAATACACGTCGAATCATTATGGGTCAATTATGAATGGTTGATGATTATAATGACTATTAATAAAGCTTATAAAGTAACCAATAATTTATGGACCGGAAACTATGATAACCAATTGCAATACATATGATGGTACAACATACTAATAAGGAATTATAAGTTAACTACATCTGCATGTATACATTAAAGTACATATACAAGTGTAGTTTAATATATAGTGCATTGAAATAATAAGGTACTACTGTAGTATGTTATACAATTTGTTACATTAATGTTTTAGTATTTCCTCCCTCTCTAGCCTAGTGGCTTAAGTAATGGATATTATAAGGTTAAGTTGTGGGTTCAATCCCCCACTCCCCTATTGACCTTCCAGTTGTTCAAAAAAGAAAAAAAAATATATCATTATTTCATTGACTTATATATATATACCACATTAAAAGTGATGTACATTAATATAGTACCTTGACATATATGATACTACTATAGTGTTATATGAAAATGTTTAATATAGTACCTTGACACATGTGATACTACTATAGTGTTATATGAAAATGTTTAATATAGTACCTTGACACACATGATACTACTATAGTGTTATCTATAATGAAAAATTTTATTCATATTCTTCCCTAAATTTTATATATAATTTCTCATATGTTAGTATTTAGTTGACTTTTATATGTACCACATTAAAAGTACATATAAAAGTGATAGTATGTTATACAATTACAATGTTTATTAATATCCTTAACCATGTTTTATATAAAATTGCACATATTAGGAGGCTTTCTAATTAGTTTGACTAATTTAAAAGTGATAATGCATATAACACATTTGTATGTTGTACATGTGCATATAACACATAATTGGCTAGTTGTAATTATGGATATTAGATTTTACATATGCATAGGTAATTAACATGTTGCTCAACATAATTTAGGTTGACTATTACACTAATCACACAATTAGGTTGACTATTACATATATCTTCAAAGATATTTTACATTATGCATATAACGCTTCTTTTGGTCTAGTGACTGTCAAATATATCACACATTATATGTTAACAAACAAAAGTTACTAAGTTAGAAAGCCTTATAGGGGTCACCACTCCCGTACTTAAGTAACTTCGACATACACAAGATTGAAATAGTGGGGTTCTCCCGAGGGTAAAAGACCAACTCTTATTCGAGATGAAGAATCTTTATTGCATTGCCTTCCTTAACTAAGTAAAATTCTTCCTCCCCCTTGAATGGTCAAGCATCTTTAAACCTCAACCTCCGGGTAGGTAAAGAAGATTCATCTATAATGATATAAAAATCCTGCTCTCATTTCATTTTACTTGCGTTATACCTAACATAGTGGATACTAGCATGGGATCTAATTTTCCTATATCACTACTTGTGATATCAGGTGCTTAAACCCTATATAAATCAACATCACCTCTAGCATGTAGACTAGATACCTACCTTTATTTTATTCTCAAGTATAACAATAGTTGTAGTGAACAACTTATATTATCCTAAAGGGTATGACAAGTAAAGGAACATTTTTTTTAATTAGATCCCACACTAGTATCCACCATGCTAGGTATGCCTTTTTGGGCTACATTGTATTTGTAATATAACATAAAATATTTCAAACTACATGATTAAAGTTTAAAACTAAAATGTGTATGCATATAATCCAATCACACTCTAAGAAGGTTACAAATGAATGTTGACAATGGTATTAGTCAACATTCAATTATACATGCATAAATACATATGTTAATGTAATAATATTTCAGTTTGGTAATATAATTACACTTATATATGTGACATTGTTTAGTCATTTAAAGCAGTCATACCCATACTTATTTGTATATTAAATAACGGATGATATCCAACCCGTTTAATCAAAATTAAAATGGAGAAGGAAGATCTAGGTGAACGGTTGCGATCCATGCTGCATAGTCTATTTAGTACTCCCGAAACCATTAATAAGAAGCGCACCACTTTCCAATCAGCAAAAAACACAATTCTCGATTTCAATCACATACCCTTTAATTCAAAGCCTTTTAAAATCTCATCTACTAATTCCAAACCCGCCATCTAATAACCCTAAACCTCGTTAGTCGATTGAACCCTACCCTATTCTTTTCCTAAATTTTCAAAACAAATTTGTAAAAGTTGTAATAGATAGAAGAAAATTTCAATATCCATTACAAATTTTTCCTTTAATCGACTTACTAAACACTGCAACATCGAATAGGCCAACAATTGTTACAACATCAACGTCGGTGAGTATATCTTGTAATAATCCTAATTTTTAAATTATTTTAATATATATTAAGATATGCAATATTAATAAATTTAAAAGTTATATTTATTTATTTTATTATTTTGTAGTTAATAATTATTATTTTATGTTAAATTATATTTTCTACATAAACATTTTATTTTTGAAAGTTATTATTGTAAAAATTTAATTTACATTATTAATGTTTATTGTTTTGGATAGTATTATTTTAATAATATTAAGTTTAGTGCATTATTATTTTATTAAATTACATTATTTGTATTATTATTATTATCATTTATTGTTAATTTATATTATGCATGTTATGTGTTTATTATTGAATATATGTGCGTGTTTATATATATGTGTGTATATATATATGTACATATATATTTATATGTGGTGGAGATTTTTTTATTATATATATGTGTGTGTGTGTGTGTACAAAAATGAAGAAAAAAGAATAATGCAGTAACAAGCTTCCTTCTCCCCACCCCTATCCCATTCCCTTACCTTCACTGTGCCTCATGTTCCAGCTCACTGCACCGCCACCAGCTACTGCCAATCCCTTCCCCTTTCTTCCCTATCCCTCCTTGACATCGTCCAACTGCCAGAAGCTCACCGGATCACCTAAAGTTGCAGCGGCAGTAGGGTGAGCTTCTTGCCGTCGATCTTTTTTGGCCACCAAATCAAGCTTCACTTGTGCTGTTGAACTCCTCTAGCTCCGGTGGTCTTTGTTCCAAGCTCTGTTTAAGCTTAAACCCGATCATTTGTGAGTTTTCTCGATTTTTCAATTTTTTGGTTTTAAGCTTTTATGTTTTTATTTTTTTTTTTTGAGTTGATTTTTGGTTGATTTATGCAAACTCCCTTTACAAATATTTATTCTAGTAGCTTAATCTCCATGAATTTTTTTTTTGAATTTTTGGAATTTATTTGAATTTTGGTTAATTTTTTATTATTTTATTATTATTTATTTAATTTTCATAAATTATTTATTTAAATTCTAAAATTGGTTGATTTAGTGTTATTATGAGTCATTATTAATTTTAGTGTTGAGAAAATAATTTTTGAGAATATTATATAATTTTTATGAATATTTTTAGTTTATATTAATATTGGAAAATTAGGTTAAATATGTATTTTTGTTGAAATTATTGGTTAAATATGTATTTTAGTTGATATTAGTATATTATATGTTGATAAAATAATTTGAATGATTTTTATAGAATTTTTTAGGAATATTAGTTATATTATATGTATTTTGATTTAATAGGGTAATTGTGTAATTTTGTTAAAATTATAGTTAAATATTATGTTTTAATTGGTTTTAGAATTATTTAAGTAATAAAATGATTTTATAAATTATTTACTATTTTTAACTAATTAATACTAATTTTTGAAAAATTATTTTCAAATAATGTATTATTTACTAAATTGGTAATTAAATGAGTTTTTAATTATTTTTAATATATATTTAGGCTATTTGAGTTATTTGAATATATAAAAGTGATTTTTACTAATTATAGTGAATTATTGAGAAATTTAATTTTTAATAATATTATATTATTATTTTGAGATTTTTATTTAATTATTGTGAAATTAATTATATTTTGATATTTTGAGGATATTTGTGGAAACTATTGATTTTCGATGTATTTATTGTATTATTTGGTTTTTGGTGGAGTTTGGTTGGGAATTATGTAATTTGGAGTCCCAACCGAAGGTGTTGAGTGTTCTGTTTCTATAACTGTGTTTTCTTGCAGGACCGACTCTACTTTTTAGTAGAGAGATATCCATTTTACAGAGGAAGTTTTGCCGAATTTTCAATAAAATTCTTATAAAATGTGACATCGGATCAATCCCGAAATTTTGTATCCGTTTGAGTTTCCAATCCTTCATTAGAGTCTTCTTTTAGAAATTCTTAGAATATTAAGTTAGATTTAGTCTGATTGTCATTATTATTTTATTGTTTAGTTGCACCAAGATCAAGGCCTAGTGGAACGGACCCGTCGAACCAGTCTCGAGGAGCGCAAACTTGTGAGTTGTTATTTTATATACACATCGCACTTAGGTTGCATGTTTTAGAATATACATGTTTTAATGTGTATTTATTCATAAGTTATTTTATTAAATGTTTAGTATATTTTAGGTATATTTTTAATATATTTCAAAATAAATGCATGTTTTACTTTTAATATATACTTAAAATGTCTTTAATATATTATTGATTTATTTTTGGTATATTTCATGATTGATTTGAATTGATTTGATATATATATATACTCGAAATATACTTAGTTTATTTTAGGTATATTTCTGGTATATATATGGTTTATTTTGTCATTATGAATGTTATTATGCATTATCTATTTTCTTGTATGAATGTTTTATTTTATATGAAGGATATCGATAGAACGTGCTACCTAGTGGGCAGCACTAGGACCATGTACGTACCAGTGCGATAGAGTTAAGGTTGAGTGAGGATTACTTATGGTAATTATGATTTGATTGAGATTGATTGATTGATTTGATTGAGATGTGATATGATATGATTGATAGTGTGGTTGTTGGAGCTCGGTTGACCAAGTGTCTCGGGGCCAATGACAGTGATAGTCAGACTACTAGAGTTCAGTTGACTTAGTGTCTCGGGGCCAGTCTACTGTCCATATGGAATAAGTGAATTTATTTGGAATTAAGTGAGCCTGTCTGTCTAGAGAGTTATTGTTGATTGAGGTTGCGATTAAATAGGGTTCTATTTGATCCTTTATAAATATATGTTTTTCAGTATTTATATATAAAATGATTTCAGCAACTGTGTGAAATGCTTGTATATATATTTATTATATACGAATGATTGATTTTATTTGACATTAGGAAATGCATGTCTATATATTATAATAATTCACTCAGTGAGGTCTGACTCCCCTCAATTGATTTTTCATGAGATTCTTCTTCAGACCTCAGCAGTAGGCCCATCCGCTAAATTTCTTGAGTCCCGACTTATTTATGTAAACTACTTACTTAGTTTTATTTGTACTCTAAAAAACTACAGTAGTGAGTTGTATTTGGTTTTTGTTGTATGTTGGTTGTGAATTCAAAGTCCTTTCTCTGAATATTGTATTAATATATTTTATTTTATGATATGACAGAAAGTTTATTTTTAACATATTAGTTTGAGATTTTAATTATGGTGCATATTTTATTTTAATTATTGCATGCTTTTATTCTTTTAAGGCTTGCTATGGGTTCTGGATTCAAAAGAATTCTCGTTCCCTAGCGCCGGTTATGACTCCCGGTTTGGGTCATAATAAAGTTGGTATCAGAGTAGAGTTTGAATCTGGGCCTAGGTTGTTAGAGTTATGGCCCTAAGTTTTCAGAGTCGTGTGTTTCTTTGAAACTACTGCAGTTTAATTAGGTTTGAGTATGTCTTTGATAAGTTTTCCTTGATTTAGTTTTCTGCATTACCATTAGTTGTCTATTTTGTCTAAATCTTTCTATTTGTCTTTCAGAATGGGGAGACGAGCACATGTCGCTCCGCTGGTCGTTGTGGCTGAGGATGATGAGTCCTTTCAGGATGAGGTTTTACCTCTTGAGCCGCCAATGAAGTGCAAAGGTCATGGTAGAGGTAGACCTCGAGGAACAAAAGGTTGCCATAAACAGCAAGAGCTATAAGATAAGGAATGTATAGAGCTAAAGTACGAGGATGCTCCTATACCTCCAATTGCACTATCAATTCAGCCTGTCTATCAATAAGGTATGTCTGACCCTAAGGCAGCACTATTATATGCTAGAGTTAGTCAGATAGCTTTCGATGGGACATCAGACCCATTAGACTTTCTGCATATGATTGAGATAAGGACTCGGACTGCTCACATCGAGTACCAGCAGATTATAATTATTAAGTTGCCAATAGAGGGACCAACCCTGGATTGGTTTATTCAGATGATTCAGCCGTACATGACTATGATGACCTGGGCACAGTTCAGAGAGCAATTTATGAGGAGATTCTGCCCAAAGCCACTCCATATGAGCTATAGACTCAGACTGACGAGTATTACTAGGGGTGACAGATCTGTTGAGGACTACACCAGAGAGTTTCTTCGACTCGGCAGATATGCAAAGGACCTAATGCGAGATCAGTACTTCACCGTCACCACATATGTCACTGGTTTCGATTTTGCTTTTGTTGGGATGCCTACAGTAGCCCTTACTCTGGAGTCAGTGATAGAGTTGGCTAAGGAGATTGAGCTGAGGCTAGTCAGGCAAGGAGCTATGCTTGATTATTACCAATTGGGCACTCAGTCAGGAGGATTTCAGACTACTCTGTATTCAAGCTTTCATATTAGTTTGAGTAGTTAGTAGAGAGGCCTAATACAACAAAGCCAGAGACAGCAGCAGATAGTGCACAGGAGTAGTAAACATGGCCATGGGGGTCATTGTAGATCAATCAAATTTAGGTCAGGTGCTTTGAGCAACAGTAGTAGTCACAATTCTGGGTCAGCAGCTAGTGTTTGTCAAACGTGTGGTAGAGTCCATCAGGGACTGTGTTATATGATGCCGCTAACTTATTTTTTATACAGACAGATAGGACACTTTACCAAATTATGTCCTTATTTTAGTTAGCGGCCACGGTAGATTTTGCAGTTTTCACAGTAGTCAATCACCAGTGCAACATCAGTTCCCTTTCAGTTACCTCTAGCTCAACACCCGAGTTCTACTTAGAGTGTTGCTTAGTAGGGACATGGTAAAGGTACCAGAAGAGGTGCTAGAGGTTTTGATTAGGCTTCTACCAGTCAGCATGGAGGTCGAGGTCAGGCCAGAGTTTTACATCTCACTCAGCAGGATGCTCAAGCATCTAATGTAGTCATGGCAGTATTATTTCTATTTGTTACCTGGATGCTTGGGTTTTGTTTGATCCAGGTGCCACACATTCCTTTGTATCTCTTGTGTTTGCTTTGAAATCTTATTGGAAAGCTTTGAGGATGGCTTTTCCTTTGTCTGTCGCCACTCCTCTAAGCGATTCTTTGGACACCGACGTTGTTCTTTCTAGTTGTCCAGTTTTTGTCCGAGGTAGAGAATTGCTCGTAGATTTGGTGTTATTGGATGTGATGGAATTTAATGTTATCCTCGGTATGGATTGGTTATCTCAGCACTATATCGTTATGGATTATTGGAGTAAATAGGTGATTTTTAGAATTCCTGATGAAGAAGAGTTTAAGTTTGTGAGTGATAAGAGTTCTTCACCTCATTATCTCATCTCCAATATCACGTCTAGGAAGATGTTAAGGAAGGGTTGTCAAGGTTATTTGGCATTAGTTAGGGATACTTCAGTGGAGAAGTTGTCACTCACAGATGTTCCTGTTACTTGTGAGTTTCTTGATGTTTTTCCTGAGGAGTTGCTAGTTTTACCACCTCACAGAGAGATTGAGTTCTATATAGATGTGGTTCTAAGCACTACCCCTATTTCGATGCTACCCTACAGAATAGCTTCTACAGAGTTGAAAAAGTTAAAGGAGCAGTTGCAGGAATTATTGGATAAGGGTTTTATCAGACCCAATGTTTCTCCTTGGGGTGCACTAGTCCTATTTATAAGGAAGAAGGATGGTACCCTAAGACTATGCATTGACTATAGAGAGCTTAATAAGGTGACAATGAAGAAAAGGTATCCTCTCCTGAGGATAGATGACTTGTTTGATTAGCTTCAGGGTGCACAGTTCTTTTCTAAGATTGATTTGAGGTCGGGTTATCACCAGTTGCGGATCAGTGAAGCCGATGTTCCTAAAGTGACATTCCGCACTTAATATGACCACTATGAGTTTCTAGTGATGTCCTTTGGATTAACTAACATGCAAATAGCTTTCATGGATCTGATGAACAAGGTATTCAAACCATATGTGGATCAGTTTATGATAATCTTCATTGATGATATACTGGTGTATTTAAAGAGTATGGAAGAGCATGTATATCACTTGAGGATTGTACTGCAAACACCGAGAGAACATCAGCTTTATGCTAAATTCTCAAAGTGTGATGTTTGGTTAAAGAGTTTTGCATTCCTTAGACACGTGGTGTCTAAAGATGGTATCCAGGTTGATCCATAGAAGATTGAAGCAATGTCTAAGTGGCCTAGACCGACTACAGTTTTGGAGATTCATAGTTTTTTAGGTTTAGTTGGGTATTATAGGAGGTTTGTACAAGCTTTTTCAAGAATTGTAGCTCCTATGACTCGCTTGACTCAGAAGAATGTGAAGTTTGAGTGGTCATATGCTTATGAGAACAGTTTTTAGTTGCTGAAGGAGAAATTGACCACAGCTCCAGTTTTGGCTTTGCCTAATAGAATGGATAAGTTCACAATGTATTATGATGCCTCTACAGTTGGCCTAGGTTGTGTGTTGATACAGAATGGTAGGGTGATAGCTTATAATTTGAGGCAGTTAAAGAAGCATGAACAGAATTATCCTACCCACGACCTAAAGATAGTTATAGTGATCTTTGCTCTTAAGATCTGAAGACATTATCTGTACGGGGTGACTTGTGAAATTTTTACTTATCACAAGAACCTTAAGTACATTTTTTAACAAAGAGATCTGAATCTGAGGAATTGTTGAAAGACTAATAACTATGAGATTCTTTATCATCCAAGCAAAGCTAATGTGGTAGCAGATGCCTTAAGTAGGAAGTCCTCAGGTAGTCTTGCACACATTAGTGTGGAGAGGAGACCGTTGATCCAAGAGTTAAATCAGTTAGTGGATCAAGGTTTAATGATGAAGATGAGTATATCAGGTGGACTGCTGGCTTAGTTTAAAGTTCAATCTATATTGAGAGATAGGATTAAGGCAACTCATAATCGAGATCCTATTCTAAAAGAGCTTGCAGAGAATGTTCGAGCATGGAAGTTCACTGATTTCACACTTAATGATGATGGTGTTTTATGGATTAGTGGTAGATTATGTGTTCCTGATGTGGATAATTTGAGAGAAGAGATCCTTGAGGAAGCATATTCTACAGCTTACAGCATACATCCAGGTGTCACTAAGATGTACCACAGTATTAGAGACTTGTACTGGTGGGATGGACTGAAGAAAGATGTAGCTGATTATGTTGCTAAGTGTTTGACGTGTCAATAAATGAAAGCCAAACATCAAAAGCCTTCTAGGAAAGTTCAGGCTCTTCGTATTCCTGAGTGGAAGTGGGAAAGGATTACTATGGATTTTGTGGTTGGTTTACCTCGTTCTAAAGATGGATACGATTCCATCTGGGTGATTGTGGATAGTTTGACCAAGTATGCACATTTCTTACCTATGAAAGCCACTTATTTTGTAGCCAGATTGGCGAAGCTGTATGTGAAGCATATTGTGTGCCTTCATGGAGTACTTGTGTTCATTATGTCTGATAGAGGTTTAATGTTTACCTCTCATTTTTAGCAGAAGTTGCAAGAAGTATTGGGCACCATATTGGATTTAAATACAGCTTTTCATCCTCAAACAGATGGTCAATCTAAGAGGATGATCCAAACACTGAAAGATATATTGAGGACAAGTGTTTTGGATCTGGGAGGTAGCTGGGATGATCATTTGCCACTTGTGGAGTTCACTTATAATAACAGCTACCATAGCAGTATTGAAATGGCACTATATGAGGCTTTGTATGAAAGGAAGTGTAGATCCCCTTTGAGTTGGGATGAGATTGGAGAGAGAGCATTGACTGGACCTAAGATGGTTCAGGATGCTGCAGAGAAGGTTGCTGTGATTAAGAGAAGATTAGAGATCGCAGTTAGCAAACAGAAGAGCTATGTGAATCCGAGACACAGAGATGTGGAATTCCAAGTAGGAGACTATGTGTTTTTGAAGGTGTCTCCAATGAAGGGTATGATGAGATTTGGAAAGAAGGGCAAGCTAGCACCGAGGTATATTGGACCATTTGAGATTCTAGAGAGAGTGGGCACTATTGCATATCAGTTGGCTTTGCCTCCGAGTTTGTCTCAAGTGCATCGAGTGTTCCATATCTCAATGCTGAGGAAGTATATTTCAGATCCTTCACACGTGTTGCAGCTCGATAGCATGGAAGTGAGTGAAGACTTGACGTTCATTGAAGAACTTGTTGTGATCGTAGACTATCAAGTTCAAAAGTTGCATTCAAAGTAGATTCCGAAGGTCAAGGTGTTGTGGCAAAGTAATAATGTAAAAGAGCATACCTGGGAGACTGAAGCAGAGATGTGAGCTTCTTACCCGTATCTCTTTCCTTATTGACTCTTGTAATTATTCTTTTTTTGAATTCGGGGACGAATTCCTATAAGGAGGAGAGATTGTAATAACCCTAATTTTTAAATTATTTTAATATATATTAAGATATGCAATATTAATAAATTTAAAAGTTATATTTATTTATTTTATTATTTTGTGGTTAATAATTATTATTTTATGTTAAATTATATTTTCTACGTAAACATTTTATTTTTGAAACTTATTATTATAAACATTTAATTTTCGTTATTAATGTTTATTATTTCGGATAGTATTATTTGAATAATATTAAGTTTAGTGCATTATTATTTTATTAAATTACATTATTAGTATTATTATTATCATTTATTGTTAATTTATATTATGTATGTTATGTGTTTATTATTGAATTTATGTTGTGTTTATATGTGTGTGTGTGTGTGTGTGTGTGTGTGTGTATATATATATATATGTATGTATGTATGTACAAAAATGAAGAAGAAAGAATAATGCAGTAACAAGCTTCCTTCTTCCCGCCATTGTCCCGTTCCTTTACCTTCATTACGCCTCCAGTTCCAGCTCGTCGGAAAGCCACTAGCCGCCGCCAATACCTTCCCCCTTCTTCCCTATCCCACCCCAACATCGTTCGACCATCAAAAGCTCGCTAGATCGCTTGAAGTTGCAACGGTAACAGGGTGAGCTTCTTACCATTGATCATTTTCTGGCCATCAAATCAAGCTCCACTAATGCCATTTGACTCCTCTAGCTCCAATGGTCCTTGTTCCAAGCTCCGTTTGAGCTTAAACCCGATCGTTTATGAGTTTTCTTAATTTTTTGGTTTTAAGCTTTTATGTTTTTATTTTTTCTAAGTTGCTTTTTGGTTGATTTATGCAAACTCCCTTTACAAATGTTTATTCTTGCAGCTTAATCTCTATGAAATTTTTTTTTTTTTGAATTTTTGGAATTTATTTGAATTTGGTTAATTTTTTATTACCTTATTATTATTTATTTAATTTTCATAAATTATTTATTTAAATTATAAAATTGGTTGATTTAGTGTTATTATGAGTTGTTATTAATTTTAGCGTTGAGAAAATAATTTTTGAGAATATTATATAATTCCTATGAATATTTTTAGTTTATGTAAATATTGAAAAATTAGGTTAAATATGTATTTTTGTTGAAATTATTGGTTAAGTATGTATTTTAGATGATATTAGTACATTATATATTGATAAAATAATATTGATGATTTTTATAGAATTTTTGAGGAATATTAGTTATATTATGTGTATTTTGATTTAATAGGGTAATTGTGTAATTTTGTTAAAATTATAGTTAAATATTATGTTTTAATTGGTTTTAGAATTATTTAAGGTAATAAAATGATTTTTATAAATTATTTACTATTTTTAACTAATTAATACTAATTTTTGAAAAATTATTTTCAAATAATGTATTATTTACTAAATTGGTAATTAAATGGGTTTTTAATTATTTTTAATATATATTTAGGCTATTTGAGTTATTTGAATATATAAAAGTTATTTTTACTAAATTATAGTGAATTATTGAGAACTTTGATTTTTAATAATATTATATTATTATTTTGTGATTTTTATTTAATTATTGTGAAATTAATTATATTTAGTGTTTTAATGTTAAATATGTTATATTTTGATATTTTGAGAATATTTGTGGAAATTATTGATTTTCGATGTATTTATTGTATTATTTGGTTTTTGGTGAATTGTGAACTTCGGTTGGGAATTGTGTAGTTTGGAGTCTCAACCGAAGGTGTTGAGTGTTCTGTATCCAAAAGTATGTTTTCTTGCAGGACCAACTCTACTTTTTCGTATAGAGATGTCCATTTTACAGAGGAAGCTCGATCGAATTTTCAATAGAATTCTCGTAAAATGTGACATCGGGTCGATCTTGAAATTCTATGTCTGTTTGAGTTTCCAATCCTTCGTTAGATTCTTCTTTTAGAAATTCTTAGAATATTTAGTTAGATTTATTCTGATTGTCGTTATTATTTTATTGTTTAGTTGCGTCGAGACCGAGGCCTAGTGGAGCGGGCCCGTCGAACCAATCTCGAGGAGCGCAAACTTGTGAATTGTTATTTTATATATACATCGCACTTAGGTTGCATGTTTTAGAATATACATGTTTTAATGTGTATTTATTCATAAATTGTTTTATTAAATGTTTAATATATTTTAGGTATATTTTTAGTATATTTTTAATATATTTCAAAATAAATGCATGTTTTACTTTTAATATATACTTAAAATGTCTTTAGTATATTATTGGTTTATTTTTTGTATATTTCATAGTTGATTTGAATTTATTTGACATATATATATACTCGAAATATACTTAGTTTATTTTAGGTATATTTCTAGTATATAAATGGCTTATTTTGTCATTATGAATGTTATTATGCATTATCTATTTTCTTGTATGAATGTTTTATTTTAAATGAAAGATATCGATAGAACGTGCTACCTAGTGGGTAGCACTAGGACCGTGTACATACTGATGCGATAAAGTTAGGGTTGAGTGAGGATTACATGTGGTAATTATGATTTTATTGAGATTGATTGATTGATTTGATTTAGATGTGATATGATATGATATGATTGATAGTGTGGTTGCTGGAGCTCGGTTGACCTATTGTCTCGAGGTCAATCACACTGACAGTTAGACTACGGGAGCTCAATTGACTTAGTGTCTCGAGGCCAATCTACTGTCCATATGGAATAAGTGAATTTATTTAGAATTAAGTGAGCCTGTATGGCTAGAGAGTTATTGTTAATTGAGGTTCCGATAAAATAAGGTTCATTTGATCCTTCATAGACATATGTTTTTCAATATTTATATATAAAGTGATTTCAGCATCTGTGTGAAATGCTTGTATATATATTTATTATATACGAATGATTCATTTCATTTAACATTAGGAAATGCATGTATATATATTATAACAATTCCCTCAGTGAGGTTTGACTCCCCTTAGTTAATTTTTTAGGAGATTCTTCTTTAAACCTCAACAATATGCCCATCCGTCTTGTTGATGTAAATTACTTGCTTAGTTTTATTTGTACTCTAGAAAACTACAATAATGAGTTGTATTTGATTTTTGTTGTATGTTGGTTGTGAATTCAGAGATCTTTCTCTAAATATTGTATTAGTATATTATATTTTATGATATGATAGAAAGTTTATTTTTAATATCTTGGTTTGAGATTTTAATTATAGTGCATATTTTATTTTAATTATTGCATGCTTTTATTCTTTTAAGGCTTACTACGGGTTTCGGATTTGAAAGAATTCCTATTCCTAGCGTCAGTCATTACTCCCGGTTTGGGTCATGACATATCCATATCGTTAATCGAAATAAACCCTTTAAAGCTCAAGCCTTTAACAACATTTCATTAGGTGTCTAGGAGGTCTAGGTTTTATTATCCCCTGACTAAGCATCATTCGACTCATACCATTGACAGCATGTCAACAAGTCTCGAAAAAAATACTATACCTATGCCACTTATTTTGATTGAGAATGAGGAATCAACTGATATAACTGTTGAGCAAGTAATCCTTCTATGTAATTATAAACTTATAGGAAATTTTAACTATCATGCATACGGTATTGTAAACTTATAGACATATATATACTTTAAAAACTAGACTCTAAAGAGATATCAAATGAGGAGAATGATGATAAAAAAGACCGTCATAAAAAACTAGCACACAAGACAAATGTTGGCTTTTTTTTATGTATATATTTATTCTAGTAACTTGATTTTTTGTACTGTGGAGACATTCTTTTCAAGAATCAAAACAGATATGCTTCCACCAATCATTGAAATCAAGTGTGACCTTGTTAATATATTTGAAATCGTAATGTATTTGATTTGTTATTTGTACATCTCACTGAATGTATATGTTGACATATTATACAGGGATTGGATACCACATGTAGTGAATCCAGTTGAATTTTTGCCTATAAAGCCACATGGAGAAACAGAGGATGTATCGATTCAGTCACCTTTTCCTCTTGAAAGTAAAGATGAGTTGCTGCAAGGGGGAGATTTACTTCCACTACTTGATGCGGCCATCATGAAGTCTTGGCATAAGCCGCATGATGAATGGAGCAAATGGGTTATAATATTAAGTCCTGCTTTTGGCCAAAAGTGTAAAACATTAGGTATAAGCCAGCTTATTGAGATGAGCAAAGTCAGACAACACTTTTAGTCTAATATTCTGCGTGCTACAATGCATTTTTGGGCACCAACTATAAACTCTTTTATATTCCCCTTCAAACTAGCGTTGATTACACTTAGAGATGTGTTTGTGCTAACTAGTTTGCCAATGATTGGGGCAGATGCAGCATGTGCAATAGATGGAGATGACCTTGAGTTGATAAAGTTTACAGTTGCATCAACTAAATACTCATCATATCACTCATTAATTCAATACATAATTAAGTCCATGGGTGATCTAGATAATAAGGAATATGTTCAGTTCCTTTGGGTGCTAATATACAAGTTTTTAATATGCCCAGGTTTTGGGAAGCTAGTTATTGAATACATGAATTTGGCTATAGCTTTGGCATCAAGGAAATTTTTTACTCTTGGATCAATACTCCTTAGCCTTACTTATAGATCCCTTAACTACTACCATTCTTGCAAGACATTCTCAAAAGTTAGAGGATCTCTGTGGTTGGTTCAACTTTGGCTATTTGCATATTTTTTAAAAATTAGAAGTGCCCAAATAAAATCTTTTGGTCTTCCAATTGGAATTCAACTTTACCATTGTACTTGTTCAATGTAATATCCAGAGATTTTAAATAATTTTAAACTGCATCAGAATATACAGTGTTAATAATTTTGATAAATATATTTGATTATTTAATTAGTTTGTTAATTATTAAAGTTATTTTTAACTATTTTAAATTTCTTACGTAAAATTTTTCCAAGAATTTTATTGTTGAGAAAATTAAAACCTAAATAAATAATTATTATTTATGTTAGTTTGTTTTATAAAATTGCATGATTCCATGCATGATCATATTATATTATTAATATATATATATATATTTAGCATTTAGGGTTTATTAATTTTATTTATGTATGTATGTATTATATATAGTTTTTATTTAATTAACATGTGATAGATAGATAGATAGATATATATATATAAAAAGTTTAAGTAATTTACAAAGTGTGCCATTCTCCCTTCTCCCACACAACTCGACACCCTCCTCCTATTCTTGTCTCTACAACTTCATTTCCTCACCATCGGTGTGCCTTCCGGCATGCCACCACCCTCTCCAGCTTGCTCCGCCGCCTGCTACTTCCTTTTCTGGCGTGTTTTTGTCGTTTCTTGGCCGAGAAACTGAAATCCAAGCTCAACGTCATTCAAGCCGATTCCGACCACCAAATTCGATGCTGGCAGTCTCAATCTCTTCCTTGAGCTCTGGTGAGTGCATTTCTAAGCTTGGTTTCACTTGTTTTGGTCTAGATTTTTATTGGTGATCAATTTTCTATTTCGGCCATTTTGATTCCTTTATTTTTTTGAACTTCAATCTTGATGATTCAGGCTTTCTTCCTTCACAAAAATTGTTCTTAGTAGCTAAATCTACATCCTGTAATTTTTGTAGAATTTTTGAAATTTATTTTGATTTTTATGAATTTTTTATTATTTTATTAATATTTTCTAATTTTTGTAAATTAATTAAATAATTTGTTAAATTGTGATTTATGGTGTTTATAGAGGTTCAAATTAATTTTAGAATTTAATTTGTAATTTTTGTGATTTTTGTGTAATTATTATGAATTTATTTAGTTTAGGTGAATGTTGAAAAATTAGGTTAAATAAGTATTTTGTTAAAATTAATTGGTTAATTGTGTATAATTATTGATTTTATTGAATTATATGTTGAGAAATTAATTTTTGAGCAATTGTATAATTTTTAGTGAATTTTTGAATAATTATTGTATATTATGTGAATTTATATATAATTAGGGGTATTTTAATAAATTGGTTAAAAATTAAATTAAATTGGTTTTAATAATTATTTGAGGTATAAAAATAATTTTTACAAAATATTTAGTATTTTTAACTAATTAAAACTATTTTTCAAAAATTATTTTCAAAATATATATAATATACTAT
Organism: Mallotus nudiflorus; assembly: GCA_947683625.1. NCBI lineage: Eukaryota > Viridiplantae > Streptophyta > Magnoliopsida > Malpighiales > Euphorbiaceae > Mallotus > Mallotus nudiflorus. The sequence goes on from CANTUR010000228.1 coordinate 1,195,466, forward strand.
TTTTGTAAATAAATGAGTTTTTATTGATTTTTAATATGTTTTTGGGCTAATTGTGTAATTTGGATTTATGAAATGAATTTCGGTTAATATTTGTGAATTCATCAGGAATTATGGATTTTTAGTAATATTTTATTAAAATTAGGATTTTTATGTAATTATCGGTAAAATAATTATTTTTAGTGTTTTAATTCTATATTTTGGTATATAAAGGGTATTTTTGGTATTTTTGAAATTTTCATGTATTCTGTATATATCTCGTAAATTGTGAACCTCGGTCGATAGATTCATAGTTTAAGAGTCTGACCGAGGGGTTATGTGACTGCATATACTCGAAGTGTCTTTTCTTGCAAGACCAGCTCTACTTTCTGAGTAGAGAGATGTCCGTTTTACAGGGGAGGTTCTATCGAATTTTCGGTAGAATTCTCGTAAAACATGACATTCGGTAAAATTTCTATTCCTAGTCTGTATCCAGTATTCTAGATCGAGTCTCTAGAAATTTCGTTAGATTTATTCCAATTTAGTGCTGTCGTTTATTTGTTTAGTTGCGCCGAGATCGAGGCCTAGTGGACTAGGCCCGTCGGACCCATCTCGAGGAGCGCACAACTGTGAGTTGTTATTTTATATATACATGTTTTAGGATTGCATGTTTTAGAAATGTATGTTTAAATTTTATGAAATATGCATAAATTGTTTAATAATTGCTTTGGTATATTTTAGGTATATTTTGGTATATTTTAAATTAAATGCATGTTTTATTATTGAATTATACTTAAAATGTTTTTAAGTATATGTATAGTTTATTTTTGTTTATTTTATAATTAAATTGAATTTATTTGACATATATGTACTCGAAATATACTTTGTTTATTTTTGGTATATTTATAGTATTAAATGGTTTATATTGTTATTTTAATTAGTGTCATGCATTATTTATTTTATAAATGTATGGATTTTTTTTTTAATGAAGGATATCAATAGAACGTGTTACATAATGGGCAGCACTAAGGCCGGGTATGTACCGGTACGATGATAGAATTTAGGTTAAATTACTAACCTATTTGTGGATATTGATCGGATTTATGCGAGATGTGATTTGAAAGTGTGATTACTGGAGCTCAGTTGACCAAGTGTCTCGGGACCAATCACACTGACAGTCAGACTGCTGGAGCTCAGTTGACTTAGTGTCTCGGGGCTAGTCTACTGTCCAAATGGAACAAGTGAATTTTTTTGGAATAAGTGAGCCTGTATGGCTAGAGTGTTGTCTAACACTATTTGAGGTTACGATCATTTAGGGTTCTATTTGATCCTTCATAAACCGTTATTATTTTCAGTACTATATAAAATGATTTTTGTTGCATCTGTGTATATTTGCCTGTATATATATTTATTATATATACTATTGAATGTGTGCATTTTTCATTTAGCTATGCATGTATATATATTATAACAATTCACTCAGTGAGGTCTGACTCCCCTCCGTTGATTTATTTTTCAGGAGAGTCTTCGTCCTCAGACCTCAGTAGCAAACCTTGACGCCGGATTTCTTCTGCCCCGACTTTATTATGTAAATTGCTTACTTGATTTTATTTTGTATTCTAGACACTGCAGTAGTTGTTTTAGTGAGCAGTATGCATTATATGTGTTTGAGATTTAAATTTTAAAGGTTTGAACCAAGAATTTATATTAAAAGATTTTATATATAAGAGATGGAATTTTGTTATTAAATCAGTGGATGACTGACATTATTATTTATAAGATTTTAATTTATGCTATAAGATATTTTATTTATTTTATTAGTATTACATGCTTTTATATTTTCTTTAAGGCTTGCTATGAGTTCCGGATTCAAAAGAATTCCCATTCCCTAACGCCGGTCAGGGCCTCCTATTTTGGGTCGTGACAAAGTTGGTATCAGAGCAGAGTTCTGTGTCAGGGCCTTAGTTGTGTGAGTTATGGCCCTAGTTTTTAGTGTTGTGTTTTTCTTTTGAAACTACTGTAGTGAATTAGGTTCGAGTATGTCTTGATAAGTATTCTTTGGGTTAGTTTTCTGTGTTATTCTCCATTGCTTGTTTTGTCTGAATCCTTTTGTTTGTCTTTTGAGAATGAGGAGGCGAGCGCATGTCGCTCCACTGGTTGTTGAGGCTGAGGATGACGAATCATTTTAGGATGAGATTTTACCTCCTAAGCCGCCAGTTAAGCGCAGAGGTAAACCTCGAGGAGTGGTAGGTCGTTATAGATAAAAAGAGTTACAGGATGAAGAGCCAATTGAGCCTGAGTATGAGGATGTTCCTATACCTCTGATTGTTCAACCTGCCTATCAGCAAGGTATGTCTGACCCTGAGGCAGCTCTGTTCTATGCCAGAGTTGGCAAGATCACTTTCAATGGGACTGCTAACCCTTAAGATTTTCTACATGCGATCGAGACTAGGACTCGGACTGCTCACACCAAGTACTAACGGATCATGATAGTTGAGCTTTCTGTTAAGGGACCAGCCCTGGACTGGTATATTTAGATGATCCAGTCGTATATGTTGACGATGACCTAGGTTCAGTTCAGAGAGCGATTCATGAGGAGATTTTACCCAGAGCCACTTCGAATGAGTTATTGACTCCAGTTGACCAGTATTTCTCGTAGTGACAGATCTGTTGAGGACTACACTCGAGAGTTCCTCCGACTTGACAGATATGTAAAGGATCTTATGCGAGATCAGTACTTCGCAGTCACCACATACGTCACTGGATTAGGTTCTACATTTGCTAGTATGCCTACAGCGGGCTTTACTCTGGAGTCGGTGATAGAGTTCGCCAAGGAGATTGAGCTGAGGATGGTTAGGCAGGGAGCTATGCCTGATTATTACCAATTGGGTGTACAGTCAAGTGGATTCTAGACTACTCCGTACTCGAGTTTCCAGATTAGTTTGAGTAGTTAGCAGAGAGGTCCAGCTCAGCAGAGTCAGAGATAGCAGCAGCGGGTACATCAGAGCAGTAGGCATGGTCATGGAGGTCAGCGTAAACCATTCAGACTTAGGTCAGCTGCTTCGAGCAGTAGTAGCTGATGTAGTTCTGGGTTAGCTGTTAATGTTTGCCAGACCTACGGCAGAGTCCATCAGGGACCATATTATATGACACTGCTGACATGCTTCAGATGCGAGCAAATGGGACATTTTGCCAGATTATGTCCTTATTTCGGGTATCAGCAGTTGCAGATTTTACAATTTCCTCAGCAGTCGTTTGCTAGTACTACACCCGTTCCTTTTCAGTAGCCTCCAGCTCAGCATCAGAGTTCTACCCAGATTGTTCCCCAATAGGGTCGTGGTAGAGGTATTAGAGGAGGTGCCAGAAGTGTTGGCCAGGCTTCTACCAGACAGCAGGGAGGTCGAGCACATGCCAAATTCTTCCATCTCACTTAACAGGATGCTCAGGCATCCAATGCAGTCGTGGCAGGTATTGTTTCTATCTGTTACCTGGATGTAAGGGTTCTATTTGATCCGGGTGCCATGTATTCATTTGTTTCTCCTATTTTTGCTTTCAAGTCTTATTGGCAAGCTTCAAGGATGGCTTTTCCTTTGTCTGTTGCCACTCCTCTAAGTGATTCTTTGGACACCGATGTTGTTCTTTCTGGTTGTCCAGTTCTTGTTGGAGGTAGAGAACTATCTGCTGATTTGATTTTGTTGAATGTAATGGAGTTTGATGTCATTCTGGGTATGGATTGGTTATCTCAGCACTATGCCATTGTGGATTGTCGGAGTAAAGAGGTGACTTTCAGAATTCCTGGTGAAGAAGAATTTAAATTTATGGGTGATAGGAGTTCAGCACCTCAGAATCTCATTTCTGCTATTACGGCTAGGAAGTTGCTGAGGAAAAGTTGTCAGGGATATTTGGCATTGGTCAGGGATACTTCAGTGGAGAAGTTTTCACTCACATATGTTCCTATTGCCTGTGAGTTTCCTGATGTTTTTCCTAAGGAGTTTCCAGGTTTACCACCTCACCAAGAGATTGAAATTTGTATAGATGTGGTTCCAGGCACTACTCTTATATCTATGCTACCTACAGAATGGCTCTTGTAGATTTGAAAGAGTTGAAGGATTTGTTGTAAGAGTTATTGAATAAGGGTTTCATTAGACCTAGTGTTTCTCCTTGGGGTGCACCAGTCCTATTTATGAAGAAGAAGGATGGTACCCTGAGACTGTGCATTGACTACAGAGAGTTGAATAAGGTGACAGTGAAGAATAAGTATCCTCTCCCGAGGATAGATGACTTATTTGATCATCTACAGGGTGCACAGTTCTTTTCTAAGATTGATCTAAGGTCGGGTTATCATCAGCTACAGATTAGTGAAGCCGATGTTCCTAAAACGGCATTTCACACTCGATATGGTCATTACAAGTTTCTGGTAATGTCTTTTGGCTTGACTAATGCACCAACATCTTTTATGGACCTGATGAATAGGGTATTCAGACCATACATGGATCAGTTTGTGGTAGTCTTCATCGATGATATACTAGTATATTCGAGAAGTATGGAGGAGCATGCATATCACTTGAGGACTGTACTGTAGACACTGAGAGAACATCAGCTTTATGCTAAATTTTTGAAGTGTGATTTCTGGATGGAGAGTGTTTCTTTTCTTAGACACGTGGTGTCTAAAGAAGGTATCCAAGTGGATCCACAAAAGATTGAGGCAGTGTTTGAGTGCCCTAGACCGACTTTAGTTATAGAGATTCACAGTTTTCTAGGTTTAGCTGGGTACTATAGGAGGTTTGTACATAATTTTTCTAGAATTATAGATCCTATGACTCACTTGACTCAGAAGAATGTAAGATTTGAGTGGTCTGAAGCTTGTGAGAATAGTTTTCAATTGTTAAAGGAGAAGTTGACCACAGCCCCAGTGTTAGCTTTGCCTGATGGTGTGGATAAGTTCACAGTGTATTATGATGCCTCTAGAGTTAGCCTGGGTTGTCTGTTGATGTAGAATGGTAGGGTGATAGCCTATGCTTCGAGGCAGTTGAAGAAGCATGAGCAGAACCATCCTACACATGACTTTGAGATGGCTGCAATGATATTTGCTCTCAAGATCTGGAGACATTATCTGTACGGGGTGACTTGTGAGATTTTTATTGATCACAAGAGCCTTAAGTACATTTTCCAGTAGAGAGATCTGAATCTGAGGCAGAGGAGATAGTTGAAACTGTTGAAAGATTATGACTGTGAGATTTTATATCATTCAGGAAAGGCTAATGTGGTAGCAGATGCCTTGAGTAGGAAGTCCTCAGGTAGTCTCACTCATATCAGTGTAGAGAGGAGACCGTTGATCCAGGAGTTGCATCTGTTGGTGGATCAAGGTCTGATGATAAAGATTAGTGTATCAGGTGGACTGCTAGCTCAATTTAAGGTACAATTTGTATTGAGAGATAGGATTAAGGTAGCTCAAAGCCGAGATCCTATTCTAGAAGAGCTTGCAGAGAATGTCCGTGCAGGGAAGTTCACTGATTCACACTCGATGATAACGGTGTCTTGTGGATCAGTGGTAGATTGTGTGTTCCTGATGTGGATAATTTGATAGAAGAGATCCTAGAGGAAGCACATTTTATAGCCTACAGTGTACATCCGAGTGTCACTAAGATGTACCACAGTATCAAAGATTTATACTGGTGGGATGGATTAAAGAAGGATGTCATTGATTATGTTGCTAAGTGTCTGACATGTCAGCAAGTAAAAACTGAACATCAGAAGCCTTCTGGGAAGCTTCAGCCTCTTCCTATTCTCGAGTGGAAGTGGGAAAGGATAGCTATGGATTTTGTGGTTGGTTTACCTCATTCTAAGGATGGATACGATTCCATCTGGGTGATTGTAGATAGGTTGACCAAGTTTGCACATTTCTTGCTTGTCAAAGTCACTTACTCTGTAGCTAGATTGGCAAAGCTATATGTGAAACACATTGTGTGCCTTCATGGAGTACCTATGTCCATTGTGTCAGATAGAGGTTTAGTATTTAGCTCTCATTTTTGGCAAAAGTTGTAAGAGGTGATAGGTACTAAGTTGGACTTCAGTATTACTTTTCATCCTCAGACAGATGGTCAGTCTGAGAGGATAATCCAGACACTGGAAGATATGTTGAGGATGTGTGTTCTGGATTTAGGTAGTAGCTGGGATGATCATTTTCCACTCGTAGAGTTTTCATATAATAACAGCTACCATAGCAATATTGGAATGGCACCATACGAGGCTTTGGAAGTGTAAATCCCCTCTGAGTTGGGATGAGATTGGAGAGAGAGCTTTGACTGGACTTGAGATGGTTCAGGATGCTACAGAGAAAATCACTATGATCAAGAATAGATTAGAGACCGCAGTAAGTAGGCAAAAGAGCTATGCGGATCCTAGGCGCAGAGATGTGGAATTTCAAGTTTGAGACTTTTTTTTTCTAAAGGTGTCTCTGATGAAGGGTGTTATGAGATTTGGCAGGAAGGGTAAGTTAGCACCGAGATATATAGGACCGTTCGAGATTTTAGAAAGAGTTAGCACTGTTGCATATCGGTTAGCTTTGCCTCCGAGTATGTCTCAAGTGCATCCAGTATTTCATATCTCGATACTGAGGAAGTATGTCTCAGACCCTTCACACGTGTTGCAACCCGATAGCGTTGAAGTGAATGAAGATCTGACGTTCGTAGAAGAACCTGTGCCGATCGTTGACTATCAAGTTTGACAATTGCATTCGAAACAGATTCTGATGGTCAAGGTTCTGTGGCGCAGCAATAGGGTAGAGGAGTATACGTGGGAGACTGAAGCTGAGATGTGAGCTTCTTACCCGTATCTCTTCCCTTTTTTACTTTTTTTTTCTTTTTCTGGAATTCAGGGACGAATTCTTGTAAGGGAGGAAGACTGTAATATCCCGAGATTTTAAATAATTTTAAACTGCATCGGGATATGCAGTGTTAATAATTTTGATAAATATATTTGATTATTTAATTAGTTTGTTAATTATTAAAGTTATTTTTAACTATTTTAAATTTCTTACGTAAAATTTTCCCGAGAATTTTATTTTTGAAAAATTAAAACCTAAATAAATAATAATTATTTACGTTAGTCCGTTTTATAAAATTGCATGATTCCATGCATGATCATATTATCTTATTAATATATATATATATATATATATATATATATATAGCATTTAGGGTTTATTAATTTTATTTATGTATGTATTATATATAGTTTTTATTTAATTAACATGTGATAAACATGTGGTGAGTATTTATTTGGAATATAATATTGTTATATTATAATATTAAAAGTTATTAAAGTTCTTATATATATATATATATATATATATATATATATATATATATATATATATATATATATATATATATATATATATATATATATATATAAAGTTTAACTAATTTACAAAGTGTGCCATTCTCCCTTCTCCCTCACAACCCGACACCCTCCTCCCATTCTCACCGTTGCAACTTCATTTCCTCACCATCAGTGTGCCTTCCGACGTGCCACCACCCTCTCCAGCTTGCTCTACCGTCTGCTACTTCCTTTTTCGGCATGTTTTAGTCGTTTCTTGGTCGAGAAATCGAAATCCAAGCTCAACGCCGTTCAAGCCGATTCCGGCCACCAAATTGGACGTTGTCAGTCTCAATCTCTTCCTTGAGCTCTAGTGAGTGCATTTCTAAGCTTGGTTTCACTTGTTTTGGTTTAGATTTTTATTGGTGATCAATTTTCATTTTCGGCCATTTTGATTTCTTTATTTTTTTGAACTTCAATCTTGATGATTCAAGATTTTTTTTCTTCACAAAAATTATTCCTAGTAGCTCAATCTATATCCTATAATTTTTGTAGAATTTTTGGAATTTATTTTGATTTTTATGAATTTTTTATTATTTTATTAATATTTTCTAATTTCTGTAAATTAATTAAATAATTTGTGAAATTGTGATTTATGGTGTTTATAGAGGTTGAAATTAATTTTAGAATTTAATTTTTAATTTTTGTGATTTTTGTGTAATTATTATGAATTTATTTAGTTTAGGTGAATTTTGGAAAATTAGGTTAAATAAGTATTTTGTTAAAATTAATTGGTTAATTGAGTATAATTATTGATTTTATTGAATTATATGTTGAGAAATTAATTTTTAAGCAATTGTATAATTTTTAGTGAATTTTGAATAATTATTGTATATTATATGAATTTATATATAATTAGGGGTATTTTGATAATTTGGTAATAAAGTGGTTAAAAATTAAATTAAATTGGTTTTAATAATTATTTGAGGTATAAAAATGATTTTTACAAAATATTTAGTATTTTTAACTAATTAAAACTATTTTTTAAAAATTATTTTCAAAATATATATAATATACTATTTTTGTAAATAAATGAGTTTTTATTGATTTTTAATATGTTTTTGGGCTAATTGTGTAATTTAGATTTATAAAATGAATTTTGATTAATATTTGTGAATTTATCAGGAATTATGGATTTTTAGTAATATTTTATTAAAATTAGGGTTTTTTTGTAATTATCGGTAAAATAATTATTTTTAGTGTTTTAAATATCTAAATTTCTATATTTTGGTATATAAAGGGTATTTTTTGTATTTTTGGCATTTTCATGTATTCTGTGTATATCTCGTGAATTGTGAACCTTGGTCGGTAGAATCGTAGTTTGGGAGTTCGATCGAGGGGTTGTGTGACTGTATATACTCGAAGTGTGTTTTCTTGCAAGACCGACTCTACTTTCTGAGTAGAGAAATGTCCATTTTACATGGGAGGTTCTACTGAATTTTCAGTAGAATTCTCGTAAAATGCAACATTCGGTCAAATTCTTATTCCTAGTCTGTGTCCAGTATTCTAGATCGAGTCTTTAGAAATTTCGTTAGATTTATTCTAATTTTGTGCTGTCGTTTATTTGTTTAGTTGCGTCGAGATCGAGGCCTAGTGGACAAGGCCCATTAGACCATCTCGAGGAGCGCACAACTGTGAGTTGTTATTTTATATATACATGTTTTAGGATTGCATGTTTTAGAAATGTATGTTTAAATTTTATGAAATATGCATAAATGGTTTAATAATTGCTTAGGTATATTTTAGGTATATTTGGTATATTTTTTGTATATTTTAAATTAAATGCATGTTTTATTATTGAATTATACTTAAAATGTTTTTAAGTATATGTATAGTTTATTTCTGGTTTATTTTATAATTAAATTGAATTTATTTGACGTATGTATACTCGAAATATACTTTGTTTATTTTTGGTATATTTCTAGTATAAATATGGTTTATATTGTTATTTTAATTAGTGTCATGCATCATTTATTTTATGAATGTATGGATTTATTTTTAAATGAAGGATATCAATAGAATGTGCTACCTAATGGGCAGCACTAGGACTGAGTACGTACCGGTATGACGATAGAATTTAGGTTAAATTACTAACCTATTTATGGATATTGATCAGATTGATTTGATTGATGTGAGATGTGATTTGAGAGTGTGATTGCTGGAGCTCGATTGACCAAGTGTCTCGGGGCCAATCACACTGACAGTTAGACTGCTGGAGCTCGATTGACTTAGTGTCTCGAGGCCAGTCTACTGTCCAAATGGAATACATGAATTTATTTGGAATAAGTGAGCCTGTATGGCTAGAGTGTTGTCTAACACTATTTGAGGTTGCAATCATTTAGGGTTCTATTTGATCCTTCATAAACCGTTATTATTTTCAGTATTATATAAAATGATTTTTGCTGCATCCGTGTGTATTTGCCTGTATATATATTTATTATATATACTATTGAATGTGTGCATTTTTCATTTAGCTATGCATGTATATATATTATAACAATTCACTCAGTAAGGTCTGACTCCCCTCCCGTTGATTTTTTTTTTAGGAGAGTCTTCATCCTCAGACCTCAATAGCAGACCTTTATGCCTGATTTCTTCTACCCTAATTTTATTATGTAAACTGCTTACTTGATTTTATTTTGTATTCTAGACACTACAGTAGTTATTTTAGTGAGCAGTATGCATTATATGTGTTTGAGATTTAAATTTTAAAGGTTTGAACCGAGAATTTGTATTAAAAGATTTTGTATATATGAGATGGAATTGTGTTATTAAATCAGTGGATGAGTTATATTATTACTTATGAGATTTTAATTTCTGCTGCAAGATATTTTATTTATTTTATTAGTATTACATGCTTTTATATTTTCTTTAAGGCTTGCTACAGGTTCCGGATTCTAAAGAATTCTTGTTCCCTAGCGTCGGTCATGGCCCTCTATTTTGGTTGGGTCATTATGTGGTCACAGGCTTTAAATCAACTAAAATGTTATATAACACCAACATCGTAACTACATGTTTATTGGCTCGCTACCTTTTAGAGTGACAAATACATTAATTTGATTGGAACTCTAGTGGATAGAATTTTATTAAGTATTTACCTTTTATTGATTAGTAGATACAATTTTTTATTATATTGTACTTTTATTCAAACATGTAAAAATTCCTATATGTTCATGTTATCATTATTTATGAAAGTCTTAAAACTCCCATTCAACATTCTCCCAGTAAGAAAAGAAAGACAACAACTAAGGAAAACAAGGATAATACTGCTTCTAAAAAGGAGAAAAATATGGATGTTAACATGCAAAAAGACAAAGAAATCAAAGCATATGGCCACTAATCAAGCTATCATAGAAAAAAAAATAGTCTCTAAAAATTATAGAATTAGAAGGTCAAGCAAGCTAATTAAAAATGGAAGTTTGCTAATATCCAAAGTGATCCACTAGATGTATCCGCTAAAATTGAGGAAAATCCAAAAGAATATAGTGTAGATGAAGATATAATTAAAGTGACTAATACTATTCAATTAGCTTTATATGAGATGGAATCCTATAATTATACCACAGCAAATGAAATTAAAGAAGGATATTTTCATTGTTTATTTGGTGATTCTACCAAACAGATGAACAGAACTTCATTTCTAATACAGGTATTATGCGGTGAAGTTGATCAAAATTGGTATGTATATATTTTTTGTTACAATATCACTTATGATGAAAAAATTATATATCATTGGTGCTTATCAAGGTGATTAGATGGAGCGGTTTTAGAGAGTATGTGCATATGATTCATCAGAGGATGCACTTCTTGCTATAAACTTCAGCTTCCTTGAAGAAGGAAACATTAATGCCCCACCTCAACCATTATTTTTAACAAGGAAAGACATCGATAAAGCAAAAAATCAACTCAAATACATTTTACACAAGGATCTATTGACTTTTGGTTCACAGTAGTTGCATGCAATAAAATCATCAATTTCAATATTGTGCATCACTACAAAAATGCCATATCAAGTTGAATCTCTTAATAAAGCTTTTCAAAAAATAGATTTAACATGATAAAATGTTATTCAAGTGACAAAAACCATTGATGAACTACACACCAATATTGAAGATGTGAAACATTAAGTTATCGAGACCAAAGGCTAGAAGGAATCTGTTGATGCACATTCAAAAGAGTTGTCTAAAATCCAGACACATCATGAAAAAAATGAAGAGCACATAAGTAATTTGAAGAAAAAATTACTGAGATTGAGGCCCAAGATGGTGAACTTTCACACTAAGCTGAAGAAGTCTAATAATGGAAACAGCTGGCAAGGAAGCAATATAAGATTAGTAGCAAAATGTTACTTCAATAACATGATTTGGCAAAATAATGGACAACAAAACTCAAAAAAGCAACTTAGATTTGAGATTATTGTTGCTCAAAATGGCGTGGACTTAAATCTCTTGATTTGGATTATATTTGAATATTCATATATGACTACAATACGGACATTATATTATTAGTTGCTTAATATTGATATGCTTATGTTTTAATTAACTATATGATACTTTTTCATTTCACATTTTCAATATATTAATATAATGTCATGCATAACTTTAATAACTCTTAAAGTGTTGTAAGTCCCTAAGTTGTTTATACTTATGATTTATAATTAAAAAAAGTTAATAAAAAAACACTAATATCATATAATTTGTTAACATATCATTAGCAATTAAAGAAGGACCAAAATAAAAAACTTAACTCATTTTTATATCTTTAATATTGTTGAAGTTCGATTTACTCATCTAAGTAAGTTAATTTTGTCTCTTGATAAATAAGATATAGATTTATAAGCTCAATCATGCAACTATAATTAAATTACATACATATTATGATAAATTAAAAAATTAAAAATAATATTGATATGTAAAATTACACAAATTACATATATGGATAAATAAAAGAACAATAATATTTTATCACCAAAACAAGTCTCCCTAGATTAGGGTTAACACATAAAACTTCTATCATTATAAAAGGAAGTGAATACATCTACTCTAAAACATACAACTATCCATTAATATTAAAAATCAATTAAGGGAGCAACTTATTCAAAATGGCAAGATGTGTAGGCAGTGCACCAATAAGTGAATGAGAGGTTTCACCTTCCTAAAAATCACTTAAGGCGCTATATGTAGCAGTGTGAAAACAACTCGATAACCTATGTGAGGAGGTTAAGGTGTACCTAACTAGAAATAAAAATACTTGGGGTAATCTCTTGATAGAAAGTGAGCTCCTCATTTTGTATCTCGTAATTAAGGTGTACAACCTCTACCTTGAACTCGAACAGTCTAAGGTGAAGGAGCACCAAAAAGAATTTAACACCCAGTTTTATAAAGCAGCAGATACTTCGGTCAAACCATCACCTAAGAAAAAGGGAAGAAAGCCAGGTGTAGCGAAGAAATAGATTGAAGAAATGCAACTTACTATCATAATATTTATGTTTTGTGCTTTGTTTCCTTTTGTTTTAGGTCCATAGTGAAGGTTGTGTACTGTTCATAAGTGTTCTTATTTTTCTTATTTCTTTAACTTTCAGTGGCATGCTCTATATGACCATCATGTCTTTACTAATCATGTAGTCTTTTAATATATATGCTATCATTTTTTTCTTTATTTCCCTTGGCCAAATTTTAATTAAGTTTGTTCAATACGTTAATATAAGCTTGATGTGGAATCCATCATGATTAAAATAAAAACAATATATAGTATTTCATCAAATTCAAATTTCTAAAATATGTTAATGCAATTTTTATGCACCAATGCAAAATATATACTTAATAATGCAAATTCATAAATAAATATGGTGTTAATGGAAAAAAAAAAAAAAGCTTATTTTTCACTTGACAATACAACATTGTATGAATATGGAAATTGACTATCTTTAACGTTCAAAATATTCAATTAATATTACGTAAATGACACCATATAAATATAAGATAATTCATTTTCCAACATTATCGAGACTGAATTACACTTATAATTGCTTACAAGCAAATCCACCACACTGACCTACTTAGTTTACAAATCTAACCAGGTCGCATCACAAATGACACCGTTTATAATAAGACATTTCAGTTTCTAACGTTGGCATAACAATTGCATTAATAATCTTATATTTGCTTACACGCTAATTTGAGCTTATTAGCATCATTACCACCTCACCCATCCAAATGACGCTTGCTCATAATTACTACATTGAGCAACCCAAATTTTGTAGTTTCTTTATTACTAAATATTTTAAGAAGCACTTATGTATTTGAATTTGAAATTGTCTTATAAATATCAGTCAAGTAAAATGTTCTGTACATGCACACTCAAATAATAAAAGAAACAAACAAATATCAAATCTAGCCATAAACTGTAAAAAAACTTCACCATGGAGTTGTCATCTAAGCGAGTCTACACTAAGGGTTCTTTACAAATCTATAAGAAAAGAACTTGAACAACTTAGGCTGGAGCTCGAAGTGTACCTGTATCAACAACTTAAAGAAAAAAAATGAGATCCATCCATCCAAAACACAATCCTTAAACTAGAGCCTCTAATAGCACTTTATGATATATATCTTAAGCAGAATAGGTAAAAGGAAAAGGAACAACTTGCAAAGGAGTTGAAAGAGGTAGTATTAGAAGAAGTAGAATCACCAGAACCGGCACTAGCACCAGAAATAGCAAATTCCAATGACAGTAATCTCAATTCATCTGATTCACTAGATTTTTAATATTCTTAATGATTTCTGATTTCTCTTTAGTTATATTGTGAAATGCTATAGTGATTTATATTTATGTTATTTAATATATGAATTATGCCATTAGATCATTTATCTCATCTGTTTAACTTCTCCATTTGGTTCAAACATTTAAATTGCTTTGGCTGTTTGCTTATTTTCTAAAAAAGTATCAGTTGAATGATAGAGAACTTCTCGTGCTCTGATACCATAACAAACTTTGCTAAAAGAGAAATGAAAAACGTGTGTTTATTCCCATTGTAACTGATTACATATATAGTTACACAACTAACTAGTAATTAACTATTGTATATTTACACAAGTCATCATAAATTAACTAATGAACCCAAAAATGAAACTACACCATTTTGGAGCAGCACTGTGTATGGACTTATAACACTGTAGGGTTGTCTCTAATAGCAATTTAAATGGATTGATAGCATTGTAGCGTCGTCTTTAATAAAGCTTACAATTATATATATATAGGTTATCATAAATTAACTAATGAACCAAAAAATGAAACTACACCATTTTGGAGCAACGCTGTATGTGGACTAATGGCGCTGTAGCACTGTCTCTAATAAAGCTTTTGACTATATATCAAGTAACATGGTGAAGCTTGTGAATATATCAAGTAACATGGTGAAGCTTGTGAGTATATCAAGTAATATATTGAAGCTTGTGAGTATATCAAGTAACTTAGTTAGGGATTCTATAGTAAACTTATAAAATCTATTAATGTTGAAAAGGAATCAAAATGAAACAAACAAAGTTCAAGCATTTAAATATTCAAAATCTAAAGAGATATAAAATAAAACAAACACAGTTCAAACGGAGATTATAAGCCTAAATAAAGGACTAATTTGATTGCCTTCTTTCCATAACCATTACAAGAGCTTTTGCAGATTTTGAATCAGATATCATTTTTCTTCTACCTCTTAATTTGTTCATTCATTGTTTGTTCACTCATACTCAATGAATGATCAAATTTAATCTAAAGGGCCAATTATGAAGATTTGATATGTAGCTATTCGAATAGGCGAATTAGGTACAAAAATGAAACTCTTAAAAATATTGAATATAATGAATATTGATAGACAGAGAGAAAAAACAATACTTGAGATATTTTTTCCTATTAAACCTTCATAATAACATTACATATTCAAAAACTATTACTTACACCAACTTTTAATGTAATTGTTTGCTAACAATTACACCTATAAAGAAGAATAGTAAAACAATACAACAAATATAACATAAATTCCAACTATGCAATGATTTAATCCTGATGGTTCCATTCTTCATCAACATGCAGAAATCGCTATTTTTCATCGTCGTCATTCCAAAATCCAACAAATTCATGTTTGAAATTCCTTCTTTGTTTGAACTTTCATTATTATCATTGTTCAACTCAAAATATACATTCCAAGTTTTTACTGCTTCTTTTATAATCGAGAATGAACGATACAAATATCAACTGAATCCAAGTACACAAGATGAACATTTTTCCCATGAAGTGTATATATCAGGTCGAATCCTTTTGAAAACTACATAATATCTTATCTTCTTCCTCTTCACCTCTATAGATTTATGGCTTGAAACTTTGGTTTGATACCAAAAAATAGGCTAGATTCATAACAAAATATTAATATAGTGTTGTGCTCTGACGAAGATCCCTTCCCGAGGTAGCAATTTTTTTTATCTCTGAGGTGAATTAAAATTTGAAATACAAAATGATCAAAATTTGTAATAGAGGACATAGTGGGCATTGCACTTTGGTAATTTATCATGATTTACCATTAATAGCCCTCATACTCAACCTAAGATTAAGGTAATGTCCTTTTTAGCAAAAAAAAATAAAAAGTTAAATCCAACCTGTTTAGCATCACTCGGGAACAAGAAGATGAACAATGTGCACTCGCGTAATTATTTTTGAGGAAGAAGGCACTTGTAATTTTGAAAACTTTAAAGTATTTTTGTTGTTTTAATTGTATTTTGGACATTTGGGGAAAAAAAAAGCTCATGTGAATAGAAGATGAATTTCGAAGTCACAAGGACTCAATCGTTCGGCCCATTTCATATTGAATCGAATTTTTAACTGAAAACGTACGCTTTTGGCTCCAGGTTCTGCTCAGGAACACTAGTTATGCATCACTATACTTAATTCTGTTTTATGGGTATTTGAATTTGGGATGATGGAAGGTAGTAATGTCAATTTCTCATAAATTTTCACAACCTTTTTCGCTTTCGTGCAAGTTTTTCATCTCGAGAATAATCACCTCTTGCAATGCACTTTCTTCTCAGTCCTTCCATTTGCATACATGTTCAAATTCAGACACTTTTGTTTCAGCTCTAATCAGTTCTATAACCTCTTGCACTTCAGTTTCCTATTTTCGAGTTCTTCATTGCAGAGTAATCAAATCTTTAAGCTATAATTACGGATTTATTGGTGATCAAGTGGTGTCTGGCTATGTTCGTTTTGGATGCACAAAAGACGCTCGCAACTTGTTCGATGAGTTGCCTCAGAAAGACTTGATCTCCTGGAATTCTCTAATTTCTGGGTTTTCACATAAAGGTGATTTGGGTTACTGTTTGAATGCCTTTCTCAGGCTGAAATGTGTAACGGATTTGAAACCCAATGAGGTTTCACTTATACCAGTAATTTCAGCTTGCACGGATGTGGGAGCTCTTGATGTAGGTAAGTACGTTCATGGGTTCGCATTGAAATTGGGTCTGATGTTGGAGATGAAAGTTGTTAATGCTGTTATTAATTTGTACGGAAAGTCTGGGTGTCTGGATGCAGCTTGTAGAATATTTAAAGATGCGCCAGTAAAAAATTCAGTGTCATGGAATTCAATAATTGCAGTTCATGTTCAAATGGGATTAGCTGATGGTGGAATGAGATACTTTATTATGATGAAAAGGGCTGGGATTGCGTCTGATCAGGCCACTCTAGTAACCTTGCTCCAAGCGTGTGACAATCTAGGTGTAAGGAAACTGGTAGGGGCTATGCATGGCTATATCTTTGGATGTGGCCTTAACATGAACTTAGCTATAGCAACTGCATTGTTGAAGTTGTATTCTAACTTGGGGATGTTAAGTGCTTCTTGCAAGGTCTTCGGAGAGATGGTTAACCCCGATGCAGTAGCATGGACTGCTATGCTGGCAGGCTATGCAATGCATGGTTGTGGGAAAGAAGCCATAGAACTTTTTGAACTCATGGTTAGAGAAGGCGTGGCTCCTGATCATGTGACATTCACTCATTTGTTAAGTGCTTGTAGCCATACAGGGCTAGTGAAAGAGGGAAAATATTACTTTGAGATTATCTCTAAAGTTTATGGAGTTGAGCCGAGGTTGGATCACTATTCATGCATGGTTGATCTTTTGGGTCGGTCTGGGCTTCTCGATGATGCTTATAAGTTCATCAAAAGTATGCCAATAGAACCAAATTCTGCAGTATGGGGTGCTCTTATTAGTGCTTGTAGGATCCATGGTAACGTTGAACTTGGGAAGGAAGTCGCTGAGCGATTGTTTGCTTTAGATCCATCAGACTCTAGAAACTATATCATGTTATCAAATATACTTTCTGCATCCGGTCAATGGAAGGATGCTTCAAAAGTGCGGGCATTGATGAAAGAAAGAAATCTGATCAGAAATCCTGGATGCAGTTTTATTGAACATGGGACCAGAATTCGACGCTTTGTAATGGGTGATGAATCTCACCCTGAGACAGAGCAAATATATAACAAGTTGGAAGAACTTATGATAAAAATTCGAAAAGCTGGATATGCTCCCCAAAGCGAATTCGTTTTGCATGATGTTGGTGAGGATGTGAAACAGGATCTGATCAGTAAGCACAGTGAGAAGTTAGCCATAGCATTTGGGATTTTGATGAATAATGGTAATGCACCATTAATAATAACAAAGAACCTTAGAATATGTGGTGACTGTCACAACACCGCAAAATTCATATCATTGGTTGAGAAGCGTTCAATAGTAATAAGAGATACGAAACGGTTTCACCATTTTGCCAGTGGACGCTGTTCTTGTGGGGATTACTGGTAAGTCTTTGCTTCAACTTTGAGATTAAGCAGCAGCACAAATCACCCTGATATTGGTGAGAATGAATACGATTGGCCCTTGACATCAATGAATCAACCTGCTATTTACAGTCGGCCGAGTTTCAGTTCATTTTCCGTGAAACTATAGAACATGTTGCCGAAAGCAAAGCTGGGCCGAGGCCTCATGTTTTTGGGCCAGGGCCTCAATGCCTCTTCCCGGTGCGACCTAATGGCAAGCCGACAAGTTGAAACCATGCCATCCCATTATATGCGCGTGGAGAGGATCAGATGAATAATGTCTCTGTGGGAGGCAGTAGTCCCAACTACCAAGAGAGCCGTTGATCTGTGTGGACAAAGATGCTGATAAAAATAATAATTCTAAAAAGCACAGCTTATAGTTTCAAAATGAATGATTTTAGTAAAAAAGCAGATGCTTTAAAAAAAGAGCAGAGCAGTCAGCGTGACCTCTTTCTTTCTGCCGCCCGGTTATCATTTCAGCTCATGGTTTTGGCCCAACATTTGTACCACTTGTTTCCTTTATTTTTATTTTTTTTAACATGGGGTTTCTTACCACCGTTTGTTGTTAATATTAACAAATAAATAAATTTATTTTATGAAATCCATAATATTAGCTAAAAATTGCTACGAATTGAACTGGAGACCTCAACTTTTGACCAGCCGGCCTGCATCATTGGCTTCATATATTTTTATTTATGGATCACTTGCATCTATTGTCAAATGACACTAGCTGAAAAGATACGCAAAGGTTACTTCTTATTTGGTTCTTGCAACTATGTTTGGGGATGATTTGCTGCAAGTTTACCACTATTTCTCTGTTTGTTTGGATAGATGAAGGGATCCCACCACTTTAATAATCAAAAGTTAAAGTCTCCACCTGTTACATTTATATATGTACCTTCTCTGTTTCGTAGCAGTTGGCCCGCCCTTTAGGCCTTTGTTGTGTCGCATGATTGAAAGCGCCATCACGGTGAGAGGTGAATAAAGATTTTATATTTTAATACTCCTAAAAATTATTGATGAATATTAAATTTGCAATTATATAATATATTATTATAGTTTTAAATTTTACGAATTAATTTTAATTATAAAAATAATTTTTTTAACAAATTTTTTATTAAAATATTAATTTATTTGCCAAATATTTAAAACATTATGAAAAAATTTGTAATTTATTGGGGGCCTTTTTTTTATCTCTAAAAAAATAAGGAATTGATTATATTATTTAGCAACAATTTAACTTTTATTAAAAAGTTTATGGGCTAAATTGACTTAAAAATTTTAAAATGACTTATTTAACCCTGAATAAAAAATTTTCAGGGTACAAATTGATCCATATTCCTGCTAAAAATATATGTATAAAAAAATAGAATAGATTTATTTATAAAGATTAATTGTGATTTACCTGTTTCAACAGCAATAAAGTCTACAGATTAGCCTAGTCTGCCTATTGTAAAATATTATATTGGGAGAGAGAATAAAGTTTTATCTTTCAATTTTTCTATATTACGAGATTTAATTATTAAACTTATATTTGAACTATATTTTATTTTTACACTTTTATTATTTTCTCAATTTACTCATTATATTTTTATTTATATAGAGTGAGTTCTCATATTTTTATTTTTATTTACATTAAATTCTTATATTTTTATTAACTCTTTTAATAAATATAAAACTGAAATTTTTTATCAACTATATTATAATTTAATTATTTATATTTTATATTTAATACAAAGATTATAAAAATACTATTAAATGTCAAATACTTTTATGAAAATTAAATGTAAATTATACAATTGTAACTTATTGGTTAACAAAAATTGTATCTACTATTATAAAAATAAAAACTTAAACTAAATGGAATTTTGCTTAATTTTTATTTTTGTAATATTAGATAAAATTTTTTTTAATCGAAAAATTACAATTATACAATTTAAATTTAATTTTTATAAGAGTATTTAACATTTAATAGTATTTTTATAATTTTTATATTAAAAATAAAATATAAATAATTAAATTATAACATAGTTGATAAAAAGTTTTAGAATTATATTTATTGAAGGGACTAAACTTGCTAAAATAAAAGTAAAGAGACTTAATATTTACAAAAATAAAAGTATAAAAGGTCAACATAAACAAAAATAAAAATGGAAGGAGTAAATCAAGAAAAAATAAAATTGTAATGACTCAATATATATAAATAAAAGTGAAGGGATAAATTAAAAAAATAATAAAAATATGGGGTAAAACATAGATTATTTCCAAAGAAAAAATATGAAGATTTAAAAAATCAAATTTATGAAGTCAATTGAATTTTATAATTACTAAAATTTAATTCATTAAATTTAAGAATATGTTCCGCACACAATTCACTCCAATATTAAATTTAGGTGAAAATCGTTTTTATATGTGTGATTATAATATTAATTGTGGTTTGTTGATTAATTAACAACCGACTTGTTTGTCTTATACATTATTAAAATTTTGACGACATTACAAGGGGAAGCTATTTCCTAGCATATTTCCTTATACCAGTTGAAAAAAAACTTAATATGAACTTGTATCAAATTTCAATTTTTTTTAACTGCTAACTTTACTGAATTATAATTAATTTAATTCAAACAGGATATATAAGTAAAAATATTTTAAAAATTAATTTAAATGTAATTATAGATATGAAGATTTAAATTTAAAATATTATTTAAGTAAAAAGAGTTTATAGCTGATCTGAATTGTTATTAATAAATAATAATTTTTGTAAATGTAATTAGTATGCGATTAGGGGCACAAAGTCTACATTTGACTAAAGTTGCCAAAAAAAAAATTTAACTGATTATAAAATTGCAGTGCTGAACATTATTATTAGATGTAAGCTTGTAACCCATACATTTGATTTGTTTCTAATAATTTTGCAACTTTATTTTTTAATGATAAAGTTTAAATAATTTAATTTTTTCATCATAAAGAAAAAAAAAAAAAAGTGGAACACGAAAATTCAAAAAAAAAATTATATCCTTTTTTTTGTTCAATTCATTTTATATATATATATATGATTATTCATACTTTGAGCGACCTATGGAGACTCCAATAATTTTCCAACTTCCAAGCGATAATAAAATAAACCAAATAAAACGGGCAGAGAGGATATGGATGTGAATGTGATGGAATTTGCCCCCTCATTCCTCAATCGTCTATATCTAAATAAAAATAAAATAAACAATTTATTTCATAAACATAAACGACAAAATCAATAATGAATAAACAAGTAACTACAGGAAATGTCATAAATAATTTTTCTTTTAAATGGATAAGTTTCAAGTCATTGTCTATTCCTACTACAATTAAATTACCAAATGTCGTATCTAAAAGGTTAATCATGGTTATCAAATTTTTGCCCCACAATGAATTTGATTTCAAGAGACAGACAGTGCATGTCACGGTAACACATGAAACTGAGTTGAATTATACAACTCGGTCATGCGCAATCCAAAACAACGGAAGATGCTTAGAATATACCATAAATACGACACATCAGCGGCTTTAGATAGGGACTCACTTCCCTATTTAAACCCACCATCATCCCCTCTCTCTTTCTCGCGTTTTGAATCTCTTTGAATTAAAGCCCCCCTCTTCTTCTTTGTCGTAACTGAAATTACGAGTGAGAGAGCTATGAGTTCTTCTTCTTCGGCCATCGTTTTACCAGAGTCCGACCAAGAAAATCTCACCGACAAACTAGAGGAGGTATTCAAGATCCAAGGCAGAGATAAGCGTGGCCGTAAAGTTCTTCGCATCGTCGGCAAGCTCTTTCCTGGTATATTACCTAAAATATGAAAAGAGTTTGCTTGATTGCTTGCTGTAATTGCATTTATGCATTTTTCTGTTTCGTTTCTCAATCGAAAGATTTAACAAGGTTTGTTATTTCAGTTCATTTGGCCCTTTTTTGTTTAAAAAAAAAAAACTCTCTTTATCTCCTACATTACATAAGATTAGAGAACTTGGAATTGTGTTTTAATGATTTTTTTTTTTTTAATTTCAATTTCGTGATTAGCTCGGCTTGTGAGAAATGAGGTGTTGAACAAATATTTGGAGGAGAAAATCTTCCCTAAATTGGAAGGGGCGCCTTTCTCTATTGTGTACCTGCACGCAGATGTTCAGAGGAGTGAGAATTTCCCTGGAATCTCAGCCTCAAGATCAATCTATGAAGCAATTCCGATCAGCATTAAGAATAATCTTGAGGCTGTTTATTTCGTGCACCCTTGCCTACAAGATAGACTCTTTTTTGCCACTTTTGGTCGTCTTCTCTTTAGTGGAGGGTAAGCTTTTTTTTCTTTTGCTTTTAGCCTTATTTTTTATCAGCTTTAAACTAATAATTGTATGAGTTCGATTAATTAGTTGCTTAATTTGAAATTTACGTGTCCAGGTTATATGGAAAGCTAAAGTATTTGAACAGGCTGGAATTCCTGTGGGATCATGTGAGGAGGAACGAGATTGAGATACCAGAGTTTGCGTATGATCATGATGAAGAGTTGGAGTACCGTCCGATGACGGATTATGGGTTGGAGAGCGATCATCCCAGAGTCTATTGTGGAAACTCCATGGATAATCCAGTTTCCGTGTACTCCATGCGATGTATTTCATAGCAATAGAGCATGTTCTCTGTTCTCAAATATTTCCATGTACAAAACTGGCGGAAATAGAAAATATCCTTAGTTTTCGTATTAGGTCCGAGATTCGATTACGCTCTTACTGTAGAAAGATTTGCAGAATCTAATTGAAAGGAATGACTTGCCCACATTACATTATATATAATTTGTAAGTCAAATATTCAATAGCCATGTTTTGAGTAAATATGAATTTTCCAAATTACTTTAAAAAAAAATAAAAAAGTAAGGGGAAATATACCCCCTTAAGATTGAAGTGGATTAGGCCCAAGGAAATTTGGGTACAATACTAATTTTGATTCAACAGAGACTAGGCTTAGCCTGCTTGCAGAGGAGTGTTCCCTTACCTCGCTTCATCCTCCATGGCCATTTTCAAAGAGGATTTTCCAACTGCCTGTTCTGTGTAAACAAAATACACATGCCATTGTCTATTCTACAATCTACATAGGACCAGCTTTCTCACCCAAGTTCACTAGAAGATAATAATTACTTGCAAATTACAGGGTTCAATTGAAAGGAAATTACAGCTATCATCGTGCTTTTGCTTATGAGCAGATAGCTACATTTTGTTGAACCATACTAGAAGAAGGCTACATTTATTCTATTCATCAGTAAACAAGAAAATTGTTCAATGCAGTACATGCCTGACTGTAATCATTTGGAACACGATTGTTCTCATTTCCATGAATTCAGTTCCATACTTGTGGTGTTAAATTCTGAAAGAGTATTCATTGTCTTGCTAGAATGCATAAATTACTGTTTAGGCTATGTCCCTCGTCTCCAATCAAAAACTAATCACTTCATCCTCAGGCAAATAAGGTATCAATGCCAGTGAGCTACCGTAGATAGATGCGACAAATATGGCACTCTCATAATAAAAATAAGAATCCCCAGCTTCACATATTGAATACAGACAACATATAAGTGCTCACATATTCACTTGAAGAAAGTTATGGATTCTTTCAGGAACATTTCTAGATGCTAACATGTCCTCTTAAAGCCGATCTCTGCGATCATTCATAAAATTATAGACTATCTAATGGAAGGAATGAGATCTGAGGAGATTGAAATCATGTTGAGATGCACAGTCATGTATCATTGATATCATAACTGTGTGCAACTGTAATCATAAACATGTACAACGCATATAAAGGCCTGATTAATATCCAACAAGAGCAACATTTTTATGCAACAAGCTGCTACAACAGAGAAACTAATTATGCATAGTTGTTACATATATACAAACCAATATATATACATATATATAACCCCGGAACTTATATGACAAACTTGAAATCAGCATGGATTGGGAGAAACCCAAAGTGGTGGCGGAGACTCAGACCACTGTAAAGGAGAATTAAAATTCCGAGGAGGCGAACAACAAGGCAAAGGCTCAATGCTTGCATCCCATAACTTGAAAATGCCCAAATCATGTTCTCCAAAATGGCCATCATAATTAGTATCAGAGTAATCATCAGTATAATATATGCAATTCCCCATACAACTAGAGAAATCAGCAGCTGACAAAGATAATGAGCTATTTGCACCAACGAACAAAGTCTTATTATTGCCCAAACTTCTCATCCTCAGCCACCGGGGTCCAGGTCCATTGCTATCCAGCCTAAAAACCTCAAACCTGATTATTCTGTAGATTAAATGTGGCTGTATATCTGGATGATAAAGTTCATCATAATCAAGGTCCAAATACCTTGTCACCAATAACAATTCATCTCCACAACCAACCAAATACTGCATATCACCACCGGCTTACCCAGGCGTTTCGATGAACGAAACCCTAGGCTGTGAACTAGTAGTACTAACATCACAAATTGCAATTTGACCAGCCTTATTAACCGCATAAAACAATCCGTTAAGATATATAACATCTTCACAAAAAGAACATGCATTTTCTATAAAACTTCAAGATTTGTCTCCATTTCCGCAATATGCCAGGTTACTTGTTTGAGGAAGAATCGTCATGGCCACGAAACTGCTCTCCTTCAAAGGACTAGACGATAAAACGACTTTTTTAATGAACAAGTCCCACATTTGTCGCAAGCTGATCGTGACACGTTTGCTGAGGAAGTTTAGAAGCGCGTATTCTTTGCCGATATTTGAGTAATTAAAGCTAACAACGTTAGGGAAACTGGATAGCAGAGGCAAAAAGAGCTTGGCTTGAGTGAGGGGGTTAATGACAAGAATTGTAAGTGTGTCGTCGAGGATTATGAGCCAGCCATGAAAAGAGCCACAATGTCGCTTGTGATAGGAGGCTTCAGGGAGGTTGAGGAAGTGGAATTTGTTTGTGGAGAGATCGAAAAAGGCGCAGGGCGATTGGTTGGATTAAGACTAATCAAGCATGAGCCATGGGAGCTGTGGAGGGAGGTGGATTGGAGTTTTGGGGATTGAGGATAGCCACTACTGACATACGGCTCGTGAAATGAGTTCAGTTGGTAGTTGAGACCAATCCATTATTATATATATTTTATTATCTTTGATTATTAAATTATTTTCTTATTAACATATTAATCGTTATTAGTTTCTAATTTTATATTTTATTTCAAATTTGCACATTACTCCCATTTTATACTTATATCCCCGACATTCAATCACAAATAAAATAAAACAATAAAATAATTTACAACCATTTATTTCAAATAAAAGAGAGAGATTAAGAATTACAACTTTTGGTGGAAATAAATATAATACAGTGACAAATTCCCAGAGGAAAAGGCATCAGGAAATTTTACCTCTCTAGTTGATAGTATTATAATTTGCGTCAAATCTAAACCTTGTAGAATGTATGCGTATCAGTAACAACAACAAACCAAGTAAAAATAAGTGCAGAATAAGTTTAAAAAAAATTGTAGGCAAATAATCAGTTGAACAACAATGTCAACAGCAGCAAAACAAGTATTACAATGTTCTACATTTCGTCAGCAATTCCCGCCATATCAGTTATTTTTTCACTATTACCATCTCCATTATTCTCCACATTGGCTGTTCTCTCACAGTTGCCATTTCCATTATCCTCCACCTTAGCACTTTTCTCACTGTTAGCATCTCCATTGCTGCACACACGCAGATCAGGATAATTTCGGTGGTTAAGAGAATGTAACCACAGGCCTACTACTCCTTCCTTGTGCTCTGTTGATGCAATGTGAGAGTATATATGCTTCATTTTGAATTCCTCTGCTACAACTTCATAATCTTTCATTGAAAGTTCTTCATGGCTATCTTTCCATTTCTGGTTGTATGATGTGAACAGACATTCATCCAAGTACAAACCAACCTCAGGGGCTGTAGGCACATTAATATTTACATCCCTACAAATTTCAATCAAACACAAACAACTGAGAAATTAATAATTGATTACACAAAACAACACAGTTGATATTGCCGATTGAGTGCTTACTTCTGTAGAGCAGTTGATATCAACGATTCAGGAGCACAGTTCCTCATGATTGCTACAGCAAGACCAATCATCTTTCTTATCTGATGAAGCATGAAACTCTGCCCTACAACCTCACACTTGACAAACTCAATGCCTTCAACATTAACAGTGGTCTTTGCATCAAATGAGATAATGTAGCGCCGAGCTGAGGGGTCTTCAGCCTTAGTTCTGGTGGTGAAGTTATGGAAGTTGTGACTTCCCACATAATACTTCAATATTCTATTAAATCTCTCCTTCTCCTCCGCACCATAACAAAAGCCACCTCCTTTCATTGTATGCTCCTCTTCACTAACGCTGTCTTCCCCAACACTAACCTTCAAACCTTTCTCTGTAGCATTCCCAACATCTGCATTTTCCTTAGACATCATAATCTCCTCTGTAATACCAGATTTGATATTAGTGTCTTCACCTTTCAACAAAACCCCTGTCTGGGTTATTGCAGGTTTTGGAACAGAACCTTCATTCTCTGGAACCTTATCTTGCTCTAGAGGTCCAGAGTTAGGATCGACACAGTCAGCATTGTCCATAGGCATACTACAAGCCTCTTTAACTTCAGAGTTCGCAATAGGATGTCTATCATTCGATAAAATGTCTGTTTGAGATACCAAAGATTTTGATTCAAAACAACGTTTACCCACCGCACCAACTACTTTCCTCCCTCTCTCTGAACACTCAAAACACTTAACAAGCTCATTACCAGAACCTAAACTAGCCAACACGCTCTCCCTATCAGGATGGGAGCATGGATCAAGAGCAAAAACAGGAATCAGATACACATACCTTCTACGATCACAGAACTTCTTAGCACTGAATGACGCCGTGACACGCTTGTAGCCAAAGATCCTAATCTGGGGCGGAAGAATCGAATTTAAGCGATCAACAAGTCCTGGCGGATCGATGTAGAAGCGGCCTGAGACCACCTGACCCACAGCACTAACGCCCTTATCGGTGCGAGCCGAGCGAGCCCAGTCATATCGCCTGGAGTAGCCACGATCCTGTTCAGGGACGGCACCAGAGTGAAAAAGGGCTTCTTCGAGGTCACCTTCGATAGTTATAGCGCCAGGATTTTTTTGCATGCCCTGGTAGCCTACACCACAGTAAGCGAAGAATATTGCGATTTTGCGACGTTTGTATCTTTGTTTTTTGGTCGTGTTATCATCACCGGGGCCTGTTGTGGCGATTTCTTCATCGTCAGAGGTCGTGGTGGACATTCTAGGTCTTTTAAGTACTGGTTCTTCTTGTGGTGGTGGAGATGTGGCGGTTTTCGAATCTATATTTTCCATTTTCAGTGATTAAAAATGATTGAGATTTTCCATTTCCATTGCAAGTGTTCTCTCTCAGGCGTCTAAATCTATCCCCTAATAAAACCCTAGAAAATGGCAGGTCACTATGAGCAGTGTTCCTGTGCGGTCAGCATTAGACGATACGCTAATAGTTCTACCAACCAGTAGTTTTTAGCCAGGTCAATCACTGAAAGTTTTTTTTTTTTTTCTTTTTTCTAATGTCCCTTGATAGTACCCCATAGGATCACATGATTGCTAATTGTTAGTGTTAGCGGAACAAATTATATTTTAAACCTAATTAAGGATGTAAAATTCATGAAATTAGCTAAGAATTATCCTTAATATTGCTACGATTCAAACATAGGACCAAACGTCTCGGTGCCTCAGTTCTAACTATTCAGTCTAGGCATCACAAGCCAATCACTGAAAGTATTGAATTAAATTGCTTTTGTCTGTATTATGATAGATGATTAAGCATCATAACTGAAAATGAAAGAGTAAAAAAGTAGAAAATTGAATCTTATTCTCAATAAATAAAATGCTTTGATCCCATAATAAAATGATTTATCATCCGTATTAAACGGATTAGGTTATATTATCTCTTTTCATTTTAAAATCAACATGTAATTGTAATTAAATTTCTCTGCTTGCATTATGAACACATTAATATAAATAAAATAATTTTATTTAGATAGTGATTTAAAGTGAAAGTTGTGATGTAAGTTATTCATGTGTGGATAATAAATTGAAGACAGCAGAAAATTTTGGTCAAAACTCTGCTGCTCGCTGAAAAAATTTGTATGAGGTCACTCGCAAAGCGAAGTCAAAAGTTTTTGGACAAAGAATGAAGTGTAACATTGGGAATACTGCTTCAAATATCACGAAGACATAGGAATAATAGGTTGGCAACCTTCATCCTTCATTTGTTTACTCACTCTTCGTATTTCTGACCGTATTTCTCCAATTTGTGGATGCATCTGGTCTCCTACAACAAATACATGAACAAGACTCTTGAGTTCAATCCAGCTGCATCCAGGCTCCTTGCTTACTCCTCGGATTCTCATCATGCTCCTGACTCGTTCTACATCTTCTGGCCTGCCCAAGGCTGTGTATATACTTGACAATAACACATAAGCAGATGATTCTTGTGAGCCCAACTCCATTAATTTCTCACCTGCATATGCTCCCAATTCATAATTACGGTAGTTTCGACAGGCACTTAATAAAATGCGCCATAAACACAGGCCATGGTCTATAGTTGCTGATTCAATAAATTCTTTGGCTTCCCTGAGCTTCCCTGCACGACTCAGGACATCAACCATGCAGGCATAATGCTCTACTTTTGGAACTAAACCAAATTCATCAAACATCATCCTGAAATAGACCCAGCCTCTCTCCACCAATCCCATGTGGCTACAAGCAGAGAGCACGTTCACAAATGTGACATCATCCGGCTTCGTATCTTCTTGTCGCATTTCCTCAAACAGTTCTAGAGCTTCCTTGCCATACCCATTTTGAGAAAGTCCAGATATCATAGCATTCCATGATATTACATCTCTTTTAGGCATCCTTGTAAAGACGAGGTTTCCCTCTTCTAGACACCCACATTTTGCATACATAGTCGACAGAGCACTTCCAATTGTAACTTCATGTCCAAGTCCATACTTAATTGTACGGGCATGAATTTGCCTTCCTTGACTCAAAGCAGCGAGGTCTGAACAAGCTTTCAAGACACTAGCCATCGTTAGCTCATTGGGCAAAGTCCCTTCCTTCTGCATTTTACCGTACAAACTAAGAGCATCTTCATTCTCCCCATTTTGTACATATCCTGCAATCATGGATGTCCACAGAATAAGATCAGGTTCCTGTAAATAATTAAACACTCTTCGAGCATCTGCTGTGCAACCACTTTTTGCAAGCATGTCAACCAAAGCCGTCATTATGTACATTTGGGACTCAAATCCCAATTTCAATAAATAGCTATGCACTTGCTTTCCTTCTTCAACAGCACAAGCATCACTACAAGCATTAAGAACGCCAACAAGGGTAAACTCACTAGGATTAATCCCAGAAAAATGCATCTTAGAAAAGAGCTTCAGAGCCCTACGAAAGTCCCCATTTTGAGCATAACCAGTAATCATAGCTGACCATGTGATAGAGTTCTTATCAGTTGACATCTCAAATACTTGAAGAGAATCATCTAAGCTCCCACATTTAGCATACATGGTAACGAGTGCATTTAAAATAGAAACAAACGCTAACAGCCCATTTTTAAGTGCAAGGCAATGTATCTGCTTGCCACTATCAATAAATTCAGGAGTCGCCAGAGCACTAAGAACACTGGTGAATGCAAATTCATTCAAGTCCTCCTCTTCTCTTCGCATTAATTCAAGAAGTCCCAAAGCCTCTCCAGCCATCCGTTGCATTGCATATCCAGAAATCATTGTAGCCCATGAGACCTCGTTCCTTTCAGGCATTCTATCAAACAATTTGCGAGCCTCCAAAAGCAGTCCGGCTTTACAGTACATATTGAGGAGAGAGCTTCCGACAAAAACGTCATAAAAACTTGCCATTTTGATCGCAAGAGCGTGAGCCTGCTGACCAGTAAAAGTGGTAGACAAGTTTGAAGCGGCAGTGAAAACACCGGAAAAAGTGTGGGCATTTGGAAAAGTATTCTCTGCTCTCATGCGCTGAAACAGTTGCATGACAGAGAAGGAACCCGTGTGACCCAGTTGAGAGTATCCATTTATGAGGCAATTCCATGATACTACGTCTTTGTTAGCAATTTGATCAAACACCAGCTTGGCTCTCTGTAAATGGCCGCATTTGGCATAAAAATTGACGAGACTGTTTGCAAGGTATACACAGCAGGAAGAAGAAGTGATTTTTATAATCTGAGCGTGGAGAGCCCTGCCTCTCTTTAGGCTCTTTTGGTGGGTATATTGAAGAAGAGAACTAAACAAGGAACGACTCTGAGGAGTGAGAGGCATCAACTCGACGATTATTGCCTTGTGGCGCCAAAGTTTAAGGTTTTTCAAAAAGCCGGTCCTCATAAAAGGTGCTTCACGACGCCGTTTATTAAATGGTTCAGACTCGTAAACGTCATTGGATCGCTTGTCTTTTCTGTCGACCGGGCAACCACGACAAAATGACACCGTTGAAGTCCACATCTCCACCGCCCACAGCAAGTTCCCGCGCAATCCCTTACTTGAGAAGCTTTCCCATTAAAAAACTCCATCATTCTCCATTACGTGTTTCTTTCTTCTTCGCAAAATCCTAACCGTCAAATGTGTTGGGAAAATCCTATGTCGATTCGAGCTCTCGGCTTTTAATTAACCGTTGAATCACCATGAAGAGCCTTCCTTCCATTTTCCCATTTCAAAAAGCGGATTCCCTTTCTTCTATTTATTCTCCATTTAATTCTCTTTTTCTCCAATACAATCTGTAATATTCTTCGTCCAAAGGCTGCTGTATTGCGCAATCGAATCCTTTTTCTCTTACCGCACAAATTCAGCTTTGTTAAAGATATATTTTTATGGTGGCAGCTGCGTGATTCTAATTGAGTGGACTTAGTGTAAGAATTATCCAGCTTTTATTTCTTCTTCTATTTAAAGGCCATTGTGCTGGAGAAGCACGCACGCTGCGATCGCCCACTTAACTTTCGTTTAGGTAATTTTCTCTTTCTGCCCTTTGATGTTCCTGCAAAATCCTTGCTTTGAATGCTTGTTGCTTATGTAGTTGGATTTTGATCATTTTTTTTAATACGTGCAATCGAATATGATTGCATTTAATAACCAATTGATGCATCAGGGCATTTCTTTGGTCCTCCAATTCATTCGATCCAGCGTCAAACTTTTGACAGCCACCGATTGACTCGCCATGGGTTACTCTACGGTGTGCACTTTGCTTGAATTCTTTCTTTTTCAAAATCTATCAGGTCAATATGTTAGCTGCATTTCTGTTGCTGTTTCTAGCACTTTTATTTTATTTTATTATTTTTTTTTTAATTTTGCATGCTTCCCAAAATGAGCAGGGACCTGATGAGTATAACCAGCAGACTGATATTGGTATGCTGCTTCTGACTCCTCTCAATATTTAATGCTTTGCTCGTTTTCTATTTTTATTTTTTAATTCAATAGGATAGGTAGGGAGGGGATGGTTTCAATCTGGTTCTAATGGTCGGCGTTGATCTCCCAAAGCATAGTTCTTATTAGTATTATTATTTGTCTTCAGGTGCAGCAGTGCGTAATGGAAGAGAAATACTTTTGCAGGTAAGCTGGAAAGACGGGAACAATAAATTCTGTTATTCTTGATATTGTTGGAAAAATTGTTGATTTTCATTGTTACCTTAAATTCCATTTTCTGATCTGTTTATGGAGTTCTTGCACATTCAAACTCAGGGTATGGCACTGTTTTCTTGAATGCTGTTTAGCATTTGAATCTTATTGCAGTTGGCATCTATTGAAAACAGTAGGTTCATCAAAATGAAAAACAGCAAGCTAGAAGGTCATCGTTAGCACAACTTGTAACAGATGTGTATTTGGTATTTGATTGAATCTTTGTTCAACAGACTTTTAACTGGGAGTCTCATAAGCATGACTGGTGGAGAAATTTAGAAAAGAAAGTTTCTGACATTGCAAAATCTGGGTTTACATCAGCATGGTTGCCACCGCCCACTCAATCACTCTCACCAGAAGGTTAACGAGAGAAAATGTGTTTCATCTATATTATATTTTCCTTATGTGTAGACTTCTAAGTAACAAGTTTCTCTGTTTTTTTTTTTTTTTTGGAAAAACAAAAACCTTTTACCTGCCATGTTTCTCTATATAGGTTACCTTCCTCAGAACCTTTATTCTCTCAACTCTGCATATGGTTCTGAGCACCTACTGAAAGCTTTACTCCAGAAAATGAAGCAGCATAAAGTCAGAGCAATGGCTGATATTGTTATTAATCACCGTGTTGGAACTTCCCAAGGGCATGGAGGAATGTATAACCGTTATGATGGAATTCCATTATCATGGGATGAACGTGCAGTTACATCGTGTACTGGAGGACTGGTAACTACTCACACATACATATACACACACAAAATAAATAATAAAATCTAACCGTAGTACTAAGCATGGTAACCCTGATCATTAGTCAATGTCTTGTTTCCTAAGTAATGCCAAGCATTTTTTTAATTTTCTTGAAAACTCCTGGATTTTTTTTGTCTATTTAATTATGTAATTAAGAACTTTGGGGCTGGGTGGGGATGCACATGTGGGAGCTGGTGAGCATCTGTGAATTGGTGTTTCCATAGGGATTATATTTTTTCTATTTATATGTCTTATGAACGTATATTTATCTACCAACAAGGCTTGATTATTGATTAAAAATTGACACCATTTGGATTTATCTTACACTACAAGCTTTCTTGACCTGTTTATGTTATATTCCAGGGTAACAAAAGCACAGGGGACAACTTCAATGGATTTCCTAATATTGATCACACTCAACTTTTTGTTCGAAAAGATATTATAGGATGGCTGAAGTGGCTACGTAATAGCATTGGCTTTCATGATTTCCGTTTTGATTTTGCAAAAGGGTAATTGCTGTGCTACACCTGAAAAGTATTATTTTGCATTTATACATGAACTTTATTGTCTCTAAAATGCTGCATTCTTAGTTATTCGGCAAAATTCGTAAAGGAATACATTGAAGCAGCAAAGCCAATTTTTTCTGTTGGTGAGTATTGGGATTCTTGCAACTACAAGGGCTCTTATTTGGAATACAACCAAGGTAATTATTCCTCCTTTTTGTATTTGTGACACTTTAATGCTCTATGTTCTCAAGCACCAAATGAGCTAAATTTGAATTGATACACGGTGGTGTACTTCCTTGGTATCACCGAGTGAGTACTAGAAAATAAGGTCCAATGTTGTTCTTGCCTGCAATTGGAGCTTATTGGCTTAGAATAAGATAATCTTTCTTTAAAACATCTGGAGTTTTGAATCAGTACAGTTGATGGAAGGTGCAGACATATCTATAATTATTCAAGTGGTATTTAGCAATGGCTGATGTTACTTCCTCTCTTTGCTTTTGCTTTGCCTTTTTACTTATAGGAAACCTGATTTAGTTTTGAAGAATGTTGCTTTATATTGAGCATGGTTTCTTTCTTGCTCCAGATAGCCATAGACAACGGATCATCAATTGGATTGATGGCACAGGACAGCTTTCAGTTGCATTTGATTTCACAACAAAGGGAATTCTTCAGGTACTTCTAAGGCAATTTTCTGCTCAGAGGCAAACAGCATTTTTTTTTTTGTGAAATATTTGCTAGAATTTTTCATGAGGGACTATTATTTGTTGTTGTTCTTTTCTGCTGAATTTTTTCTGACTTGATTACTGCATTAACGGCTATCTTAATGATATGCATTGTCCACGAGGATTGCTGGCATAAAATTGCCTCTTTTGATGATGATATTAAATTCTTGATGTTTTACACTGTTAACATGCAGGAAGCCGTTAAGGGGCAATTCTGGCGTCTCCGTGATTCACAAGGGAAGCCACCAGGTGTAATGGGATGGTGGCCTTCAAGGGCTGTCACATTCATTGATAACCATGATACAGGCTCGACACAGGTATTAGAGTTGCTCTTATGATCAAGTTAACTAAGAATCTAAATAATTGTAGGAGAATTTAATTTGCAATTCTTTTAAAACTGGAGTATGCTATTACAGCCATTCTCAGGGCTTATAGTGTATGAAGTTGCAGCAATTACAAGAGTTTTTATACACCTCTTTTCTGTTGGATGACATTTTGATATTGGAAATTAACCATCTTTATGATCATTTCTCCCTATTGCAGGGCCATTGGCCTTTCCCATCAAATCATATTATGGAGGTATGCCATTGTTATTGTTATTTCCCTATGCATTGTTTCACTTTCAGAACTATCTGCAGCTGAAGTTCTTAATTCCAGTTTGGGTTATTTAAGAGTCAGCTCTTGCGTCTTTTCTGCACAGGGTTATGCATACATACTTACACATCCAGGAATTCCATCAGTTTTCTATGACCATTTTTATGACTGGGGTAACCCCATTCATGACCAAATTGTGAAACTGGTATGTTCCATTTTTTTTTTTACTTCTATCTATTAGATGACAACGCAACGAAAAGCTTTTTCTTAGGAAAGCTTGAAACACCTTTGCAGATCGACATTAGGAAGAAGCAAGACATTAATAGCCGATCATCCATTAGGATTTTTGAAGCCCAGCCAAATCTTTACTCTGCAATTATTGGGGAGAAAGTATGCATGAAGATTGGGGATGGTTCCTGGTGCCCGGCTGGCAAAGAATGGACACTGGCAACCTCAGGCCATAGATATGCTGTATGGCAAAAGTGATAATTCGTTTCATTCATGTCCGCAGTTTGCTAACATATTTCTAGAGAGTATGCATGCAGTCGACTTGGTTATTAAAGTTGAAAACAAATGCCACATGAAAAATGGCACTATCAGATTGGAAAATTAGCATTGTAATAATAATATTGTTCTCGTTGAACATGGTCTATGAATAAAACATAAATATACTGTAGCAAGGAAATTTCACCACTGCGGTAGTCTGATTGAATGGCAGGAAACATCATATAATTAAACTATTTATAAATTGGTTTAGCCCATAGTACGCATATGGGCATATTATATGCAGATGCAACTAGACGAGACAAGGGTTTGAAAAATTTGTACAGTATAGTACAGAATTTTTGTAGAAGTTGGATCTTTTTCAGAACAAATTCAGATGGATAATAATGGGCCTCGGTTGCAATAATAGATGGAAAATTATTTGTACAATAGGTTGTGAATCTGATTTGATACCTAAAACCTGAAACTTTTTTTGTTGTGTAAGCCTTGTGTTGAAATTTGAGAGAGTGAGAGAAAAGAATCACATGACAGTAGAGCTGGAAAGGAAAGATGCTTTCTCCAATCACAATCATAACCATCGTCATCGGCCTCATCATTTGTGTTTTGAAACTCAAAGAAACAGACCCTTCCCCACCCACCTTCCCAAAATTCTCTATTATGTATGTCTTGTGTAGTCTCTATGTGGATGTATGTGGTGAGCTTAATAGACACAATTCTCTCTCTCCCTCTCTCTTTCTCTCTCATGTGACATGCACACTGTGTTAAAATCTGTCATTTCATTGAATATTGCAAAGAAAAAGAGAAGGTTTTGCACCCATTTCGACCCTTTTTTTCACTTCTTTTCCTTAGCTTTATCCAACGTTATCAGGTTGGACATAGAAGATGGCCACAGGTTTTTGTCAATATGCTAACTGTGGCTTTACGTTAGATTATATAAAAACCAAAACCAATTGGGGTTCTATTATAATCGTTGTTAATAAGATTAATTACTGAACAGAGTACATGGAGAAAAAAATAAAACCATAATTGCATGAGGAGCAGGCGGACCACATGCATAAAAAGTATGGTAATACTATGGAGAGTTACAGTAATCATGGATGCTACTATACATAATAATAATAATGGGTGCATGGCCTTATAGATGTTGCCCTCTTTTTTCCTTTCTTTTTAATAATTATATAGAAGTTATTCAACTTAACAGTAGTTATTTTATTTTTTACAAATTAAATTTTATTTTATTGATAATTATTGTTGAATGATATAATATATTTTTATTTAATAATAATAAAAAAAAATAAAAATAAAATTATCTAAAAAAATTTTCTCTCAACTCTTGAACAATTTTTTTTTCAACAACAAAAAATTAATATTTCATTAAAATTGATCAAGGTTACAAGCAATTAAATATATAATACCATGCAACATTAATTAAGTTGACAGTTTTCACTGAGAACAAAAACAGAAAGGGGTTTACAACTTGCACTAATTATATGTAGCAGCAATGCCATTAATTGATCTCACATGGTAAAGAAAATTCTTTCTGTGTCAACATTTGTCTGCCACTCATGCCTTGATGTATAATCACTTATAAACTTACAAGTTTTTATAAAATGTCTCCCATCATCAATAATGCCGTTAAAAATTAAAAAATAATAACAACTCATCTTATCAACTTCTAATAGTACAATTTTTTTTAATATACTAACAAATTAATGGTTTAATTCCTACCTTCTTCTCTCCTATTAAGGAAAAAAAAAAAAACCTCTTCCTTCAACATTCCTAAATTTCTAAAGAATTTATCGGTTTAGAATTATATAGATACAAAATTTGCAGATACATTTTATATAAAATAGTTCATTTATAAAACAATGATTTCAAAACTCAAATCTGAAATGATAATTGATGAGTTGATAAAAACATCAAGAGAGGAATAAGAAAATGTTAACAATAAGGATTTGAGAGTAGAATTAAGGGAATTTTTTTCATATATCTTCCTTCATAATACAAATATATATATAATATTTGCACACATCTATTTTTGATAGTATAATCACTAATTTATATCAATCATTCCTAATATA
Organism: Mallotus nudiflorus; assembly: GCA_947683625.1. NCBI lineage: Eukaryota > Viridiplantae > Streptophyta > Magnoliopsida > Malpighiales > Euphorbiaceae > Mallotus > Mallotus nudiflorus. The sequence continues at coordinate 1,232,554 of CANTUR010000228.1, forward strand.
CATAAATTAATTTTTTGATTTCTTCTCTTAATATTTTCACATTTCCTAATTTTGTAATTATTCTATTCACACTATTCAACACTCTCCCTCAAGTTGGTGAATAGATATCATCAATACCCAACTTGCTCAGTGAATCATAGAATACTCGGTTTGAGACAACTTTTGTTAGTACATCTGCTAATTAGTCTTTAAATTTTACAAAAAGAAATTTGACTATCTTGGTTTCAAGTTTCTCTTTGATAAAGTGTCTATCTACTTCCATATGTTTAGTCCGATCATATTGAATCGGATTATGAACAATCTGAATAGATGCCCGATTATTACAGTATAAATTCATCTCTTCTTCTAGAGGATAGCCAATCTCACTCAATAACCTTTTTAACCAGAAGAGCTCACATAATCCTTTTGATATACCTTGAAACTCGACTTCCACAATTGACAAGGCAACCACTTTCTGTTTCTTACTTCTCGATGTGACGAGATTACCACCAACAAAGGTGAAGAATCCTAAAGTTGACTTTCTATCTGAGCTTCCTTCCTAGTCGACATCTGTATATCCATCAATATTCAAGTAATTATGCTTTCTGAACAAAAGTCCTCTTCCGGGTGATGATTTAAGGTACCTCAAAATCTGAAATACTGCTTTCAAGTTATCTTTACTCGGATTATGCATAAATTGACTTACCAAACTTACTTCATATGTAATGTCCGGTTTAGTATGAGATAGATAGATCAACTTTCTTACCAGTCATTGGTACAGGTCTTTATCTGTTGGCGTTTGATCAGTTAATTTGTCATATTGAGCAATAAGAGTGTTTACTGGTTTACAATCTAGCATTCTTGTCTCTACTAGTAAGTCAAGTGTATATTTCCTTTGGAAAATGAATATGCCTTGTTTCGATCGAGCTACTTCAATGCCCAAGAAGTATTTCAAACCCCTAAGATTCTTTATTTCAAGCTCGCATGCCAAGTGTCTTTGGAGATTTAAAATTTCTTTCTCATCATTCCCTATGATGATCATATCATCCACATATATAATCAAGGTTTTATTCTCCCATCTTGATGCTTCAAAAATAGTGTATGATCCAAGTTACTTTGCTTGAACTCGTGTTTCTTCATTGTAGAGCTGAACCAACCAAACCATGCTCGTGGGGACTGCTTTAAACCATATAGTTCCTTTTATAGTTTACACACACATCCAGCTTGTGAGGCAATAAAGCCCAGTGAAATATCTGTGTACACCTCTTCCTCCAAATCTCCATGTAAGAATGTATTTTTTACATTAAATTGATGAAGGGATCAATTTAAATTTGCAACAAGAGACATTAACACCCTTATTGTGTTCAGCTTTACAATCAGGGAGAATGTCTCTTGGTAGTCAATTCCAAGAGTATACCCCTTTGCCACAAGTCTTATTTTGTATCTTTCTATCGATCCATTTATTTTATGTTTGATAGAGAACATCCATTTGTATCATACAATTCTTTTCCCTTTGGTAGTGAAATAAGAGTTCAAGTGCTATTCTTTTGGAGAACAGTCATCTCATCCTTTATGGCTTAAGTCCATCGAGGTTTTGTTAATGCCTTTTACACATTACGAAGAACACACTCAGTTGAGAGATTATATGCAAAGGATTTTAAAGGATCTGAAAGTCTTTGAGTGGATACATATTGAGAAATAGAGTATCTTCCTTCCTTATTTTCTCAGTCGGGTGAGTATTAGTTTGGTGGCTTTCCCCGGTTATGTCTGAAATGTAATTTATGAATAAAGAAATTTAAATTTAAATAAGAGTATAAAGATTGTACCTCATGAATATTCTCAGGAGATAGATTGCTTTAGATAGCCGAGGGAGGGGTTTTTTAGTTTTTAAGCTCGGTTTGGTCTTCGCCAAAATACTCGAATATTGAGTCTCTATTTCCTTTATCCTGTGCTGAGTTTCCACCCGTCCCTTCATTATGCTCAAATTCAAAATTTCTTTCCTCATCATGTTCAGATTCTGAGTTTCTATTTCCTTTTTCATGTTTTAAGTTTCTACCCGTCCCCTCATTATGCTCAAAGCTTGCTAATCCTCAACTTAGCTAATTTTTTGATACCTAGTTCTTTTCCTCACTTGTATTCTCCCCTTAAAGAAAATAATAAAAATTCCAATGGATAAAGAACATGTCAAATTCTTGAAATGTGACATCTAAATTAGTGTATGGGTGTCGAGTAGTAGGATCATAACACTGATATCCCTTTTTATGAACTCTATAGCCTAAGAAAACACATCGAACCACATAAGGTTTAAGTATGGTTCGTTAGGTTTTAGGGAGATGAATATGGGTTACTGAGCCAAACACTCGAGGTGGAAGTATTAAAATTGAAGGTAGGTGTACATGTTAAGCAAAAGTCTAAAAGGGAGTTTGAAAGTCCAGAACCCAAGATGGCAGTTAATTAAGAAGATAAACCACAATAAAAACTATATTTGTCCAATACCTCTTTAGAGCCTGAGCAACAAGTAAGAGAGCTTGAGTTGTCTTGAGTATATGTATGTTCTTTCGTTCTGCAACACCATTATATTATGGTGTATGAGAGCATGAGGTTTCATAGTATAAGCCATAAGTTTGAAAATACTATTAAAAGTTGTGGTTAACATACTTCCCTTTATTGTCTGAGCGAAAGATTTATATTTTGGCAAAGTATTGGGTTTTAATCATGTTATGAAATGTCAAACACCTAAATTTTCTATTTTATCAAATATAACCAAGTCATACTTGTACAATCATCAATAAAAGTGATAAACCATTTAGAACCTGAAGCATTAGGGTAAGGAGATGGTCGCTAAACATCAAAGTGAATTAATGAGAAAGGTACAACACTTTTATTTAAGCTAACTAGGTATGGTACATAATGACTTTTGGCTAGAGTACAGGAGTGACACTCAAACTTAGACTCAATTGACCTAAAGAGCAGACTCAGAAATAAATGCTTCATATAACTCAAGGATGGATGTCCCAATTGGTGATGCCACAACATGATCTACTTGTCATTTTTGCTTAGTTGATACACACTATTAGCTTTACCAGAGCTGAAATCATCCATGTAGTATAACCCCCCCTCTTAGTACCACGACCAATAATCTCCTTTGTGAGAATATCCTGAAATAAACAAAAAGTAGGATATATTAGTGCACAACAATTTAATTCCTGAGTGGCTTGTCCTACAGAGATAAATTTGTTTGATAATGAAGGAACTAATAATGTGTCAGGCAAGGAAAATAAGGAGGATAGTGCAACTTTCCCGGCTCTAGTAACTGGATACGTCACTCTATTGGCATTTGCAATACACGCTCATTTTGGCTAGGTAAATACCACTAAGTCCTTTTTATCAAAGGTTATATGGTCAGTTACCCCCGAATCAATAATCCAGTCAATTGAAAATCCATGTTCAAAATAATATAAGTCACAACCAGTGTTACTTGAACCATTAAGAAGCTCGATTGTGATAGCGGGAGACTCCTTGCTCAGCACTAGAGACTCGGTAAGTGATGCTTGACCTGTGGTGTGTGTTGTTTATTCAGTACTCTTACCCGTATATGCTTTATGTTTCTTTTTTAGATCTTGCCACCACTCAGGATACCCATGTAGTTTAAAGCAAGTTTCTTAGGAATGTTTGGGGTTCCCACAATTCGTGCACCTTCTTAAACTCTCCCTTTATCTTTTTCTTTCCACTGGTCATAGGTGATAATCCAACCCTAGACATTTGGAGACTCAGTGGATGAGTGTTATACCTTTTAAAGATCATGACAGCAATTGTGTAATATCCCGAGATTTTAAATAATTTTAAACTGCATCGGGATATGCAGTGTTAATAATTTTGATAAATATATTTGATTATTTAATTAGTTGTTAATTATTAAAGTTATTTTTAACTATTTTAAATTTCTTACGTAAAATTTTTTTGAGAATTTTATTTTTGGGAAAATTAAAACCTAAATAAATATTTATTACTTATGTTAGTTCGTTTTACGTAATTACATGATTTCATGCACGATTTTAATTATCATATTAATATATATACATATACATGCATATATATACATATTTAGCATTTTAGGGTTTTATTTTTAATTATGTATGTATATATATAGTTTTATTTAATTAATATGTGTTATATATATATATATATAAAGTTTGCCTTATTTACATTTTATGCCCCTCTCGTATTCTTCTTCTTCCCAACGCCCTCTCCCCGTTTTCTCGCCGCTGCAACTCCTTCCCTCATCATTGGTGTGTCTTCCCGCGTGCCACCGCCCTCTCTAGCTCACTCCGCTGCCTGTTGCTTCCATTTCCAGTGAGTTTTGATCATTTTTAACCCGAGAAGCCGAAACTCAAGCCTAGCTCTGTTCACCATGATTCCGGCCATCAAATTGGATGTCGCTGGTCTCTATCTCTTCCTTGAACTCTGGTGAGTGCATTTCTAAGCTTGGTTTCACTTGATTTGGTCTAGATTTTCTTTGGTGATCAATTTTCATTTTTGGCCATTTTGAGTTCTTTAATTTTTTGAACTTCGATTCTAATGATTCAAACTAATTTCCTTCACAAAGATTGTTCCTAGTAGTTCAATATACATCTTGTAATTTTTGTAGAATTTTTGAAATTTATGTTGATTTTTGTGAATTTTTTATTATTTTATTAATATTTTCTTATTTTCGTAAATTAATTAAATAAATTGTGATTTATGGTGTTTATAGAGGTTGAAATTAATTTTAGAATTTAATTTTTAATTTTTGTGATTTTTCTGTAATTATTATAATTTTATTTAGTTTAGGTGAATTTTAGAAAATTAGGTTAAATAAGTATTTTGTTAAAATTAATGGGTTAATTGAGTATAATTATTGATTTTATTGAATTATATGTTGAGAAAATAATTTTTGAGTAATTTTATAATTTTTAGTGAATTTTTGAATAATTATTGTATATTATGTGAATTTATATATAATTAGGGGTATTTTGGTAATTTGATAATAAATTGGTTAAAAATTAAATTAAATTGGTTTTAATAATTATTTGAGGTACAAAAATGATTTTTACAAATTATTTAGTATTTTTAACTAATTAAAACTATTTTTCAAAAATTATTTTCAAAATATACATAATATATTATTTTTGTAAATAAATGAGTTTTTATTATTTTTTTAATATGTTTTTGGGCTAATTATGTAATTTGGATTTATAAAATGAATTTCGGTTAATATTTGTAAATTTATCGAGAATTATGAATTTTTAATAATATTTTATTAAAATTAGGGTTTTTATGTAATTATTGGTAAAATGATTATTTTTAGTGTTTTAATATTTAAATTTCTATATTTTGGTATATAAAGGGTATTTTTGGTATTTTTGAAATTTTCATGTATTCTGTGTATATTTCGTGAATTGTAAACCTCGGTCAGTAGAATTGCAGTTTGGGAGTCCGACCAAGGGGTTGTGTGACTATATATACTCGAAGTGTGTTTTCTTGCAGGACCGGCTCTACTTTCTGAGTAGAGAGATGTCCGTTTTACAGGGGTGATTCTGTCGAATTTTTTATAGAATTCTCGTAAAACGTGACATTCGGTCAAATCCCTATTCCTAGTCTGTGTCTGGTGCTTTAGATCGAGTCTCTAAAATTACGTTAGATTTATTCTGATTTCGTGTTATCGTTTGTTTGTTAGTGGCGCCGAGACTAAGGCCTAGTGGACCAGGCCCGTCAGATCCGTCTCAAGGAGCGCACAACTATGAGTTGTTATATTTATATATACGTGTTTTAGGATTGCATGTTTTAGAAATGTATGTTTAAATTTTATGAAATATGCATAAATGGTTTAATGATTGCTAGGTATATTTTAGGAATATTTTAAATTAAATGCATGTTTTATTATTGAATTATACTTAAAATGTTTTTAAGTATATGTATAATTTATTTATGGTTTATTTTTATAATTAAATTGAATTTATTTGACGTACATATACTCGAAATATACTTGGTTTATTTTTGATATATTTCTAGTATATATATGGTTTTATATTGTTATTTTAATTAATGTCATGCATCATTTATTTTATGAATGTATGAATTTATTTTAAATGAAGGATATCAATAGAACGTGTGTAATATCCCGTAATTTTAAAAATATTTTTACACTGTACCGGGATATGCAGTGTCAGTGATTTTTGTATTTTATACGATATTTTTATGAGTTGATATGTATTTTAAACCTATTTTAATTACTGTCTATTATTTTCAGTATTTTACGTAAAATTTTCCCGGGACTTTCATTTTCGGGGAAATTTTCACGTAAACAATGTATTATTAATTATTTTAAATGTATTTACGGGTTTGCATGAACTCATACATATTTTTAAATTATTAAATAAAGCTTGTGTGTGTATATTTATTTAATTAGGGTTTATTATTACCCTAATATTTTATTATTTATTTATTATTATTTGATTATTTTATTTATTATTAAATTATTAAAATTTATTATTTTTTTCTTTTTTCTTTTTTTTTTCTTTTTCTTTTCCTTTTTCTTTCTTTTTCTTTTCTTTTCTCTTTCCTTTTCTTTCTTTTTCTTTTTCTTCTTCTTCTTCTTTCTTCTCCCGTAGATACCCGCCGGACCACCCATCTTCCTCACGTCGTTTCTCCCTCCTCCGGCCACCGTTTTCGACACCGCCGGTCTCTATCTTCTCCTTGAGCTCCGGTGAGTGTTATTCTAGCTTTTGTTTGAGCTAAAACGGTCTAGAATTGCTTAGGTTTTGAGTTGAATATTTCGGCCACTTTTGGTTTTCGATTTTTTTGAGCTTCAATTTGGATGATTCATGGAAACTTCCTTCACAAATGTTGTTCCTGGTAGTTTAATCTTCATGTATGAATTTTTGTAGAATTTTTGGAGATTGTTTGGATTTTTGGGTATTTTTGAATATTTTAATATTATTTTCGAATTTTCGGAAATTAATTATTTAAATTATGAAATTGGAGTTTATGGTTGAATTAGGTGTTGAAATGAATTATAGGAATTTATTTGGAATTTTTATGAATTTCTAAGTATTTATTGTTAATTATTGAAGTTTATGTGATTTTGTAAAATTAAGTTAATTGTGTTTTAAATTGAATTTAATTGGTTAATTGAGTTTAATTATTGATATTATTGAGAAATATGTTGAGAAAATTAATTTTGGATAATTGTATGATTTTTAGTGAATTTTTGAAGTAATTTAGGTATATATATATATATATAGGGGTATTTTGGTAATTTTACCCTAAATTGTCTAAAAATGTAATTTAATTGGTTTTAATATTTATTTAAGGTATAAAAATGATTTCTACAAAATATTTGGTATTTTTAACTAATTAAAACTATTTTTCGTGAATTATTTTCAATTATATATATAATATACGGTTTTTCAAATAAAATGAGTTTTAATCGATTTTTATAGTGTTTCAAGGTCAATTATGTAATTTTTATTTATAAAATGTATTTTTATGACTTAAGGATATTTTTGGTATATTTGAATATATTTTCTGTGTTTGTGGACCCCGGTCGACAGATTGTAGTCTGGAGTCCGACCGAGGGGTTGTGATTGTTTATGGTGTTATTTTTGAAGTGTATTTTCTTTGCAGGGTCGGCTCTACTCTTTTGAGTAGAGAGATGTCCGTTTTACAGGGGAGGTTCTGCCGGATTTCCGGTAGAATTCTCGTAAAACGTGATATCCAGTCGAACCCTAATTTCCAATTCTGTATTTTAATACTCTAGATTTAATTCTAGGATTTCTGTTAGGGTTATTCTGATGTCGAGTAATTATTTCTTGTTTAGTTGCGCCGAGACCGAGGGTTAGTGGACCAGGCCCGTCGGACCTGTCTCGTGGAGCGCATTAGGTGAGTTACTATATTATATATATATGCTTAGGATGCATGATTTAGAAAATGCATGTTTTATTTTGACTGAATATGCATAAATAACATGATTTATATTCAAGTATATTTTTGGTATATTTTTGGTATATAATAAATTATATACATGTTTTAATAATAAAATATATTTAAAATGTTTTTAAATATATTTTTAGTTTAATTCATGATTTGATTGGATTTATTTGACATATATATACTCAAAATATATCTGGTTTATGTTTGGTATATTTTCGGTATATATATGGTTTATATTGCTATTTCATTTATATCCATGCATCATTTATTTTTGTGAATGAATGTTTTATTATTTATTACTGAAGGATATCAATAGAACGTGCTACCTAGTGGGCAGCACTAGGACCGAGTACGTACCGGTACGCCTATAGTATTTAGGCTTTATTACTGACTATTTGTGGATATCGATTTGATTATGATTATTGGATGTGTGAGATGTGGTTTGTGGGTGTGATTGCTGGAGCTCGGTTGACCAAGTGTCTCGGGGCCAATCACACTGGCAGTCAGACTGCTGGAGCTCGGTTGACTTAGTGTCTCGGGGCCAGTCTACTGTCCATATGGATTAAGTGGATATATTTGGAATTAGTGAGCCTGTATGGCTAGAGTGTTGTTTAACACTATTTTTCTGAGGTTGCGATATTCTAGGGTTCTATGTGATCCTTCATAAAAGTTGATTTTCAGACAAAATATATAAAATGATTTTTCTGCATCTGTATGAACTTGCCTGTATATATACATATTACTCATATACTGTTGACTGTTTGCATTATCACTTAGAGTGTATGTATATATACTATAGTAATTCACTCAGTGAGGTCTGACTCCCCTCCGTTGACTATTTTTCAGGAGAGTCAACTTCCTCAGACCTCAGTAGCAGGTCGATACGCCGGATTTCTTCCGCCCCGGCTTCTTTATGTAAATTGTCTACTTGAGTCTGATTTATTTTATCTAGACACTGCAGTAGCTGTAAATTACAGCATTGGATTTTATGTACTTTATTTTAAAGAGATGTATTATGTTAAAACTGGATTTGTATAAGATTATACATTTATGAGATTATATATGCGATGTGATGAGTTTTGAATTATATCCAGTTGTTATGGATGATATTGTAATATTTATGATTTTATTTTCCGCTGCATATTATATTTTTATGGTTATTATTGCATATTTATTTTATTTTTAGGCTTGCTACGGGTTCCGGATTCGAAAGAATTCCCGTTCCCTAGCGCCGGTCATGGCCCCTGTTTTGGGTCGTGACAAAGTTGGTATCAGAGCGAAGTTCGTTTCAGAGTGGAGTTCTGTGTCAGGGCTTAGTTTTGTGAGTTGTGGCCCTAGTTTTAAAGTTGTGTTTTCTGTTGGACTACTGCAGTGTATTAGGTTCGAGTATGTCTTGATGAGTATTCCTTGCTGTAGTTTTCAGCGTTATTCCTCCGTTGTCTGTTTTGTCTGAATCTTTCCGTTTGTCTTTTCAGAATGAGGAGGCGAGCGCGTGTCGCTCCACCGGTCGTTGAGGCCGAGGATGATGAGTCTTTTCAGGACGAGGTTTTACCTCCTGAGCAGCCAGTTAGACGTAGAGGTCGTGGCAGGGGTAGACCTCGAGGAGCGGCAGGTCGCCGTAGGCAGAGAGAGTTACAGGACGAGGAGCCTGTTGAGCCTGAATTTGATATTCCTGTTCCTCCAGTTGTTCAGCCTGTTCAGCCTGCCTATCAGCAGGGTATGTCTGACCCTGAGGCAGCTTTGTTCTATGCCAGAGTTGGCAGGATTGCGTTTGATGGGACTTCTGATCCTTTAGATTTTCTGCATGCGATTGAGACTAGGACTCGGACTGCTCATACCGAGTACCAGAGGATCATGATTGTTGAGTTGTCTGTCGAGGGACCAGCCTTGGATTGGTTTATTCAGATGATCCAGCCCTATATGATGACGATGACATGGGCTCAGTTTCGAGAGCGATTCATGAGGAGATTTTGTCCAGAGCCTCTTCGTTTGAGCTATCGTCTTCGATTGACCAGCATTTCTCGTGGAGATCGATCAGTAGAGGAGTATACCCGAGAGTTCCTTCGTCTGGGTAGATATGCTGAGGATCTGATGCGAGATCAGTATTTCGCTGTTACTACCTATGTTACTGGTTTGGGTTCAGCTTTTGCTGGTATGCCCACAGCAGGTCTTACTCTGGAGTCTGTGATTGAGCTAGCTAAGGAGATCGAGCTGAGGTTAGTTAGGCAGGGAGCGATGCCTGATTATTACCAGTTGGGAGTTCAGTCGAGTGGATTGCAGACTACTCCGTATTCGAGTTTTCATGTTGGTTCGAGTAGTCAGCAGCGAGGTTCGACTCAGCAGAGTCAGAGACAGCAGCAGCGAGTGCATCGGAGCAGTAGACATGGTCGTGGAGGTCAGCGTAGATCGTTCAGATTTGGGTCAGGTGCTTCGAGCAGCAGCAGTGGTCGTAGTTCTGGATCAGCGACCAGTGTTTGTCAGACTTGTGGTAGAGTCCATCAGGGACCGTGTTATCTGACACCGTTGACATGCTTCAGATGCGGGCAGACAGGACATTTTGCCAGATCGTGTCCTTACCCCGGGTATCAGCAGCAGCAGATTCCGCGATTCCCACAGCAGTCGATTGCTAGTGCTGCACCTATGCCATTTCAGTTACCACCAGCTCAGCATCAGAGTTCTACTCAGTTTGTTCCACAGCAGAGTCGTGGTAGAGGTACGAGAGGAGGTACCCGAGGTGTTGGCCAGGCTTCTACCAGTCAGCAGGGAGGTCGAGGCCAGGCCAGAGTTTTTCATCTGACTCAGCAGGATGCTCAGGCATCTAATGCAGTCGTGGCAGGTATTCTTTCTGTTTGTTACCTGGATGCTTTGGTTTTGTTTGATCCGGGTGCCACGCATTCGTTTGTTTCTCCTATTTTTGCTTCTAAATCTTGTTGGCAAGCTTCGAGGATGGCTTTTCCTTTGTCTGTTGCCACTCCTCTGAGTGATTCTTTGGACGCCGATATTGTTCTTTCTGGTTGTCCAGTTCTCGTGGGAGATAGAGAATTACCCGCTGATTTGATTTTGTTGGATGTGATGGAGTTTGATGTTATTTTGGGAATGGATTGGTTGTCTCAGCACTTTGCTGTGGTTGATTGCAGGAATAAGGAGGTGATTTTTAGAATTCCTGGTGAAGAAGATTTTAAGTTTGTTGGTGATAGGAGTTCAGCACCTCAGAATCTTATTTCTGTTATTTCTGCTAGGAAGTTGTTGAGGAAAGGTTGTCAGGGGTTTTTGGCATTGGTTAGGGATACGTCAGTGGAGAAGTTGTCACTCACAGATGTTCCTGTTGCTTGTGAGTTTCCTGATGTTTTTCCCGAGGAGTTGCCAGGTTTACCACCTCATAGAGAGATTGAGTTCTGTATAGATGTGGTTCCAGGTATTACTCCTATATCTATGCCACCCTATCGTATGGCTCCTGCAGAGTTGAGAGAGTTGAAGGAGCAATTGCAAGAGTTGTTGGATAAGGGTTTTATCAGACCTAGTGTTTCTCCTTGGGGTGCACCAGTCCTGTTTGTGAAGAAGAAGGATGGTACCCTGAGACTGTGCATTGACTACAGAGAGTTGAATAAGGTGACAGTGAAGAACAAGTATCCTCTCCCGAGGATAGATGATTTGTTTGATCAGCTCCAGGGTGCACAATTCTTTTCTAAAGTTGACTTGAGGTCGGGTTATCATCAGCTGCGGATCAGTGAAGCTGATATTCCTAAGACAGCTTTCCGCACTCGATATGGTCATTATGAGTTTCTGGTGATGTCTTTTGGTTTGACTAATGCACCAGCAGCTTTTATGGATCTGATGAACAGAGTATTCCGACCGTATGTGGATCAGTTTGTGGTAGTCTTCATTGATGATATACTGATATATTCAAGGAGTATGGAAGAGCATGTATATCATTTGAGGATTGTACTACAGACACTGAGAGATCATCAGCTTTATGCTAAATTCTCGAAGTGTGATTTCTGGATGGAGAGTGTTTCTTTTCTTGGACACGTAGTGTCTAAAGAAGGTATTCAGGTTGATCCACAGAAGGTTGAGGCAGTATCTGAGTGGCCTAGACCTACTTCAGTTACTGAGATTCGGAGTTTTCTGGGTTTAGCCGGGTATTATAGGCGGTTTGTGCAGGATTTTTCCAGGATAGCAGCCCCTATGACTCGCTTGACTCAGAAGAATGTTAGATTCGAGTGGTCAGAAGCTTGTGAGAATAGTTTTCAGTTGTTGAAGGAGAAGTTGACCACAGCGCCAGTATTAGCTTTGCCTAATAGTGTGGATAAGTTCACAGTTTACTGTGATGCCTCTAGAATTGGTCTTGGTTGTGTGTTGATGCAGAATGGAAGGGTGATAGCCTATGCTTCGAGGCAGTTGAAGAAGCATGAGCAGAACTATCCTACACATGATCTTGAGATGGCTGCAGTGATCTTTGCTTTGAAGATTTGGAGACATTATTTGTACGGGGTGACTTGTGAGATATTTACTGATCACAAGAGCCTTAAGTACATTTTCCAGCAGCGAGATCTGAATTTGAGGCAGAGGAGATGGTTGGAACTGTTGAAGGATTATGATTGCGAGATTCTTTACCATCCGGGTAAAGCTAATGTGGTAGCAGATGCCTTGAGTAGGAAGTCCTCAGGTAGTCTTGCTCACATCGGTGTGGAGAGGAGACCATTGATCCAGGAGTTGCATCTGATGGTGGATCAAGGTCTGATGATGAAGATCAGTAGATCAAGTGGACTGTTAGCTCAGTTTAAAGTACGATCTGTACTAAAGGATAGGATTAAAGCAGCTCAGAGCCGAGATCCTATTCTGGAAGAGCTTGCAGAGAATGTCAGAGCAGGGAAGTTCACTGATTTCACACTCGATGATGATGGTGTGTTGTGGATCAGTGGTAGATTGTGTGTTCCTGATGTGGATAATTTGAGAGAAGAGATCCTAGAGGAAGCACATTCTACAGCCTACAGCGTTCATCCTGGTGTTACTAAGATGTACCACAGTATCAGAGATTTATACTGGTGGGATGGATTGAAGAAGGATGTTGCTGATTATGTTGCTAAGTGCTTGACGTGTCAGCAAGTGAAAGCCGAACATCAGAAGCCTTCTGGGAAGCTTCAGCCTCTTCCTATTCCCGAGTGGAAGTGGGAAAGGATAGCTATGGATTTTGTAGTCGGTTTACCTCGTTCGAAGGATGGATACGATTCCATCTGGGTGATTGTAGACAGATTGACGAAGTCTGCACATTTCTTGCCTGTGAAAGCCACATATTCAGTTGCTAGATTGGCGAAGTTGTATGTGAAGCATATTGTATGCCTTCATGGAGTACCTGTGTCCATTGTGTCAGACAGAGGTTCAGTGTTTACTTCTCGTTTCTGGCAGAAGTTGCAAGAAGCGATGGGCACTAGGTTGGATTTCAGTACTGCTTTTCATCCTCAGACAGATGGTCAGTCTGAGAGACGATCCAGACACTAGAAGATATGTTGAGGATGTGTATCTTGGATTTGAGAGGTAGCTGGGATGATCATTTGTCGCTTGTGGAGTTTGCATATAATAACAGCTACCATAGCAGTATTGGCATGGCACCATATGAGGCGTTGTATGGAAGGAAGTGTAGATCCCCGTTGAGTTGGGATGAGATCGGTGAGAGAGCTTTGACTGGACCAGAGATGGTTCAAGATGCTGCAGAGAAAGTCGCCGTGATCAAGCGCAGGTTAGAGACCGCAGTTAGCAGACAGAAGAGTTATGCGGATCCTAGGCGCAGAGATGTGGAGTTTCAGGTAGGAGATTTCATTTTTCTGAAAGTATCTCCGATGAAGGGTGTGATGAGATTTGGTAGGAAGGGTAAGTTAGCACCGAGATATATTGGACCGTTTGAGATTCTGGAGAGAGTTGGCACTGTTGCATATCGGTTGGATTTGCCTCCGAGTATGTCGCAGGTGCATCCAGTATTTCATATCTCGATGTTGAGGAAGTATATCTCAGATCCTTCACATGTGTTGCAACCTGACAGTGTGGAAGTGAGTGAAGATTTGACGTTTGTGGAAGAACCTGTGGCGATCGTAGATTTTCAAGTTCGACAGTTGCGATCGAAGCAGATTCCGATGGTCAAGGTTTTGTGGCGTAGCGACAGAGTTGAAGAGCATACGTGGGAGACTGAAGCTGAGATGCGAGCTTCTTACCCGTATCTCTTTCCTTCCTGATTCTGTAATCTTGTTTTGGAATTCGGGGACGAATTCCTGTAAGGGGGGAAGACTGTAATATCCCGTAATTTTAAAAATATTTTTACACTGTACCGGGATATGCAGTGTCAGTGATTTTTGTATTTTATACGATATTTTTATGAGTTGATATGTATTTTAAACCTATTTTAATTACTGTCTATTATTTTCAGTATTTTACGTAAAATTTTCCCGGGACTTTCATTTTCGGGGAAATTTTCACGTAAACAATGTATTATTAATTATTTTAAATGTATTTACGGGTTTGCATGAACTCATACATATTTTTAAATTATTAAATAAAGCTTGTGTGTGTATATTTATTTAATTAGGGTTTATTATTACCCTAATATTTTATTATTTATTTATTATTATTTGATTATTTTATTTATTATTAAATTATTAAAATTTATTATTTTTTTTCTTTTTTCTTTTTTTTTTTCTTTTTCTTTTCCTTTTTCTTTCTTTTTCTTTTCTTTTCTCTTTCCTTTTCTTTCTTTTTCTTTTTCTTCTTCTTCTTCTTTCTTCTCCCGTAGATACCCGCCGGACCACCCATCTTCCTCACGTCGTTTCTCCCTCCTCCGGCCACCGTTTTCGACACCGCCGGTCTCTATCTTCTCCTTGAGCTCCGGTGAGTGTTATTCTAGCTTTTGTTTGAGCTAAAACGGTCTAGAATTGCTTAGGTTTTGAGTTGAATATTTCGGCCACTTTTGGTTTTCGATTTTTTTGAGCTTCAATTTGGATGATTCATGGAAACTTCCTTCACAAATGTTGTTCCTGGTAGTTTAATCTTCATGTATGAATTTTTGTAGAATTTTTGGAGATTGTTTGGATTTTTGGGTATTTTTGAATATTTTAATATTATTTTCGAATTTTCGGAAATTAATTATTTAAATTATGAAATTGGAGTTTATGGTTGAATTAGGTGTTGAAATGAATTATAGGAATTTATTTGGAATTTTTATGAATTTCTAAGTATTTATTGTTAATTATTGAAGTTTATGTGATTTTGTAAAATTAAGTTAATTGTGTTTTAAATTGAATTTAATTGGTTAATTGAGTTTAATTATTGATATTATTGAGAAATATGTTGAGAAAATTAATTTTGGATAATTGTATGATTTTTAGTGAATTTTTGAAGTAATTTAGGTATATATATATATATATAGGGGTATTTTGGTAATTTTACCCTAAATTGTCTAAAAATGTAATTTAATTGGTTTTAATATTTATTTAAGGTATAAAAATGATTTCTACAAAATATTTGGTATTTTTAACTAATTAAAACTATTTTTCGTGAATTATTTTCAATTATATATATAATATACGGTTTTTCAAATAAAATGAGTTTTAATCGATTTTTATAGTGTTTCAAGGTCAATTATGTAATTTTTATTTATAAAATGTATTTTTATGACTTAAGGATATTTTTGGTATATTTGAATATATTTTCTGTGTTTGTGGACCCCGGTCGACAGATTGTAGTCTGGAGTCCGACCGAGGGGTTGTGATTGTTTATGGTGTTATTTTTGAAGTGTATTTTCTTTGCAGGGTCGGCTCTACTCTTTTGAGTAGAGAGATGTCCGTTTTACAGGGGAGGTTCTGCCGGATTTCCGGTAGAATTCTCGTAAAACGTGATATCCAGTCGAACCCTAATTTCCAATTCTGTATTTTAATACTCTAGATTTAATTCTAGGATTTCTGTTAGGGTTATTCTGATGTCGAGTAATTATTTCTTGTTTAGTTGCGCCGAGACCGAGGGTTAGTGGACCAGGCCCGTCGGACCTGTCTCGTGGAGCGCATTAGGTGAGTTACTATATTATATATATATGCTTAGGATGCATGATTTAGAAAATGCATGTTTTATTTTGACTGAATATGCATAAATAACATGATTTATATTCAAGTATATTTTTGGTATATTTTTGGTATATAATAAATTATATACATGTTTTAATAATAAAATATATTTAAAATGTTTTTAAATATATTTTTAGTTTAATTCATGATTTGATTGGATTTATTTGACATATATATACTCAAAATATATCTGGTTTATGTTTGGTATATTTTCGGTATATATATGGTTTATATTGCTATTTCATTTATATCCATGCATCATTTATTTTTGTGAATGAATGTTTTATTATTTATTACTGAAGGATATCAATAGAACGTGCTACCTAGTGGGCAGCACTAGGACCGAGTACGTACCGGTACGCCTATAGTATTTAGGCTTTATTACTGACTATTTGTGGATATCGATTTGATTATGATTATTGGATGTGTGAGATGTGGTTTGTGGGTGTGATTGCTGGAGCTCGGTTGACCAAGTGTCTCGGGGCCAATCACACTGGCAGTCAGACTGCTGGAGCTCGGTTGACTTAGTGTCTCGGGGCCAGTCTACTGTCCATATGGATTAAGTGGATATATTTGGAATTAGTGAGCCTGTATGGCTAGAGTGTTGTTTAACACTATTTTTCTGAGGTTGCGATATTCTAGGGTTCTATGTGATCCTTCATAAAAGTTGATTTTCAGACAAAATATATAAAATGATTTTTCTGCATCTGTATGAACTTGCCTGTATATATACATATTACTCATATACTGTTGACTGTTTGCATTATCACTTAGAGTGTATGTATATATACTATAGTAATTCACTCAGTGAGGTCTGACTCCCCTCCGTTGACTATTTTTCAGGAGAGTCAACTTCCTCAGACCTCAGTAGCAGGTCGATACGCCGGATTTCTTCCGCCCCGGCTTCTTTATGTAAATTGTCTACTTGAGTCTGATTTATTTTATCTAGACACTGCAGTAGCTGTAAATTACAGCATTGGATTTTATGTACTTTATTTTAAAGAGATGTATTATGTTAAAACTGGATTTGTATAAGATTATACATTTATGAGATTATATATGCGATGTGATGAGTTTTGAATTATATCCAGTTGTTATGGATGATATTGTAATATTTATGATTTTATTTTCCGCTGCATATTATATTTTTATGGTTATTATTGCATATTTATTTTATTTTTAGGCTTGCTACGGGTTCCGGATTCGAAAGAATTCCCGTTCCCTAGCGCCGGTCATGGCCCCTGTTTTGGGTCGTGACAACGTGCTACCTAGTGGGCGGTACTAGGACTGAGTACGTACCGGTACGACGATAGAATTTAGGTTAAATTACTAACCTATTTGTGGATTTTGATCGGATTGATTTGTTTGGTGTGAGATGTAATTTGAGAGTGTGATTGCTGAAGCTCGGTTGATCAAGTGTCTCGGGGCCAATCACACTGACAGTTAAACTACTGGAGCTCGATTGACTTAGTGTCTCGGGGCCAATCTACTGTCCAAATGGAATAAGTGAATTTATTTGGAATAAGTGAGCCTGTATGGCTAGAGTGTTGTATAATACTATTTGAGGTTGCGATCATTTAGGGTTCTATTTGATCCTTCATAAACGATTATTATTTTCCGTACATATAAAATGATTTTTGCTGCATCCGTGTGTGTTTGCCTGTATATATATTTATTATATATATACTATTGAATGTTTGCATTTGTCATTTATTTATGCATGTATATATATTATAACAATTCACTCAGTAAGGTTTGACTCCCCTCCGTTGATTATTTTTCAGGAGAGTCTTCGTCCTCAGACCTTAGTAGCAGATCCTTACGCCAAATTTTTTCTGCCCCGGCTTTATTATGTAAACTGTTTATTTGATTTTATTTTGATTATAGACACTGCAGTAGTTGTTTTAGTGAGCTATATGTATTATAGAAGTTTGAGATTTAAATTTTAAAGGATTGAAACAAAAATTTGTATTGAAAGATTTTATATATATGAGATGAGTTTGTGTTATTAAATTAATTGATGAGTTATAATATTACTTTTGAGATTTTAAATTCCATTGCAAGATATTTTATTTATTTTATTATTATTGCATGCTTTTATATTTCTTTTTAAAGGCTTGCTACGGGTTTCGAATTCGAAAGAATTCCCGTTCTCTAGCGCTGGTCATGGCCCCCTATTTAGGGTCATGACAAATTGATAGTATTATCTTCGTACCACTTAGCATGACAACTTGTCAAATGTCCTCCTTCCAAACTTGAGCATAAACTTGTTCAACTGTAAGGAATGGTCAAATCTGTAGTACGTCACTTTGAACCTTATTTAAATGATCATCTAGCCTGTCAATAGGTCCTCCTGCCTATCTCAGCCGAGCTACTTGACTTTTTAGCTCGTACACTTGGGAAGTATCTGATCCATAAAAAAAGTGATAGCAATAGAGTCCTATACTTGTTTGGCAGTTGAATATCAAATGAAGTTGCCAATAAGAGATGGTTCCATTGAGTTTATTAGCCATCCTTTTATAATGACATTCTTCGTCCTCCACTTTAAAAAGTTAGATATGTTGATTCGGGCTGAGGAGTGTCACCAAAGATATATCCGAGTTTGTTTTTGCCCGCTATATACATCTCCATTACTTGAGACCAAAGGGCATAGTTTTTTCCATCAAGTTTGATACCCATCTGAGTACTAAAGTTATCATGATTCAAAGCAGGTAGGATCTGGGTCTAGGTCATTGCTTGTTACATTTTCATCGTCAGTTCGTCTAGAATAGCAACATAAGATTTCTCTTCTGTCACCATTGGGTCTGTCAATTCTGCCATTATTCTTAGTTTTAGAGCCTTAGAATCGTTTGCTCTGATACCATGTGAACAATAAGGATTTTAGAGTATAATTGAGGGAATTTTCTTCATATATCTTCATTCACAATACAAATATATATATATAGTATTTACACATAAGATAGTATAATTACTAATTTATATCAATCATTCCTAATTTATATAAATTAATTCCTTAATTTCCTTCTTCAATCCTCTCACTTTCAAATTTTGTAATTATTGTATTAAATAGAAAATAGCATAACTTTGCACAAAGTGATGGTATTTCTTTTGATCATATGCAGTCAAAAGAAAATGCATTTCAAGAAATCAACATAACACAGAGAGTTTCAAAAGGGATATTAACAATCAAGTGAGTAAAAATAATTCTTGTAAATCATTACAACAATTCTTAAAAGGTGAATAATGAATTAATATTATTAGATGGAGTTTTGCGGTACAAGTTACTAGCAAGTTTAACCAAATTATTTTTCGACAAAAAGAAGCAATGCATACTTTTCCCTATAAAAGCTCTACTCCGGCTACTAATCACAAGTCAACCGCCACACATATATATAGGCCTAAATAGCAAGCAATTAGTAGTCAAAATCATGCTATTATACAAACAAATTAAAGAAACAAATTAATGTCTAGCTTTTTAGTGAGAACTACATGCATGGTTTAATAAAATTTGAAAAGACAAGAAGAAAATAATTAAAAGAGACACAACACAACACAAACACATCAAAATGTTCCAAAGTTAAAAGCATGATAGGGTGATTCTGTCCCTGTGAACAACACCAACAAGCATGATTGGCAAGGTTTGGTTCTTCGCTTTATATCAATTATAAAGCAGAAAATCCAATTAATTATATTATATTAAAAATATTAATTTTTGAACTTTTGAAGCATTTGCTTTCGTGGGAGCAGATCCACTTGAAACTCCCATAGCTCCTAATCATGAAAAAGAGTAGATTCTCATGCATCGAGCTTTGCAATATTTGTAAAAGTCCCTCTACCTATGTCTCTCTCCCCCTTTCGTAGGCAAAAAACCTTCCATTCCATGCCATGCCTTGCCCCTTCAAACTTTGACTAGATTTTAAGTTCAACCCCTAACTATTTAGTCAACCAAATCATGATCATTTAACATTAATGTGCTCTTTTTAGTTAAATTTAGTTATATATCTAACAACAATAATAATCTTTTTAATTTTTTGTTTAAGTTGGAACTATTATTTGTGTTTTTTTTTTTCGTTAAAATCAGTTTATTGCCACCTTCGACGCCCAGTGGGGGGAAAAAAAATCCCCACAATTACACCCATATCCTATAAGCTTTCTGAAAAGGGAAGAAAAGTCATACAGACATAGGATAAAAGCTGCATCTGAAGTTGCACGAAGTGCAGCAGGGAACAAAGCGCATGAACTTTTATCAAAGCCTAGATTTTTCTATTAAACTGAAAAAATAAAAAAAATACGAAAATGTTGTTTTTTTTAAACTATGTATGTTCATAATTTTACTGAAATTCAATTAATTTGGTGTAATTTGAATAGAATCATAAGAATAGTAAAAACCTTTAAACTATTCATTTAATATAAATTTGAATTCAAAATTTAATTTAAATGGGAATAATTTTTATAGTAATTGATCCATTAATTTTAATTTTTTTTAATTCGGTTTAAATTTTTTTATGTTGTCTTATTAATCTAAAGAATGGTTCAGCATTTGTTGCCAGAGAAATGCACCTTAATACTACTATAGAGCTACACCCAATTTTTTTTTTTTTTTAACATAAAGCTACACCCATTTTCGGTTGGTGCAATATGTACCTGAACCAAAAAATTTTCTATGAGACTCTCACCTTCCATGCAGTCGATTAGTAGAGGAACAAATGATCAGTAATACAATGAACAGAGGGCACCTCATTTCTTCTCTTTATTAACATAAATATGCACAATCGATGTGACAAAATGGGTCCATTATTAAAATCTCTCATGACCTTGGATAGATGAAATTGTTAGGTGCATGTCTTAATTGGCATCGCCAGCTTAATATATTTGTCAGAATCATTTTCTGTTTGAGATGTATCATGTAGCCATTTGTTATGGGAAGATCTCATTTACTTTAGATATCTCTATTATTATTATTTTTTTCTCGAACAATAGATATCTCCATTAGAGGAAATCTTTTTGACCCTTTTGTCTGCATCAATAAATCGAGATGGTGCATTCACTGCGACTTACATTGTGGATACGATTATTGGTTTTACATCCATTTTATTTGTTACATTTTTGTGACTACCAGAGATTTTTCTTACTATGCCTTGTCTAACATCTAGAATTATATGTTTTTCTACCATACAACTAGTTTGATTAAAAAATATATATAACATTAGTAATTAAATAATAATTTATTTTTGAAGATATTTTAAAATGTGGAATTCAATTATTATTATTATTATTATCAATTTAAAAGAATGGATTGTACTTTATTGCACTGTCATCAATCGAGATGGTGCATTCACTAAGACTTACATTGTGGATGCAATTATTGATTTTACATCCACCAAACTTGTTACATCTTTGCGACTACCAGAGATTTTTCTTACTGTGCCTTGTCTAACATATAGAATTATGGGTTTTTCTACCATAAAACTAGTTTGATTAAAATATATAGATAACATTAGTAGTTAAATGGTAATTTCTTTTTAAAAATATTTTAAAATGTAAAATTTAAATATTACTATCGTTGATTTAAAAGAAAAGAGCTGCACTTTATTGTATAATCTATCAATATTAAAATCATATCATCTCTTAATTTACCTCTATATATATATATATAAGTGGTTTAGTGGTCATTTCATTTTATTTAATGGCTTAAAATATAAAAATATTTAATTTTTTAAAATAAATTATTAGTATTCAAAATTAATTAAATTATGATTAATGAAGCACGATTAAAATAAAAATATAAAAATTTATGACCCGAACTAGAAACAACACTTAAAAAAAACATTAACATATTCAGTTAACAGACTTCAACAGTTCATGATCAAGACTATTCAATTTTATATAAAATAAATTTTCAATAAAAACTTTTTATTGGTAAAATTTATTATTTGGATTCAATAAGTTGGAGCATGATTCTTTGGAGAAGATTCATCATCAAACTAAACAAGTGTAAATAATAAAATATGTAGTTGCAGTGTTACCATTCTTAAATTTTTTACTGTCCCAATGATTCAATCATACCCTGACACTAACTCTGTAGAGGTGGAGAGCTAGCTAGGTTAGACATATCGAGAAGATTGAAGAAAGTAAAAAAAAAAAAAAAGGACCAAAGTCAATTTCAGTCTGCAACTTCTACGTCTGCGCTAAGTTACGATTCATTATCTTCTCCATGTTCATTTCGATTTGCAATTCAAACTTCTGAACTGCAAAGATTAATGAGGTATGGTTGGGGGTAGATTCCAAGCATTAAATACCAACACTATAAAGAGGTTTTGGTTTCAGAAATACCCCACGTATGTTTTAATAAATATTTGTAGAAGTTTGTTCCTTTTTTTCATATATAATATATTTATATAAGAAAATGACAATAAATAAACAATCTGATAGAAAAAAAAAAACCCAAACAGCAACACTCAGACAATCTACAAAGACGTATCAATCGACAAAAGGAAGATTTCATCTCTTTTTCTTCTTCTGCTTTTCTTTAAACTTTTGGGAAGAGTGGTAACACGTGACAATGCATTAGAACAGAGAGATTGATTAGTACTGTAGTGAAGAAAAATGGGTTGAGATCAGAAGTGTATTTATTACTATAATGGAAAAGATTGACCTATGCTTTTACATTTTTAATTGCATTTTAAACTTTGGTCTAATATAGGTCAAAAAAGACATGTTCGAAAATTCTTTTGTTTTGTGAAGAAATTTCTGTGCAGTTGCTAGAAAGAATGTACCTAGGATTCCACGGTCATTACATTAGTGGTGTCATAGTAGGTCCATCAATGGAAGAAAAGTGGGGTCCTTCATCTCTTTCTCCATCTTTATGCTCCATTACTCTTTGTTGGATCATGACTTGTATCATTTTTTTTTTTCTAATTCAAGATGATGTCTGATTTGGAATGTAACAATAGAATTAGGTGTTAATTAATTATTCAAGTGACACATATGCAGATTAAGTTTCCAATTAATTAGTGGAAAAGTATATAATACTATACATTGAGTCAACAAGGTGGTCTAAGCATTTCCATGATGGCATGATGAGCACTTTGATGTTTTTTATTAGGGTTGGCTGACAAAAGAAGATAACCAATTAAAGTCTATTAAGCAATTGATGAATGTGTAACTTCACTCAATTTCATTGTTAGATATCAAGTCAACATAAGGGTATGGCTAATTCCATGCTGGCATAATGAGGAGTTGTATGTATTTTGCTCTAAGCTAGCAAGGTGACAAAGTTCATGAATACTTGATGAATATGAACATTAAATGGTGTGACCAGGCAAATTTCCATTAATCATTTCAAGTTAAAATGCTCATTTAAGTTATTCTTAAAACCTAAAAGAATAAATGAGAATGCAAAATGAACAATAAACATGCTTACATATTGAATAGTTGTTTTAATCACTTTGTTTTAAATTATATTATAGATAAATTGAAGATAGATTTATATTATATCTTCATTGACATCAATAAATCATAGAATTAAATGTTATATTTTTAAAAATGAGTTATTGATAATTCTACCATAAATTTTCATTATTTTTATTAATTATTCTATTTTTAAAATAACAACGAATTGGTATATTAACTTTTCAATTTATTACAAATTTTGAATACTGTATGCTAATTTTAATTTTATTTATTTTTTTGACAACTTGAACTTCATATATATTGACGTAAATATAGTAAGAGTTGGAATATAGAAATCATGAAGAAAAAAAAGACATAATAAATTTTCAAATATTATGATTGTCAATGATTTACATCTACATATTTTCAACAGTAGAATTAAAAATCATGACAGGATCAATACTAAGAAAATAAGAAAGAAAATTTTTTAGATCTAAACAAATAAAAGCTAAAGATTTTAACATTTAGAGGCTATAAATTATCAGTTTTTTTTGCTCTTTGTTAACAATTTAAAAGAATATAGATCCATAAAATAAAATTTATTTATAAATAATATATAAGAAAAAAAAATTAAAGGAGGTGATTTTGGTCAAAAATGATAAAAGTCACTGATTATAAAAAAAATTTTACGGTAAAAAGAAAATAAAATATTTTAAAAGAGAAGATAGTTGCTCGTGCTAAAAAAATATTATTTAATTTATCGTCATTTTATATATTTTTTATATATTTTTTCCTCAAAAAATATAAAAATCATTCTTTATGTTTAAAAAAAGAGTTTTAAATACCTGTATGATCAAACAGCTATTCGAAAAATCTATCTGTGTACCCTGCAACAAATCGTGAAGGGTAGAAATTGATAATGTTAGATGGACCCTCAACAGCTATACGCATAACAATTCATGACAAGGAGGAGCGATTATAGCATCTTACGGAAACTTAAATAAGAAATTCTTCAAAAAAAAAAAAAGGAAAAAGAGAAACTTGAGATGGAGCTCAGCTCGATCTCTCTCCCGATTAAAACAACAGAAAAGCAAAGCTAGCCACTTTTTAATCTGAAACTGATCATGATGAATTTGGGCTCTTGTTTTGTCACTATTTGGGGCAGTAAACAAAAAAAAAACCAAACTCATACTTCTCCATAACAATTAGTAACCCCTAACCTCAACTTTCTGTTGGCGTAGTCTCAAGATAAAGAAAGATTAGATGGGATGCTTGTGCTTGTAATATGGAAATTTAGGCATCAAAAACGAGGTAGAGAAACGCAGGAAAAGACTGAAGGTAAATATTATGGAGAAACAAGCAAAGCAAAGTATTAATTAGCTGTTCTTTTTTTTTTTTTTCTTTTTTAATCATCAAGAACGAGGGGAGAGATACAATAACTAATAACTATGATGATCCTTGTAAAATATATGCCCTATTGCAGAAAGAATGAAACATCCAATCTTTGATTTTTTATTGTTATTATTGGTTTTTTTTTTTTTTTTGTTTTGGGTGTGAAGCTAAGGCATCCATTTCTTTCTTCCCTAAAACAAACAATTAATTAAATACACCCATCACCCTCAGCCTTAGCCTCAACCATCCATCTATTCATCCTCTCTCTCCTATTTACTGTGCTGTGCTATCCTTTTCCTCGCATCTTAAATAAACCCCATCTGCCCTCATCTTTTTCATATTCTTCTTCCCAATTGCCATCAAAGAATTTTATTTTTTTTATCATTAACTCTCCATCTATATATCGGCTGTATATTCGTCCCCCGGTTACGAGTACAAGGTCATGGTTCCTCAGTCTTCATGTGGGTTTAACAAAGGGTTTCTTACAGAGTTTATTGGCATTCTGTCCACCTCCTCAAAATGTATAAAATCTCTCCTCTTCTCTGAAACACACTGATATATACTTATATGGAGGTGGGCATACTGCCAACTGAGCTCTGTTGGTCTCTCTTTGTAAAATCCTCGTGATGTATAATATATCCTTCGCTTCTACCTCTCCTGTGTTAAAGATCAGGGTGATTAAACAACTCCTTGTAAAACCCGTTTTTGATTATTTTCAGCAGTTTCTTTTTCTTTTGTTCAAGAATTCTTTATTCATCTTCTTGCTTATTTTGATACACACACATACACATATATATTTGAACTGCATCCTCCTTGTTATGATCACACTGTGTGCAGTCTCTAGTGGTTTTTTGTCGTCACGGGAACTTATCCCCTATGTAGGAAGAGGGAAAATAAGAGAAAGACATAATCTTTAAGGTAAATAAAAGTACAACCTTTTGTTTATGCAAAAATATGATTCATCATGCAACAAAACCTTCAGTTTTTGTTTGGTCGTTTTGTAGATCTTCGTGTCATTTCTGGCTTTTAAATTCGGGAAACTGATTTCTCTTTTTTTCACCATGCCCTTTTTCCTTTTCTGGGTTTTTCTTGTTTGTTTTCCTCTATTTCACCTCTCTATTGAACATGTAATGATTTTTTTTTTCTTTTCCTTTGTTTATATCGATACTGATCTAGGGTTTTTATTAGTTTGTTTTCTGTTTTTTCTTTTTCATTCTACAGAAGCTAGAGAATTAGGGCTCAAGATTGATGAAGGTTCAAGATTATTATTATGAATGTTCAAAACTTTGCTTCTTGAGACAAAATGCGAAGGAGATAGTGTACTAAAACAGTGTTGGCATGGATCCCTTGTTAAGATTGAAGAAGCTGTTAATTTATCTGACCAAGAAGAAGAATCTGTGTTAACTTATAACACTCTGCATTTGTATGCTATGCATAAATTGATGAAAGAATTAAATATCAGATCACAATTACAAGTGGGGATTTTTGGTGTTCATGGCTTCATGCATGTCTGCCACGGTTGTTCAAATTACTTATTTTGTTTTAATTATTGTAGGGCAGGCTGGAAGTCCATTCATTTTTAGGGCAGACCTTTCTGTATACGTTTCTAGTTGCTACACTCTCACTACCCCAAATACGTAGCCTCATGATTGAAGACTGACACTGCGTTTTTAATTGATGTAAAACATCAAATCCCCACTTACCCTGTTGTTCTGGATGGATGTCACATCCAATCTTTTGCCTTCCTTGACCGCTAAATGGTGTGGTGATTGGACGGTGGATTCCACGCTGTTTAAAGGCGGTTGGAGAGATGTTTTGTGTGTAGGTAAGGGTGGGGGGGATTGTAATACCTTTGTGGCTCTACTCAAAGGTCACTTTCAAATGTTCTGAGGGATTTTTAAAAGCTTTTTGGCCATAAAAATTTAGTGCATGATTCTTCTATTCCTTTTGGGTCAAACGGATATGAATTAGTAATGGGTACGATGGGAGATGAAAAGGGTAAATAAGGTGGGAGTTGATAATTATTCTGTTGGGACCATAAGTTTTAGGAGAAAATGGACCTCCCCCATTTCTTCTGTTTATATAAAAATCGAGAGGGATCAGTGCTGCATTTTCAAATCTGATAAAGTTTATGCTCTACTCGTGAGCTTTGGTTTTGTAACAGCAAAATTTGTTTTCGGGTTCAACCATTATGTGAACCAGATTCTGTGATGTACTAGAATCCTTTTCTGATTATGAGGTTATGTCTTCGGATGCAAATAAAAACCCGGTTCTTATTTTGGGTTTCCTATGCTGCAACTTGGGCCTAAATCATATAGCAAAAACCATAAAACCATTTTTACTTAAATTTCAATTATATTCTCAGTTTCTCGCCTCCAATAAGAACCCATTGAGTTCAAAATGGAGAAGAAATTAAAAAGAAAAAACAATGAAAAGGGAAAATTTTCATGGTTAAGTATGACACACAGGTCGTGTAATTAATTCACTAATGGTACGATTAACCCCAAATACTGACTTTGTTTGAGCCTCGGCCTAATCTAACTCTTCCAGTCGTGGTCTAACGAACCTAACTTGGTACCTGGAAACTTAAAATAACCTGCTTCTACCATTTATTTCAGAGGTCATTAATTACTGCCTGTTGAATATTGATGGCATCTTTACTTGACCGGAGAGTGTCTGTAACCTTGCTAACTTATTTAAGTAGTAATTGCTAAATCGGTAGGTAACTTCTTTAAGCAACTGCTAAATTCAGCACTAGAGTAGTTTGATTATAAATGCAACTGCGAGGACGAATAGAAATCTGCTTGGATAGACTAAGCAGCTTCAATGCCGTTGGATCAATAGCATTTTCTCTGGAGATGAATAATCAAGAACACATAGCAACTTTAGGATAACCATCTGATCCTTACCTCCCCCAGCCACCCTATCCAACCTAAACACTACATTCTAATGAAAACAATAC
Source organism: Mallotus nudiflorus (assembly GCA_947683625.1). Taxonomy (NCBI): domain Eukaryota; kingdom Viridiplantae; phylum Streptophyta; class Magnoliopsida; order Malpighiales; family Euphorbiaceae; genus Mallotus; species Mallotus nudiflorus. The sequence continues at coordinate 1,260,355 of CANTUR010000228.1, forward strand.
GAAGATGTATTTGTTACAGCTATGCTAAGACGAAAAACATAGTCAGAGTATTTTCCATGCTTTCAATTGCAAAGGAACATAATGTAACATTGTTCCTCCTACCTGCCTCTGCTACCTGTCAAAGATTACAAAGATAGCTATCAACTGCACTAGGTAATTAAACTATTTAAACCTGATTCGGAAACATAGATTTTTATTGAGCTTAATGAGGTTGCTCAAACGATTTCCACATTAGAATCAGAAGGTTAGTTTCTGTAGAGTTTGAATTGGTGAATCCCTTGGCTTGCTTTTTTTGGCAAAACGATGTGTCCTTCCACTGGTGTTTCTAAGTTTTTCATGAGAAGAGTCAACAGTTGATAGTGGAAATGAAGAGGCAGAAAAACTGTGTTGAAAAGAAAAAGGGCAAGGTGGCCTTTGCTTTTGTAATTGTTTTGGAAGTGCACCACCTACGAGCCTTCCCTGGTCATACAGAGATGTTGATTCTGCTGCAGCACGTTGCTTGGTGGCATCATCCACGTATAGGAGATCATCAATCCTTTCCATTACATTAAAGGCTAAGCTTTCCATCACCCTAGAATAGCTCTCAATGATAGCATGCCCTACGTCCTGCAGATAAGGAAAATTTTATTTTGCTTTGTTCCATGTATGTAGCTGTGGGTGATTATGTGTAAATGTGGCAGAAGGTGGATCTGAATAGCAAAACCAGGCCCTCAATAATCAGTAACCAGAAAAATTATAATGCCAGGATGATAATATATAGACTCCACCTTGTTATACTGAATCTTGTACGTGTCCAAAGTTGTCTGCGGAAGAGCAGGGAAACGCAGCCGTAAACTATGCAAGACTGTCTCAGCCCTTCTTGCAAGAAGCTTACTTCTTTGCACTTCGCCGACAAGTTCTTTGACCTTGCCACCCCATGTTGATCTCCTCCCGGCTCTAGAATGAAACTTGTGACCCTTCAGGTATTTTTTCCTCCAAATGTGTGCAGCTGCTTCAATTCTGTTTGCTATTTCCAAAGTGGAGTATTCTGATGACAGGTCTAAGTAATCCAGAAGACAATCTGGAGAGAACCTATTGACGGTTATGTGACTATATACAGTCTCACCTATACAAGCTTTTCCACTCTGAAAGATCAGTAGGGCAAACTAAAATTAGAACTAAATAATACATATTTCTGAGAAAAATAATAGATTACTAATTTGGTTCAATGGCATTTTTCAATCAGTAGTTCAGCAAAATCACAAATTTTACAACCTGAGCATAACCATCACAATGAGAAGTAAAATATAATTTCAACACCAAATGCAATGTAGCAAAATATGTCACAAAATAACAATATCGCTCAGATATATATGTAGGGCATCCTCATACCAGCAAAACTTGAAAGGAAAATGGAGCAAATTGAAGCAACGCTTGCATAGATGAACTTTTCTTAACTACTTGTTCAATTATGGCTCACGCAGAGAAGTATGATTAACAATTCAGTAAACTTATTAGCTATAAGTTCCACGCCAATCAAGTGAAAGAAGATAAAAAGGTGCAAGACCAAAATGAAATTACAGATATTTCTAAATAAACTGATACTGCAGATGGCAGGGGGGATAAATATGAATATCCAGTGATATTTGATAAACCAAAAAGAAAAACATTCAACTGAGCTATATATTTCTAGTTTAAAATTTGAACTAGACACCTGTGCAAATAGAATATCATATGGCAGGGCAGAGTTTACATACCTTGGGCAAGCTTTCCAGATAAGCATTTGGAGTTTCCATCTCTGTCAACACACTGCTATTAATTGCCATGGCAGCTTTCAGGATCTGATTTGTGCATTCTTTACACTGCTGCAGTCTCTTTCTTGTATCTTCAGACAAGCCACTGTGCGGTACTTTAGGAAATGGAAGCCACCACTTCTCTTCACGACTAATAGACAGTCTTGCAGAAGATGAAGATAGAGGAAAAGTTTCGGTTTCATTACCACCAGAAACTATCACCCCACGATCAACATAGTAAAACTCGGAATCACAAAACCCATCAAGAATGCTAAGAAGCATGGCATCAAGCTTCTTGAGTGCTGGAAGGTTCACAAAAAGGTCTAAGCGTGGCCGGGGTACCATAACCTCAAAGGTCCCACCACCAGGGTAATCTTGCTTTGATGGAACAAGCTCTACTATGGAATCACTCACGCATAAAAGCAATTCCATCTCCCGGTGCCACAATGACCTTTTTTGAGGTGCTAGTGGCTCTAACTTCCATAGATCCCCAAACACAGAAGCTGCCAAATATACCTCAATATGAGCAGATGTATACAGAGAGAAACATAAGATCTTATCTTGGCTATCCTTTTGCTTCTGTGGATTTAAACAGAGAACATGATAAACATATCACTTGTTCTCCATTCTCAAGCAGCCAAATAAATCCAGCCACAAAAGTGGAATCAGAGGAATCAAATTCTTAGATTCAGATACTACAATTAAGTCTAAAAAATTAGAATGAAGGCAACTAACTAACCAGAGAGATTGGTAATGGCATTGGAGATGGCAAGAGCTGTGCAAACGCCATTCCCTCCACCTGACATGTCTTCACCAAGCAGAAGCTTAGCAAATCGTTCCTTCATCATTTCAACATCTGCGAAAAACCAGCTCAATAGGTCAATAAAATTTTGCAATTAGATTTCATTTTTTTACTTTATTCGTTTGCTACAAAATTTTGCAATGAAACCTCTACATTTCTAGCTCCTTTTGCTTCAACTGAAATGTTCTACAATTTTATGCCCAAAAAAAAAAAATGTTCTACAATTTATATACCAGAACCAAGTTCAGTCATCCAAGCACCACAAATTACGAGGACAATGGACACTGCTAATTTTAACATAACCGTTCAGCCTATTATTAGTTAAAAGAAAACTCAAATGAAAATTAGTAAAAACGAACCGGATAAATACTCAGTCTCTTGTTTCTCTTCCTTGTTCATCGGAATCACAACGTGTTTGCCGGCAATTACTGGCAACATTACAGGACGGGAGGACGGCGGAGAAATGAAACCGTCAAGAAATCGCCGTGCGGCTGGCAGTGGAGGCGGGGAAGAAGTGAAAGAAGTTGAGGCGGCCTGATGATCATAATGCCGGCAAGAGAAGCTAGTGGAACTCTCCGATTCACTCACATCAGCATCTGCACTCAAACTGTAGCTATCGAACTCAAATCGCTGACTCGATTGATCGAAATCATCCTCTGACGAATCACTTGCCATTATATCTATCAAAATCAAACGAAATTCAAAATTCCTCTCCTGCAGTACAATGGTTGAGTTAGTGAAAAAGAAATGGCAAAGCATAGAAAAAGAGAAAAGAAACGCTTCGTCCTAGTCTTCGCCTTAGTCTCCTCTCATTCATGTGGCCGTTAGCTTTGTTAGCAACAGCAGTCCCCACTTCCCACCAAAACAACACAAAGCTGTTAACTCTTTAATGCAATTAGCTCACGTCAGTCTACATTAGGTGGATTACACGGTCCAATTAATGGTGAGAAGTCCGTCATGTAGAGATTTTTACACGCGCGGGAGATAGATTCAGCGCATCCCGCTTGAATTAATTTTGGCGGTTTAATTGGTTCTTTCCCTTCAATTAATTTATTTGTTCTTCTCAGCATAAATTTGCACCTGCCCAGCCCTCTCTTCTCAATAACATCCTCAACAACAATAATAATCCTTTTGACATTCTCAGCCATAAGTAGCGGCTTGTACGGTAAAAGATATTGAATTTTCACTCGGTCAAAAATTAACTATTTCATTCAGTTAAAAAAATAACTATAATGATATTGTAAATGATGATGAAGTTTATAAATAATGTGTTTTTTTGAGTCATGCATATCTCAATTTTCATAATGATCTTGGAAAAAAAATCCACCATCTCCGATTTTATTATTGGTGAGTGAGTCAATTGTCACATTATATCTTGATCAATTTCTTGTAGTGATAATGTCTAGATTTTGTTTTTCCTTTTTCTCTCTTATTGGATCATGTTAATAAAGTCCAATATAGATAAAAAATTTTATAATTTTTATGTGAATTAAAAATATAATTTTTAAAAGAGATTCTTACTAACTACTAAAATATTACACCTTTAATTTGATTTATAATACAAAAATATTCTATACGTAATTAATAGAGCTGGAATATATATTTTTTATGTTATTAATCCAAATATTCTTTACTTAATCAATAGAGTTTTTTTTTTTTTTTTCTTTTCAAACAAGATATACTATATATGCATATTTATTCAAACAATTGCTAACTAGAGACTGACATTCACAGACTTTCTGATATGAAATCTAAAAGACCAGTCCGATATCATGTGTTGCATATTACTAGTGAGTTTGACCAGAGTTTACCACAATGCTTGCGTATTACAAGTGTGTTTGACCAGAGTTTACCACACCGCCACATTTTGAGCATTTGTTTTTTTATCAATAGAGTTGGAACATATACTTTTTATGTTCTTAATCCAACCGTGTATGTTTTTTAAAATGGCGACATGCTAAGTTTATAAATTTTTTCTAAGATATTTCTTTTGTACATATGTGGATGAGTTACAGTGTAAACATTTATAATGTGTAATATAATTATATTGTTGGAAAATTTATAAATTTAATGTTTGAATTTTTGTGATTTTTCTATTTAAATGTCTAAAATTTGAAAAGACATCTAGAGGAGAGCATCGGGTGGGTCGGTCAGGTTGATGAAATGGAGAAACTGTTCGGTTATCGGACCAGAAATATATGAGTTGAATCGAACCAATGATCACTAATAAACCAAAAAGGTTAGTAACCGATAATTGTAGTTAAGTCAGTTCGGTTCATCAGATTGGGCTCGGTTGGATTGAGCCTACGAATTTCACAAGTGAAAAAACATAAACAAAATACATTTTCACTAAATAATAATGGGTCAAGCCCACATTACATATTGTTTTCATTACATATAAGGCCTATTTGCATTGAATATGGTATACATTTCTAAAACCTACATTACATATTTTCAAAAAAAAATTCAATGGCCTATACAAAAAATATTCATTACTCCCTGCATAGACACAAAAAATAGATGCATACATATCTTGGCTCAGAAGCTTTCTACTTCTACCAAAAGTTTCAAAAGTACTGCAACATGTACAAAAGAATGAAGATGTTAAAAGAAAACTAAGTATAATAACAAAAGGCTCAGGATGCTTATGTTTTTCAGATCATGAATCAGAATACAACTAAATTTCTAGCAACAACAACAAATAGTTCAAAAAATACTATACTGTCAGTGGCCATCTAAAAAATAAAGCAAGAATTCTAATAATAACTTAGAATGTCATAGGGTGGAAGCATCATCATTGCCAACAAACATAAGAATCAACTAAAAGACTCATGATAAAAAAGTTAAATCACATCAAGAATGCAACCACATTTCTGGCAACTATATGAAAAACAAAGCCACAGAAGAAACTTAAGCAAATTTTTTGTCAAGTCTTAAAATATTATAGGGTGGAAGCATTATCGTTGCCTCTTAACTTACTGCAACAACAACATAGACACCAAAAAAGGCTCTTCAGGTTAGTCACATGTAAGTACATATTGATCCAAATAGTCAACCAAGCAGGAAATAAAAACAGATCAATAAAGCAATAACAATAGGCAATAAAGTGGAAGTGTCATAAAAGAACCAAGTAGGCAGTATAATATCAACTAGGTAATAAAGATTGAATGAATATTAGATAACTTTTTTACTAAGTATTTGCTAATGAAGGGCCACTAGCCACTTGTTCTAAATCTGTAAAAGAAAAATCAGGTAATTAGGTTCAGCAAGCATTGGATAGTATTTAAAAATAAATTAAGGAAAGTAAAAAAAGGAAAAGAAATAGAAGTACCTTTCTTAAATTTCTCCAATTCTTCAACATTTTCCTTAATTGACATTGGCTGATTTTCCAATCTAAGCCAGTCCTGTGTGCATATAAGAGTCTCAACTATTTTTAGAGTTAATGAACTCCTAAAAGCATCAAAGACATGCCCACTAGTGTTAAAGGCATACTTAGATGCCACAGTGGAAATAGGCACTGCAAGAATATCCTTGGCCATATGAGAGAGTATTGGAATCCTCTTTGAGTTAAGCTTCTACCAACGGAGGATATTAAAACTCCCTTCATCCTCCACTACTGCCTCAGCCAAATAAATATTAATATCTATTTTTTTGCCACTACCCATTCTAGATTCTTGTTTGTGCTTTTTAAATCTTTTTTTTGTCAATGAAAGTGTTTGAGCAGTAGCTTTACTTGCAAGCACGGGATCAGGTTGGCTTGACTGACCTGCTCATGTATCAGTAGCAGAAGAAGAGCCAAACAAGCTCATATAATCATCAAATAGAATAGTCATATCAGCTTTTAAATTGGTAAACATTCTGCTTCCCACCTCTTTACCATACATTTGAGTTATTGAGAACTTAATAAACTCTATCTTAAATCAAGGGTCCAAAACAATAGCAATAAAAATAAAAAAAATTAATCTTTTCAAAATCCCCCCAATATTTATCATATTTATGTTTCATGTTCAACCCTATATGCCTCACAAATAAGTCAAAGCTAGACTACATATCAGTCAACAGAACATTAAAGTTAAAAATTTCTAAAAAAATGAATTGGTAGTGACATACTTTGAACCTAAAATCCTTACAGTCATGTCATAAAATATTTCCAACATCTTCATAAACTATGAGACATGCTCTCAGTCTAGATAGTCAGGTATATCCTGATCCAAGTCAGCTTGAAATATGCTTTCACTTTCCTTATAGCTTTTAAAAGTTTTTATATATAAATAAGTTGTCTTCAACATAATGTAGGTGGAATTCCACTTTGTTGGCATATTAAGAGTCAAATAGTTTTTGCATTCAATGTCAACCAAATATGCTAGATCCTTAAATTTCTTCAACCTAGTAGGAGAATTCCTAATGTATCTCACTGCCTCTCTCACTTTCCTTACACTAACACTAGACTTTATCAAGCCAACATTAACAATCAAATTCAAAATATGTGATATCCATCTCTTATGCAAAAACTTCATCCTAACACTAGATGAACCCAACTAAGCAATTTCTTTTTCAAAACGTAACAGCAATGTCATTACTTGATGCATTATCCACAGTAATTGAAAAGATAAATTTCAAACCCTACTCAATCAAATAAGTTTGTAAAGCCTTTGCTATATTTTCACCCTTATGCAATGTTATAGGGATAAAAGAAATGATTTTCTGATGCAAATTCCACTCATTATCCACAAAATGAGTAGTCACATACATGTACTTGATTCTTTGTATTGATGTCCAAGAAGTAGTAGTTATACTAATTTTTTAATAGTTTGATTTAATAAAGGTTTTGAGATTCTCCCTCTCAGACACAAACATCTTATAACAATCTCTTTTTATAGTCCATTTAGATGGTATCTTAAATCTAGGATAGGTAGTATGCATGAAATTTTGGAAACTAGAACCTTTAACTGTCACGACCCAAATCGGGGCCATGACTGGCGCTATGGAACGTGAATTCTTTTGAATCCGGAACCCGTAGCAAGCCTTAAAAATAAAAACAACAATAAGTAATTAAAATATACTGTAAATAAAATTTCAATTTAACATAAATAGATAATCTTTTCATATCATGAAATAATTTAATACACTATTTAGATTAAAGATCTAAATTTAAAATCTCATACATTAAAATACATAAACTCACTATTGATACATAATATAACTATTGCAGTTTTCTAGAGTACAATAATAAATAACTAATAAGCAATTTACATAATAGGGCCAGGGCGGAAGAAATCCTACGGATAGGCCTACTGCTGAGGTCTGAAGAAGATGACTCTCCTGTAAAAACATCAACTGAGGGGAGTCATACCTCACTGAGTGAATTATTATAATACATATACACACATAACTAACTGTCAAATGTAGACACTTAAAAGTATATATAATACATATATATACATGCAAGTACACACAGATGCAAAGAGAATCATTTTATATTTACTACTGAAAATCACCAGTTTATGAAGGATCAAATAGAACCCTATTTAATCGCAACCTCATGTATCAATAGAAATCACTCTAGCCATACAGGCCCATTTAGTTTCAAATAAATTCACTTAGTCCAACTAGACAGTAGACTGGCCTCAAGACACTAAATCAACCAAGCTCCAGCAGTCTGACTGTCAGTGTGATTGGCCTCGAGACATTTGGTTAACCGAGCTCCAGCAATCACACCATCAAACATATCTCACATTAATCAAATCATCAAGTTATAATTTCCACAATAAGTTAGTAGTTCAACCTATCATCTATCACACCGGAACGTACTCAGTCTTAGTGCTGCCTACTAGGAAGCACGTTCTATCGATATCCTTCATTAAAAATAAAATATACATTTGAGTAACAAAATAATGTATAAAGCCATTCAAAATGATCAAATAAACCATATATATACTAGAAATATACCTAAAATAAACTAAGTATATTTCAGGTATATATACATAAAATAAGTTCAATTAAAGCATGAAATATGCACAAAATCAACCAATAATATACTTAAACATAATTTGAATATAAATAAAAAAGAAGACATATATTTATTTTTAAAATATACCAAAAATATACTAAAAATATACCTAAGATATACTTAAACATTCAATAAAGCAATTATGCAAAATCTTACATTTAAAACATATAATTCTAAAACATGCAACCTAAAGCAATGTATATATATCATAATAACTCACAGGGATGCGCTCCTCAAGACTGGTCCAACGGGCTTGGTCCGCTAGGCCTCGATCTCGACACAACTAAACAATCAAAATAATCACGACATTAGAATATATTTAACTTAAGCTTCTAAAGACTCGATCTAGAATTCCTAAACACAAACATATACAGAATCAGAATTAAACTCGATATCACATTTTATGAGAATTCTACCAAAAATTCGGCAGAAAATCCTCTATAAAACGAACATCTCTCTACTTAAAAAGTAGAGTCGGTCTTGCAAGAAAAATACACTTCGAATACAAAATTCTCACAACCCTCGGTTGGGATCCTGAACTTCAAAAATTCCCAATCGAGGTCCATAATTCAACACAAGTTCAATAATATAATAAAATATATAAAAAAATTCAATAAATACCAAAAATGCCCTTCAAATATCAAAATATAACAATTTAAGTATTAAAACACCAAAAGTAATTATTTTCCTAAAAATTACTTAAAAACCCTAATTAATAATATAATATTATTAAAAATTGACATTTCTCGTTAATTCCACAAATATTAATAAAAATTCATTTTATAAATCCAAATTACTTAATTAGTCCAAAAACATATTAAAAATTACTAAAAATTCATTTATTTACAAAAATATTATATTATATATAATTTGAAAATAATTTTTGAAAAATAGTATTAATTAGTTAAAATTAGTAAATAATTTGTAAAAATTCATTTTTATACCTCAAATAATATTTAAACCAATTAAACTTAATATTTAACTAAAATTACCACCAAATTACCAAATTACCCCTAACATTTAAAAATACACATAAAATACTAATAATACTCAAAAATTCAATAAAAATTATATAAATACACAAAAATTATTTTCTCAACATATTATTCATTAAAATCAACAAATACACTTAATTAACCAATAATTACTAACAAAATATATTTTTAACCTATATTTCAAAACTAACATAAACTAAAAATAATTATAAAAATTACAAAAAATTCACAAAAATTACAAATTAAATTCTAAAATTAATATTAACCACCGATAACACCAAAAATCATAATTTCATAATTTATATAATTAATTTACAAAAATAATAAAATAATAAAAAAATATTCAAAAATTCGCAAAAATCAAAATAATTCCCAAAAATTTCACAAAAATTCAGGGATGTAGATTAAGCTAAGGAGAACAATTTTTGTAAAAGGATTTCTCATGAATCAAGCAAAAATAATTGAAAAAAAAAATAAAAAAACCAAAAATGGCCAAAATAAAAACAAGCTTGAAACCTCACCACCACGCATTTTCAGGCTAAAAGGAGCTCGAAATCTTCCTCCTTAAAGCTCCAAGAGTTCAATGCCACCGGAAACGCTTGATTTGGTGGTCGGACGAAGGAGAACGGCGAGGGAGCAACTTTCGGCCAAAACGGACTGCTGAAGTCGACACCGACGTCGGAGAAGGAAGGGAAGGCGGTGAAAGGCGACGGCTGGAGGGAGAGGCGCTCTGACGGCCGACGATCGGAGGTAACAGACAGTGAGGGTAGGGGAAGAGGGTGATCGAGAAAGAAGGAGATGATGGGGAAGGGTTTTGATATTATGTATATATATATATATATATATATTACCTTATAAAATACATTTAAATAATATAATTTATTAAAATATTAATGCACCAAATTAAGTATTATTAAAATAATATTTTCCAAAATAATAAACTTTAATACATACATTTACGTAGAAAACTTTAATTAAACGTAAAAGTAATAATATTTATTCACAAAATAGTAATATTATCAAATAAAATTTTAAAATTATTAACACTGCATATCCTATTTTAAAATAAAATAATTTAAAAAATCGGGTTATTACATTAACAATTTAAAAGCAAGTTCATCAATAATAATCATCCAACTAAGTGTAGTTCTAATTAAATCAGAATTATATTTCCATATGCCTATGACAGCAGATTGGGTAGCATATTGTGCTTTCACCCTTTTATTAGCAAGATTCAGTGTTAAAAGAGCCTGCTTAGTAGTGGCATTTTATGGTACTTTCATGCAATGTAATACATGATTTTTTAAAGAAGACGTGCCATGGGTTTTTGAATGAGCATGATAAGAAGCAACACAGTAAAGGCACTCACCCTTAACCACTACACCGTTATTATTTCGTATTCTCTCAAACAACTACCAAACAACAAATTTAGGTTCAGTCTCTTTATGTTTCTTTTTAGCAATAATGGGTTGCTGGATAATATTGAAATATGATAAAAAAAATTAAAGGATGGATGTGGGAATCCCACGTTGAAAAGAAGAGAAGGAAAGAGAGGGTTAGTTGGTTATATAATAAACTCCTTGTTTCCTTTGATAAGAGTGTCAATCACTATTTTTGTTTAGTGTACCATTGAAAGCTATTAGCTATACTAGTAGAGAATTTAAAGGGAAATTATCTTGGGTGTACTTAATCTTTTAGGTACGTGTGAAAGTTAAATATTTTATATTGTGGTTGTAGTAATTTTCCATATAATGAATGTTTTTCTCTTGTTTGTCTTTTGACAATGCCTGTGGTTTTTCTCAATTTGGAAGTTTTCCATATTAAATTATTATGTGTTGCTCTCTTTTATTTTTCATGTATTTTTATTCATGTTAAAAAGGTAAAGGTACTTATTGGATTTTAAGGGGCTCATTTTCCGTAACAATTGGTATCAAAGCTCTTTGTTTATTTTATTATGCTCTGTAGTTGCGGCTTAAGCTGATCTTCCACATTAGAAAAAATTTCCTTGGGCTAATTAGCATGCCGCATTGAATTTTTTTTTTAGAAATTCTTCTGATCTAACCGCAGGTTCTTTAAATACAATATTGTGTTTATTAAGTGTGGTATTGTGTAAGTAAGTACAACCAATAAAGTTTTGTCATAAAGACTATAATTACCTAAGGAAGTTGGGACTTAAGTGGTACCATTTATGTCCTCCCAATCTCTCTTGAAAACTTTTTTAGTGTATTTTATAGACACAATTGTTCACTCATTAATCACGTATGAGGTCATTATAGCAAGAAGTACTGTTCAAGTATACAGAGAACTGTGCATTGTTGAGCAAAAATGAGCTTCATATTTGATATTGAGAAATTTGATGGGAGAATAAATTTTGGGTTATGGCAAGTACAAGTCAAAGATATAATAATCTAGTTTAGATTGTATAAGGCCTTGAAAGGAAAGCTAGCTTGTTTGTCCAATGGAAAGGAGCCAAATAAATCCAGTGAAAACAGTGAAGACATAGGAAAATCTAAGATGAGTAAAGAAAAATGGGAGGAGCTAGACATGAGAGCACTAAGTTAAATTTGTCTTTGTCTAGCAAAAATGTTCTTGCTAATATTACTAGATAGTCATCAATAAAGGAGCTTTGGGAAAAGCTTGAGGAAATGTACCAAGCTAAAAGTCTTTCAAATAGGTTATATTTAAAGAAGCAATTTTACAAATAGTAAATGGAAGAAGGTACAAAAAATTTTGACCACCTATGGACACCTTTAATTTGATTGGCCCACAACGAAAGCCTGATGATGAGAAAGTACGAGTTTTGAATGCAAGGGAAGTTTGAAACCTTTATAAAATAGACTCGAAAGCCCAAACATGAAATTCAAGCCTAAATACCAAGCCTAAGCCTAAAATTGAGCCTCTAAGCCCGAGCCCATTGCCTTTTAGCCTAAATACCTAGATCTGGCCTAGGTGAAGAGGCGATCGCCTCAACGAAGAGGCGTCACCTCTTTATCCTAAGCATTGGTGAGGTGACGCTTCATTAAAGAGGTGGCGCCTCTTCATAACCATCCTCTACAACATTAAATGCTATTGATGGCAGCAGTTGAGGCCTACTTGCCTCTGATTTGGGGCATTTTTAGAAGTAAAAGAAAGGAAAAAAGGAAGGAAAAGAGAAAAAAAGCATGGGGAATGATGAAAAGGATGGGAAAAGGGTGCGAGTGAGTTTGTTGGGAATTAAAAAAGCAAAAGGAGAAGAAACTTAAAAAGAAGAGTGTGGGCAAAGGAGAAGAAGGGTGGACTTTTGGTCTTTTAAAAAAAAAGAAAATAAAAAGAAAAGAAAAAGAGAAGAAGAAAAAGAATAGGGGGATTTTGGAGCTAAAAAACTTGATTTTCTTAAGAAGGAAGAGGACTCTCTTACATTCAAAGCATTCAAACCAACAAACCAAGCTCTGAGGGCTTAATTAGGAGCATCAACTTATCCAAACCAATGAGAATTCCCATTTCAAACTTTAAGTTTTTTATTTCATTAAAAGCTTTTGATTTATTGCTCTATTGCTTATTTTCTTAGGTTTTATTGCTTGTTTAATGTCATATAGAAGCATGAATATGTGAAACATTAAGTATTGATTATTGATCTTTATGTATTTGCATTAGTCTTTGCTTATTTATCTTGATTTCAAAGTTTCTTAAAAGTTAAGAAATGTAGTCTATTTCTAAGCTTGTTAAAGAGGTGACTTCTGTTCATAGATGCGTTGCCCCTTCTCTTTATGGCAATTTGAGATATCCTCCTGGTCAGGAGGCGACACCTCTTTAAAAAGGTGGTCAAGAGGCGATGCCTGCTTTATCTGGATCCTGCATGATTCTGCTTTAATCTTTAATGCTTATTTTTGTATGATTTCCATATTTGTCTTATTATATATCTTGATTTTATACATGATTACTATGTTGTTTAATGTTATTATTGTATAATATTATTATGTTATTTGTAGAATATTTTGTGATTTTATTTCTATTTTCTATGGATATTATTTATTAATTATTTTATAGATAATATTATTATTTACGAGAAAGGACTAATTTATGCTTATTGCAGGGATTGTTTGGTGATTTTTAATCATGAAATAGTTATATTATTAATTAGTTCTTGAGAGGTTTTATTTGTCTGATTAATTAGTTTATTTTTTGTTTGTTCTAGTTTATTTTACATTTCTTTGAACAAAGTATTGTAATCCTTAATCCTTTCTCCCATTCATTTGGAATGTATGGTTGTAAATTATTATTATTTATTTTATTTATATTAAATGTCAGGCTATAAGTATGAAAATGAGACTAATGTACAAAATCGGACTAAAATATAAAATTGGAAATTATTGTGATCCACATTAAAATAAGAAAATAATTAAATAGTCAAAGGTAATAATATACAAAACACACATAGAGGCCAACCACAAGGTTGGGTGGATATTCTAAAAGCCCACACTCAGTTTTTAGACCTAATCTCTAATGACGGCTTCTGGGAAACTTTATAGAATCCAGTTGTTGTATAGTATGTCTTGACTTTTATCTGGGTAGTGACTCCATCTCCATTTTGGGCCACAAACCCATTTTGTATTTCCTAGTGGGCCTTGAGCTCACACAGTACCATGGTTGCCAAACACTTAGGTGCAAGCTTAACCCCGCCGCTCATAGTGGCGACTCCATAGGAGAATAAAGAAACTGATTCCAAGTGTTTCGTAATTTATCATATTTGATTATTTCTTTATTTTTTATTAACTAGCTTATTTTTTTGTTTGTTTCTAGTTTATTTTACATTTCTTTGAACAAAGTATTGTAATCCTTAATCCTTTCTCCTATTCATTTGGAATGTATGGTTGTAAATTATTATTGTTTATTTTATTTATATTAAATGTCAGGCTATAAGTATGAAAATAAGACTAATGTACAAACTCGAACTAAAATATAAAATTGGAAATTATTGTGATCCACATTAAAATAAGAAAATAATTAAATAGTCAAAGGTAATAAAATACAAAACACGCATGGAGGCCAATCGCAAGGTTGGGTGGATATTCCAAAATCCCATACTCAGTTTTTAGACCTGATCTCTAATGATGGCTTCTGTGAACCTCTATGGAATCCAATTTTTGTATAGTATATCTTGACTTTTATCCGAGTAGTGACTCCATCTCCATTTTAGGCTATAAACCCATTTTATATTTCCTAGTAGGCCTTGAGCTCACACAGTGCCATGGTCGCCAAACACTTAGGTGCATGCTTAACCTCGCTATTTATAGTGGCGACTCCACAGGGGAATAGAGAAACTGATTCCAAGTGTTTCGTAATTTATCATATTTGATTATTTCTTTTATTTCCTTTGCAAATTTTTGCATTCCCTACACGTTTCCACACAATGTGCACACCAAGTCCCGAATAAACCGACAATAGTCTTTACTTTGCTACCTGTGTTTCACTCAAACCTAGTGGTGGAGTATTTAACTACTGTTACTTATAGCACGTACTTATCCACGTTGCACGGACCTTTGAGTGGGGAGATATAATGGAAATATATAGCTGTAGGAGTTGAAGCTTATTACCTGAGACCCAACTCATGTAATGACTTAGCAATTTCCATTAGAATTTTTCCCAAATGCATGTGTTTGATGCCATAAGGTAATTCTTTTAATAAGGCCAAATCACATTATAAACAAACCTTAACAATATGGGCCTCTTATGCCTATTTTAGCCCATTATAAATAGATCTTGACAAGGTGGGCCTTTGATGTCATTCTTAGCCCATTAAAATGGACTTTTGAACTATTTAAAGAAATTACTACTTATTTGTACCATCTTCAGAGTTATCTTATATCTGTTGATTTTATTATCCCTTGCTGATAATTAAAACCCAGAATAATAATCCTAGGACAAAGAACTAACCAGTGAACACGTGTATGGGAGAAATAAGAGTGGAGATACCGTTTGAGAGCTTTATATTTTATTTTTTATTATTATGTGTAATTAGAGTATGTGCTTATTTCCTATTTAATTAAATTTGCATCTCATACATACACGTCATACATATTTTTAATTTATGGTGATTGCAGATATAGATTCACGATAGTCTTCCAACTGGAAACGATATTACACTAATCATTTGGTTAGGATTTCTGTCACGACCCAAAAGAGGGGCCATAACCGGTGCTAGGGAACAGGAAATCTTTCGAATCCGGAACCTGTAGTAAGCCTTAAGGTAAATAAAAACATGCAATAATAATAATAACATAAATAAAATAACTCGCAATAGAAATAAATCTTATAAATAAAATAAGCATAATCCACCAACTTGTTTAAATAAACAAACTCATCCTTATATATAAATAATCTTTTAATACATATCTCAGTTCAAATCTTTAAAATACATATTTCATACAAACATAATACATAAGTCCCACAATCGACTACAACTACTGCAGTGTTTAGATTATAAAATAACATAAGTAAGCAGATTACATAGTAAAGTCAGGGCAGAAGAAATCCGGCGTATAGGTCTGCTACTGAGGTCTGAAGATGTAGAATTTCCTGAAAAATAGTCAACGGAGGGGAGTCAGACCTCACTGAGTGAATTGTTATAATATATATACATGCATACTAAATGACAAATGCACACATTTAATAGTATATATAATAAATATATATACAGGCAAAATCACACAGATGCAGCAAAATCATTTTATATAAATGTTAAGAAATACATCCGTATATGAAGGATCAAATAGAACCATAGAAAATCGCATCGTCAAACAGTGTTAGACAACACTCTAGCCATACAGGCTCACTTATTCCAAATAATTTCACTTATTACATTTGGACAGTAGACTGGCCCCGAGACACTTGGTCAACCGAGCTCCAGCAGTCTGACTGTCAGTGTGATTGGCCCCGAGACCCCTGGTCAACCGAGCTCCAGCAATCACACTCTCAAATCACATCACACATCAAATCAAATCAATCCGATCAATATCCACAAATGGGTTTGTAATATAGCCTAAATGCTATCGTCGTACCGGTACGTACTTGGTCCTAGTGCTGCCTACTAGGTAGCACGTTCTATTGATACCCTTCATTATTATATAAAACATACATTCATAAAACAAATGATGCATGATATTAAATAAAATAACAACATAAATCATATATATACTAAAAATATACCAAAAATAAACCAGGTATATTTTGAGTATATACATGTCAAATAAATTCAATTTAATTATAAAATAAACTAGAAATAAACTATAAATATACTTAAAAACATTTTAAGTATAAATTCATTATAAAACATGCATATAATTTAAAATATACCAAAAATAAACCTAAGCAATAATTAAATCATTTATGCATAATTTACCAAAATAAATCATATATTTCTAAAGCATGCAATCCTAATGCAAGTATATATAGAATAACAACTCACTGTTATTACGCTTCACAAGACAGGTCCGACGGGCCTGGTCCACTAGGTCTCGGCGTAACTAAACAAACAAATAACAACATGAATCAGAATAAGTTTATCAACATTCTAGAGACTCAATCTAAGAATAGTGGACACAAAATTAGAATAAGAATTCGACCGGACATCACATTTTACGAGAATTCTATCGAAAATCCGGTAGAACCTCCCCTGTAAAACGGACATCTCTCTACTTAAAGAGTAGAGCTGGTCCTGCAAATAAACACACTTCGAATAGAGACAGGCTCACAACCCCTCGGTCGGACTCCTAAACTACAATTCTACCGACTGAGCTTCACAATTCACGAGATAATTACAGAGCACATAAAAATACCAAAAATATAAAAAATGCCCTTTAATACTCAAAATATGGCAAATTAGTTATTTTATCGATAAATACATAAAAACCCTAATTTTAATAAAATATTATAAAAAAATCGATAATTCTCAATAAATTCATAAATATTGATCAAAATAAATTTTATAAATCCAAATTACATAATTAACCCTAAAACATATAAAAAATCGATAAAAACTCATTTATTTAGAAAAATAGTATATTATATAATTTGAAAATAATTTACGAAAAATAATTTTAATTAGTTAAAAATACTAAATAATTTATAAAAATCATTTTTATACCTCAAATAACTATTAAAACCAATTCAATTATATTTTTAGCCAATTTAGTACCAAATTACCAAAATACCCCTAGTTATGTAAAAATTCACTATAATTAATAAAAAATTCACTAAAAATATTATAATTACTCAAAAATTAATTTCTAAACATATAATTCAATAATATCAATATTTATACTCAATTAACCAATTAATTTCAATAAAACACATAATTAACCTAATTTTCTAAAAATTACATAAACTAAATAACTTCATAATAATTATATAAAAATCACAAAAATTAAAATTAAATTTATAAAATTAATTTTAACACCTATAAACACCATAAATTACAATTTCATAATTTAATTAATTAAATTTTGAAAATTAAAAAATATTAATAAAATAATTAAAAATTCACAAAAATCAAAATAATTCCCAAAAATTCTACAAAAATTCAAATAGGTAGATTGAACTACTAGGATCAATGTTTATGAAGGAAGTTTGCATGAATCAACCAAATAAAAGCTCAAAAAATTCAAAAACCCTAAATGGCAGAAATTAAAAATTCAAAACCTAGGGAAATCTAGACCATTTCAAGTGAAAAAAAGCTTGGAAATGCACTCACTGGAGCTCAAGGAAGAGATAGAGACCAGTGGGGCTCAAAACGGTGGCCGGAAAGTCGTCGATCGGAGTTGAGAGCAACTTTCGGCAACTTGAAGGAAATCCGGTCAAACCACGCCGAAGAAGGAAGCTTTGGACGTCGAGAATGGCTGGAAGGGAAGGTGGCACGCAGGAGGGCACAGTGACGGTGAAGAAACAGACTTGCAGTAGCCTGACGTGGAGGAGAAACGATCGGGAGGAAGAAGAAGATGGAATGGCACGTTTCGTAATTTTGATGAACTTTTGTTTTTTGGTTTATATATTATATGTATATATGTATATATATATCTTATTTTATATTCTTTAGTATATAACATAATACACACAATAAATATGCACCACACACTTATTTTAATAATATATATACACACATATACATATATACACACTTAATTAATATTAAAACTATATAATATAATTTAATTTAATTAAAATAAACCCTAATTTTAATTTAAATGCATGTATACGTAAATGTTTTATTCAAAACTTTTAAATTATGCATGGACTCATGCAACTCCACAAAACTACTTAAAATAATTAATATTTATTTATTTACGTCTTAATTTCCCTGAAAATAAAATTTCTGGGGAAATTTTATGTAAAGGACTTAAAATAATTAAAAATGACTTAATAAATAACAAACTCATTAAATAATCATAAATATATATAAAAATTATTAACACTGCATATCCCAATGCAGTTTAAAATCATTTAAAAACCTGGGATATTATAATTTCTAAAGAAACTGAGATGGTATAATTTAATACTGAGGCTTTTAAGGATAGGTTAAAAGCAGAGATGAAAAAACCCTAAAGGGGGGGGGGGTGAATAGGGCTATTAAATAAAAATTAGAATTAAAAATAATTCTTTGCAAGAATTGAAAGAATGTTGAGAAGGAAGAATGAAGAAGTCAATAATTTGAGGAGTTCGGATTCAACAGTAATCCTACGTCTCCACCTAACTTATTCCCAAGTTAGGATTTTCAATCACCCATAATCTTATTCATAAGACTGAGATTACACAAGAGTTTTATGGCTCACTCTTACAACCTTATAATATGAGTTTTCAAGGCTCACTCAAAAAACCAAATCCCAAGTGTTTCAATAGACAACATTTAAACCAATTCATTTAGAAATAAATCTCACTTCTCTACTAATCTATCCCAAGATTTAAGATGAAGAGAAGTTATATTTCTAACACACAACCAAATCTCATAAGAGTTATATACAAAGAGTGAATATTTGAGATTTTAAGAGCTTTAATGAATGTTGAGATAGAGAATGATAATAAGCAAAAATGTCTTAACTTCCATTCAACTCTAGAGGTGTTTATATAGATAAAAGCTAAAAAATATAGTTGTTGGAGTTGCAAATAATGTGTCCAATTTCTATATTTTGAATCCAACATTTATAATTTTAAATTATTAAAATTAATGTTGTCAGACTACTGTGCACAGGTCAAAACCCTGATTGGCTATTAGAGACGTTCAAATTTGCCTACACTTTCTTCATAAAAGTTATAGATATTTGAATTGGCTTTCCATATCATTTTGAGCCACTTCAATTGTACTTCTTTAGCTCAAGATATTTCTAAAATACTAAAAGTTGTGCAATCTAAAATGCCAGACAACTGTTAGATAGTTATGCATGAGTTGAAACTGTGATTTTATATTGGAGACACTTGAATTTGCCTATAATTTTTTCATAAAAGTTGTAGATATTTGACTTAGATTTTTATATCATTTTGAATCATCTCAATTGAACTTCTTTAGCTCAAGATATTTCCAAAATATTAAGAGTTATGCAATCTAAAATGACAGCTACATATATTGACTTCCACTCAATATTGGCATACCCAAATGAACTCAAATTTTGAAAAGTAAGCTTAATTAAAAAACTCAAGATGTCTACTTCAGATGTAAAGAAGGTAAATTTCTCATTATAAATCTCTATGGATGTCAAAAGCCTCATTAAATCTCAGAGGTCGAATCAGCCCAAAATATTCATACTTCATTTTAACTTCCAATAGAGTCCTAACTTAAACAAACTTAAAAAAATAAATTAAATGCTCAAAATTAAGTTTATTAAGATCAAAATTAAGATTGATTATTTCTAGGGTCAATAATCTCTCCCTTTTTTATTTTGACAAACTTATTTTGAGTTTGATAAAAAATAATACAAAGTAAAATGTGTGATAATATTTATGATAATAATAATACCCAATGAAATAAAATATATTTCTTTATTTCTCCCCTTATGAATATAGAGATGATAAGAAATATAAATTTATAGATTATTGCCCTTGACAAAGAAAAAAAATAACATAAAATATAGCAAGAGTGATAAAAACATGGCATTCTTATGATAAATGTATTAAAAACATAAAATATAATAACATGATCATTTAAATAAATGTTAGGCAATGTGAGTAAATAATTTCAAACATATATGCATATAGAGCCACTAAAATGCATCATAAAAATAGTACATGTAACAATAATGTTGATGCTAGAGTAGTTTAACTATCACATGATCATATAAAGCTTAGCTAGCTAATCAATCACGTAGCACTTAACATATAAAAAAAATAAACAAAAATTATCCATAACATATTTTCCTCTCATTGTACAAAGGCAAAAGGAAAAGAGAGATATCTAAGGGGAAATGAACCTAAAGGGACCAAAATTCTTATAGGAACAAAGCAAAGATATACCAAATCTTTGTAAAAATATTCATGCATTATCAAAGATCCAAGAAGAAATTATACATGAATTATGCATGTATAAACACAATAATAAAATATTATACACATGTATAGTAACGAATAACAAACTCAAATATATTTGTCCCCCTTTGTCAAAAACAAAAAGAAAAGAGAGATATATAAAGGGAAATGAAAACAAAGATACACAAAATCTTTATAAAATCTATGTCATACATAAATAAAGTAAGAAAAACAAGGCCTTTTGTCACATATGATATATGAAAAAATTAGCCATACTTACAATGTTAATATGCATGCAAAAATTTTAAAAAAATTTCTCCCCCTATATCAAACAAAAATATAATATGTCACTAACATAAACATATTTTTTTAAGGGAGTTTTAAAATAAAAAAAAAACTAAGTACACATGTTAAAAAAAATTAACTAGGTACACATGCAAACTCAAATTATTTCTTCTCCTTTGAGAATATGCAAAAGGAAATTTAAAAAGATAAACCAAATATAAACTGACGACCATAAAAAAAATTTTAAGATCAAAATCAAAATATTTATCAATTAAAGTAATCAATAAGCACAACATGATTTCACATGAAAATAATTCAACCATCAATTATACAAAGTTCATGCTTAATGAAATTCAATCTCTCTTCATTGAGAGGTTTGGTGAAGATATCTGCAAGTTGATTATTTGTATCAACAAATTCAAGTGAGATATCACCAATTTTAACATGATCATGCAAGAAATGATATCTAATGTCTATATGCTTAGTTCTAAAATGTTGAATGAGATTTTTGCTAAGGTTGATAGCACTTATATTGCCACATTTGATTGGAATGTGATTAAGTTTTACACTATAGTCTAATAACTATTGTTTTTGCCACAAAACTTGTGAACAACAAAGACTTGCTGTAATATATTCAGCTTCAGCAATGGATAAAGCAACTGAAAATTGTTTCTTGCTAAACCAAGAAACTAAACATTGTCCTAAAAATTGATTAGTTTTAGAAGTACTTTTTCTATTTAGTAAACTACCGGCAAAGTCCATATTAGAATAACTAATCAAGTCAAAGGATGAACTCCTAGGATACAAAGTCCTAAATGCATTGTACCATAAAGATATTTGAAAATTCTTTTAATAGCATTCAAATGAGACTCTCTAGGACTTGATTGAAATCTAGCACACAAGTAAGTGGTAAACATAATATCGGGTTTACTAGTAGTTAAATAAAGAAAGGATCCGATCATACCTCTAAATCGCTTTTCATTAATTGGTTTTCCATTCTCATCTTTGTTAAGTTTGGTTGTGGTGCTCACTAGAGTTTTACTTATCTTAGCTCCATCTATGCCAAAATTCTTGAGAACATCTCTTGCATACTTGGTTTGATTGATGAAAATTCCATTTTTGCATTGCTTGATTTGTATTCCAAAAAAGAATTTGAGTTCACCCATCATACTTATCTCAAATTCTCCTTGCATTAAATTAGAGAATTCCTTACATAATCAATGGTTAGTAGCACCAAATATAATGTCATCAACATATATTTGAACAATTAATAAATCATGCTTGGATTTTTTTATAAAAAGAGTTGTATCAACTTTTTCTTTAGAGAAACCTTTCTCTAACAAGAAGTTGCTCAATCTTTCATACCAAGCTCTAGGATCTTGTCTCATTTGATATAATGCTTTGGAAAGTTTAAATACATGATTTGGAAAATCAAAACTTTCAAAACCTGGAGGTTGTTCAACATACACCTCTTCTTCAATAAAACCATTTAAAAATACACTTTTAACATCCATTTAATAAACTTTAAAATCCATGAATGATGCAAATGCAAGTAGCATTCTAATAGCTTCTAACCTTGCAACGTGGGCATAGGTTTCATTATAATCAATGTCTTCCTCTTGATTATAACCTTTAGCTACTAGTCTAGCTTTATTCCTAGTTATGACACCTTGTTCATTCATTTTAATTTTAAACACCTGTTTGACACCTATAATAGGATGATGTTTCAATTTAGGAACCAAGTTCTAAACCTTATTTCTCTCAAATTGATTTAACTCTTCTTGCATAGCAAGGACCCAAAATTCATCACACAAAGCATCATCAATATTTTTAGGTTTAATTTGAGAAATTAAGGCTAAATTAACAATAGACTTTAATTGAGATCTAATACTTACCTCTTTTATAGTGTCATCTATAATGAGGTCTTGAGAATGAGCTTTCTTGAATTGCCAATCCTTTGGGAGTTCATCCTTTAAGGTAGGTTGAGACGTTTCCTCATTGTCCTCCTTGCTTAGACCTTTAAGTTCCAAAGGCTTATTAGCATTTTCTTCTTGAGTTTCCATAATCTCATCGTTACCTACAAGATCATCAATACTACAAATGTCCTTTCTAGGACCAAGTGAGTTTAATTCATCAAATACAACATGCATTGACTCTTTAACTACTAGAGTTCTTTTATTAAAAACTCTATATGCTTTATTAGAAATAGAATAGCTTAGGAAAATTCCTTCATCGTCTTTGGAATCAAATTTTCCAAGATTATCCTTATGTTTAATATAAAGCACTTACATCCAATACTCTTATATATGAGATTTTGGGTTTTTTATTGTTCCGTAGCTTATAAGAAGTTTTATTCAAAATTGATCATTTGAAAACTCTATTTGAAATGTGGCAAGATGTGTTAATGGCTTATGTCCAAAAGTATAAAGATAAATTATACTCATGAAACATTGTTCTAGCTTTAAGGAGTTCTAGGAGAAGAGAATATATGTGAAATACCATTTCATCACAAAAGGTTTTGAAAAATTCATTTTCAAACTCGGTTCCATGATCATTTCTAATATAAGAAATACAAAAACCTTTTTCTTTTTTAACTCTTTTTGCAAACTTTTGAAAATCTTTAAATACATTATTCTTATGAGCAAGGAAACATACCCAAGTAAATCTAGAGTAATCATCAACCAATATATATGCATAGTGCATACCACTGAGACTAGCAACTTTAGTTGGTCTAAACAAATCACCAACCAATATAGTTTTTTATAAAAAATAGGATGGTCCAGTAAGAGAATCAGACGCAAAAAGAATAAAAAACTCTCAGGAAAATAAAAAAATCAGTTAATATGCCATCGTCCATAAATATGATAAGTTAGTGATAGCGAGAGAAGGGTGTGTACTTCTGCTCTCTAAAAAATTAAAAGATTTGGGAATTTAGAACTTTAAGGAGCTATATAGATTTGGGGTGCAAAAAGAATTTGACTTGGCATAAGAAAAAAATTCTTTAGTGGAAGACCTGGAAGTAGAGAAGGGATTGGATCCAACAGTGGAATCGGGCAGTAATATACAGATCAATGCTATCGGACAACCTCAAAGGTTTTCTAACTTGGGAAGACCCCTTTGCAAAGTCTTAGAGAAACTGATTGAAAATAACCTCTTGTGACCCCTACATCAAAGACCATTTTTTCTAAATACCGACCTAAATTATGTTACAAATATAACCAAAACATCGGACATGATACTGACGGTTACACTCACCTGAAACATGAGGTTTAAGATTTAGTTGATTCAGGCAAGATAACTAACCCTAAAACCAAGAAACCAAACACCCAAAATAACCCTTTGCCGAACTATCACAATGTGCCACCACCGAATCCATGCATCCTGATAATCAATATTGGCTTAATAGAGGAACAAGTCCTTAATTCCTTTATTAATGCTATACCCACACCACCAAAACCACAACCAAAAGACTTGAACCTGAACCTGAACCAACAGTCTATGGAGTTTCATGTGAATGTTTTAGACATTTGGAGTTTCGATGATAAAGAAGGGGAAGAAATTGATCTGTGAAAAAATAATAAAGGGAAGACAGCTTAAACAATTGAGAAGCTTGAGAAGAGAGAGAAAGTAAAAAATGCTGAACCAGAAGAAGAGAAAGTCAACTCAAAGGAAGAACCAGAGAAAGAAAAGTAGAATGAGGAAATTGTTGAGACCAGAAGAGATAAGGAAACTTTTGCTAGTGTTTAGGAGCTGCTTATGAATTCTCGAGTCTATCAAGAAGCACTAGTTATGGCCCTTAATCATAAGAAGATCCCCTCAATGTATACTTTAGAATAAATGGTAGATTTATTGACATAAATCCCTTCAGGGGCTATGGTGTTTATAGATGATGACTTACCTTTGGAAGGTAAAGACCACAAAAAATCCTTATTCATAAAGGCTAAGGTGAAAGGAAAATTAACTTTTTGCGTATTGGTGGACAATGGATTTGCCATCCATGTGTGCCCCTTTAAAGATCTTGCCAAAGTTGGGGCTGGCAGTAGTCGATTTACAACCATCTGATGTAGTCATCAAGGCCTATGATGATATAAAAAGGCTAGTTGAGGGAACCTTCAGAGCTTTGGTCAAGATTGGACCTATTGAAGTTTGGGTCAACCTCCATGTGATAGACATTCTAGTTACCTTTGTCATTCTTTTGGGGAGACCATGGGTTCATTCTCTAGGGGGAGTGCCATCTACTATTCATCAGAAGATCAAATTTCTATATAAGGGAAGAGTAATCACTATAATGGCAAAAACTGAAGCTGTTGTTGCTACTTTGAAGTTAACTCCCAATGAAATTTTAAACAGTCCTAATTTTAAGGTTTGCATGATCTATGAAGATGAGTTGAATTTGAGAATTATGAGTATAATAAAGAACATGCAATTTATTCCTAGAACGAGATTGGGGAAGAATCAGTAGGGCCCATTGAGTTTGTTGAACTTAAAGTGCCAATCTTGAAGCACAAGGTAGGGTATCCAAATACAGATGAGTCTAAAGAAGAGGATGAAGTTGAAAGAAAATCTGGGAAGAATAAAGCTAGAGCTAAACTGAATAAGAAGACACCATGGGAAACATTTGTGGAGGAAGGTGCTAACTACCCTTATAGAGGAACTTTTGAGCCTTTAATGATTACTGAGAAATTGGTCCTTGAGTTTAAAATTTTTACTGAACATGTGATTAGGATCAATGAAGTTGTTATTAAGGAGTCGATAGTGGAGGAACTAGTACTAACTCTGGAATTAAAAGAGGACAATCCTATGATGGAGTTGAAGGACGCTGCTGATCAGGAAGAGGAGTTTAACTTTGAATCCTATGTTCTTGATTCCATTATGGATGTTTTCTATAATGACTTTGACTTTTCTCTTTCTAACTTATTTAAAACTGATAACATTTTCTTTTCTAAAGTTAATGCAATAAGGTCCGACTTTTTATTTGTGCGATATTTTTTCTAATGGTTATTCTATTTGTAATGATCATTTTATGTATACATTTGACATTAATTTAATGTAAACCGAATTATTTAATCTAGGCACATGTGATGATCCTAAAACTATATTGATGACTTTTAACTTAACTTTTGATAAGAGAGAGCAAATGAAAGAAATATTGAAAAAAAGACTAAAAGTATTTGCTTGGAGCTATGAGGATATGCCTAGGATTGAAAGAGAGATTGCAGAACACAAGATCCCCATATATTCTTATGTCACACTGATAAAGTAGAAGAAAAGGAGATTAAGGCTATAATGGGCTCTTTTAATTAAGAAAAAATTGAGAAACAACTAAAAATAAAGTTCTTGGAAGTGGTAGATGACACTTTGTGGCTAGCTAATATAGTTCAGGTTCATAAGAAGGATTGGAGAGTCAGGATGTGCATGAACTATAGGGATTTGAGTAAGGCTTGTCCAAAATATGATTTTCCTTTGGTGCATATTAACATATTAGTCAATAGTGCAACTTCAAGTGCTATATACTCCTTTATGGATGGCTTCTCAGGATACAAATAGATTATGATGGCAATGATTGACAAGTTAAAGACTTCTTTCACCACTGAATAGGTGTTTATTGTTATATAGTCATGCCATTTGGGTTGAAAAATGCAAGAGCTACTTATCAGAGGATGGTTGCCATATTGCTGTATGCCATGGTTCATAAGGAGATAGAGGTTTAAGTGGATGACATGATGATAAAGTCTCTGACTAAAGGAGGGCATTTTTAGGCTCTAGACAAGTTCTTAGCAAGAGCTAAAAAGTATAACCTCAGGTTGAATATGAAGAAATGTGTTTCTAGGGTAACCTCTGGAAAGTTGTTAGGGCATATTATTAGCTAGAGAGGCATAAAGGTGGATCCAGATAAAGTGAGAGTAATCAAAGAAATGCCTACACTGAAAAATGAGAAAGAGGTCAGAGGGTTCATTGGACGGTTGTAATACATTAGTAGGTTCATAGTCAAGCTAACCACCATTTATGAGCCAATCTTCAAGCTCTTGAGGAAGAATCAACTTGTCATTTGGAATGACAAATGTCAGTAAGGTTTTGAAAATATTAAGCAGCATTTAATGAATCCTCTAGTTTTATAGCCACCAAGATCGGGTAAGCCTTTAATCCTTTATTTAGCTATTGAGAAGGATGCAATGGGCATAATGCTAGCTCAAGAAGATGACAGAAGGGTCGACCATGCAATTTATTACTTGATTAAGAAACTCTTACCTTATGAAGCTAATTACAGTCTTCTTGAAAAAACATTCTTGGCTATAATTTAGGCCATGAAGAAGCTCCAGCATTACATTTAGTCTTATAGAATTCAGGTGGTCTCTAAGCATGATCCTCTCAAGTATCTTCAATAGACTCCCTTTTGTATAGGAAAATTAGCTAGATGGTTAGTCCTGCTTACTGAATTCAACATAGACTATGTGGCAAAGAAGGTAATAAAAGGGAGAGCTATAGTGGACTTCTTGACTCAGAATTCGATAAATGATGGACAATAACGGGAGTTAAAATTCCCATATGAGCACCTGGGGGCAATAGAGATCCAGATATGAAAAATGTATTTTGATGGAGCAATTAATAACAAAGGAGTAAGAATTGGTGTGATTTTTGTCTCGCCAGAAGGAGAAATGATTCTGATGCAAAGTGATTGGAATTTGAAGTCACTAATAATCAAGCTGAATATGAAGCCTGCATCTTTGGTTTGGAAGCACTCAAGAATGTGGGGGCAGAGGAGGTTACAGTATACGTAGACTTGATGCTGGTAATAAAATAAATCTCTAATAAATAGGAAGTGAGAGAATATAGGCTGAGACTATACTGGGACTACTCGACCATAATTTTGTTATCTTTCACCCAATACAGATTCATGCACTTACCGCTGAAAGAGAATCAGATGGCAAATGCCTTGGCTACTCTAGTTTTAATAT
Source organism: Mallotus nudiflorus (assembly GCA_947683625.1). Lineage (NCBI taxonomy): Eukaryota > Viridiplantae > Streptophyta > Magnoliopsida > Malpighiales > Euphorbiaceae > Mallotus > Mallotus nudiflorus. The sequence goes on from CANTUR010000228.1 coordinate 1,288,662, forward strand.
GGGAAGGAGGAAAGCAGGCAAAAATTAAAGCCCTTATTCTAGTAAAGTCCTAGACTGCCTGCTATGAAGAAATCAAAATAATGTTGATCAACCTTGCAGAAAAGCCTTAGTTTCATGATCTGTAGCAATATCTCGAGATAGCACAATTTCCTGATGATGTCGATAGAAAATAAAGAATGTCACTGAGGATGCTATCTCGACAATTCATCAGTCATGATGGGATTTGATACAAGAGGATGCCAACTGGAGTGCATTTAAGATGTATTGATAAGGATGAGGAACGAAAAATTGTGGAAGTAGTTCACGAGGGTGTATGTGGACTGCATATGAATGGAATAGTCATTGTTAAGAAAATAACTCATTAATGGTACTTCTGGCTAATTATGGAGGCATAATGTGTGAAATATGTAAAGAAATGCATAATTGCCAAGTGTATAGTTATATGAGCCATTTACCTTCTATGGAACTTCAAGGATTGACCTCTCCTTAGCCTTTTGCAGTTTAGGAAATTGATATCATTAAAGAGATAAGGCCAAAGGCATCTAACGGTCATCGCTATATTATAGTAGCAATTGACTACTTCTTTAACTGGGTTAAAGCATAATCATTCATGACTATTAAGGAAAAATAGATGGTGAGGTTCATAGAAAAGAATATAATCTATAAATTTAGGTTGCCTTACCACATCATCACTAATGGTGTTCAGTTCAGGGCAGAAATAGCCATTTTGTTAGAGGAATATAAGATTAAACATCATAGATCATCTCTTTACAGACCATAGGCGAATGGAGCAATAAAAATAACAAACAAGAATGTGAAGAGGATCCTAGCCAAGATACTAGAGAACTATAAGGATTGGGCAAGCTACCTATAGTTCGCATTATAAGGATATAGGACCACTGCCAGAACATCAATGAAAGCTACTTCGTATTCTGTAGCGTATGGGTGTGAAGCTGTATTGCCAATTGAGGTCGAGATTAAGTCATTAAAGGTTCTTTTAGAATCCAAAATTCCTCAGTATCAATGGGTCGAAAGCCCATTAGCACAATTGACTCTGCTAAATGAAAAGAGAATGAAAGTCATGTATCACTCTCAATTGCATCAAAAAAGGATAGCCTGAGCTTATAAAAAAATATTAAGCTAGGCAAAATCAAAGAGGGTGACTTGTTATTAAAGCTCACTGGGCCCATTATGACTGATCCACAGGGAAAGTTTAAGCTAAACTGGGAAGGTCTGTATCAAGTAAAGAAGCTATTTTCCAAGGGCACTGCTATTCTATGTGATTTAGAAGGAAACGAGTTCAGAGAGCCCATTAACCTAGATAACCTCAAGAAATACTTTCTGTAAAGTCTCGCTAGGTGGAAAACCTCAAAAGAGATTGCCTAAGCAAAAGTTAGACATAGAAAACTAAAAAAAATAAAAAGTCCTGCTAGATTGAAAACCTGAAAGGGTAGTTTAGGCAAAAATAAAGGACATATAAAAGGAGAGAAAGAGAAAAAAATAGTTAGTTGGAAATCTTATAAGGGCAAGCCAATTAACTATAGAAGATCTGTAAGATACAAGATGTATAGTCACTTTATTGTTATTGAACGTTGCATTAAATGCTTATTACACACTTTTTAACTAGAAAAGAAATTCCATCTAACAAAAAGCAAACAAAGACTGCATTTCATAAACTAATTATGCTTGCTTTTCTTTTAAACACTTTGAGCACTCGATGCCTGTAATGCCCTTGTTCTTTTATTTTTTTATAAATTCATCCTTCTTTGTCTGCTGCAACTAGATCCATGCCTTATACTGGTCATTAGTGGACTGATCTCCATTGTAGTCAATGAACCTCTGAATGATTCTTTGAGGCTAAGTAGTGACCAGGTTATCCAGAAAGTTATGAGAAAGGGGCCCTGGCTCAAATTCATGCATTGGCTCCACAATCAGTTATTTCTGCCTATATAGTCTGCAAAGCCAAGTAGGATTATAAATAGTGGAAAAATGGAGACCGACTAGTGGAACGCAATAGGTATAGGATTAAATGATTAAATGCTGTAACCTCTACCATGGGCACATCCCCTAAATCAGAATGTTAGGAAATGTAGACAATTAGCTTTGAATATCCTCTGAAAGGGTAAAGTCTCCTGGTATGATAGTGTTTGGCTTTATAATGTGCAATGTCTCTAGGAGGTTCAAACAACCTTAGCTTTTCATAAAACCATGCATGTGGGAAGAATGAATAGGTAAAAATGACAAGAAGTAATAAGTGTAAAGAGAAAAGAAGCTTACCTCCAACAGAAGGGGACTCCCTGATAATCGCCTAGTTTCAGAGAAGTGATCAAGCCCAATAATGGTCTCTGCCAGGATAAGAGGGAAAGGATTGAGGCCCACTTCCACTTGATCTAAAATGTGAAGAACCTTTAGGTCAGAGTTGCCAGAAGGGAAAACTAATAGAAATTGAGCATATAGGTAAAGAGCAATCATCTGAGGCTAGTAAAACTCATTGTTATCTACAGTCACAATAACTTTGAGAAAAGAGCTCATCAGAACCTCATTACCAAAGATATAGTGAAGAGAAGACTGAGGAAAAAAGTTGAATAGCCTAGCCATTTGGTATTGGATGGAGTGCAGATCTAGGGTTTTAATATAAGGAATCGTAATCTGATAAGTAGAATCCATCTAAGAACCTAAGATAGCTTAGAATTCCTCTACCAAGGCGCATAACTCTATTATGTTAAATCGAAAAACATGTTTTTGAGGATTCTAGAATTGAGCAAGGACATGGAGAAATGGGAAATTAATTTTCCTAGCATGTAAAGATCGAAAATGAACAGATGAAATGGCTCCAATCTAACCTATAATCCATTATCCAAGTTTTTCAAGATTGGCTATAGCTATTTTAAGCTTATTTCCATCATATTAAGAGGTTGGGATGCTGTCTAGAGAGAGAGAATAAAAAGAATTTGCGTGAATGGAAGATTAGGGATTTTGAAGAAAAGCTAAGGATTTAAGTAGCTGTAGACTGATCCTGTAGAGGTGATCACCTCTATAATTAGGCAACTCCTCCAAGTGTTAAAGTGATTCTCTGTCACCCCTTCACAAAGAGGTGATGCCTCTCTAATAGTAGAGGGTATTGCTACAAAATGATTGTATTGTACATGTAGGATTTAGTTATCAGAGAAGGGGATTTTGTATATAAATATTTTTTGTTAATTGATCCAAAGGGGGATTCAAAATGAAATTGAGAGTTATAACATTCAACCAGTGTAAAATATAAAAATATGAAAATGAGAGGTTAATTCAAAAAGTAACAGATCAATAGTGCAAAGTAGCAAAAGTGTTTCCAATCAAAATGATCCTATACTAGCAAGCTTCTACGGTATCCCTTTACTTATCATTTCCAGGCTCATCAGCTCCCTTATTGGTAGGGTCATTTGCAGGATCATCAGTAGGATTAGCCTCTTTATCATCACTCGTGTCAACCTCCTCCTCCTTATCCTCAATCTTGAGAGCAACAAGTTGACACTCAAAAGCTATAATCTTGGCCTAACTAGCCTTATCTCAGTCCTATCAAGATGAAATAAGAGGTAGGAAATCATAAGAGCATGCATATATATAGAAATAAGGCATAGTTGTTACCTTCCATTGCTGTGTCCTGATGGGCCTCAATCACCCTATACATATACTTTCCCTGATCTTGAGGTATCTATGCAATTAATATATTGTTAAAATTAATCATGAGTTAAATCAAATTTGAGAATAGGACTTCAAAAGAAGGGAACTCACATGTGTAGTGGCCTCCAGGAAGAACTCTGGTTCCAAGCTCCTGTCTAGCATTAAAAACTTATGATAGAGCTTACTTGAAGGCACCCAGTAGCAGTTCAATAAGTCAAGAGTGGTAAGAAGCCTAACAACTATCATCTTAGACCTAGAACTAGAAGGCTCCCTGGCAGAAGGCACACTAGAGGAGGTACCCTGATCACTAGGCACAATGTCAGGATGATGATGAGGCCTCTCATGTGCAGTGGGCTTGGGACAAGGGGTTGGTGCCATAGTTGGCAAATTAAGTCAAGAAATAGTATCCACAAGCATAAATGTGAAATAATAAGTTTAATAAAATTGCATGCTTGCTTGAGGTATAGGTAGTGGCACCCTCTGTAGGGGATAAGCTCATGCAAAATCCATATATCAAGACTCCTCTCGCAATAATTCACAGTGTCATCTCCCTCCAGAGACTGATCAAGCTTATCTTCCTCTAAGTCATGTGCCTAGAAAATATATCGGGGAGGAGCGAGGAAAGGTCGTCTCACTTGAGTGCCCAACTGCCACTAGTGTACCCTCTTGCTGAGGTACCCAACTCTGCAGTCAGGTCCTCAGAGTAGTACCCTCCTTTTGGATAGTGGAATTGAGTGTACTATAGCCTGAGACCATCTAGCCTGGGGACCCTACAAATCCAGGAATAGCTATGAAAATAAGTTGGTAAGTGAATGAATTTGATTAACAAATCTATTACTAATTATAATTATGTTTGCAGGTATCTACCTTATCATATGTGAGAGTGTTCAGTTGCTTGCGATGAATATGTACACTAGAAACTAGCCTCCTTTAAGTGCAACTAGAGCCCTATCTTGCCATAGTAGGAAAAAGAGTGTCATGAACACTAGTAATCCTTATAATTAGATCCAGCTCTAGAGCCCAATCCTACAAGAGAAAGTAAGAACTGTTAACAAATCATGATAATAGTATTTGAGATTGAACCTAATAGTAGAAAGTAAGAACTATTAACAAATCATGATAATAGTATTTGAGATGGAACCTAACAATAGAAAGTAAAAACTATTAACAAATCATGATAATAGTATTTGAGATGGATCCTAACAGTAGAAAGTAAGAACTGTTAACAAATCATGATAATAGGCTAGAGCATAGCTTCCCCAGTCGTATGAAGCCACTATAAACCATAAAACCTCTTGGGTCCATGCACCAACTCATCCATACTCCTATACATATAGGCTAAAGCATAGCTTACTTAGTCATATGAAGCCACTAGGTCCAGATCTCTCAGGGGCATTAAAAAACTCAAGTCTATAGAACTAGCAATGTTCGCAAAGAGAGTGGTGCCCAACAAGTAAAGTAGGAATGTGTGCACTACCTGATCAATCTGATGAGGTGTAGTAGCTACCTTAACTCTAGCACGGGTATAGAAGCTCTTGATGGAATCGAGCTTCATTGTGTATGTCCCCTTTATATCTAGGATCATGGCAAGCAGATGCTCAATAAAAGTAAGATGATTTCAAGATAGGTAATGGAGACTCACATTAAGAGGAACAAAATCCCTTGTGCAAGCAATACTAGTGATAGTAGCAAAAACAATTGGATCAAATGTAAACTTCCTAAAAGGAAGGTGGAATGTGTGAGTAGTGTCAGACCATCTCTCTATTAGAGCATGTAAATATTGGTAGTCTACACGCCCTTGCTGTGCCAGACATGCGAGAATGAAATAAGAAAATTTTGTATCATGGATACAAGTCTTCATCGCATCTATGAGCTCATTATACTAAATGCGGGCACTGCTGAAGTTCTTGACACCCTTGAGGGCGTGGGCATCAAACTACAGGAACAAAATAGGGAGTTGAATTACTGTTTTATGTGAATGAAGTCAGTTTTTATTCAGAATTCTATTAATGAGGTGAACACCCTATTAAAGAGGCATTGCCTTTTAGCTAAAAGCCTATCGCCTTTCTATAAGTGCCTCAGGGCAAAGATGCGACCGCCTCTTTGTGATGAAGTGATTCCCTAATAAAAAAGGCAACCGTCTTATCGAAGAGGCGACGCCTCTTTGTGTTGGTAATCTGATATAATGATTCAATTTTTATAATTTCATCCAATTAAATCAAATTTCTTTTGGTTAAAGTGATAAACATGCATCTATGAATAGTAACTCGATGTTATTTAATACTATTTACAGTAAAAAATTAAGAAATTGGATACTAACCTCTCATGTAGCCAATTTGCAGATATAGGATCTCCATGTTTGTGAAAAGGAGGATCTTGTCTTCAATGTTGAGACTGAAATTGTGCACAAGATGCACTACAAGTGCTACTAGGTCCCATGCTAAAAGTGAAAGGGTAAAAGAGGAAGATGTGTCAAAAAGAAAAAAAAGAAAGAAAGAGGGCCTATTAGATGAAAGGAAAACAAGTTGGCCCACCATAATATATTCCCTAGTGGAGCAAAAAAAAAAGATGAAAATTTTTTATCTCACTTCTCAGGTGTACCCTAAAATCAATGTTGGGGAATTAAAGATATTCTAATCAAAGCATCAACAGTAAGAAGTGACTGGTCAAGTAATGAATTCTCAAAGTTCACATCATAAGAAGGAATGTTTGGTTGAGTTTAAATCCTTGAAGTGCATTGTAGACGGTGGGGTTTAGCACGCGTCCAAGATTTTAGCAACCACAATACTATTTGAGCTCAAGGCTCTAGAGAACACACTAACCACTATCACAAAGACATGGTGTGAAGATGAGGAGTTGCCACCCAGGGTAATAACTAGGACATATAGAAAAGGTGGTACTCGATTCCCTAAAAGAAAACTAGCACCATAACCAGGAGATTCTGGATACAGAATACCAACTTTTTTTAGTCTCATGTTCTTTTAGAATTACTTTATGAATTACTATATTATCCTCTATTTACATGCAATTTTATATAAACCCTTATTCTAGCAATTAATTCCAAGGCAAACAAGCCATGAAAATACAAGTAAATAATGCATTCATTCAAACATATAATCCCTAAGTTAGTCTAATCTAAATTAATTTCAATTAAATGAGCTAAATCTATATGTTTTAATAAATGAGCCTAAAGGGCCTAATTCCTTTTAATTTTAATTAAATGAACCTAAGTCTATTTATTTTAATTATAAAAATGGGCCTAAATCTACAAATTATGGAGTATTTAAATTAGTGGGTCTAATTCTACATGTTTTAATAATAAAATGATCTTAAATCTACAAGTTACAAAAAAGGCTTAAATTAAGTGGACTAAGTCTAATTAATTAAATTAAATTAGGTGGGCTTAAGTTTAAACATTTTAATTAATTAAACCTAAAAAAACCTAAATTTACTTAAGTGGATTAGAATTTAATATGAGCTTAAGCCCAAAACATATAAAAATAAATAAACAAGCCCAAAAACAAATAAAATATATAAAAACAATTAAATTAAAAATCAAACAACCAATTAATTATTCCTTCTAAAAAAACCCTAATTTTCATTAACATGTAATCCTAAATTAATCTACTTCCTCCATTGATTTTAATTAATTACCCAATTGAAACCCTAATTTTACTAATCAATTAATTAAAATAAATAAACAACCACACACAATTTCACTATTCCCACTATTGGGGCTACTACAATAATCTATTGAAAATAATAATAAAAATAATTAATACAACCCCAAAAACATAAATTAAATAAATAAATTAAATAAAAAATAAAAACTAAATTTACAAGGTTTTATCCATAGCATCCCATGGACTTCACATGAGTTTAGTCCTCTATAATCATCATAAAAAAATAAAAATTATGATTAGTGAATAAATTATAACAAAAAAAAATTAAAAATCAATAAAATCAAAAAAAGAATAAATAAATCAAATAAAATAAGATAAGGAGAAGATAATGCTTATGGATGATTTTAATAGGGTGCTCCTCAAATTTTGTAAAATCATTGTTCTTGATAGGTTTTCGAATATTGTTCTTTAAAAATTCTCTAAAGATCTTCAATTAATCAATTAAGCAAAAGAATTTTTTTGTAGAGAATAAGATGCTCTTTTCCTCTATTTTCTTCTCTTTTTCCCTTTCTTTCTTTTTCTTTTCTCTTTTTTTCTTTCCTTTTTTTTTTTCTCTTTCTCCCTTTTTCTTTTCTTTTCTTCCATTCTCCTCTCCTTCTTTTCCTCCTGCCTCTCTCTCCCATTTTCAGAAGCCAAAACACTCTTCATATAGTGAGACATCCCTCAAACCCTACTTATAGATTGATTCCTAAAAGACTTCTATTTTCTTAAAAACATTATCAAAAATAATTTTAAGAGAATTTTAGACCAATTAGGACTTAGGAAAAGACTTTTATTTTCTAGAAAATTCGAGAACCCGGTGAAAGAAGTCTAATTCTGATCGGAATTGTGTAATTCTGAGCGAAGTTACATAATTTTGATCGGAATTATGTAATTCCAATAGGAATTACATAATTCCAACTATTTTTTTAATTACAAAAAGGTCCTTGAAAGAATTTAAGTTTTGCAATTAGGTCCTTAAAAAGCATTACAATTTAGTCTATGAAAACATTAAATCCTTTCTTTGAAAAGTGAAATCAGACCTCTAAAGTTTCAAAGTTCAAGTATTGAAGACTTATTCATGACATTTTCATCATTTGAGTCTTTTGTCACATCTATAACTTATTATCCCGAAATTGGGTGTCTGCATGCATCCTCCTTCTAATAAGCGTCTGATTAGGTTTGAATCCCCAAAGTGCACATCATAAAAAGCATTTAGTCAGGTTTGAATCCCTAAAATATGCATTACAGGGAATGTCTGGTCAAGTTTGAATACCTGAAGTGCATGTAGTAGGACGTGTCTGGTTGGATTTGAATCCCCGTAGTGCATCTTCCTTTACTGAGTGACTTCTTGAGCCAGGAAAACTTGGAAATCATACAAAACTATAATGAGTAATTGATCGAGCTAAGAAAACCTGAGGAACATGGTTACAATTTCATTTGTCTTCTATTAAGTGACTTCTCAATAAAAAAAACTTGGGAATCATGCAAAACTATAATGAGTAACTAATCGGCCTAAGAAAACCTAAGAAATACGATTACATTTTCATCTATCTTTTACTAAGTGACTTCTCGAGCTAGGAAAACTTGGGAATCACATAAAACTATAATGAGTAACTAATCAAGCCAGGAAAACCTAAGGAACACAGTTACATTTTTATCTGTTTTCTACTGAGTGACTTCTTAAGCCAGAAAAACTTTGAAATCATGCAAACTATAATGAGTGGCTGATCGAGCTAAGAAAACCCTAGGATCATAGTCACATTTTCATCTTTTATTACTAAGTGATTTCTCGAGCTAGGAAAACTTAGGAATCACGCAAAACTATAATGAGTGGCTGATTGAGCCAGAAAAACCTGAGGATCACGGTCACATTTTGAGTTAAAGTTTGACCTTTTGGGTTTAAATTCCTAAGGCTGACAGCCCGAGTGAAGCTTGAAGGTCAGGTATGTCATTCTTGCTCTTTAATGCTTTTGTGTCTATGTTGCTTTTTAAAAAAATTAATTTTCAAAAATTTAGTTTTTTAAAAAACTAAAGGGGTAAATTGTTGACATTTTCAATTTGATCAGCGCACAATAAAAGCCTGATGATGAGAAAGTATAAGTTTTGAATGCTAAGGAAGCCCGAAACCTCTTTAAAATAGACTCAAAAGCCTTAACACCAAATTTGTGCCCCAAATAATAAATTTAAGCCCAAAATTATGCCTTTAAGCCCAAGCCCATTACCTTTTAGCCCAAAGGCCTAGACCTAACTTGGGTAAAGAGGCAATCACCTTAATAAAGAGGTGTCACCTTTTCATCCTAGGCATCGGTGAGGCGACGCCTCATCAAAGAGGCGGTGCCTCTTCAAAGAGGTGGCGTCTCTTCATAGCCACCCTCTGTAGCATTAAATGCCATTAATGGCAGCAGTTGAAGCCTAGTTGCCTATGATTTTGGGCATTTTTAGACGTAAAAGAAAGAAAAAAAGGCAAAAAAAAAGAGAAAAAAAAGCATGAGGAATGATGAAAAGGATGGAAAGAGGGTGAGAGTGAGTTTATTAAAAATTGAAAAGGCAAATGGGAAGAGGCTTAAAAGGAAGAGTATGGGCAAAGGAGAAAGGGGTTGGGCTTTTGGTCTCTAAAAAAATAGAGAGAAGAAAAAGAGAAGAAAAGAAGAGAAGAAGAAGAAGAAAAAAAAAAGGGATTTTGGAGCTAAAAGACTTGATTTTCTTGAGAAGGAAGAGGATTCTTTTGCATTCAAACCAACAAACCAAGCTCTAAGGGCTTAGTTAGAAGTATTAACTCGTCCAAACCAGTGAGAATTCCCATCTTCAAGCTTTAAGTTTTTCATTTCAATAAAAGCTTTTGATTTATTACTCTCTTACTTGTTTTCTTAGATGTTATTGTTTGTTTAAGGTCACATAAAAGTATGAATATGTGAAACATTGAGTATTGGTTGTTGATCTTTGTGTATTTGTATCAGTACTTTCTTGTATGTGAAGCATGATTACATGAAATACTGAATATTGATAGTTAATCTTTGTATATTTGTGTTTGTTTCTTATTTATTTGCATGAGTATTGAAATTTTTAGGATTTAAAAAATGTAGTTTGTCTCTATCCCTGTTGAAGAGGTGATGTCTCTTTATAGAGACATCGCCCCTTCATGATAAGGCGATAAGAACATCGCCTCCTGGTCAAGAGGCGACGCCTCTTTGAAGAGGTGCCGCCGCCTTATCAGAATTTGTCACGACCCAAAACAAGGGGGCCATGACCGGCGCTAAGGAACGAGAATTCTTTCGAATTTGGAACTCGTAACAAGCTTAAAAATAAAAGCATGCAATAAAATAAAATAAATAAAATATTATTCAGCGAAAATTAAATCTCAAATAATAAAATAAATTCTCAACTTCCTTTGATAACATAAAATCACATCATATATATCATAAATAAAATATTTTAATACAATCTTCAAAGAAACACTCTGAAGTAAAATCCTCATACATGTATAAATACAAAAACAAGTCTCGACAAAGTCAAATACAACTACTACTGCAGTGTCTAGAGTACAAAGTAAAACTCAAGTAAGCGATTTACATAATAAAGTCGGAGCAGAAGAAATCTGACGTACAGGTCTACTGCTGAGGTCTGAAGATAAGGACTCTCCTGTAAAAACATCAACGGAGGGGAGTCAGACCTCACTGAGTGAATTATTATAATATACATACACACATAGCTAAATGTCAAATGCAGACACTCAAAAGTATATATAATAAATATATATACAGGCAAATACCCACAGATGTAAAGAAAATCATTTTAATATTGAAAATCATCAATTTATGAAGGATCATATAGAACCCTAAATGGTCGCAACCTCAATACCAATAGAAAGTACTCTAGCCATATAGGCTCACTTAATTCCAAGTAAATTCACTTAATTCATATGGACAGTAGACTGGCCCCGAGACACTAAGTCAACCGAGCTCCAACAGTCTGACTGTCAGTGTGATTGCCCCGAGACACTTGGTCAACCGAGCTCCAGCAATCACACTCTCAATCACAACAACCTTAATCAAATCAATCAATCATAATTACCACAACTAATTTTCACTTAACTTTAATCAATCGCACCGGTACGTACACGGTCCTAGTATTGCCCACTATAAAGCACGTTCTATCGATATCCTTCATTTATATTAAAACATACATTCAAAAAAATAAATGATGCATAATGACATTTAATATAAACAAATAAAACCATATATATACCGGAAATATACCTAAAATAAACTAAGTATATTTCAGGTATATATATGTATAATCAACTCAAATAAATAATTGAATATATTAAATTAACCCAATAATATATTTGAAAATAAGCTACATTTAATTAAAAAGGAAAACATGCATTTATTTCATAATATACCGAAAATATACTAAAAGTATATCTAAAATATACTTAAACATTCAATAGGCAATTATGAAAATTTATATTTAAAACATAGAATTCTAAAACATGCAACCTAAGTAATGCATATATATTATAATAACTCACAGTTTTGCGCTCCTCGAAACGGGTCTAACGGGCCTGGTCCACTAGACCTCGCTCTCTACGTAACTAACAATAAAAACGATCACGAATCAGAACAAATCTAACTTAAACTTCTAGAGACTCGATTTAGAATTCTAAACACAAATAAAGAATGGGAATTTGACCGAATGTCACGTTTTATGAGAATTCTATAGAAAATTCGACAGATTCTCATCTGTAAAGCGGACATCTCTCTACTTAAAAAGTAGAGCCAGTCCTGCAAGAAAATACACTTCGAGTACAAAATATTCTCACAACCCTCGGTCGGGATTTCAAACTGCAAATTCCACCGACCGAGGTCCACAATTCATAACAAAATACATAAAATATAATAAAATTCCATAAATACCAAAAATGCCCTTTAAGTATCAAAATATAGCAAATTTAAATATTCAAACATTAAAAGTAATTATTTTTACCGATAATCACTTAAAACCCTAATATTAATATAATCTTAATAAAATTGATATTTTTTGATAAATTCACATATATTAATAAAAATTTATTTTATAAATCCAAATTACTTCATTAGTCCAAAAACATATTAAAAATTACTAAAAACCTATTTGTTTACAAAAATAGTATATTATATATAATTTGAAAATAATTTTTGAAAAATAGTATTAATTAGTTTAAATTAGTAAATAATTTGTAAAAATCATTTTCATACCTCAAATAATTATTAAAACCAATTAAATTTAATATTTAACTAAAATTATCACCAAATTACCAAAATACCCATAGTATATAAAAATTCACATAAAATGCTAATAATATTCAAAAATTCAATAAAAATTATATAAATACTCAAAAATTATTTTCTCAACATATTATTCACTAAAATCAACAAATATACTTAATTAACCAATAATTACTAGCAAAATATATCTTTAACCTAAATTTTCAAAATTGACATAAACTAAATATAATTATAAAAATTACACAAAAATTATAAATTAAATTCTGAAATTAATATTAACCACTAAAAACACCAAAAATCATAATTTCATAATTTTTTTAATTAATTTACGAAAATAATAAAATAATCAAAAATTCACAAAAATCAAAATAAATTCCAAAAATTATAAAAAACAATCCAAAAAGTAGATTAAGCTAAGGGGAACAACATTTGTGAAGGCACTTTTCATGAATCACAAGGAATGAAGTTCAAAAAAAATTGAAAAGCATAAATGGCTGAGAATGGAAATAAGATCAAAACCCTACCAAAACGTGTTTGCAAGCTACAAGAAGCTTAGAATCATCCTCTATGGAGTTTTAGGAGTCCAAAGGCACCAGAATCAACAATTTTGGTGGCCGAAATTGACTTGAACGGAGGAGGGAGTGATTTTCAGCCAAAAATGGTTTTCCAAGCTTTATCGGTGCCGGAGATGGTGATTGGAGGCAGCAGAGCTGCTGGAGGAGGACATGGACATCTGGGAGGCACACCGACGGTAGTTGGTCGGAGTTGTAGTGGTGTGGGTGATGGTGAGAGTGAAGATCGGGAAGAAGAATGAGAGAATAGGTTTTGATATTTGTATATATATATATTAATATAACTTTATATTATAATATTTAATAAACTTTAATATATAATTCCACAAAAACACACACCACACAATTATTATATATATATATACACACACATATATATAACACATACATAAAATAACACTAACCCTAATGTATATATGTGTATATATATATATGAATAAGATCACAATAAATAACCATGCAAAAATAATGTATTTAATAATAATAATAATGATTATGATAAAAATAAACATAATTTTAAAATAAAATAACCTTAGTACTTAAATATAATGTAAATAAATCCCTAAAATAATAGGATTTAAAATAATTATTTACGTAGAAAATTTTTTAATTAAACGTAAAAGTAATAATGTTTATTCACAAAATAGTCAATAACCGAATAAAATTTTAAAATTATTAATACTGCATATCCTATTTTATATTAAAATAATTTAAAAACTCGGGTTATAACAAAATCTGTGTGAATTCTATCTTGCTTTTCCATGCTTGTTTTGTACTTTCGGCATGATTTCCATGTTTAATTTGTTATATTTCCTTATTTTATGCATGATTATTGTGTTGTTTGGTATTATTTTTAATGTTATATTATTGTGTTATTTTATGGACTATTTTGTGAATTTATTTCTATTTATTTTGTGAATATTATTTGTTAATGATTTGTAGATATTATTATTGTTTGTGAGATAAAACTAACTCGTATTTATTGTAGGAATTATTTGGTGATTTTTTATCACTAGATGATTACTTTATTAATCAATTCTTGAGAGTTTTGATTTGTATAATTAATTAGTTTATTTTTGGTTTATGTACGGTTTATTTTCAGTATCTTTTACGTTTATTTACACCAAAAGTTATAATCCTTAATCCCTCTCCCATTTTATTTGTAATGAATTGTTGTAAATTATTATTATTTATTTTTTTGTGATTGAACGTCGGGATATAAGCATAAAATGGGACTAATGTGCAAACTTGGAATAAAATCTAAAATTGGAAACCAATCACGATTAGCATGTTAATAAGGAAATAATTTAATAATCAAAGGTAATAAAATATGAAACTCACATGGAGGCCAACCGCAAGGTTGGGTGGGCATTCCAAAAGCCCATACCCAGTTTCTGAACCCAACCTCTAATGACGGCTTCTAGGAACCTCCGTGGAAACCAATTGCTATATAGTGTATCTCGACTTTTATTCAGGTAGCGACTCCATCTCCATTTTGGGCCTCATGTCCATTATGTATTTCCTAGTGAAACTTGAGCTCATACAACGTCGTGGTTGCCAATACTTAGGCATGCGATTAACCCCGCCGCCTACACATAGCCATAACCAAAATTTGAAATAGATCTATATCTTATATCAATTTCCCATGTAAATCAGAAGAATGTTTAAGCTTTCACCCAAAGGACACATAAATTCATCAACTAAATAGAAGAAGAACATAGGAATTACCAACACAAACAGATATGAAATGAATGATATAATGTGTTTGTGTTCTAAAAAAAGAGAGAGTTTAAAGTAAAGAGACTAAAAGTAATCAAATTGATTACATAGAGAGACGATTAACAGAGATAAGTGAGTGATTAAGGGTTAGGGTTTCATTTAGTTTGCTAGATAAAAGTCAGGAGTGAGTGTAATCTGTAGATAAGCAATGATTTAAGGTTAGTGTTAGGGTTAAGGTTAGGGTTAGGTTTAAAGAGGAGATGAAGAAGACAGAGGAGAGGAGTTGAAGAGGCAGAGGCGCTGGGAGAAAGAAGAGAAATGAGAGGAAGGGGTAGGTTTTTTCAATTTATAGTCTCACCCCTTCCTCAAACAACGTCGTGCAATGTGTGTGTGTGTATATATATATATATATATAACAAATATTGAAAATTCGGTCAGTTTTGGTGAATATTACATCACCTCAACTTGAAAATCAAAAATCGATTCCTTAATCGAACTGCCTTAGCCATATTTTCGAAAATCAAACCGTGTCCTAAATTCAGATCGGGTCAATTAGGAAATTTGGGCACGGTCAAGTATTGCTCAGCCCTAGACATATCAATCAGATGTATCTTGCCTATTTTAAGCTAACAGTGTGCTTAGTCAGTTCAAACAGGATCCACTTTTTTCCAGCTCACATGCCATTTTTTTAGCTCATCTCTACTATTGTCCACTTAAAAAAGGGTAAAGATAACTAAAAAAAGTAGACCCCATTTGGGCTGACTAAGTACACAATTAGTTTATAATAAGTTGGATATACTTAATTGATTATTTTTTAAAAGTTTAAACACTCATATAAAAAATATATAAAAATTCAGACTCTAAATTTGTAATTTTTTCTATATTTTTTGACATTTTTTTGAAAGTGGAAGTAGTGATACTTGATACCTGTTGCTACATAATGAGTTGCATAAGATAAAGATTATTTTATTTATTTATTTTTTCTTGGACGAAACTGGCCCATGATACAAGGAACAATTTCATTTTTGGTTAAATTTTTTCGTATTTTTACAACTCGCTTTTAGGTTTTTCATTTCCTTACATTAAGTTTATTATTTTTTTTTCATTTATGTGGATATGTTTTATTTTTGATAAAAATTAAAAAACAAAAGACTTGCAAAAGAATGATTTCTTTTTTTTTTTTTTTGAATAAATAATTTTTGTTCATTAAAATAATCTCAATTATATTATGAATGTGAATGAACAATATATTACTTGTGAATGAACAATATATTGCTTGTGAATGAATAATATATTGTTTGTGAAAGAATAGTCCTCAAATAGTGAAAAGAAAATCTCTATATAAATGGATTGAAATTCATTAATGAGGAAGTTAAGAAAAAGAAAAAGAATAGATTACTCTCCAAATTCTTTCAATATTATTGTTCACCAAATTCTCTCAAAACTCTCTCTAAATTCTCTTAATATTATTCTACTATAAAATATTTTTCTTCTAATTTAATACTACTAAATTCAAATTTAGTTCTATAACAAAATAAGCAATTTAATTCTTATTTCACAACATGTTATCAGCACGAAAAGCTCTCGATCAAAACAACAAGGTACATATTTCTTAATATTTAATATTTATGAATATATTATTTGATTATATATTATCATAGATGGCTATGCCTCCTACTAATTTATATATATTCATATTTATATTTATTTCTTCAATCTAACTTTATATTAATTGTTATTTTTATTTTGTTTTACTAACTACACCATTGATGCAAATATTGCTAGAAATGGTTCTAACCTTATGGATGGCTATACCTCCTACCAATTTATATTTATGCATATTTATTTTTTTATTATTTATGTTAATGGAAGGCTATACCCCATTTTATATTAATGGATGGTTTTGCCCCATATTTATACATATCATTATGTTAACTCGTTTACTATAAATAATCATATCAATATTATTTATTAATTTTACTTTATATAATTTATTTCTCAATATATTATATTAAAAAAAAAATTCTAACGGCTATATATTACCAATGGTAATATAACGGTAACAAACAGCTATATTTTTCATTATAAATATACCAGCTACAAATTTTATTTATTCACACAAATTCATATATATTCTCTCTCTTTACTCTAAATTGTAAACATGATTTGGTATATTTATATTTGTGTTTTGATCATGACTACTATAATAGTTTTAGGAATAATTCATATGGAAGATGATTTTCTATTTGATATAATTTTAAGAATTATTGTATCATTTTTTGTACTGCTATTATTTCTTGCAATATTCATTCATGATATAATTAATTAGTAAATTTTGATTATGTTTGATTTTTTTAGTAGTCATCAAATTTATGAATTCTAATTGAGTTATATTCTTTTTTTTAGTTATCATAATGATAAATCTAGCAAAACTTGAGTTCGTTGCTCTTGACATCACGGGAAAAAATTATATGTCTTGGATTCTAGATTTAGAAATGCATCTTCAATCAATAGGGTTAATTGATACCATAAAAGAAAATAATAATACCTCATTGCAAGATAAGGCCAAGTCTATAATTTTTCTCCGTCATCATCTTGATGAAGGATTAAAATGTGAATATTTGACTGTCAAAGATCCAAGTGTTCTTTGGAAGGATCTAAAAGACAGATATGATCATCAAAGAGATGTAATACTACCAGTAGTCACTGATGAATGTAGAGCTTTACGCTTTCAAGATTTCAAAAAAGTGAGTGACTATAATTCTGCAATGTTCAGAATAGTATCATAATTAAAATTTTGTGAACAGACAGTCATAGACGAGGATATGCTGGAGAAAAATTACTCCACATTTCATTTATCAAATGTTACACTGCAACAATAATATAGGATGCAGAGATTTAAAACATATTCTGAACTGATTTCATGCCTACTGGTAGCTGAGAAAAATAATGAACTCTTGATGAAAAATCATCAGGCCTGTCCCACTAGCTCATTAGCATTTCCAGAAGCAAATGCTATAAATTATTCCAGATATAAAAATTACAATAGCCATGGACGTGGGAGAGGTAGAGATCGTGGACGTGGAAGAGGTCAATTCTTTGGCCGTGGTCATGAAAATAAATATAATAATACTCCACAACAAACTCAGACTCAACCTCAAAAGAAGTTAAAATCAATCATCAGTGGTGTTCAAGAAAGGCCCCAACATAAGTCTGAAACTGTGTGTTTCAGATGTGGTAGTAAAGGACACTAGTCACAAGTTTATCGTACACCACCACATTTTTGTCAACTTTATAAAGCATCATTGAAAGGCAAAGAAAAGGAAATAAACTTCAATGAGCATCATACTCCTGTTAATGATACAACTCATCTAGATGTTTCTGATTTTACTGATGATTTTACTGACAATAGAAATTGAGAGATCTATAATTTTAAATGTATTGTTATTACCTATTTTATTCTGAAGAATATGTTATTGTTATATATGTTATTTTCAAATTAAATAAACTGTCCTACTTTACAATTATTTTATGTTTTTACATTAATTGATTAATTATGTGTTTATTTATTTTGAAGTTTAATATGGATTGTACTCAATATAAAGACAGTATTGGAGATCTCTGCATACCAGATAGTGGTACTACACATACTATCTTGAAAAATAGAGATTATTTCTCTGAAATAAAGCCTACAAAGGCAGTTGTAAAAATAATATTAGGTCCTGTAGATCTGATTGAAGGAATTGGCAAAGCTAAATTTATGTTATCAAATGGAACACAGTTTATAATTGATGAAGCTTTGTTTTCACTAAAATCAATAAGAAATTTATTGAGTTTTGATGACATATATCGAAATGGGTATGATACCTAATCCATTACTATAAATGGTAACAAATATTTAAATATAGTTTCCTATGAATCAGGAAAAATACAAGTATTGGAAAGACTGCCAAAACTCCCTATTGGATTGCATTACACGTATATACATGTAATTGAATCACATATGGCAGTAAAAGAAAAATCTTATAATCCTTCAATAATAAATTTATGGCATGACAGATTAGGTCATCTTGGATCAGTAATGATGCGAAGGATAATTGAGAATTCACATGGGCATCCATTGAAGGGGCAAAGAATTCCTCAATCAAATGAAATGTCATGTATAGCTTGTTCTCTCGAAAAATTAATCTTGAGACCTTCACCATCTAAAATTCAGAATGAATCACCTATGTTTCTTGAAAGAATTCAAGGTGATATATGTGGGCCAATTCACCCACCATGTGGACCATTTAGATATTTTATGGTATTAATTGACGCATCTAGTAGATGGTCACATGTTTGTCTATTGCCAACTCATAATGTTGCATTTGCAAGGTTGCTTGCTGAAATTATTAAATTACGAGCACAATTCCCTGATTATACAATCAAGAGGGTAAAACTTGATAATGCTGATGAATTTACATCTCAAGCATTCAATGATTATTGTATGTCTACTGGGATCATTGTTGAGCATCCTGTTGCCCATATACATACTTAAAATGGTTTAGTTGAATCATTGATTAAACGCCTTCAGCTTATTGCTAGACCATTAATAATGAGAATAAAGCTTCCCATTTCAGTTTGGGGTCATGCAATCCTATATGCTGCTTCATTAATTCGCATCAAACCTAGTGCATATCATAAATACTCCCCACTACAATTGGCATTTGGTCAAGAGCCAAATATTTTCCATCTCAGAATTTTTGGTTGTGCAATATATGTACCCATTGTGCCACCTCAGTGCACAAAAATGGGTCCTCAATGAAGATTAGGAATTTATATTGGGTTTGAAACACCCTCGATTATTAGATATCTTGAACCTTTAACTAGTGATGTTTTTACAACACGTTTTGCTGATTGCCAATTTAATGAGGTTGTTTTCCCAACATTAGGAAAAGGGGAGAAATAAGGGAAAAGGGATATTTCATGGAATGAACCATCATTATTGCATCTGGATCCTCACACAAAATAATATGAATTAGAAGTGCAAAAGATTGTGCACTTACAAGCAATTGCAAATCAATTGCTAGATGCATTTACTAATACAAAAAGAGTGACTAAATCATATATACCAGCAGCCAATGCTCCTACTCATATTGAAATTCCAAAAATAAAACTTGAGAGTAAAGACACTCATGAGTCTAAAACACGCCAGAAGCGTGGAAGACCAATTGGTTCTAAGGATAAAAATCCTCGAAAGAGAAAGGGAGTAGATAATCATATTGATAACGAGAAAAATATCCCTGAAGAAATAGAAAATAAAGAAAGTCATGAAACATTTTCATATACTGTTGCATGTGAAATCATAAATGACAAAGATGATCCTGAACCAAAATCAGTCATGGAATGTCAAAATAGGCATGATTGGATAAAATGGAAAGATGTTATATAGGATAAATTGGACTCACTAAACAAGCGAAATGTTTTTGGGCCAATTATTCCTATGCGTAAAACTGTGAAACCTGTAGGATACAAGTGGGTCTTTGTACGAAAGAGAAATGAGAAAAATAAAATGATAAGGTACAAAGCTAGACTTGTAGCTCAAGATTTTTCATAAAGGTCGAGAATTGATTATGATGAAACGTATTCTCCTATTATAGATGCAATTACGTTCAGGTATCTGATTAGCCTAGTAGTTTCTAAGAAATTAGAAATGCGTCTTATGGATATTGTGACTACTTATTTGTATGGATCACTTGATAGTGACATTTATATGAAAATCCTTGAAGGATTTAAAATGCCTGAAGCATTAAGTACAAAACCCAAAGAAATGTATTCGATCAAGCTCCAGAGATCTTTATATGGGTTAAAATAGTCTAGGCGCATGTGGTATAATCGTTTAAGCGATTATTTGATTAATAAAGGATATGTGATTAATATTATCTGCCCATGCATTTTTATTAAGAAAACAATATCCGGATTTGTGATTATAGTTGTATATGTTGATGATTTGAATATCATTGGAACAGAAAATGAGATCCATGAAGCAACAGTATACTTAAAGGAAGAATTTGAAATGAAAGATCTTGGAAAAACCAAATATTGCCTTGGTTTACAAATTGAGCAAATGCACAATGGGATATTCGTGCATCAATCAAATTACACAGAAAATATCTTGAAATGCTTTAATATGGATAAAGCAAATCCTTTAAGTACTCCAATGGTCGTTAGATCACTCAATATTGAGACTGATCCATTTCGACCCTGTGAAGAAAATGAAGAAATTCTTAGTCTTGAATTTCAATATCTCAATGCCATTGGAGCTCTAATGTATCTTGCTAATTGTACTAGACCTGACATTTCTTTTGCAGTCAATTTATTAGCAAGGTTCAGTTCAGCTCTAACAAAAAGGTATTGGAAAGGAGTCAAACATATACTTCGATACCTTCGAGGAAATGTTGATTTGAGTTTATTTTATTCTAACAATTCAAAACAAGAATTGATTAGTTATGCAGATGCAGGGCATTTATCTGATCGTCATAAAGCGAAATCTCAAACATGCTATGTGTTCATAAATAATGGAACTGCAATTTCTTGGCGTTCCCAGAAACAAACGCTTGTCACTACTTCCTCAAATCATTCTGAAATTATTGCACTACATGAAGCAAGTAGAGAGTGTGTGTGGCTTAGATCAATGACACATCATATTGAAGAATCTTGTAGTTTTCCAGTCAACAAAAGTCCAACAATTTTATATGAAGATAATGCAGCATGCATTGCACAATTAAGGGAAGGATATATCAAAAGTGATAGAACCAAACATATATGTGATAACCCTGGTTTTAAATTATTTTATTAAATATTGAGATATGCAGTGTTAATAAAGTTTAAAAATTATATTTAATTATTTCACTAAATTATGATTTATTATCATTATTTTAAGTTTAATTGAATTTTCTACGTAAATATATTAATTTGGATTTATTATTTTGGACGTTTAAAATTCTATTATGTATGTTTATTATTTTTGAATTCTATCATTTTAATAATGTTAATTTAGTGCATGGTTATTTTAATATTATTATTTTTAAACACTAATATTATTTTCTTAGTTGACATGATTTTGAGCATTTTTAATATTGTGAGTACCTCATTATTATTTTATTCTATTAATTTACTTTGTTAATATTTATTAATTTTGATAGTGATATTTTATTAATGTTATTTTGAGTGTTATTTTATATTATATTCTATTGTGTGTATTATTATTAATATTGTGTGAGATTAAGTATGTGTGTGTGTGTGTGTGTGTGTGTATATATATATATATATATATATATATATATATATATACATACTCAATTATTTAGAAGAGAAAGAAAGAAAATTTGCAGAGCTTCCTTCTCCCCCTCCGCGCGTCACTGCCCGACCTCCCCTGTCGGTGTGCTTCTCGCCGGACTGCTTCTCCCCACCACCACCATCTCCACCTTCCTCTAGACGCCGGCAACCACTGGAGAGGGCTGTTGAAGCCGTGGGACAGCAGCATCAGCTGCAGCAGCTCCTCCTCGCACGAAGGTCGCCTACAACAGTAGCCCTCTGTCGCGATGCCAACTCTGCCACCACCTCCATTTGCTGTCACCGGACATGGTAGTAGCTCCAGCATCCTTCAGTTGTTGATTTTCTTGCTTGGTAAGTATGGGTTAGTGTTAGGAAAGGGTAGTTGTTAGGTGGTTGTTTTTGGTAGTTTTTAGGTTGATTTTGAGTTTAGTTAATTTACATATTATATATTTAATTATTCAGTATTTAGTTTAATTATTTGGTTAACTTTGAGTTGATCCAAGTTGTTTTGGTTAATTTTTTTTATTATTTTATATTTAATTATTAATTATTAAAACTTTTGTTAATTAAGTATTTTAATTATAAATTTGGTTAAATTATTGATGCTATATATTTTTGGTAATTATAATATTGAGAAATTAATTTTTGAGAATTATTATATAATTTTCAGAAATATTTATAGTTTGTGTAAATTTTGAAGTATTGAATTAAATGAGTATTTTGGATGAATTTAAAGGTTAATTGTGTGTTTGAGTTGATATTAAAATGTTATTTATTTATAAAATAATTTTTATGAATTTATATAATTTTATGGAATTTTATATAGGTTATGTGTATTTTGGGATTAATAGATTAAACATATATTTTTATAGAAATTATTGGTTAATTAGGTGTATTTATTGATTTTAGTGAATAATATGTTGAAGAAATAATTTTTGAGTAATTACATAATTTTTATTTAATTTTTGAATATTATTATTACTTTATGAGTATTTTTGTATATTAGGGGCATTTTGGTAATTTGGTAGTGATTTTGGCTAAATATTAAATTTAATTGATTTTAATGCTATTTGAAGTATAAAAATGATTTTTACAAATTAATTACTATTTTTAACTAATTAATACTATTTTTTAAAAATTATTTTCAAATTATATATGATATATTATTTTTGTAAATAAATGGGTTTTTAGTAACTTTTAGTATGTCTATGGATTAATTAAGTAATTTGGATTTAGAAAATGAATTTTATTAATATTGCTGTATTTTTCGAGAAATATCGATTTTTACTTATATTATATTATCATTAGGATTTTTAAGTAATTACAGGTAAAATAATTATTTTTCATGTTTTTAATGCTTAAATTGCCAAATTTTGATATTTAAAGGGTATTTTTGATATTTTTTGAATTTATATATATTTTATTGTATCTTGTGGTGAATTGTGGACCTCGGTCGAAAAAAATTGTAGTTTGGGATCTTGACCGAGGAATTGGGAGAATGTTATATTCGAAGTGTGTTTTCTTTGCAGGACCGGCTCTACTCTTTGAGTAGAGAGATGTCTGTTTTACAGGGGAGGTTCTGTTGGATTTTTGGTAGAATTCTCGTAAAACATGACGTCCGGTCAAATTCCTATTCTAATTCTATGTCTAAAATTCTAGATCGAGTCTTTAGAATTTCCGTTAAATTTATTCTGATTTCATATTGTCATTTGTTTGTTTAGTTGCACCGAGACCGAGGCCTAACGGATCAGGCCTGCCGAGTTTGTCTCGTGAAGCGCTAACATGTGAGTTATTATACTATATATATATGCACTGCATATAGCGTACATTATTTAGAATTTTTCATTTTCATTGTATGTTTTAAAAATGATTTAAATTATAATATTTTTGGTATATCTAGGGTTGCATTTATATATATATATATGCATATTAAATAATTATACATGTTAGTTTGATATATGCACATTAAACAATTAGGTTTAGGTTTAACACATTTGAGTAATATACACATGTTTTAAAATGTACACTTAGACATAATTATTTTATTAAATGATTAGTATACTTTAGGTATAGTTTTAGTAGATTTTAGGTTTATTCTTAAATAATTGCATGTTAAATTATAAACCTACACTTAAATTATTTTTAAGTTTATTTTTGGTATATTTTTTATTTATTTCCGAATAAATAAATGTTTTATTATTAAATTAAACCTAGCACATTAGTGGTATATTTAGGGTTTATTTTTGATATATGCATGCTAGATAATTAGGTTTATTTTTAGTATATTTGTGAATATATGTTAAACACAAACACGTATTTAAATGAATATTTATACATAAATGTTTTATTAAATGATTTGTGTACTTAGGGTATATCTTTTGCATATTTAAGTATATTTTAAAAAAAAATGCATGTTATATTATTGTTATACATTTAAGTTGTTTTTAACAATATTAATGATTTATCTTTAGTTTATGTCATATTTTATTTGACACATATATATATATATACCTGAAATATACTGGGTATATTTTAGGTATATTTTTGGTATATATATATATATGGTTGGTTTTACTATTATGAATATTGTTCTACATTAATTATTTTTCGAATGAATGATTTATTCGAAGTGAAGGATATCAATAGAACGTGCTTCCTAGTGGGCAGCACTAGGACCGTATAAGTACCTGTACGATAGATAAGGATTGAGTGAGAGTTAAAATTGGGTGATTATAATTGATTTAATTGATTTGACTAAGATTAATGGTATGTTAGATAGTGTGATTGCGGGGCCAATCACACTGACAGTCAGACTGCTAGAGCTCGGTTGACTTAGTGTCTCGGGGCCAGTCTACTGTCCATAGTGGAATGAATCTATTGGGTCGATTGAGATGTGAGGTGATAGATAGTGTGATTACTGGAGCTCGGTTGACCAAGTGTCTCGGGGCCAATCACACTGACAGTCAGACTGCTGGAGCTCGATCGACTTAGTGTCTCGGGGCCAGTCTGCTGTCCAAATTGGAATAAGTGTTCTATTTGGAATCAAATGAGCCTGCATGGCTAGAGTGATGATGGGGTTGTTGAGGTTGTTATTATTAGGGTTCTATGGATCCTTCATGAATTTAATTAAACGTTTTCTACATGTAGTATATTTATAAAAGCAGAGTTTGGCATTCGTGTGAAATGTGTGTGTGTGTATATATATATATATATATATATATATATATATATATATATATATATATATATATATATATATATATGTATATATATATATAAGAATGCCTGATTGTATGGTTTAGTTTGCATGTATATATAGTATAATAATTCACTCAGTGAGGTCTGACCCCCCTCAATTATTTTTTTTCAGGAGATCCCATATCGTCAGACCTTAGTTGTAGAGTTCCTCGCCAGTGTTCTTTAGTCCCGGCTATTTTATGCAAATGTATATTCTGAACTTTGATTTGTATTCTAGAAACTGCAGTAGTAGTGTTATTATATTAGAAGTGTATTATTTTGTTTGGATATTAAATACTCTGAGAATTTGTATTTGAACATTGTACGAATATGTATACATTTATGAAAGGATTTGGAGAATTTATTTTATATATTGATTCGAAAAATTTTAATTATATCGTACTTTTTATTTATTTATTGTATGATTTTATTTTCTTAGGCTTGCTACGGGTTCCGGATTCGAAAGAATTCCCGTTCCCTAGCGCCGGTCATGACTCCTAGTTTGGGTCGTGACAATATACCTCCAAGATTCTTTTCATACACTCAAGAGCTAATAAAAGACAATCATATAGATATCAAATATATTCAGTCTAGCAAGAATTTAGCTGATCTTTTCACAAAGGCGCTTTCAACTACAATCTTTAGAAAGCACGTTCACAATATTGGAATGTTATATCTGCATACTATGTGAAGGACGATTATACATATCAACTTGAAGGGGAGAAAATCATGCACTGTACTCTTTTTTCTTAAGCTAAAGTTTTTTCCACTGGATTTTATTTAGCAAGATTTTAACGAGGCAGTTGCAAAATATTATTTTTCAAGGGGGAGTATTATGAATGTGAATGAACAATATATTGCTTGTGAATGAACAATATATTGCTTGTGAAAGAATAGTCATCAAATAGTGAAAAGAAAATCTCTATATAAAGAGATTGAAATTCATTAATGAGAAAGTTAAGAAGAAGAAAAAGAATAAATTACTCTCCAAATTCTTTCAATATTATAGTTCACCAAATTCTCTCAAAACTCTCTCTAAATTCTCTTACATATCATTCTACTATAAAATATTTTTCTTCTAATTAAATACTACTAAATTCAAGTTTAGTTCTATAATAAAATAAGTAATTCAATTCTTATTTCACAACAAATTAAACTAAATTGACCCATCGATAGGCATATCTTCGAAGAGGGAGGTTTCAATGAATCTTAAATTTTCCAAAATCATGGCGACATAGTAAGGGCAAAATGGCGTCACAAAACGCCAAATCCAATAGGTCCCCGCACCTGCATCCTCCCCCCAAGTCCCAGACCAAAGGAACACAGCTCACCACTCCCAATCGAACCACGTAATTATGTTATCATACACTCGCCACGCGCACTTCTTTCCCTCTCGTTATAACAATTTTTCAATCTTCCGCTTTACTCGCCGCCCTCATACGCTCGTTGTCTTAACAAAAACTCCTCCTCGTCCTCCTATTTTCTTTATTCCTTCGCGCAACCAAACCTTCCAAGCAAGAACGGCTGCAGCTCATTTCTCTCGTCGCTTTTTCTCACGGTCAACAATGGGCTCCCTCTCTGCTCTAAACGGTCCTCTGAACTATCCAATTGCTCGCCGCGACGAGTCCGTCATCGAAGACTACCACGGCGTTAAGGTTGCTGATCCTTATAGATGGTAACGGGATTGAATTTTGAACTTATTGTTTCGGTTTTAATTTTAAGAGCAATGTGTTTGATGTTGATTTTTGATAAGGCTGGAAGATCCTGACGCTGAGGAAGTCAAAGAGTTTGTTCAACAGCAAGTGAAATTGACAGAAAGCGTGCTGAAGCAATGCGACGTACGAGACAAGCTTCGCGAGAAAATCACGAAGCTATTTGATCATCCGCGATACAACGCTCCTTTTAAACGAGGCGATAAGTATTTCTATTTCCATAATACGGGACTTCAAGCTCAAGACGTTCTCTACGTGCAGGTGATTGTCAATTAATTTCAATTTAATAGAGTTGCTGCTTTTTCTTTTATCTTCATTTAAGTTGTTGTAATGTGGTACAGGATAGTTTGGATGGAGAAGCAGAGGTTTTACTTGATCCTAATACGCTCAGTGAGGACGGAACGCTGTCGTTGAACACGCTTTCTGTCAGCGAGGATGCTAAGTATTTGGCTTATGCGCTTAGTACAAGTGGGAGTGATTGGGTGAAAATTAAAGTTATGCATGTTGCGGATAAGAGAGTGGAAGCTGACACTTTATCTTGGGTGAGTTCTGTTATAATTGTTGTTGAGAAGAGACATTTGTTCTGTTTTGATGATCATGGGCTTATTTGCAGATGCACATTTGTTGTTACAGGTTAAGTTTTCTGGTATTAGTTGGACGCATGATAGTAAAGGGTTCTTTTATAGCCGTTACCCAGCTCCCAAGTATGTGGTCATCATGCCTTTGGAATTTGAAGTAAATATCTTTATTTACTTCAAATGGAAAATTTGAGCATTGAACATTGTTTTTTTCCTTTTTTTGCAGAGAGGGAGAAAATATAGATGCTGGGACAGAGACTAATTCTAATCTTTATCATGAAGTATACTATCATTTCTTGGGTACAGATCAATCTGAAGATATATTATGCTGGAAAGATACTGAAAACCCTAAGTATTTGTTTGGTGCTAGTGTAATGGATGACGGGAAGGTATATATTTTTTTATGCCTTTGCCGAACACAGTGGTTGTCATTGTTGCTGCTCAGTTTATTTTTGTTGATGTGATAATTTCACTATGATGATGGATATTCAAGACTTCAGTTTGATGATTGAGCTCTCATTTTATCCTTCTCATAAATCATTTTAAGGCTTCACCTTCATGTCTTAATTGCAGCATCCTATCATTAAATGATAGGGAATCTATTTTCTTGAACTTTTGCATCAGTTTTATGCTTAATCATGAGCTTCTAGTTTTAATTCAAATGTATTCTCTTTTATTCTTTCTTTTGTTGCGTACAAACTTTCTGAGCTAGAGATTTAAGGAGGCTTGAACTGAGCCTTGAGGCATGAGTAGATGCTATATTCTTGATGAGGGAGCTCATCGTTTGAACTTTTTCTTTGCTTATCTGCAAAAACCTTTTGAGGAGCATGGCTGAGCTAATTAAGTGGTTGAGCTATTTGAGTGGTTGAGCTATTTGTTTAATTAAGTCCTTATGCATCTGTATATATTGCTAGGGTTCATGCATGCCTACATGAGATTTTTGTATTATAAAATTTTATTTCAAGCACGTATTTAGTTAATCTTTGATGCATGCCAGGGAGTGGATAATGTATGTCTCTTAATTCTATCATTCTGAATTATTTTTGCTTGTTATTGTGCAGTACCTTCTCCTTTTTATTGATGAGAGCTGTGATCCTGTCAACAAAGTCTACTACTGCGATATGTCTGCATTTCCCGAAGGTCTTGAAGGTTTCAGAGGGAAAAAAAACCTTCTGCCATTTACTAAGCTTATTGATGACTTTGCTGGACAGTATATTGCCATTGCCAATGATGAAACCGTTTTCAGTTTTTTGACTAACAAAGATGCCCCTAAATATAAAGTAGTCCGTGTAGACTTGAATGAGCCAACTATTTGGTCAGATGTCATCCCAGAAGCTGAAAAAGATGTCCTAGAATCAGCATCTGCTGTAAATGGTGATCAAATAATTTTGAGTTACTTGAGTGACGTGAAGTATGTTCTACAAGTGAGGGATCTGAAAACAGGATCCTTACTGCATCAATTGCCAATTGACATTGGCACAGTTAATGGGATATCTGCACGGCGAAAGGATAGTACAATATTTATAGGATTTACTAGTTTTCTTACCCCTGGTATCATATATCAATGCAATTTAGACTCTCAAGTTCCAGAGATGAAGATATTTCGTGAAATTAGTGTACCAGGATTTGATCGCACAGAGTTCCATGTAGATCAGGTGATTATTGTCCTTGTTTACATTTTTGTGGCATTAGCTTCACAATGGTTTCATGTCATCTTCCTATCCTATCTAGTTCTCGTTATTGAATTTGTTGAAGACCTCCTTTCTGCAAAGTAATTTGAAGATGGGTGGTTTCTCCTGTGTGCGTGGCTCTGTCTCTGTCAGTGCTGGTATGCCCCTGCACGCCTTACTAATTTTGCTTGTTTCATTGTTTCCAGGTTTTTGTTCCTAGCAAGGATGGTACCAAGATCCCAATGTTTATTGTGGCCAAGAAGAACATAAAACTGGACGGGTCACACCCATGTTTGTTATATGGATATGGTGGATTTAACATTAGTCTGACACCATATTTCAATGTTAGTCGTATTATACTCACAAAGCATTTAGGTGCTATTTTTTGTGTTGCAAACATTCGTGGTGGTGGAGAGTATGGCGAGGAGTGGCATAAAGCGGGCTCACTTGCAAAAAAGCAAAATTGCTTTGATGACTTCATTTCTGCTGCTGAATATCTTGTATCTACTGGTTATACCCAGCCAAGTAAGTTGTGCATTGAAGGTGGAAGCAATGGTGGGCTTCTTACTGGGGCTTCAATCAATCAGGTGAATTATTGATTTTTTGCCTGCTTGCACTTTAGTTCCCTCTTTTAGTTTGTTCACGATGTTTTCTATGCAGAGACCGGATCTTTTTGGTTGTGCTTTAGCTCATGTTGGTGTTATGGACATGCTGCGATTTCACAAGTTTACGATAGGTAGGTTGACATTTTTTGAGATGTGTTAGCCATTTCTTATGCATCATGTTCTGATTAGTCTTTGTTCCGTAGGTCATGCGTGGACTTCTGATTATGGCTGTTCAGACAAGGAGGAGGAGTTCCATTGGCTAATTAAGTGGGTGAAACTTGGTGCAAGAAGTCATCATTTCTTATTAGTCAATTTCCATGTTTTTTAGTTCAGATGATTAGTGTTCTAAAATCCAAGTCTAGCACCTAAATTTGTTTGATTTGATCCCATATTGTTACAATCCTCCTGGAAAATCACAATGCAAGACGTGCTGATTCATCATTAAGAATCTGAATCCAAGCCGTTATGATTGCCAACCTTTTTTAAATTACATCTCGCAGGTTTGACTAGTTTGCAACTGTCACATATCTCTAATCTAATACATCCACAAAATCTAACTAGGCATAAGAGTCTGTTATGCCTGAGATTTTGAAACCTGATTGGGGCACTGATACAACCTTTAGGAACAAGGGATGTTCATTGGAAATTTTCTGAGACATTTATCTTATCTGCTTGTTTTCCTTTGTCAGGTACTCTCCACTGCATAATGTGCAAAGACCATGGGAACAAAATAGTGATCAACCTTGTCAGTATCCCTCCACGATGCTACTTACTGCTGATCATGATGATCGAGTTGTGCCATTACACTCACTGAAGTTATTGGCGGTTAGTCCTAAAGATCACGATGTATTATTTGATTCTACATATTTATCATCATAGCCAACTGATGGGTGCTTTATTTGTTTTTAATATTGCTAAAAACTATCATTTCATGTGTTGATTCTAGCATTCAATAGATCAATTATTAGCATCACTAAGGCTTTAATTTTTCTGGATTACTCGTCATTTGGGTGCACACTGAGATCTATTAACATTGTCTATTACTCTCATAAAATGTTTTGCACTTTCTCCAGACCATGCAGCATGTTTTGTGCACGAGCCTGGAGAATAGCCCTCAAACCAATCCAATAATAGGTCGCATCGAATGTAAGGCTGGACATGGAGCTGGGCGTCCAACACAGAAAATGGTAATGGTTAAATAATAATTACTTGAAATTGCAACTCAATTCTAAAGTTTTGCTTCGCTAACTTATTGGCATTTTATCACGTTGTGTAGATTGATGCAGCTGCTGATCGTTATAGCTTCATGGCAAAGGCGCTGGACGCCACTTGGAATGAATAGTCGTTAACTTTAATGTAAACGAGATGGTTTGTCAGTTTTTTTTTTTTTTTTCCTGTTACAGCTGTTACTACCTTTTTTTTCCCTACTCCAAACCAAGTAGAAAGGATTAATTACCATAGTTATTACCCTTTTTTCGGTTCTTAGTGTTTTGTTGGGTAAATTTCAACATGAAAATATAATTACTCCATTCATAGAAATCACCATTTCTTTTCTATTTTTAAAAAATAACTTTTAATTTGTTTAAAACTTAAATCAAATTAATTATAAATTAATTAAATATTTAAATATTAATATATTTTTTAAAATTTATAAATAAAATATATAAATTAATAAAAATACATATTAAATGCTTGAATAAAAATATTTTTCAAAAAAAAAAATTTTTCATGGTAATTTTTTAGAAATTATAATAATATATTTATAAAAAAATATTTCATAATAGATAATTATAATATTAATTTTTAATATATAAAAATAATTATAATGTTAATTTTTATACATGTAAAAAAAAATTCATAAAAAAATTTAGTTGTTAATTATGTTAATTCTCATTCTCATTTCTTAGATAACCAAACACCTTCAAAATTTTATTCCCTTTCCAGTAGGATTATGGAACATGAATCAAGCACCCCTTATAAAAAAAAAAAAAAAAAAGCAAGCTTAGTGACGGAAAGCTGCCATATTAGCTGCCTTGTGTACAATAAATATTAAGTGCAAAAACATCTTTAATCCTCAAAATTGCAGATGGAAGTAAGGGAACAATCCAATTGTTAACCCTTAAAAAGACTCAAATTCACGCCAATTTATTCAGTCAGGAAGGAAGCAATCCATCTTCACTTCAGTAACATCAAGCTGCAGGATCTCTGCTGTGCATCCTAAAATTGATCCAATGCTGCCAACGAAGAAAGTTGGTTCAACATATTTTAAAAGGGAAAAAGAAATAGTTACTACAATTATTCTAACAAAAAAGTGGTGAAAATCTCATAGCCTACAAGCCCAAGCGATCAACTTGTTGCTTCATCAGCATAATCATTCGTCATTAATGTTAATGTGTACGGGTCAAACTATGCCAACTGAATAGTAAAGCTAGCCTATTAATGATATCTACCAAAATAGAAGTAGCAGAACTCATGTAAACAAGTAATGCAAAACTCTGTATGCGCTAGCAGAAGTTGCAATATACAATATTTGTTACCTTGGGTGTGTACGTCCTAGATCTCCATGAATAAATTCTTTGATATAGGTTCCTGCCTGCATTGCAACTACTGTAATGAGTATTTTACATTTCATTAGTGCAAACATCACTCAAGCAGTGACGAAATCAGAGAACCAAGAATTCTGCCTAGTTTGCCCCTACTCCATTATGCGGTACTTTGGCATGTATGTCCATTGGTCTTTCACTTGAATCACTAACATTGCAGTTGCAAATTTATAATTACAGTATGCACAATCAAACCATGAATTTAAATGTTTACATCTCCTAAGTTCATAAGTTCCAATTTAGTGATCAACTAGGATATCATATTAAAAACGCAGCATCTGAATTTATAGTGGTTTTTTCCAAAACAAATAAATAAAAGAAAAAGATGTTACCTGGGTGCATAGATGCAAAAGAAAATACTGACAACTCCCAGAAAGCTTTTCTATTTTCATCCTAGAATATGGAGAAGAAAAAAGAACTCAATTAGACATGCCAACAGATTAAAAACTGGAATAACATAATGTTACATAATTAGAAAAGCTCCAACCAATGTATAATCTTTTCACGTTGTAATGGACTCCGACGGTGAAGCACCCTCACTGGTGTTCTCTGCAAAATTTGCTGCACAAGAATAGAGAAAAAACAAAATTGAGCATTAATACATGATAAAAAATTAATCTTTTGCAAATAAATGCATAACAAAAGTAGCTAAACTTAAAATCTTAAAGCTAAACTTGCTTGATGCAACTTCAAGGAAAATCGTAAGTTTCAGGTTGCATCTTTTGTTAAAACAAATTACCACTAACTGGATAGAAAAAATAAAAGAAAATGAAGACTCACACAAAAAACTCACCATGTCCTTAATGGAAGCAACAAACTGCAAATCTTGATTCTCAAGCGGGCGAGAAATCCACACTAGCGCACAATATTGCTTCTGAAAGAGTGTGCTATAATGTGTTAGTAGAAGGTCTAGTTTTCCTCAGTGCACACACACCAAAAAGGTAGATCAAGAGAAGTGAAAAAAACAAGACCTGTTTTTCTGCTTCCCCTTCATGCATCAGAGTCCACCCCTCATTGGATACCATTTTGAGATTTTTAATGCCAGCCTGCATCAGGAATATGGTTTCTTCACAATTAATTGCAACAGTCAGAAATAGAGAGAAAGACAACCATCAATTTGGTAAGTAACTCACCAATTTTTCATTCATGTTATTAATTTTTGTTTCTATTTCTTGTACAAGAGTCTCCGATGGGACTTGGCGGGCATTTTGTATCTCAACTAGGAAGGGCCTACCAGAACCCAGCATTCGTACCTGGAAAAAGTAATTTAATATATCAAAACATGATTCACAGAACTAAAGTGCACAGTCGAGGGAGTAGATTTTCAGTACATCAATATCCTCTCTACCAGCTGCATGAAACTTGTAACTGTCACCTTGACACATTGGAAGGATGCTGCTACCTATTATCTCCTATATGGAATAACCAGAAACCTGTTAGCTTTTCATTCATCTTTACAGGAGTAGATTTCAATTAGGAAGATAACAATCATCAGTATTAGATAGTACCTCAACAGATGCTTCTCCCATTCTTTCATCATCAATGATCCAACGTGTTTGACTAACATTCCTAGAGAACTGCAAACATGAAGTGCTAACATTTATTGAAAATCACACAAGATAGTGACAAATCAACACAAGTATCTAGTGTTTATGTATGTTCCACAATAGAAGCTCTTGTTTAATATTGGCCTGGTAAAATGGATGAATTGAACTTCTATTTTAAGGCATGGAGTGAGAAAGAAAATTTTAACAAATGCTTCTTTACAAACATCTATATTTAAAAATTTACCATACAACTTAAAAAACAAGGTTCTTCTACAGAGGGTCAGATCATAAATAGAAAAAATCTCTATCACAAGAAAGTGATGATGACAGAAGAAAAGAAAGTTTACAAAGACAAGTAAGGCTGATCCTGCAGCTCTTGTTATTATATCATCCTAAGTAAAAAGAGGTTCCCAGTTGCTTCACGAGTCCATACATGCAAGCTGAACAAGCACAATCCAATCGAAATGGACAAGCAAGTGCGCCATAGTGCAGTTGTGTGTCCCTACTGAAAATTTTCAAAATAGCTATCAGCTTACCTTTAGGTATCTTCCACCAAAATAGATAGGTGTCCTGTAGCAACGAAATAACAGGGTACAGGGCTCATTTACCTGGAAAGGCGTAAAACTCAAACCAAGTAAGAAACATCATCATCAAAGCTAATACACCTTCATTTTTTCAGAATCGAACAAATAAGAAAGCATGAAAATCATGTAGTTCAAATTCAATGTGTTTTAAGTTTGTGGACCATTAAACTAATGACATTTTGGCGACAGAAAACCCCATTCAAGAAAATAGGCTGCACCAGAAACTAGATAGAGAATTACCTTGTCCTTGGGGAAGATGACACACTTGGAAGATTCATGATCTTCCAGAACAGAGAAAGAACTCTTGGAGGAATCAAATCTTTTTTCTTTAGAGAAATCAAAACATCCATTGCTAGCATCCATTAACTTATCATTAACAGACTCCAAAGCAACATTAGCGCCTGCATAAATTGGTTATGTTATATCAACAACCAAAACTTGCTTACTCAGGTGAGTAAAAAACAGTGCTTTCAGAGATGTGTACAGGACATTGCTGCAGGATCATTAACCACAATCGCTCCAAAGCATACAAGGTGTGAACTTAATTATTTAACCACCACAGTCAACTAAAACAAAATGTCAACAAGGAAACAAACATAAGAGCCAAATGACACTAGACTGCCTATGCTCTGCATTTACACCTAAAATAAGATTGCTTAAATATTGATTACAGTACGAGAACTAGTTGTAGGAAAAAAAGGGACAATGAAAGAGTAACTGTGACCTTTCAGCAGGAAAAATAAAATAAAATAAAACAAGCCAACAGCATATCAAATTTACATACTTGTTTTTTTTCTCTTGCAACGTTCACTTTCCTCAACTGAATTTGGAGCCATATCTGAAGGATTTGCTTGGGTGTAGGTCAAACGAATGCGGCAAGAACTTGGACCAGATTTTACATCCTGCAAAGCTTCAGTTTAATGAAGGATTAATTTGAGAATGACTTCACTGCCTTCCACTCGCAAGCAGAGACTAATAAATTTAATGGCTCCATTAACTTTAATAAATAAATGCTGTTACTGAATTTGTAGGTCTCATCTTGTGGGGCATCTCCCTTTGTGTTCAGTCAGATGGTGGTAAATGTAAAAGTAATCACTAAAAGAGTAACCATATTAGAATGCCAATTTAGAATTACTTACCAACAACTTCTCGAGAGGATTGACTATTGCACACTTTAATGCATCCTTTATCAAAATGCATTTAGAAAGACTTTCTTGGAACCACAGCTCTGATCTGTATTTCCTTTCCATATACAATCTACAAAATGCATTAAATGGACAACTACCATTAGTATTTAGCTGTGTTGATTTCAGAATTTATAACAAGAGAAAAGCCTACAAAAGGAAGGAAACACAGATCAATTACTTAGGAATACAAATAATTATAATCAAGCCAATGACTATCAAGATTTTCTCAGGCACTATAAACAACAGAGTTAAGAGCTTCTGCCATAACTTCATTTTCAAATTGCCTTTTTTACCACAGAAATTAATAAAACATAAAGTTTGGTTTTAAGTCAAAATAAAGTTTGGTTTAACTCACCCAAGTATTTCTCACAAAAATAAGAAGGAGATTGAAAATATATACATACATATGATAAATGTACACAAAAGTTCAAATGAAAAAAGAAGAACCTTAAAATATTTGACATATCAAATATAAATAAACAGCTCCAGAATTTGACAAAGCAAATATTATTAGACAGTTCCAGAATCACTGAACAGGGTTGAAAAACCTTACCGAACAATATGATCATTTTCCTGGATAATAGATGGAATAGAGACTTCTAGGGAAAAGCCATCAATCTGATGGCCTTCTAGTTTTATCACTTCAGCAATTGATAAAGATAAGCTAACAGCATTGTCTTTTTTAACTAGCACTCCTTTATCATCACAATAAATAAACTGCAAGATTCCCAAACAAATGCTGCATAATTCTTGCTCAACTTCTGATTCTTTACACGTAGAAGGATCGTTCAAAGGCTCTCCAAGCATATTACGAATCCCTGATGCTACCCACGGAGAGCTAAAGAAAACATGTCCTTGGACTCCAAGTAGCCGAAAGATGCATCTCATGCATACCTAACACACAAAACTGCATAATTTAGGATCTTATTAGGGACACTCACACAGAGCTATTAGACTATTAGTAAACCCTAGTTTTACACATTGGCTATATTTTCTCGGCAACCAAACAACCAGTAAGCGAGTCCAATCAATGAATTAATGGTTGCACAATTAGATTATTTACTCAGCTTCTTAAAAGAATGGAAGTTAAATTAACGGAACTCAGAAACGAAAGCAAAACCCTAAGGAGTACGGTGCAGAGATCCATTAGTTAAGTTCACGAACCCCAGCGGAGAGCAAATCCTTCACGGCATGGGAAGGCAAAGAATGAACAACTTCCTCGACTAGTTTCATGTCCTCGTCGCCGATGGACATTTTTGAATCGCCGGTAGGTGAAGTAGATTGCGCTGCCGCTTCTGCAGTGATAACCTGGGCCGCCTCAGTTTCGCTGGACATTTGAAATTCTTCTATGATCAAGGCAATTGCCGCGGAGTGCATGCACCGAGAACTATTGTAGTGGGATAAGTGGGGAATTTATAGGATGTATACATAGAACACAGTAGCATTTTGTTTTGACGGTACGTAGAAAGATCTCAACCGTTCTGCTTCACTTTTTATTGTTTTGGCCGTGCGATTATATTGGAACACAGTTATTGTGTGTACGTTGTATGATATTTAAGGAAAAAAAAAAAAAAAAAAGCATGACAACAAGCTATTGAGTTCACCTATCTTTTATATTGTGTAGCCTAACATTCAAAATATGTGAAATATGAAGATTGAGGTCGCAAATACCAGTAATTTAAATCAAAGTATTCAGTTCAATAATGTGTGCATATATATTTAAAAATTCTTATAGTTTTATTCACGTAAAATGTCCGAATTTTCTACTTTCTTGATCATAAAAAAGGAATGTGCAATGACCAGTGTTACACCATTATTCATACATTAGGACCTGAATCTGATAAAATCGACAATAAACCCTTTTGCCGCTATTTTAAAAGCATTTTGATCAATATAAGCATAATTTTACAGTCTATCATCAGAAAAAGATGACCCTTGATGGATTCATGTGGAATTATTCTACAACGATGATGTCAAGCGAATGAGGTCCACAAAGCCAGACAGCACTGCTCGGTTTCTCTCTTTTATCTTCGCCTGGTATGTAACCCTGCGGATGACAACATCCATCTCAATATATATGTGAAAGGAACAAGTAAAAATTAGTGCTGAACAAAGACAAGCACAGGTTCAAAGAAATGTAATTCCACCTCAAGCCTTCAATCCACATTTCAGTGATCAAAGTTTCACCCGGGTACACATGTAAAAGGAATCGGCCTGATATGCTTTTAATGATGCTTGCATCTCCTCTACAAATACACTTGATGATTGCCCGAACTGCAAATCCAAGTGTGCACAGCCCATGCAATATTGGTCGCAAGAACCTTTTAAAAGGAAGAAAAATACAAATCAAATATCTTTTTTGGAACATTGCTTAAATGAAACTTTAGATTCATATGGATGTCAAATGAATATGAAAACAAGATACAAAAGTGTATTTTGTTCCCACAACATTAAAAGCATGGCCTACATGTACATCAGAAATGTGATCCTCGGCCATGTAATAGAAATATAAAGGAAATTCATATGGTGCATAACCGGTAGACAATGCACTCTGATTCTCTGAATATCAAATGAATATATATGATACTTATGCTTTAGCTCCTTTCACATGTTTAGGCTACAAACAGCATCCACCCACATAAAAAGTTTTGAGTCTTAATATTGTAGCCATAGCTGTAAAATCACAGCTGCCAAAAGAAGTAGGTATTGATACGTGTACCTACCCTGCAACTTTTGCAATGATAGGATCTGAATGCAGGGGATTATAATCACCGGAGAGCCTGTACAGCAATGCCTACAAAAAAGTGTAAGGCATACCTGACAATAATTATCTATAAACTCATTATGAAATTAGAGTAGGCTCTAACAGACACGCACACACTGAACCTTAGAAAAGTTTGAGAGAATTATGAATATTAATTCAGTGCTGACTATATCATCATTTTCAAAGCTGGAGAGTTATGAGTTATCACTTTAACGCAATTCAAATAGATCTTTAGGATCAGAAATTATGAAGATAGCATCAAAATTTCAGGCAACCATAGATAGAATCATATAATTGGAGTCTGCCAAAATTCATAAACAGTAATCTCTGGAAAAATGCACAAGATATGTAAGTTGATCACCAGACTTGGCAGATGAAAAGCAGTAGCACTAATGCTAGTCTTTACCTCTCTATTTTCATGTACCAAAATTGTACTATGTTCATTGTGAGAATACCATGGAAATTGAAACAAGTAATGGTTCATATTTAATATTAATTTTTCACAATTTTCATTCCTTGCAGAATGGGATCTGTATTGCTTGCCTGAGATGGCTGAATAGAATCTTCATAAACTGCAAATGGTTGACTTTTTGGTATTTTCACAGCTGGAACCTGGTTACTAGGATAATTGGAATATGAATATGGAGAAGTAGAGTTTGAGAAGCCACCAGCACCTCGGAGATAAACAGTTGACCTACAGACAGCAAAAAGAATAATATCTAACAATGAACCGATAACATGGCAGTGGAAGATCAGATGTTTCAAGAATAAACTCACCTGTTCATGCATAATAATTCACCAGACAATTTCTCATAACTTTTTGTTTCAATCTCAACAATAGCTGCTTTACCTGAATTATTTGGGGAAACAATTATCACATTCTCATGAAATAAAAAATTTCTCTGAAGTTCATGAAAGGGATGTCAAAGAGTTGTGAGGGTTTCAATTGATAGTTTTCCTGCCAATGGATACAAACCTTTGTCGTGTAATCCGGCAAGACTAACTTTGTTATGTATCTGAATCAAGAATGAAGTAAATTACAGAACTTAAAATGACCAAATAGAAACTATTGTAAAGTAAAACTTTGAATTTATTTTAGAAAAAAAAATTACCAAGAAATAAAAATAACACTTGAAATTCTTAATTTAGCATGCTTAATGTTATTGCACACTGTGCATTACATGAATGGGCACTTCATCATAGAAGACTTACAGATGCACTTGAAGGAAATGGCTTGTACACTTCTATATATTGTTGTCCATGCAGCAAAAGACGTGGATCATATCTGATTCATCAAAACCAGAAAAAGTTTTCTTACAAATTTATACTATCAATCAGTGCTCAATTGGGAGAACATTAACAAGACATTCAACCAGATAATAGTTAATTTTGGGAAAAACGAATGAGTTCAATGGGCAGTGACAAAATGAAAAAATAAGAAGTAACAATTCATAATCTGAAAATGGGATTACAACTTACTGCAACCCAGGCAAATCTAAACCAGTTGCTAACGAACCAATTGAATATATTGCGGCAAATGTTGGCAAGACCTACAAATTCATAAATATTATGAAGGCGAAATGTAACTTAGTCTAAAATTAAACAAATATATATATATTATAACTCTACTCTTCAACTACCAGGGTCATTTTATAACAAGTGGATGACTACTTCCAACAGCAACACACGATTAACACATAAAAGCCGATGGAATTAAGCAATGAGTACCTTGATATACTTTTGCCCGTTTTCATGATAAACATATTGAAGCTCGTCGGCATCAACAGCATCCCGACCACAAGCTCCAACACCCAAGGCATAAACCACTGCATCCCTATCCAATCAAACAAAAATGGAAAGGCACCATCGGTTTATCATATAAAGAGAGGAAGAAGCAACTCTAAAAAAACCCAGAAAAAATAGAAGCTAAAGCAATTAGAGCAAAAACAAAAGCCAGTGACTTACCTTTCGTTGTAATTGAATGTGGTCTGCACGGATTAAAACAAGATAAGAAGTATTAAGGAAAAATCTGACAAAAAAAAAAAAAGGATTAAGGAAAAATACTAATAGCAAAGTTCTGCTGTTATTGTTAGTTCTAATAGGAAATGAAGGACACCTCAGGGAATTTGTGAGCAAGAACACGATGAGGATCGAATTGCGAACTCTTCGCCATGACTTTTCGACGGTTGAGCCTAGGGTCTGGACTAAAGCTCGCTCCAAATTAACAGCCCCGTAAATAGGGATAATTTTCAGTTGTTTGATAACTCAATACGAAATGCGTTAGCGGGGACCGCTTGTTGTTTTTATCTTTTCTTTTTTTACCACCTATTTACAAATATTTAATTTTTGAACTTTTCTCCCCTTAAATTAGATATCTATACTTTTTATTATTTAAATTAATGGTAGAAATTTTTTTTTTTTTTGTCTATCTATATTTTCTTTATTTATTTACTTTTTCAGTTATGTTTTATATTACAGTAAAGATAGTATTCTCAATATATATATATATATATATATATATATTACAATAAAGATACTTGTATATAGTTTTGAGGTTGTTTTAGACTTTGTATATGTGGAAAAATTCAAAATTTTTAACAAACTGCATCCAGAGTGTATTGACTAGAAGCGCTTTTCGATGTGGCTTATTAGAATTGTCGAAATCAAGAATTCGAACTGATTGAGGATAGCAATTTTTTTTTTTGGTTACAACGGAAGATATTGAGGATAGCAATTTGATTAAACCGAGATGCGACATAGATTGCGTGTAAGCGAGATAGATTTCACAAACCACACTCAACTAAACCACACAAGCCTTAAAATTTTGAACAGGAAACGCCATGTCTCAGATAACATCCAAGATTCACTGGGAGAACAGTAAATCACTTCATTTCCCGAACTAACACAACTGAAGCGCACAAATTAGGAGGAATTCTCGGGGATGAAATTCAACACATAGTAATATCAATGCTGCACTTGAGCATAGCAAATCCCAAGAAAATGAAATATTTTTAACTTTGAGTTACTAATAAAAATCTATTATTATGACTTTTTATTAAGCATTTTGATCAATACAACACAATTTTTACAGTCTATTATTAAAATAAGGTGATGTCAAGCGATTGAGGTCCACAAAACCAGACAGCACTGCTCAGTTTCTCTCTTTTATCTTCGGCTGGTATGCAACCCTGCTGCAGATTATAATATCCATCTCAGTATACAAGTGAAGGGAAGAAGTGAAAATTAGAGCTGAACAAAGACAATCACAGCTTCAAATTCCACCTTAAGCCTTCAATCCACATTTCAGTGATCAAAGTTTCGATAGGGTACACATGTAAAAGAAATCGGCCTGATATGCTTTTAATGATGCTTGCATCTCCTCTACAAATACATTTGATGATTGCCCGAACTGCAAATCCAAGTGTGCATAGCCCATGCAAAATTGGGTGCGAAAACCTTTTAAAGGAAGAAAAAAAACAAATCAAATATCTTTTTTGGAACATAGCTTAAATGAAACTTAAGATTCATACGGATGTCAAATGAATATGAAAACAAGATACACAAGTGTATTTTGTTTCCACAACATGAAAAGCATGGCCTACATGTATATCAGAAATGTGATCCTCGGCCATGTAATAGAAATATAAAAGAAATTCATATGGTGCATAACTGGTAGCCAATGCACTCTGATTCTCTGAATTTCAAATGAATATAAACGATAATAGTAAATGAGTTAACAGATATCATGCTAGTTAATATACCAATAATAGTGATGATTTTAGCACTATTTCTCCTTTAGCTCCTTCACATGTTTAGGCTACAAACATCATCCACCCACATAAAAGTTTGAGTCTTGATATTGTAGCCATAGCTGTAAAATCACAGCTGCCAAAAGTACATATTGATACTTATACCTACCCTGCAACGCTTGCAACCATAGGATCTGAATGCAGGGGATTATAATGACCAGAGATAAAACTGTACAGCAATGCCTACAAAAAAAAAAAAGTGCAAGACATACACGACAATTTTACAAACTCATTATGAAATAAGAGTAAACTCTAACAGAAACACACAACACACACTGGACCTTAGAAAATTTTGAGCTAAGTGTAAGAGAATTATGAATATTAATTCAGTGCTGACAATATCATCATTTTCGAAGCTGAAGATTTATGAGTTATTACTTTAATGCAATTCAAATAGATCTTTAGAAGCACAAAGTTTCG
This sequence comes from Mallotus nudiflorus, assembly GCA_947683625.1. Classification (NCBI taxonomy): domain Eukaryota; kingdom Viridiplantae; phylum Streptophyta; class Magnoliopsida; order Malpighiales; family Euphorbiaceae; genus Mallotus; species Mallotus nudiflorus. The sequence goes on from CANTUR010000228.1 coordinate 1,331,581, forward strand.
CACAACCATAGAAACAATCATATAATTGGCATCTACCAAAATTCATAAATCTTCAAGCAAAAAAAAAAAAAAACCAATATGATAATATCTGGAAAAAATGCACAAGATATGTGAGTTTATCACCAGACTTGACAGATGAAAAGCAGTAGTACTGATGCTTGTCTTTAACTCTCCATCTTCATGTTACCAAAATTGTAATATGTTCATTGTGAGAATAGCATGGAAATTGCAACAAGTAATGGTTCACATTTAATATTAATTTTCACAATTTTCAGTCCTTGCAGCAACAGGATCTGCATTGCTTGACTGAGATGGCTGAATAGATTCTTCAAAAACTGCAAACGGTTGACTTTTTGGTATTTTCACAGCTGGAACCTGGTTGCTAGGATAATTGGAATTGAATATGGAGAAGTAGAGTTTGGGAAGCCACCAGCACCTCGGAGATAAACGGTTGACATACAGACAGAAAACGGAATAATGTCTCTAACATTGAACCAATAACATGGCAGTGGAAGATCAGATGTTTCAAGAATAAACTCACCTGTTCATGCATAATAATTCACCAGACATTTTCTCATAACTTTTTGTTTCAATCTCAACAACAGCTGCTTTACCTGAATTATTTGGGAAAACAATTACCACATTATAATGGTTTCTCTAAAGTAGATGAAAGGGATGTGACGGTTCAATTGATAGTTTCCCTGCTAATATATACAAACCTTTATCGTGTAATCCGGCAAGACTAACTTTGTTATGTATCTGAATCAAGAATGAAGTAAATTACAGAACTTAACAAGACCCTATGAAAACACATACAAAGTAAAACTTTGAATTTATTTTAGAATTAAAAAAAATTGAAATTCTTAATTTAGCATGCTCAATGTTATTGCATGCTGTGCATTATATGAAGGGACACTTCATCAAAGAAGACTTACAGATGCACTTGAAGGAAATGGCTTGTACACTTCTATATATTGTTGTCCACTCAGCAAAAGCCATGGATCATATCTGATTCGTCAAAACCGGAAAGAGTTTTCTTAGTAAACAAAAAATTTTCTCACAAATTTATACAATCAGTCCATGCTCAATTGAAGACATCAACCAGATAATTGTTAATTTTGGGAAAAACGAATGACTTCAATAGGCAGTGACAAAATAAAATAAAAAAATAGAAGTAAGGATTCATAATCTGAAAATGGGATTACAACTTACTGCAACCCGGGCAAATCTAAACCAGTTGCTAAGAAACGAAACGAAAATATTGCAGCAAATGTTGGCAAGACCCACAAATTCATAAATACATATATGAAGGTGAAATGTAATTTCTAGTTTATAATAAGAAAGTTTATAACTCTACTCTTCAACTACCTGGATCATTTTATAACAAGTCAATGATTTCTTCTAACAGCAAAACACGACTAATAGAGATTAATATCCAATTCCACATAAAACCCATAAAATTAAGCAATAAGTACCTTGATATACTGTTGCCCGATTTCATGATAAACATATTTAAGCTCGTCGGCATCAACAGCATCCTGACCACAAGCTCCAACACTCAACGCATAAACTGCTACATCTCTATCCAATCAAACAAAAATGAGAAAGACACAATCGCTTTATCATATACATTTCACCCAAAAAAAAAATATATATATATATATATATATAGCAAATAGAGAAAAACAAAAAGCCAGTTACTTGCCTTTCGTTGTAATCGTATGTTGTCTGCACGGATAAAACAAAAAAAAAATATTAAGGAAAAATAACAATAGCAAAGTTCTGCCGCTGTTGTTTCTTGAATTAGGAAATGAACGATACCTCAGGGAATTTGTGAGTAAGAACACGATCAGGATCGAATTGCGTACTCTTCGCCATGACGTTTCGAAGGTTGAGTCTGGGGTCTGGACTAAGCTCGCTCCAACGCCATCTCCGACCATGCGGCATTTATCCAAAATGCCGCGTGGTAACCGCTCCAACCGATCAGTAAATTTGGCTCCATTTTGAGTTTTTGCTGCCGTGTTTAAACATTGTTTGGACACCGTCGCTGGGTGTAACGTAGCCTAACCGAAAAGGTCGTAATCGGTTCATTTAAAAATTAACAAGTGGAACTCGAGTTTGTTAAATTTTCAAAACTTCAGTTCATGCTCAGCTCGGGCTTATATTTGATGAGTCCGAGCTGAGCTTGTGAACGAGCCAAACTCAACACATTAATATTTATTTCATAATTTAGATTTTATTTATTTAATATTAAATTAATATTATACAATATTTACTTAATATTATATTTGCTTTATAATTAAATTTTTTTTTACTTAATACAAATACTAATTTATTTCAAAACTACAAAATTTATCATCAAATTAAATTTATATTTAATAATATTTATTTACTATTTAATAATTTTATTACAAATATTAATATTTTTACTGAAGTTATTAACTTTAATTGTATTATATTATTTTTATTATGAGTATATAATTTTTATTTCATACTATCATCTAATATTAATATTTAAATTAATATGTTAGTAAATGAGTCTCTTCATGAACCCATTCATGAGTTTATTTACTAGCTGATTCACGAGCCTATTAGTAAACTTAAATAAAGCAAATTTAAGTTAAATTTGACTCATTTAATTTAACAAATAAATTCAAACAGATTTTTTTTTTAGTCAGGCTTCAAATGAATCACAAGTTATTCTGCTCGGTTACACCCCTATCGATATAGTGTTACTAGGGGCAAAACTTTTTTTTTGTTTTTTATCAATAAAACTCTAAATTTTTGCTTTGGGTTAAATTTAGTACAAAATTAAATTATTATTATATTTATAATTTTTAAATATGTTAATCTAAATTTATTTATGTTTAATATTTTTTAAATAATTTAATCTAAATTTCTATATATATATATATATAACCTAGTCAAATTTTTTATTTTAAATAATGTTATTGTAGACGGCGGTTTTAGTTACGCGCCCAAGTATTGACAACCACGACACTATGTGAGTTCGGGGCTTATTAGAGAATACATAGTAGGATTGGGGTCCAAAATGGAGATGGAGTCGTCAACCGGATGAAAGTGATGACACGTTATATAGCAACTGAATTTCACGAAGGTTCCCAGAAAACGTCATCAGAGATCGGGTTCGAAAACTGGGTATGGTCTTTTGGAATATCTACCTAACCTTACGATTGGTCTTCGTGTGTGTTTTGTATTTTATTACCTTTAATTATTAATTTATTTCCTTATTGACATGTAAATCACGATTGATTTCCAATTTTATATTTTATTCCGAGTTTGCATATTAGTTTCATTTCAGGTTTATATTCCCGGTATTCAATCATAGATAAATAAATAAAACAAATAAAATAATTTACAACCATTCATTCCAAATAAAAGGGGAGAGGGATTAAGGATTACAACTTTTTAATGCAAATAAATATAAAAATACTAAAAATAAACCATACATAAATAAAAAATAAACTAATTAATTATATAAATTAATACTCCAAAAAAAGATAAATACGGCGAACATCTAGTGATTAAAAATCACCAAATGGTTACTACAATACATATAAGTTAATTCCATATAATAGTAACAATAATATTTACAAATCATCAACACGTAATATTTACAAAAATAAATGAACATAAGTGTAATATCTCGAGTTTTTTTTAATATTTTTATATTGTATCGGGAGATGCAGTATTAATAATTTTTGTATATATTTATGATATTTTAAGAGTTGTTATTTGTTTAAAACTAATTTTAATTATTTTATATTATTTTAAGTACTTTACATAAAATTTTCCCAGGAATTGTATTTTCGGAAAAATTGACACGTAAATAATTTAATACTATTTATTTTGACTAGTTTTATGAATTTGCATGAACTCATATATAATTTTTAAGTGCTAAAATAAAATGTATTTATGTGTATTTATTTAATTAATTAGAGCTTAATTAATTTCCTTAATTTTATTATTTAATTTTTTTGTATTAATTAATTAATTTTAAGTGTATAAATTATTAAATATAATAAAATATTTGTGTGATGAATATCATTTATGTGTGGGATTATATTATTATAATATATATATATATATATATATACACGTTTTTTTTCAAACAAAAAAAAAATAAAGTTTGTAGAAATTACCAAAATGTCATTGTCTCCTTCATTTTTCTTCCCAAACGGATTCCACCATTTTCAGCCACTTTCAAGCTGGTTTTTTTGTTGTTACTATGCCCCTCAGCCTTCCTCCTCCACCTCCAGCCATTTCCATCACCTAAAGCTCCCATTTCCGACGTTGTTTGATCGGATTTTCATCAAAAAGCCGAAAGTTGCTCCTAACTCCGATCAAGCACTTTCCGGCCACCAAATTTGATGCCGTCAGTCTCTATCTTCTCCTTGAGCTCTGATGAGTGTGATTACAAGCTTTGTTTCACTTGATTTGATCTAGAATTGCTTAGGTTTCAATTTCTTCAAATCAGTCATTTTGGGTTTTGAATTTTCTTTAGCTTCAATTTTATTGATTCATGAAAAATTCCTTCGCAAACTTTGTTCCTAGAAGTTTAATCTACATAATGTAATTTTTTTAGAATTTTCGGAATTTATTTTGATTTTTGTGAATTTTTTATTATTTTATTAATATTTTCTAATTTTCGAAAATTAATTAATTAAATTATTAAATTGTGTTTTATGGTGATTATAGGAGTTGAAATTAATTATAGAAATTTATTTGTAATTTTTTTGAATTTTTATATATTTATTTGGAATTTATTAAGTTTATGTAATTTTGAAAAAATAGGGTTAATTTTGTGTTTAATTGAAATAAATTGGTAAATTGAGTATATTTATTGATATTATTGAATTATATGTTGAGAAAATTAATTTTGAGTAATTATATTATTTTTGGTGAATTTTTGATTAATTTTAGAAATATATATATATAGGGGTATTTTGGTAATTTTACACTAAATTGGATAAAAATATAATTAAATTGGTTTTAATAATTATTTGAGCTATAAAAATGATTTCTGAAAATTTTTAGTATTTTTAACTAATTAAAACTATTTTTCGTAAATTATTTTCAAATTATATATAATATACTATTTTTCTAAATAAATGGGTTTTTATTGATTTTTAGTATGTTTTAGGGTTAAATATGTAATTTGAATTTATAAAATGTATTTTAGTTGATTTTATGAATTTATTGAGAATTTGTTGAATTTTAATAATATTTTATTAAAATTTGGATTTTTATTATAATTATCACTGAAATAATTATTTTCAGTATTTTAAATATCTGATTTACTATATTTTGATTATTCAAGGGTATTTTTGGTATTTATGACATTTAAACGTGTTTAATGTATATTCTGTGAATTGTGAACCTCAGTCGGTAAATTGTAGTTTGGAGTCCGACCGAGAAATTGTGGTTGTGAATTTGGTGTTATTCCGAAGTGTATTTTCTTTGCAGGACCGGCTCTACTCTTTGAGTAGAGAGATGTCCATTTTACAGGGGAGGTTCTGCCAAATTTTTGATAGAATTCTCGTAAAACGTGATGTTTGGTCAAATCCCTATTCTAATTTTGTGTCTAAAATTCTAGATCGAGTATTTAGAATTTCCGTTAAATTTATTCTAATTTTATGTTGTCATTTGTTTGTCTAGCTGCGCCGAGACCGAGGCCTAACGGATCAGACCCGCAAAGTTTATCTCGTGGAACGCTAACATGTGAGTTATTATACTATATATATATGCATTGCATATATGGTGCATTATTTAGAATTTTTCATTTTCATTGTATGTTTTAAAAGTGATTTAAATTATAATATTTTTGGTATATTTAGGGTTGCATTTATATATATATGCATATTAAATAACAATGCATGTTAGTTTGATATATGCACATTAAACAATTAGGTTTAGGTTTAATACATTTGAGTAATATACACATGTTTTAAAATGTACACTTAGACAAAATTATTTTATTAAATGATTAGTATACTTTAGGTATATTTTCAGTAGATTTTAGGTTTATTCTTAAATAATTGTATGTTAAATTATAAACCTACACTTAAATTATTTTTAAGTTTATTTTTGGTATATTTTTTATTTATTTCCAAATAAATACATGTTTTATTATTAAATTAAACCTAACACATTAGTGGTAGATTTAGGGTTTATTTTTGACATATGCATGTTAGATAATTAGGTTTATTTTTAGTATATTTGTGAATATATGTTAAACACAAACACATATTTAAATGAACATTTATATATAAATGTTTTATTAAATGATTTGTGTACTTAGGGCATATCTTTTGTATATTTAAGTATATTTTTAAGAAATGCATGTTATATTATTGTTACTCATTTAAATTGTTTTTAACAATATTAATGATTTATCTTTAGTTTATTTCATATTTTATTTGACATATATATATACCTGAAATATACTGGCTATATTTTAGGTATATTTTTGGTATATATATATGGTTAATTTTATTATTATGAATGTCGTTCCACATTAATTATTTTCAGAATAAATGATTTATTTAAGTGAAGGATATCAATAGAACGTGCTTCCTAATGGGTAGCACTAGGGCCGTGTACGTACCGGTGCGAAAGAATAGGGTTGAGTGAGAGTTAATTTTGGATGATTATAATTGATTTGACTAAGATTAATGGTATGTTAAATAGTGTGATTGCGGGGCCAATCACACTGACAGTCAGACTGCTGGAGCTTGGTTGACTATGTGTCTTGGGGCCAGTCTACTGTCCATAGTGGAATGAATCTATTAGGTTGATTGAGATGTGAGGTGATAGATAATGTGATTGCTGGAGCTCGGTTGACTAAGTGTCTCGGGGCTAATCACACTGACAGCCAGACTGCTGGAGCTCGGTCGACTTAGTGTCTCGGGGCCAGTCTGCTGTCCAGATTGGAATAAGTGTTCTATTTGGGATCAAGTGAGCCTGTATGGCTAGAGTGATGATGGGATTATTTGAGGTTGCTATTATTAGGGTTCTATGAATCCTTCATGAATTAAAACATACGTTTTCTATATTTAGTATATTTATAAAGGCAGAGTTTGGCATTCGTGTGAAATGTGTGTCTATACATATATATATATATAAGAATGCCTAATTGTTATGGTTTAGTTTGCATGTATATATAGTATAATAATTCACTCAGTGAAGTCTGACCCCCCTCAATTATTTTTTTCAGGAGATCCCATATTGTCAGACCTTAGTTGTAGAGTTCCTCGTCGGTGTTCTTCAATCCCAGCTATTTTATGCAAATGTATATTCTAAACTCTGATTTATATTCTAGAAACTGCAGTAGTTGTATTATTGTATCGGAAGAGTATTATATTATTTTGATATTGTATACTCTGAAAAATTTGTATTTGATTATTACGAATATGTATACATTTATGAAAGGATTTGGAGAATTTATTTTATATATTGATTCGAAAAATTTTAATTATATCATACTTTTTATTTATTTATTGTATGATTTTATTTTCTTAGTCTTGCTACGGGTTCCGGATTCGAAAGAATTCCCGTTCCCTAGTGCCGGTCATGACTCCTAGTTTGGGTCGTGACAATAAGCTCGTAAAATGATATATTAAATGACACAAAACAAAAAGAATAACATTGAAACAATATTGATCAACATAGGAATCATGCATAATCTCAATAAATATCAATAATTAAACATAAAAATCATGTCAATCATGCAAAATATGGACAGAAAATCAAGGCATAATCAGATAGGACTCTGTCAAAGAGGTAATTAAATACGAAAATCATGTCAAACATGCAAAATACGGACGAAAAATCAAGGCATAATTAGATAAGACTCTGTCAAAGAGGTGACGCCTCTTCAAAGAGGCACCGCCTCCTAACTAAGAGGTGATGCCTCCATTGCCTCTTCATGAAGGGGCGATGCCTCTATGAAGAGACTTCACCTCTATGAAGAGACGTCGCCTCTTCAACAGAGGCAGGAACACTCTATATTTCTTAAATTCTAAGAAACGCAATGATCAAGCATGTAAATGAGAAACATATGTAAATATACAAGTATCAACAACCAATATTCAATATTTCATACAACCATGCTTCTCTATGACTTAAAATAAGTAATATGATTCAAGAAAACAAAAAAAAAAAAACGCAACCAATCAAGGCTTATAATGAAGGTAAAGAGTTTAAAACTTAAAAATGAGGGGACTCACTGTCTTGGACGAGTTGATGCTTCTAACTGAACCCTCAGAGCTTGGTTGATGAAGGGTTGACTTTGAATGCAAGGAAGTCCTTTCCTCTTCTCAAGAGTCAAATCCTTTAAGCTTCCAAGTCTCCTCCCTTCTTCTTCCTTTCTTTCTCTTATTTTTCCTTTCTCTTTTCTCTTTATTTTTTTCCAAGCGTTTTCTAACAACTACCCAACCTTTCTTAACTTTGGCCTACACATTCCCTTTTAAAACCTCTCTTATTTTCACATTTTTCAAATTCCCAAAAACTCATTCTCATCCTCTCCCATTGCCTTTTTTTCATTCCCTAGGCTCTTTCTTGCCTTTTTCATTTTTCTTTTATGTCCAAAAATGACTAAATCTTAGCAGGTGGACTTTCAACCGCTGTCATTAATGGCATTTAATGCTGCAGAGAGTGAGTGTGATGAAGCAGCGTCTCTTTGATGAGGCATTGTATCACTGATGCCTGGGGTGAAGAGGCGACGAGCTTGGGTTTTGACTTTTATTTTTGGGCTTGGATATAGTTTTTGTGGGCTTAACTTAGTGTTTAGACTTTCAGAGTCGATTTTAGAGAATTCTTGGACTCCCCTTGCATTCAAAATTTGAACTTTTTCATCATCGAACTTTTATTGCGGGTCGATCAAACTGACAGTATCCATAGTTATTCTTCTTTTAAACTTACAAAATAATATCAAAAATATATATGTAATATAAAAATAAATATGTAATAAAAAGTTTTATTCAGTAAATTTACAACCAAATAATATACAAGATTTATAATTTAGCGATACATTTTTGAGAAATAATTTAATAATTCGAATTAGTAATCTCGATCATTACATAAACATGTAAAAAAATAAATATGAGTATAATGTATTAAATATATGAATAATATAATATTAAAAATAAAAATATATAAAAAATATAATTAAAGTTGAAATAAAATAATTAATTATAGTAAAAACTGTATTTTAATGTGATGGTTCAGAGATGGCATAAGCTCGGTCCAAATTGAGAGCTCTCACTGGCTGTGTAAATAGCAATAGTTTTCGATTGCTTGATGGCTCAATACGAATGCGTCCACTTGTTGTTTCTGTCTTTTCCTCCTCTTTTATTTATTTATTTTTCCATTATATATATATATATATTATTTGTTTTGATGTTGCATTGCAGCATCTTCAACCCCACTCTAAATTATCAAAATAGTGCAAAAATTAACGTGGGATGAACTCCAATTCCACACCAAAATACAAGCTAATTTAATGCGTGTGATCAGTGTTATAACAAATTTATTGCGGCACTCTTCACACAGAAAACACTGTTTACTTTTTTTTTTTTATAATTACATAATAAGTCATAGACATTTACATTTAAAATATTTTAGATAAATTTCAACTTTATATTATTTATTTCCCTTTTTTTGATAATTATTTTATTTATTTTTAATTAAAAAATATAAATTATTTGAATATATTACTATTTATATTTTAAAATTAATATAATTATTTATATTAATTACATTTATTATTAATTATATGTATATAAAAAATAATATATTCACATGACTATAGAATGCTATTACATAAATATTAAAAATATTACATTAAATATCAAATATTTTAATATATTCACATGTACAATACTCTCAAATGAACTGAACCACTCTATTTTCACTTTTTATGGACAACCGAATTGAATTGAAATTTTGGTTCAATTCCAAGTTTATACTTAAAAAAATTCCTTAACCAAAATAACCAAACAAACTGAAATTTTATTTTTGATTTTTTTTATCTTTTAAATTGTATAATAATTTATGAAAATATTAAAATAACTAGTATTTTTGTTTTGTTTTAAAAAATAAAAATTTCAATTTAGCTAGTTTAATTCGATTTACTTCAATTCTAGTTTAATTCGATTCAATTAATTCGAATTGATTAGAAAAAAACCCCAAACCACCTAAATACACAACTCTAAAAGTAGGTGCTGTATTGAATTTAAAAAAATTCCAATTTCGCATTTAGCTGGGCTCGTTAGAATTATTGAAATCAAGCATTCTGATTGAATGAGGATAGCAATTTGATTAAACCAATAAGATGCAACAAGATTAATTTAAAGGTAAATTACATTTTTCCTCCTATTTTTTTTATCGTATTACACTATTTCATCAATAACATTTGAAAACATAATTATTCATTCATAACATTTGCTTTTTTGTGTATTACTTAATCCTCACATAATGACTAATGAGAGCTAAAAAAACAAATATCAAGAATGAATAAATATTTTTTCAAATGCAAAGGATAAAAGTAGTGTGTAATACAACAAAATTCAGGGAATAGTTTACCCTAAATTTAACACGCAAGCCATAAAAAAAAACAGAACTATAACTAGGATATCGACATTTCAAGCCTACCATACACCATGTATCAGACAACATCCAAGATTCACTTGGAGAGCAGCAAACCATTTCATTTCCTGAACACAGCTGAAGCACAAAAATTAGGAGGAATCCTCGGTGATAAAATTCAACACATTGTAATATCAATGATGCACTTGAGCATAGCAAATGCCAAGAAAATAGTGTATTGCAACAAAGTTCCTCGTACACCAAAAAACAGACACCTCACTCTCACATCCTATCTTCTCTCTTTCGCGGGGCACAAGTAATGATTTCATCAACTCTGAGAATCATTTCAGCTGCTTCGGTTGCAGACAGTAGTATGGCCTGCTTAACTTTGAATGATTCAGAAATACCAAGCTCAGCCATATTTCCCACCTGTAAGATTTGAAAGATAGCAAGAATCAACACCACAATCCAACGTCATACAGTCAATAGTAAAACCTGGTCAAATATCCAGTCCAATGATGAAACTGCCACATCACGGCCTAAACGATTCCCCATCAAATTGATGGCTATGCTCGACATTGCTAAAAGAATTCTTAATGCTTAAACTATAGTAATCCACCCTCAAAATTCAAAGTGCCATAGTAATCCACCCTCAAAATTCAAAGTGCCAATCAAGGCCCAATATCTTTTGGTACAGTCCCACAAATAGCAACTGGACTGGATGCAGCATTTCATGTACGTTGGAGAATGCTTGTTGCATTCCAAAGCTGAAGAATAGTAAGACTTAAATATAACATAACTCCCAAATTACAAATACTTACAGATCCAGTGACAACATCAATCCCAGCAGTGGATCCCTCCTTCTGGTGCTCAGCTCGGAGTTGCGCAATCAATTCAGCACTGTCTAAACCAGCATTATCTGCAATTGTAGCTGGAATTGAAACAAGTGCCCTTGAGAAAGCTTCAATAGCATGGGACTTCTTCCCTGGAGTTGCTCGGGCTAGCTCATCCACGTCCTTTGCCATCACCATCTCAGGCCATCCACCTCCAAGCAACACCCTGCTGTCATTCACAGTCTGAGACAGCACACACAAGGCATCATGTAGAGATCTTTCTGCCTCGTCAAGCACATGATGGCTGCCAAACAGAGAAACAAATGAAGTGACGTGTGAGCACACTCAAACAGGCATGCAAGAGTACCCCAGACACATGGATGAATTTTGCAAGTTCATGAGGACACTGTGTCATATCCATGGTCTGGACCTTTCGAATCAACAATTAAGACAACCAGGTAAAGAACTAAAAAGAACAGGTTCCATTTGCTTCATATCAGTGTAATAGAAGGACATATTCTATACTACGCAAAAAAACATATTCTATTTCCTCCACTGTGTTCACTTTATAGTTAGAAGTTCCACTTTTAACTCCAAATATGATCTAATCCTAAAACAAGAGACTGCAACGGTTAAGGGTTGTCTATGATTCTTCCTGCATTCATTAAAAGAAGACAATTCAATAACAATCACGATCTTACAGTCATAAACAAGCACTCCTACCATTGCACCAAGGGTCTCCCTTCATGTCATGATATAAAATGGTGAAAAACATTATGAAGCATAAAGTTTTGGTTAGGTACCTTGCACCTCTCAGTACTATTGTACATGCCTGACCCATTTCAACACCTGAAAAGTGTATCAACTTGTCCTCACCAATCATAATTTCCTCAATAAGCTTGCAGTGCCCAAGCTTAACTGACTCCGGATTATCAAAGGTTGATGTGATATCACCACCGGTTACTAATGCCAGACGTTCAATTCCATCAAAATCAGCATGTTCAATTGCAAGAATTCCAGCATTTGCAAAAAGTTCCTCTGGAAAGTTATAAATCAATTGCCTGTTTACAAAGCAGTTAATCCCATGGGCTATTATCTTATCCACCTTTTCTCTCATTTTCTGTTTCTCGGCTGCTTCAATATCAGCGACCCTGGACATTGAATCAACACGAACACGTGCCCCATATATTTTCACTTTGTCTGTGTCCATTGCAGTATTTGCCACCAAAATTTTTGCATTCTCTATCCGCTTTGGTTGTCCAAGACCAATTTTCTTGTCAAGAATAAATCTAAAGAAAAAAATATATATAATTTTACTAATATTAGCAAACATAAAAAGGAAAAAAAAAAAAAGGAAATTGAAGAGCTATGCTGTAGAAACTTCTAAGGAAATAGAAGTTTTTAATTCAAAATATTCACCCTTCATCCAAGAAAGAATCTTTCAGTGATCCCCCAGGCTTTTTGATAATCTGGATGGACTCTAAATTTGTGCTACCCTGCCATTTCAATTTGCAAAACAAAGCAGAATTAATGATAGAAAAGGGGGAAGGGAAGGAAGACAGGAGGGCATAGGCATCAGAGCAAATTAAAGAAGCCATCAAGGCAAAATGAATCAAAATCATAGCATAGTCAACAACAATAATACAGAAAACTGACATATAAATATCAGTTTTAGGGTTAGGGTTTAGTACACCTTTAGCCTCAAGATAGCATCCACAGCCAGTTTTGCAAAATGTTCCTTATCCTGTGATAGAATTTTGGAACTCAAAGTAGTCATTGCAATCTTCATCAAGTCTGCCTTGAATTTCTCTACATTATTCAATAATGACAAGCATCAGAAAGGCATCAAAACCTGTTAGCAAAAGATGCTAAAAGGAGATCAAAGCTAATTAGAATGATGCAACTACATGAATGCATTTTAAATATAGTAAAACAATATCCAGCCAAATTCTGCTACTCTGCGACAGTTCATGTCCATAGATTCCCAGAAGTATCAATCACAAAATACATGTTAATCGAACAACATAGCACTAGAAACAACAAATCATGGAAAGGCCTATGGAGAACCAGCACTAACAATATATATTACAGAAACAATAGATACCTTCATCTTCTTTGTTGTCCACAACCTTTCGCAACAAAGCATTGCGGGCACATTCTGCTGCCATTCGATACCCTGAACCATCAAACATTCAGTATTACAATATCTTACATTTTGCGGTTAAGAACATGTTGTGCACAGTCACAAGAAAATAAAAACTCCGAATGATAGACTATCAAGTTTACCACAGACACAGGAGAAAAACCATTGCACAGTAACTTTTAGTCTTCATATCCACTGTTTCTAAATATCAGCATACAGAACCTTCCAACTTCTTTCATACTTTGTTAACAGAAGTCGATCCCAAACAAAAATGGTTGCCAACATTTTTTTTAGAAAAAAAATAAAACATCCTGTAGAAATTCTTAAAATAGGAAAAGGAAGTGAACCCAATACCAAAACTACCGTTTTCCAAGACAAGTTCAAAAAGCATGATATACCACCAATATCAATTAATGCATACAAAACCATATAATATACAAGCTGAGCAAAGCAAGAAAAAAAATAGCTGTAAAATTTGGGAGGATATGAAATTAATGTTGAAAGTATACCTGTGAAAACAGAAGAGGAGAAAAAAAAAAACAAATGAATATTTAAAAGCAAAACAGACTAGCAGTTCAGAACAAACCAGCAATTATTGTCATTGGGTGAATTTTTGCTGCCACCAGCTTTTCTGCCTCCCTCAAAAGTTCCCCAGCCAAAACTACAACAGAAGTTGTCCCATCACCAACTTCATCATCCTGAACTTTTGAAATATCTGTCCAATGAATTAAAAATTTCCATTAAACCAAGGTTTCTATCAAACAATACATTGGATCCATGTACCTAGGTGCACAGATGTTATCCAACAGTTTGCTAGCATAACTAGTGGCTCTATATTAATTTTAAGTAATCAGATAGATTCACTCTCTACAAATCAGGGAAATTTAAAGTTTTGATTAGAGGACAACACACTATAAGGAATATTCATACAAATCCAATAATTGGTTGGAACACAGATATTTTTAACAAAAATGCCATCTTATACAATCAACAAGTTTCAAATGTATCATAGGCCTTCTAATTGATACAACTATTTCAGTACATAATCATTCAGTTAAAACAAAAAGGAAAGAAACTAAAACAGTCATAAATCATGGAAGACAGGAATGAAGCATACCAATTAGAACTTTAGCAGCTGGGTTATCAATGTGCAGGGACTTCAAGATGGTAGCACCATCATTTGTAACAGTAACTTCACGACCTCTGCCTGTCGATTGTAAAATTTTATCCTGTAGACATGATAAAAAGATGAGCAGAGATAAGCAGGCACTATAATAAACCACAAAACAAAGAAGTTATTTGTGATGCTTTCTTATTAGCAGTACACTGGTGAATGAAGAAAGCTTACCATTCCCTTAGGTCCTAAAGTTGTCTTGACCAAGTCAGCAATTGCCATTGCACCAACAAATGATGCCTAAACAAAATAAATAAATAAATAATAATAATAATAAGACATCTTTGAGAAAAAATTTCAGCCTTCATTCACAGCCAAATGACATATCCAAAATAGGCAGTATAATACAAACATCATTCACTTGAACAGGCAAAACCAACAACAAAGTCTAGACAATGGAGAGTAACGAAACCTAGAGGCTTCTTGACTCTGATGATCAGATTCTTGCAGATTGGGAGCATATCAAGGGATATTACAAGCTGAAACCTTTTATGGATGACTCTCTATTAGATGGAAAAGCTCACCTCAGGGATTTTTACATTTCCAAAATGTGGGAAAGCCATAGAAACAAGCATGACAAGAAAGAGTAGGCTAGTATTGTTTGGGGAAATGGCAAAGTTCCCAGGTTCAGTTTTATTCTCTGGTTGATGATTCAGAAGAAATTTAAGACTAGGATAAGTTGAAGAACTGGGGAAAAGGCCAAGTTCCTGGGTTCAATTCTATTCTCTGGTGATGATTTGGAACAAACTTAAGACTAGAATAAGGTGAAGAATTGGGGTGTGATTCAAAATGATTGTTGTGCCTGATGCAACAGTGCTGTTGGAATAATGAGTACTGGATATTTAGTGCAGCTTTGAAAAAACAGTCTGGTGTAAAATCCTTCAAGCTAGCAAAAACCAATCAGAGTTTTTCTCATTGGCACAGAATGGTTCACTGGTTTATTACAAAAAAGCCAGGTAAGAGCAAGTTCGCAGAATCACATATTACAAAAAAAATGCTTTAATTCTTTGATAAATTACTCAGAGCATAATTAAGATCACAAAAGCATGAAACACTCACCATTCTGGCACGCTCTCCTTTTTCTTCGCTAGCATCATCTTTTAGAATTCTATCAACCTATGAATCAAAGTTAAATAAAAAAATAATCAAATAAAACATCTACCAACGATATTCACCGTGCATAAAAAAACAACAAGGCTATAACATACCGCCATTAGAGAGTGTAATGAGGACAGCTTGATCACAGATGCTCAGAATTTGAATCTGAAAAAATCCGTACACAAAATATTCACAGAAATAAACACACTTAGTCGGAGCTTATACGCTTAAAAAGAATTAAAAACTTAGCTTTCACAATGACTATCTAGGGTTTTCTTTTAGCGCAGGAAGATATATACAATAATCTTCCATTTCTTACCACTAAAACGCAGAAAACAAAGCATTACAGGTTCGAGAGTAAAGAAAGTGAAAACTTAACTAAACCCTAGAAATGGAAATGAAAGTTTAGCGATTACCTCTCGAGTGATAGAGACGATCAATACTTGATTTTTGTTTTTTTGAGATTTGGATCCCGCCGAAAATGAGCTAGGGCGTCCAGTTATGCCTTTGTTTCTGCTACAGTATCAGCAGTTGAGACTTTAGTGATACAATGCTATGCCGTGGTGCTTACCTTCGCCAAATATTGCCATTGATGGTTGGGCCCGGGAAGTTAAAAAGGCCGTGACTGTTAGCTCGGATTAAAAGCCGTTAGATTTAGGGTAAGTGAGTCGGCCATAGTGGGTGCACGGAGTGGAAGTTGGGACAACGGAGCATCAGATAACTCCGTTTCTCGTCGTTCAATTTTTTTTAGAAGCTTTTGTGACGAACTATCGCGAATTCGCAAGAATTGAGAAGTCCATATCCAATAAAAATTTGGCCCAAGCCCTACGAGAAACCGTGGTATGCCAAAGAAACGTTGTTATGTCATGGACCATTGTCCATATGGATATAAAATACGTGCAATTAAAAAATCTGACATGTAAGTAAATTTTTTTTAGGTTTGATTGACTTTTACATTCATTATATTCATCTTCAAATTCATTTACGAAGGTTTACAAGTTTATACACCTTCATTTGCAAATTCGTTATTCTATATATAGGTGTTGTTTTATTCATCATTCATTACATGTCACAATTCGAATTTAGAGGTATGTGATCGAAATTAGAAAATAAAAAATATAAAAATGTAATTGAAACCGTAGTAAGCTTTAAAGATTTTTCACAATAAATGACAATCACATAACAATAATATCATAGATAAAATCATTAATATCAAATACATAAATTATTACTTCATTACAATAATATTTCAACACAATACAATCTCATAATATCAATAATACAAGTTTTATAATTAATTACTGCGGTATATAGAATTCGATTATATAATATTCAAATCAAATGGACATACATAATGTAGCTAGTGAAGAAAAAATCCGGTGCAGACAACGACCAATACTAAGCTGACTATGAAGTTCTGAAAAAAATAAATTGAGAGGAATCGACCTCACTGAGTAAATTAATTTTATAAAATGCATGTTGGTTTAAAAATATTTGTTAAAACCCTTTTTGAAAATAAAAATAAAATAAAATAAATAAATATTAATATTAATATTAATATTAAAATCATTTACTTTAATATAAAACTCTAGTACACAATCATATAAATTTATTATTTTAAAATTTGGTAGAATATCTAGACCATCAAACTCTAATAGTCACTTGACTCACTTATTCCAATTGACTATCGGTCTCAGAAAGCAAGCTTGATCAGGGTCCAACCATAATCGGTCTCTTATTCTAAATGATCACTGACACCCAAAGAGTATGCTCAACCAGAGTCCAACCAGTATCATACCTCTGCCTAGAGAGCAAGCTCAACAATAACCACACATTTGCCCAAAGAGCAAAGTTTAACCAAGGCTCACAAATCAATCAGTGGCCATCAAATTAATCATTACTGGTGCGCATACAGTCTTGGTGACACCCACTAGGTAGCACATTCTACCATTATTTCCAAATCATTTAAATCATAATAAATAAAATAAAATAACATAAACAAATAAAGCAGAATAAGACAATTTCCATAAAGCATTCTTCAAATATCGTTCATGATAAATAAGGAATTAATCATGCATATAGCAATACAAATAAATTCATAAATAATTAATATAATCATTTCGTTATTATTTAAATCATACGAAAATATAATCAAAATCGCCACAACACACATTCTATAAAATCAACTCACAGGTTGAGCGTGCTGGGCGATGCGTCCTCTGCTGCCCAAATGCTACAGCTCTAGTCTCAAAGTTCTCTAAAATAAATAATATTTATTTAAAATATGTTTATATAAATAAATTTATAAAATTCTCAAAATTTAATAAAATCATGAGATGATGAGGTTGACTCGATCTAAGACACAATGCTATACAGACTCAGAATTAACACATGTCAATGTCATATTTTACGAGAAATCTACCAAAATTTCGACAGAGTCTCCTCTATAAAATGAACATCTCTCTATTGAAGTAGAATCATTTTTGCATAAAAAACATGACTTCTAACAGTCTCACAACTCAAACAACTCGAGTTGAGCCTCACACTACACTTATGCCCAACCGAGAACCATAATTTACAATATATACAAAGAAAAAAATAATTTATCTCAAATCACTAATAATTCATAAAAATATTAAAGAACTCATTTTTCAAATAAATAATAAAATTCTAGTTTATTAATAATATTTTACTAATAAAATCCGTTAATGGAATAAAATTTCATTTTACAATTAAATTAGCATAAATTGTAAATAATTATCAAAATCACTCAATTATATCATAAAAATAATAAAATGATCATTTAAGCTTGAAAAATAATAAATAAACTTATTTTTCATATATTTTTCCAAAATTACCACTTATTAATTAAAATTGAAAAACTATTATAAAAATTATTTTTCATACTTTTATTAATCAAAATAGTCTAAAACAGAAGAATTAACAATAATTTTGATTAAAGTTAAATAATATATTAATTTTCAACAATTTCTAAAAAATACATATTTATACATAAACTTTAAAAATTCATATCTCAAATTCTATACATAATTTCACAAACCTTCCTTCACATAGTTTAATCTATATAATTTATAGAATTTAATAAAAATATAAAAATTACCCGAGCCCGGAACAATACCCAAGCATGAAAAATTCAAAATTTTTAGAAATTAAAAGAAATTACACAAATAGATATATCACAACTTTAATTTCATTATATTTAAAGACAACTAAACATGAATCAACCTAATTGAAACTCAATTTGATAAAATGAACAAAAATGATATAGGTTCGAATTACTTAAAATTAAGGGGCTTATCGAAGTTGGAATTCGAAATTGACATAAGGCTTTTTAAAGCCTAGAGGACAAAGAGCATTTTGGGATCAACAGCGAGTCTTGGAGTGGCCAGAGGTGACGCCGACGTGCCCCTCTCTCCAGTGGCAATGAAGAGACCAAGAGGGAGAGAGGGAGGCGGCAGAAGGAAGAGGGAAAGGATGGAGGCGGCTTGCGCAGCGACAGCGACAACGAGTCTAAGGTGGTCGATGTTGACAGTGGTGGTGGTGGGTGGTGCTGCATGAGGAAAAAGAAAAGGAAGGAAGGGAAGGGAAAAAGAAAAAGAAAGGGGATGAGAGAAAAGGAAAGGAGAAAAAAGGTTTTATATTTTTTTTATATATAATATAGTACAAAAGTATAACTTTTATTATTTTAAAATAAAAATATATCCTCTCTCAATTATACAACACACACACGCACACACGCACACACACACACATATGTATATATATACATAATTTATCCTCTTAAAAATTAATAAAATTTTTATTAACAATACATTTAACACTAATTAAATAAAATAATAATTAAAATTAATAATTCATATTTAATAGTAATAATTAAAAATTCGGGTCTTTACAATCTTCCCCTCTTATAAAAATTCATCATCGAATTTTAACAAAAATGAAAAATGTAAAAAATTTTACTAATGAAAAATGTAAGGGTATGCCACCCACTTCTCTGTCTCTGTCTCTGTCTCCCAAGTACAATCATCAACCATATGATTTCTCCACAACTGACGAACCTGTCAATTCACTATCTCCAACTCCTCATAAGTCAAGTCTTTGCTGAGCTTTACTGCCTGAGGCTAAAGAACTATGAAGGATCAGAGATGTACTTCTACAACATCAACACATGGAACACTGGATGAATACGTGAAAACTTTAGCGGTAACACCAATCTGTAAGCTACATCTCCTACTCTTGAATGAATTTTGAAGGGTCTAATATATTTTAGAGCTAACTTACATTTTTTACCAAACCTCATCACTCCCTTCATTGGAGAAACTTTGAGGAATACTATATCTCCAACAGAAAATGATACATCTTTCCTCTTAGGATCAACATAACTCTTATGTCGGCTAAAAGCTGTCTTTAATCTCTGTTGGATGATAGGAATCTTCTCTAAAGTCACCAGTACCAATTCTGGGCCTGTCAACTGTCTCTTACCAACTTCCCAACACAAAGGTGATCTACACTTCATTCCATACAACGCTTTATATAGGGTCATCTCAATACTTGCATGATAACTGTTGTTATATGCAAATTCAATCAATGGAAGGTGCAAATCCCATTGACCACAAAAATCTATCACACACATTCGAAGCATATACTCTAAAATTTGAATGGTCCTCTCTGACTGACCATCAGTTTGAGGATGAAAAGTTGTATTGAAGTCTAGTCTCATACCTAAAGTCTTATGAAATTCTTGCCAAAAAATTGAAGTAAAGGTTAGTCCTCTATTTGACATTATACTTTCTGGCACTCCATGAAGACAAACAATTCGGTTGATATACAATCTAGCCAGCCTGTTTGTAGTAAAAGTCTTCTTAATTGGCAAGAAGTGAGCTAACTTGGTCAACTTGTCGACTATCACCTATGTGGCATCATATCTACTTGATGTATGAGGTAAACTAGAAATAAAGTCCATCACAATCATATCCCACTTCCACTATGGGATGGCAATTGTTGCAGCAATCCTAAGGGTCTTTGATGTTATAACTTCACCTACTGACATGTGAGACACTTGGATACAAATTTTACAACATCTCTCTTCATCCTATTCCACTAATATGTATCTTTCAAATCATAATACATTTTGGTAAAACCTGGGTGAACACTATAAGCAAAAAAAATGAGCTTCCTCTATAATCTCATTTCTTAAATCATCTATATCTGGTAGATACAACCTAGTGCCTAAGCGTAAAATGCCTTCACTGTTGATTATAAAATCTCGAGACTGACCTTGATGTACCTCCAATCTTATCTTCTACAATTATGGGTCCTTTATTTGTACTGCTTTAACTTTATTTAAGTACACATAATGTACCTTGAATTGAGCTAAAAGACAATTCTTAGTTACCTTCAATTACAACCCCTGATCAATAAGCTCATGCAACTCCTTAACAATTGGCCTATTTTTTGAGCTAATATGAGTAAGACTTCCTGCTGACTTCTTACTCAAAGCATCAGCTACCACATTAGCCTTACCTGGATAGTAAAGAATGGAGCAATCATAATCTTTCAAGAGTTCCATCCATCTCTTTTACCTCAAATTCAAATCTCTTTGCTGAAAGATATACTTTAAACTTTTATGATTAATGTAGATTTCACAAGTCACATCGTAAAAGTAATGCCTCCAAATCTTTAAAGCAAACACTACAGCTGCTATTTCCAAATCATGAGTAGGATATTTTTGTTCGTGCTTCTTCAACTGATGTGAAGCATAAGCAACTACCCTACCGTTATACATCAAATCACACCCCAATCCTACTCGAGAAGCATCATAATACACCGTATACCCTTCATTCCTTGAAAATAGAGTCAACACTAGAGCTAAAGTTAATCTATCCTTAAACATCTAAAAATTCTCCTCACACTTGTCCATCCACACAAACTTAGCATTCTTCTAGGCTAACCTTGTCAAAGGTGAAGCTATCTTGGAGAAATCCTTCACTAATCTCCTATGGTAGCCAGCTAAACCCAGAATACTCCTTACTTCTATCATTGTAGTAGGTCTCTGCCACTTTGTAATAGCTTTAATCTTCTTTGGATCCACTTGTATGTTGTCTCTAGACACCACATGGCCTAAGAATTCTACTTGATCTAACCAAAATTCACATTTAGAGAACTTGGCATACAATTGATGCTCTTTTAAAGTCTGAAGCACCATCCTCAAATGCATGACATGCTCGGCTTCACTCTTGGAATACACCAAAATATCATCAATAAAGACTATCATAAATCAATCCAAGAATATCCTAAACACCCAATTTAACAAGTCCATAAAGGCTGATAGGGCATTTGTCAACCTAAAGGACATCACCAAAAATTCATAATGGTCATACCTCATCTGAAATGCAATCTTGGGTACATTCCCACTTCTAATTCTCAACTGATGATACTCAAATCTTATATCAATCTTGGAAAAACACTAAGCTCCTTGAAGCTGATTAAACAAATCATCAATCCTCAGGAGAGGATATTTATTCTTGATTGTGACTTTGTTCAACTGTCTATAATTGATACACAGTCGAAGACTGCCATTTTTCTTCTTCACAAATAATACCATATCACCCTAAGGAGATGAACTGGGTCTAATGAAACCCTTGTCGAGCAACTCTTATAACTATTCCTTAAGCTCCTTCAATTCTGCTCGGGCCATTCTATAAGGAGGCATCGAGATAGGATATGCACCCGGTATGACATCAATATAGAATTCTATCTTTCTATTCGGTGGTAATCCTGTTAATTCTTCAAAAAAATATTAGGAAACTCATACACCACTAGCACATTCTCAACTGTCCCTTTATCCACCGTCATATCTCTAACCACAGCTAAATAACCTTGACACCCTCTTTTAAGCATCTTTCTAACTATGATTGTGGAGATGATATTTTGAGGTATCAAACTCTTATCGCCTCTAAAATAAAACTCTTCATCATTAGGGATTCTGAAAATCACCTTTTTCTTTTGATAATCCATACTGGTGTACTGTTAAGCTAACCAATCCATCCCCAATATCATATCAAAATTGATCACATCCAACAAAACTAAGTTTGTCAATAACTCTCTACTTTTCACCAATACTGGATAAGATGGAAATACTACATCTATTTTTAACTCATCACTAAATGAAGTCACTATAAATAATAGAATCAATAACTAGGATGGTTGTCATTCCATTCTTGAAGCAAACACAGGAGAAATAAGGGAATGTGATGCACCAGGATTAAATAAACTCTAGCATCCAGAAAATAAACTAAAAAAGTACTTTCCACAATCGCATTAGATGTCTGAGCATCCTGAGGAGTCAAAGTGAATACCCTAGTTTGACCATGACCAACCTGTTGAGAAGTGGATGGCTGTGTGAATCCTTTGCCACTCGATCTCCTTGGTGGCCTACTCCTTGCACTTCGACCCTGCTGGCCCATAAACTAAGTCGGTCTTTGCTAAGGATACACAGGTGCTTGATGCACCTGCTAAAATAGATAAACAACTGAAGATGAAGATCCATGTGCAAATGACGGTTGATAACCAGTGTTAGGACAAGAATTTTGTAATGGTGAAAAATTTAAAAAAAAGAATAAAGTGGGTGCTTATGGAGACATGCAATTATGGAGAGAGACATAGAATGATGATAAGAGACATGTAATAATGGGAGACATATAATTATGAAGACACAATTATAAAAAGAAAAAAAAGAGAGAAGAGATAATAAATAAATAAATAAATTATGAGTAGTTTTGTTTTATAAAAAGAGTAGAAGGTCACATGTAGGGGAATGATTTTTTTTTTATGAAGGCATTAAGAGAGCTGGAGACACACGTAAAGGAGAAGGCAGCAAGACAGAGAGAAAGAGGTAGAAGAACCTGCTGGGAGAAGAACTACACTGGAAGAGTTTTCTCTTCCTCATTAATTTGCTTTAGTTCTTAGATATATTTCTTATTTGCATTTTCAAAATATTATGAGTATGATGTCTAGTTAATTTATTTATGTTGGGGATTGTTAAACTTATTTTAATTTAAGTTGATTCATATATTATTTTTTTCTTTTCTATTGCATTAAGCATTCATTGAGCTTAATTGTTTATGATTTGGCCATTCATAATTGGTTTTTTTTATTAAGGTTAATTATTGAAAAATATTAATCTTAATAGAAATATGAGTGCTTGATTAATTGATTTAAGTCTAGAGATAGCTTAAATTATTTTAATTTCAATTTGTTGTACTTCATGATTTGTTTACTAAATTTGATTAGGTTTTAATTTAATGAGAATTAGTTAAAAACTTTTCAATTGATAGAAATAAATTAAGAAATTTTTACTTGAAAAAGATTAATTACTACCTTTGATATCCCTAGAATTGCAATAGAAAAAAAGACTAATTTATTAAGATTGGTTTAACTAAAATATAGTGATACAATCCCTAACATCACTCTATCATTTGCTTGTTAAAATTTATTTGCTTGTTAAAATATAAATTAATTGATTTTATTATTTAAATTTCATTTTGGTTATTAAAATTTAGCAATTATATTTCACTTAATAGTTGATTCTTAAACAAGTTAAAAATAAAATTAATAGTTGGACAAATATTTAATCCTCGTGGGATCGACCTGTATTTATTCTATATTACTTGACAAACTCATATGCTTGTGAGAACTAATCAAGTTTTTGGCATCGTTGCCAAGGATTGAATAAGTTTAATAATATAATTGGTTTTGTTTTACTTGATTTATGTTATTTCTGTTTTAAATTTGGATGTTTATTTATTTATTTGTTTTCTATTATTATATATATTATTTTAATTAATTATTTTGGTGTATGCATAATACTCGAAGAACAGGGATAGATCCTCTCATTTTTATTCCAAAACTTACACGGTTTGAAAGAGAGAATAGAAGGCATTCTCAAGAGGAATCAAGTATCATGGCAGAACAATAGGCAGAAGAAAGAACACTCTTGGATTTTTCCATGCCAGGTCTAGATGGTACAAGGCAAAGTATTGCTAAGCCAACAATTTTGAGATTAAATCGACCTTACTTCAAATGATCCAATCAAGTGTTCAATTTTATGGCTTGCCAAATAAAGATCCTAATGCTCGTATTGCTAATTTTATAGAGATATTTGACACATTCAAGTACAATGGAGTATTAGATAATGCTATACGTTTGAGGCTCTTTCCATTCACATTAAAGGACAGAGCTAAAGCATGGTTGAACTCACAGCCACTAGCTTTAATCGCTACATGGGATCTATTGGAAAAAGCTTTTCTGGCAAAATGTTTCCCACTGTAAAAAACAATAAAGATTATTAAGGATATCACCACATTTCAACAAATTGACATGGAATCCTTGAGTGATGAGTGAGAAAGATTCAAAGAGTTGCTAAGGAGCTATCCTCATCATGGTTTGCCAAGGGATGTGCTCATCAAAACTTTTTATAAGGGTGTTACCTGATCCACTAGACATACTATTGATGTAGCAGCTGGAGGTTCTTTAATGCAAAAAATAGTTGAGGCTGCTTTTTCATCTAGAAGAGATGGCAAATAATAATTGTCTTTGGCCATAAGAGTGTCAAAATCCACTAAGGCAAGGAGGTAAAATCAGGGTAAACACGATGATAGCCCTTCAAGTTTAGATTGCTACATTGACAAAACAACTTGACAACCACACCAATAAAAATAATCTAGCCCTTTCAGGTGAAAGTTGTAATTTATTGGGTTATTCTAATAATGAATTTGGTGTTTTTGATGCAACTATGGTGGGAGATGAATCAAGAGCAAGTCAACTTTATTGGGAATCAATTTCAAGGAAAACAGGGTAATAATCCATTCTCAAACACTTACAATCAGAGATGGAAGAATCACCCAAATTTTTCTTGGAACAATAACAACAATTTGGTTCCCCAAGGCTTTCAGAATAACATGACAAGGTAAGCACCTCCAGGTTTTCAACAACCTCATTAAGATCGTATGGCCTCAATGGAAATAAATTAGATAAATTTTTGGAAGCTATGTCCAACAAAATGAGCCATCAAGATGAAAATCAGAAATGAATGGAGGCCAAATTTGATCAGATAGCTAAAAATCACTCATTTTCAATTCATAATATTAAGGTACAGTTAGGATAGCTTGCTAATGCAGTGGCACAAAGGAATCAAGGGAATTTACCGAACAATATTAAACCAAATCCAAGAGAGCAGCTGAAAGCAATTACACTAAAAAGTGGCAAGGAGATAAGATCAGGAGATGAACTCAAGAAAGAAGAGGTTGAGACTCAAGAAAAGAAAATTCAGAATGATGATGATGACTCTAAAGAAGGCAAGGCGCAACAAGCAAAGGACAGTGGTAGGAAAGAGCAATTGTTTGTGCCAAATTCATAGAAATATGAGACAATAATTCCTTTTCCATAAAGATTGAAGAATCCCAATGATGAAAAGAGGTTTGCTAAGTTTTTAAATACTTTTAAAAAGATTGAACTTAATATTCCTTTAGTTGATACTCTTGCAGAGATATCGACATACGCCAAATATCTTAAGGATATTGTCACCAATAAAAGGAGATGGGATGACAACCAGACTGTGGAATTAATAGAGACCTGTAGTTCCATCATCACTCATAAAATATCAACTAAATTAAAAGACCCAAGGAGTTTTACTCTTCCTTGTGTAGTTGGTGCTTAAGAATTTCCTATATGTTTATATCATTTGGGGACAAGTATTAACCTTATGCCATTTTCTCTTTTCAGGAAATTACAACTTGGCGAGTTGACCCCTACAAACATGACTTTACAACTTGCAAATCACTCTACAAAGAAACCACATGAGATCATTGAGGATGTTTTGGTTAAGGTAGACAACTTTATCTTTTCTGTGGACTTTATAGTTTTGGATTTTGAAGAGGATAGTGTCCTCTAATTCTTAGGAGACCATTTTTAAATATTGAGAGAGCCATTATAGATGTTCATGAAGGAAAAATCACTTTGAGGGTTGGTAATGAGAGTGTAGAATTTATGATGCCTAGGTTTATGAAATACCTAATTGAAGAGGAATTTTGCATAAGAGTGGAAGTTGTAGATGAGTGTGTGAGAGAGGTGAATTTGAATAAAGAAATTCTTGATAAAATTTTGGAGTGTGAAGAAGATAGTGAACCTTCACAAGAAGCTACTTTTGTTAAGCCTAAAATTTTAGTGCGTAATGACAACCCCACTCCCTTATCTATTGTTAAACCACCCAAACTAGAGCTTAAACCATTACCTACCCATTTGAGATACACTTTTTTAGGGGAGGGAAACATTTTACCTATTATCATTTCCAATAAACTTTATATCGAATAAGCAAAAAAGGCATGTACGATAGTGAGGAATAGGGTAAAGTCCATTGGGTAGCAGATTTCAGACATCAAAGGGATTAGCCCTTCAATTGTCATGCACAAAATCCATATAGAAGAGGGAAGTAGAGCTGTCATAGAGAGAGAAAGGCATTTGAATCCAAACATGAAGGAGGTGGTCAAGAAAGAGATTATCAAATTATTGGATGTAGACATTATCTACTCAATTTCTGATAGTGAGTGGGTAAGCCCAGTGCAACGTGTACCAAAGAAGAGTGGAATGACTATTGTGGAAAATGAAGCAGGTGAGTTGATTTCGAAGAGGATGGTTGATGGGTGGAGAGTATGTATCGATTATCAAAAATTGAACTCAACCACAAGAAAGGACCACTTTCCTCTCCCTTTCATTAACTAAATGTTGGAAATGATAGTAGGGCATGCATACTACTATTTACTAAATGATTATTTGAATTACAATCAAATTTTTATTTTTCTAAAGGACTAAGAGAAAACAACATTTACATACCCATGTGGAACTTTTACTTATTGACACATGCCTTTCAGATTATGCAACACACCAACCACTTTTCAGAGATGTATGAGATCCATTTTTTTTATCTTATCATGAACATCATGGAGGTATTTATGGATGATTTTTCTATTTTTGGTGATTCTTTTGAATTATGTTTGTCTAACCTTGATAGGGTATGAAAAAGATGTGAAGAGTCTAACCTTGTTATTAATTGAGAAAAATGTCATTTTATGATAGAAGAAGGGATAGTCCTTAGTCACAAGATTTTGAGTGCAGAGATTAAGGTAGATAGAGCTAAAATAGAAATTATAGAGAAGCTACCACCTCCAACAACAGTTAAAGGAGTTCGAGGATTTTTAAGACATGTGGGTTTTTATAGGCATTTCATTAAAAAAATTTCTTTAATTGCTAAATATTTAACCCAATTGTTAGTTAAAGATGCACCTTTTAATTTTAATAATAATTTTTTAAATGCTTTTAACAGGTTTAAGGAGGCTTTGGTTTTGGCCCCAATTATTTCACCTCTAAACTGGGCACTTCTTTTTGAGATCATGTGTGAGGCAAGTGACCATACCATGGGGGCGGCACTTGGTTTGAGGAAAGAAAACAAGCTTTATGTCATATACTATACAAGTAGAACTCTTGCAGAGGCTTAATTGAACTACACCACAACTGAGAAAGAGATGATGGCGATGGTTTTTACTGTTGATAAATTCAGATCTTACTTACTTAGTTCAAAGGTTATTATTTTCACTGATCATGCAACAATAAAATATCTATGGCCAAGAAGGATGCAAAATCATGTCTCATTCATTGGGTGTTATGTTTACAAGAGTTTGACTTGGAGATCAAAGACAAGAAAGGTTTTAAGAATGTTGTAGCTGACCATTTGTCCAGATTAGAGGTTTATGAACAAGTGAGGCAAAAAGAGGATATCAATGATGAATTTCCTAATGCTTTATTACTAGTAGTCCAACATTTTAGTGCTCTATGGTTTGCAGAGATTGCCAATCATTTAGCATATGTAGTGCTGCCTCTAGATTTTTCCTATCAATAAAGGAAGCGTTTCAAAGGAAGCTTTATTAAGGTAAAGCATTATCTGTGGGAGGATCCATTTCTATACAAGATTTGTGGAGATGGGTTGACTAGAAGGTGTGTTCTTGAAATTAAAATTTTAGAAATTTTTTTTCATTGTCATGATTCTATATATGGTGGGCATTTTGGAGCAATAAAAATTACTGTAAAAGTGTTAGAGAGTGGATTTTTTTGGCTTACTTTATTCAAAGATGCTAAGGATTATGTGGAACACTGTGATAGAAGTCAGAGACATGGGAATATCTCCAAGAGGAATGAAATGCCACTCACATCAATTCAAGAAGTGGAGATTTTTTATGTTTGGGGGTTAGATTTTATGGGTCCCTTTCCATCATCTTTTGAGAACCAATATATCTTGGTTGGGGTAGACTATGTGTCTAAATGGGTGGAAGCCATTCCTTCACCTACAAATGATGCTAAAGTGGTAATAAGATTTTTTAAGAAATTGTTCAGTAGATTCAGAGTACCTCGAGCTATGATTAGTGATGGAGGCTCACACTTTTACAACATGCAGTTTGAGTTACTACTTAAAGGGTAAAAAGTTCACCACAGAGTTGCTATCCTATATTATCCTCAAACTAGTGGTCAAGTGGAGGTTACTAACAGAGAATTAAAATTTTTTTTTAGAAAACAGTGGGCTCTTTGAGGAAAGATTAGCAATCTAACTTGGACAATGCTTTGTGGGAATATCATACAATATATAAAACTCCAATTGGTATGTCTCCTTACCGATTAGTTTTTATAAAAGCTTGTCATTTGCCGATGGAGCTTGAACATCGAGCTTATTGGGCCATTAAAGCACTGAACTTTGATATAAAGACAGCAGGTGAAAAACGTTTGTTACAACTCAATAAATTGGATGAGTTTCGATTTCAAGCATATAAGAACACTAATCTTTTCAAGGAGAAAACAAAACGATGGCACAATGCTCATATTCTCAAGAAAGAATTCAAAGCTGGTGATCTTGTTCTTTTATTCAATTCTATACTACAATTATTTCCAGGTAAATTAAGATCGAGGTGGAGTGGTCCATTCAAGGGGCAATAAGTCTTTTCTCATGGTGCATTTGAACTTATAAATTCTAAGGGATAGTGTTTTTGAGTAAATGGATAGAGGTGCAAAGTGTATCAAGGAGGGTTTATGCTTAATGAGAAGGAAATTCTTTTTCTTCATCAACCTTAATGAAAAATTCTGGTTTTGGTTATGCTAAAAACCTAAAAATTAGCATTTTTTATGCTTATTATTTTCTCTCATCATTTTATTTTGTTCAGTGTTAGTCTTTTTATTAATCTTTGTCTTATGAATTGCAGTTTTCTTTTGAAAAAAAAATATTTTGCACATTGCTTTATATTTTCTTTCTTCATTTCATTTTATTTATTGCTAATTTTTGTGAATTAAAGTTGTTAAGCACACTTAGAAATTTTGGTGCTTTGGAATTTTATAGGAACAATGGTGAAGTGCAAATTTGGTGAGGTCAACTTTGTCATGCTTGAAGTACTTATACAACAACCCACCTTCCTTTTCCTTTCCACTTCCACGTTTGTTTCTCCCATTTTCCTTTCTTTTTCATTCCAAATCCTTAGTCACTTCATTTCCCCTCTTTTTAAATCTCACATTCATCCATCATTATTTTTTTTAGATTGCTTCTTGTATTTTTAAATCCTCTAAATTTCATTTTTCTTATTATCATTTTCTTTATTTCATAATGCCAAGAACTAAAAATCCAGCTAAGAGAGATAGGAGTACCATGGAAGGCTCAAGCAAGAGAAAGAATGTGATTGAATATAATGAGGTATGTGATATTGACCAAGACTATCATGCTCCATTTCCAATTAAAACTCATGAGGAGGGAAAAAGGTATATTATTCTTACTTTTAGAAAAATTTCCACTTGCAAATATTTTAAGAATGAAATTTTTTCTTAATTGGGCATTAAGGATGATATATATAGATTATGTGGTAAATTAGGATGGTCTAAATTTTTACTACACCATTTGACACCTATAGAGAAATCACAGTTGAGTTTTTAACCACTTTGCATTTGATTGAAGAGAGTGATAAGCATTTGGGTTTTAGATTCTGCAGTAAAGATTATCATGTGAATTATGACATTATGCATTAAGTGTTTGATTTTCCTAAGAATGGTATTTATCAACCCCCTAAAAATTGTGACCTTGAAGCTTTTTAGTATTAAATTTCAGGGCAAGATAATTTTAGGGGTACACATACTACACCTAATGGATTAATTACCGATCACCGATATTTGATCATTCATAAATTCATGTGTTTTGTGATTTTTAGGAAAACTGAGGGGAATAAAGTGTCAATTCAAGAATTATTCCTTCTATAATGTATGCATACCAAAACCAAAGTCTTTACCACATATTTTATATTTCATAGCTTGTGGAATATTGTAAATTCATCTCGTGCTATCATTTCTATGGGTCACATTATGACCGATCTTGCTTTGCATTTTGGTATTTTTAATCCATCCACCACTAACCTATTGCTTGTGGAGGCGCACAAACTGCACCGTTATCTTTTGACTCGTGTTGAAGTTATTAAAAGTCGAGATGAATTAAGGGCACTAGATACTTGTAAGTGCTACCATTTACAACGAACAACAAAAGATCATGTATGCATTCCTATCCCTGAGATTGAAACCATTGGAGATGGAGGCAACTCTACTAAAATTAACAACAGTGGTTGGCAAAGAGTCTTAGAAAAATTAGAGGCCATGGAAAAGAAAATTGATGATAATCTAGAAGCCATAGAGAAGAAAATAGTCGACTAAAATGATAAAACAGATTATCAGTTTTTCTATTTAAAGAAAGAAATTTTTTACCACAATTTCAAGCTCACCAAGTACATTGAATTGTCGGGTTTTAAACTCCGTACACCACCATCTTCACTAAAATCACCATCTTAGGGGAGTTGTCTTCTCTTTATCTCATTTTTATTTTATTTTAGTTAGTTATTTATTTGTAATGACCTGATATTTTAAATAATATAAAATTATTTTAGGATATGTAATGTTAATAAAATTTAAAATTTTATTTATATATTATCACTCTTCATGTATATTATTCATTTATTTTATTCTAAATAATTTATTTACATAAACGTATTTGTGAATTTTATTATTTAAAGTATTTAAAATCATTTTCATTGCTAATATTTTTAATAGTATTATTATTAATATTTTTATTGTTATTATTATTAATAGTATTATTGCATGCATGTGTTATTATTATTTTATTATTATTATGCATGTGATAGTATTATTATTATTATTATTATTATTATTATTATTATTATTATTATTATATTGTTATTATATTATGTTAGTGTGTTGTGTTATGATTATGTGTAGTATATATATGTGTGTGTGTGTGTGTGACAAGTGTAAAGTTAGAGTGATATATATATATATATATATATATATATATATATATATATATATATATATATATAAAGTTAGTGCATGGGAACAAAAACATGACCAACCCATTTCTTTTCTTCCTTTCATTTTTTTTTCTTCTTTTCATCTTTACCATTTTGTCTTTCTTTTTCACTGCTTCTCCTTCCTTCACCCGACGAACCACCACTGTCACCATGCCACCAGAGCTGTCACTGCGCCAACAACAACCACCATCGCCAGACGTCATCCTATAGCACTAAAAGTCGTCGGAGTTGCCGGAAAATGGGAGAGACCGAGACAAGCTTCCATGGACGTCGGTGAGCTTCTAGCCATAAGAGCTCACATTCTTGGACTCTTTAGAACCCTTGAGCACCGGTGAGTCTAGTTCCAAGCTCTGTTTGAGCTTAAATTCAATCATTTTTTAGTTATGTCCAATTTTTAGTTTTTGTGTTTTAGAGTTTCAAATTTTTATTTAATTTTTGGGTTTGATCCATGAATTTTTGCTTTGAGATTGTTGTTGTATGTAGCTTAAGCTTTTCAAAAATATTTTTTGTATATTTTTTTGAATTAATTTGAATAATGGGAATTTTTGAATATTTTAATATTAAAAAATGGATTTTTAATAATTATGTTGTTTAATTATTTTGAATGGAAATTTAATTAAATTAGTGTTATTAATTTAAGTTAGTAATTTTAGTATTGATAAAATAATTTTTAGCGATTTTATATAATTTTTGAGAAATTATTAATATTGTGTGAATATTGAAATTATAGGTTAATTGTGTATTTTTGTTGAAAATATAGTTAAATAATATGTTTTAAATGATTTTAGAATTTTATAGGGTATTAAAATTTTTTTTATAAATTATTTACTATTTTTAACTAATTAATACTAATTTTCAAAAATTATATTCAAATAATAATTTATTTACTATTTTTGTGATTAAATGGGTTTTAACTATTTTTATTATATATTTTAAACTATTTGAGTAATTAAATGTGAATTTGACTATTTTATGTTGAATATTTATAAAATTGGATTTTTATTAATATTATATAATTATTTGAGATTTTTATTTTATTAGTGTGAAAATAATTATATTTAGCGTTTGATGTTTAAATATATTATATTGTGAATTATTATTGATTTTTCGGATTTTTAATGATTTTAATATATTATTATTTAATTTTTATTTTATCGTGTATTGTGAACCTTGGTTGGAGATTTGAGTAGTTTGGGATCCCAACCCGAAGTGTTTAGCTATTGCATTGTTAGAAGTGTATTTTTCTTGCAGAATTGACTCTACTTTTATAGAGAGACGTTCATTTTATAGAGGAGGTTCTGTCGATTTTTTGATAAAATTTTCGTAAAACGTGACATAGGGTCGATCCTAAATTTCTGTGTTTGACTAAGTTTTAATTCTTAAATCGACTTTTCTTTAGAATTCTTAGAAGTGTAAGTTAGAAATTTATTCTGATTTTAATATAATTTATTTTTTCTAGCTGCATTGAGATCGAGGTCAATTAGATCAAGCCCGTCGAGTCAGTCTCGAAGAGTGCAAACTTGTGAGTTATTATTTTATATATACATTGCATGTAGATACATGATGTTGAGCCTTTATGATTTTAATATGAATTTAAACATGAATTATTTCATTAAATGATTTAGTATATTTTTGGTATACTTTCAGTATAGTTTGGTATATTTTGACATATATGCGATATATTACAGAGGGAGTGGAAGAGGGAACAAAAGAGTTTTCTAGTTCAGTCATGTTTAAGAATTCCTTCTCTTTTAGTCTTCATATGTATTATAATAATTCCACCTTATGCAAAAACATGGCTCTGATACCAATTTTTCAAAGCTCCATTAAAATTATATTTCATGGCTATATAGATTATATCATGGACTAGCCAAAGCTGTACTTACAGCATCACACAACCAATTTTCAGCCAGACAGCCTGTCCCCTTTTTATAATCTATATAACCATAAATCATAATCTTAACAGAGTTGGTAACTGGATCATTTTCTTAATTAAGTTTATGATGTACCAGATCCTTCATGGAGGCAAGTATAGAGCATACTCCTTAATTTAGATAGGTGGAACGATTATAATTCATAATCTGACTACTAGAGAAGAAGAGAGATTTTTAGAAGGCCATTGTTTATTTAGCTTCTGGAAATTTTACAAGAGGGGTTCTGCCTCTAACTGAGACAGAAGGCTCTTTATATAGAGAAGGAGCTGAGATACAAGTAGGCCTTCATACAAAAACAGACAAATGTGGATAGACATCCACTGATAAAAGTAAATACAAAGATTAAGCAACTTTAAATTACAACCACTTGTGACAAATTTGCTCGTGACTTAGAGATAGATTCTTATCTTCAGTACTTTCTTCACTATTATAAAAGAGACTGTCTTCATCAGGATCCTGTGAATGTCCTGCTAATGGCATACGGGGGTCCTCTGAATTATTTGATTTGAAAGAGTTTAACCATATCTGTTCTGCAGATGAGCTAGCTTGATAAGGATGTTCTGCTGATGAGCTGATTTGATAAGGATGTTCTGCTGATGAGCTAGCTTGATAAGGATCATCTATTTGCATACGAGATGGAATAGATGTAGTCCTTTGTGTCTTTTCCCAATACTCTTTCTTTGCCAACATCTGTTTCCCATAATCAGAGGGAAATATTTCCCATAGGGCATCTTCAGATATCTTTGGCCATATATCTTTTGGGATAATACCATTTTTCTCGAACATGTGTCTCTGAAACTCTCTCTATAGTGAAGAATCTGTGGTATCTATAGTAATATAGTGTATCATTGAGTGTCTATAGGTCCCATAGATATTAAAGTATGGTACATCAGTAAAAATACCTTTTGCTTTGAAGAAAGTTCTTTTGAGGGTGATGACAATATGACATTCGAGAGGAGGTGCCACCTGTTGAGTATAAGCCTCATTCGTCAAATAGGATTTCCATCTTAACAAATTCTGAAACCATTTGAGAAAAGTTAACAAATGTGGATTCAGACTTTCCTTCTTCTCAAGCAGACTGATATACCTCGCTAGCTTTAATGGTTGAAGGTCAAATGAAATCCAGTATAAATGATAAAGATACCAAAATAGGATTAACAATTTAGGAGGCCAATAAAACTGGTTTTCAGGACTTTGGTTTAAGAAGCTGAAAATACAGGTAAAAGGATAAATAGGATGAAATCCTAATCTATGAAAGAAATTCATCCTATAATTTCTTATTAGTCTAGACTGAAGTTCAAAAATTTTAGTTTTGGCTTATTGGTTAAGGGTGGTTATGGAAATGTATGATGGTAAGGACGAAGGAATTCCTTTTTCAAGAAAATTGGCATTAATGGTCTGATACATGTATATCAGAGGAAGGATTTTTAACTGTAAGGGTTTTTCACATGAGATAGGTGGTCTGCTTAAAAGATCTAGCAGCAGGTTGTCTTCTCCTTTGATGTGTTCTACTTCAAAGTCATACTTACTGAACCATTCTTTCATTATGAGAAGTTGAGGATGAGACAAAGTCTTTCTTTTGAATTCAAGCATTTTTGGAAATGATAAACAGTCCATCACAACTTTTAAATAATGACCAATTAGATGGAATTCAAACTTTTTTATGCCATATTTAACTGCTAAGACTTCTTTGAAGGTTGAGTGATAATGACATTCTCCATCTATGAACTTTCCACTAACATATGCACGAATTAGTCTCTTCTTATTGTCATCTTCTTCTAAAAGAATAGCTCCCCAAAATTGATCACTTTCATCTATTTAAAGGATTCTTTTTCCTATGGAGGGAATCTGGAGATCAAGAAGATTTTTTGTGCAAGTTCTGAGTTATTCAAAAGCTTCTGTTTATTCTGAGGACCATGGTGGAGGATTCTTTTTTAGAAGAGCTTTGAGAGGAGCTGTCTTCTTTGTCAAGTGAGGAATAAAATCTCTGAGATAATTGACAATGCCAAGAACTTGTCTGATTTGTTTGATAAAAAGATTTTCTTTTGGAAATTTATCCAGTTCTGTTGCAACATGAGGACCTGGAAGATACTTTCCTTCTTTGAACCTCATTCCAAGAAAATCTATTTCTATTTGGCCAATGATCATTTTAGTGGGTGAAAGCATAACACCATAATGTCGTACAAGATTAGCAAACTGTTGAAGCAGTTTCTCATGAGCTTCTATATCTGCAAAAAATAAAAGAATATCATCAATATAAATAAGAGCGGTGGAGAGGATGGGCTCAAAGATCTTAATCATAGCCCGTTGGAATAGTGATAGGGCTACTTTGAGTCTAAAAGGTAGGACATTCCATTGGTAGTGTCTGTTTGGAATGCAAAAGCCCATTTTGTATTTATCTTCCTCTTTGATTCCAAGTTGCTAGAATCCAGCCTTTAAATCAAATTTTGAAAAGATTTTTGCTCCCACCAAAAATGTAAATAATGAGGAAATCTTTGGTAGAGGGAATTTTTCATCTCTGAGGAAGAAGTTCAAAGGCTGATAATCAATCACTAATCTCTTCTTTCCACGGACTTGTTCTGATCTCTTGTTTACATAAAAAGCTTGACATGCCCATTCTGATTTTGTGGGAACAATTAGACCTTGAGCTTCTAATTGGTTGCATTCTTTAATTGCCAATTTAAGATCAGAAGGAGTCATTTCTGGATGAGTTGCCTTTATTAGGTTGACATCTTCATTTTGTTTGAAAGGTAAGGAGATAAAGAACTCCTTATTTTTCCACAGTGGTGATGAGCATTTCTTAAGAAACTCTGTATGAGACTAAGCACTGCATTCTTTCAATAAAAACTCATAAATAGTTTTAAGCTTTGGTTGAGAAACGGTTTGACCACTAAAAAGGATGGATGGAATATTAGTGTATGGTTGAAAGTATTTCTTGAACTTAAGTCCATCAGGAAGAATTATCAAATCTTTCATTTTCCAATAGACATCAAAGCCAATGACAATGTCTTTTCTAGGTAAAAAAGATCCAAGAACATGTGTCTAGGTGTAACAGTTTGGAAAGAATTGAATCTTTATTGGGTGTCTGGTTTTAAGGCCAATTTCAAGTAATTCTCCATTGGCTGTAGAAAAATATTCAGAATGATGTTTCCAATATTCTTTAGGCAAGGCTTTTGGGTTGAGAATGGTAGTTTTGGCTCTGGTGTCGATCAAGACTACAAGTTTTATGGGTTTGGAATAATTGGTTGGATAAATTTGAACAAGAAACAAAGGTACTGGATGTTTTTCATGAGTTAGGGCTATCATGTCTCTATTTTCATCACCAATTAAGAACTGGTCATTCCAGGACTCTATTTTGGAGTTGGAAATTTCTGAGTTTGTTTTTTGGCCCACAGCAAAAATACATTTTGGTGAAGCTTCTTTTTCTTCTGAAAAGAGAGACTCAAGATCGGCATCATTCAGGTCTACTTTAGTAATCTGCTGAATTTGTTGAATCATCTGCTCAGTCTTTTTTATTTTTGAAGGGTAATTTTATGCAAAATGATCCCTTTTCCCACAGATGTAACATCTATCAGTTTTCTTTTTGCCACAAAACTTTTTCTTCTTGTAATACTTCCACTTCTTAAACTTAGATCTTTTTCTTTTCTTCTTCATTTTGAAGAAGTGTTTCTTCTTCTTTGGAGGATAAACACAAACATCAACATCTTTACATTTAATCTGCAAATCAGGCCTATCACATGAAAGTTTTCCCAAAGGATTCTTCTTACTGTCGAGATACAGTTTAATCATCTTCCTTTGGTCACATAACTGGGTATGAGCCTGAATCATAATATGATATAAATGACCCATTGGCATATCTCCAACTTTGTGATTTAATTGTTGAAGAATCAAAAACATTTAAGAGGCAAGGATCTCAGGAATAGAAGCTAGAAAGGCTTGCTTTAAATCAGGATTAACAGTGCCCCTTAATAGATAAAATCTAGTAGACATATTTTGAAAATGTCTTTCTAGATCTTTTCTCTGTAGTGAATAACATTTCATCTGGTAATACTCCTTTTGTGCAACTTTAAGATCATCATCCCATTTTTCTAAGAACTCATAATGCAAGAGTCCTAGAAAATCTTTTGGTGAAGTGACATCCATCAACTAGGTTCTAGCATAAACATTCAGATAGGCACACCAGTTTGCCAGCTTTCCCACCATTTTTGCAAGAAATGTTCTAATAAACACCCTGATCTCTGCTCCAGGAATAAGCATTTGTCCAGCTATCCATGCTCTAAACTCTAGAAATCTATTCCTATATTGTGAAGGAGGAACATCATCCAAGGTAAAGTAATTTCTAATATTTTTCTGAAAATTTGTCTGTGGATCTGGCTGTGGTATTCTGGGCTGTTCAAATTCTTCTTCTGGATCATCAACTTCTTCAACCTGAGGTCCTCTAGAAGATGTAGCATCATCAACTATCAATTGGTAAGGTATTTAATAATCTGAATTAGAGTCACTTTTTGAGGATTCAGAGGATGAACTTTCCTTAGAAACAGATCCAATTGAAAAGCTGGGCATGACAGTTTCAACACACTTTTCCAAAAAAGAAGAGATAGGATTCATCATCATTTGAGGGTGTTTTGACTCTTCTGAGGATAAGGTTGGTGAGGCATTTTTAGGTGTTGATTCAGAGGGTGGTTTTTTAGGTTTTTCAGTTTGAGAGAAATGGACTGTTTTTCCTTTTTTTTTGTTATTATTTCATCAGAGAACTGTGTTTGAGAGGGGGTTTTTGGTGAGGATTTAAATCCTTAAAAATTTAGAGGAATATTCAAGGGAGTTGTTAGTGCAGGAAATAAAGATTGAGTGGAAAAGGCTGTGTATGGTGAATTAGGGATTGAATAAGGGTTGTATAAAAGACCTAAAGGATCTGGAGAGAAAGATTTTGAGGAAGTTTGTGAGGAAAAATCTTCTTTCTTCTTTTTAAGATCTCTTTTAAGTTGGTTAACCTGGGCTTTTAAGTTTAAAATTTTTATTTCTTTCATTTGAATGCTATTCAATGTGCCTTTGTTGTTGATAATTCTCATAAGTTCCTGGTGCTTCATTTCTATTTGCCTTTGTAGTTCTACATGGACTACTTCCATTCGTTTCTCAAAGGCCTGGAACTTTTTATTTGCCAAATTCATATGTTCAGTAACTCCATCAATCTTTTCTTCAATAAGCTTCAATTTTTTATTTTGAGCATAAGCATTCTGAGTCTGCCAGTTGACTACTGCTTTGGCAGGAGTTATTTGTCTAGGTCTGCCATCTGCATCAATAATGTTTGACTCTAGGATAAAAGGCTACATGGTAATTTGGTTCTTTATTTCTTTGGTTAAAGGAGGAAAGTTTATGGGTTGGAACATACAGATTTAGGGTAAAGATCTTGGCTTTTGAATCTCGGCTGAATTTTCTTTTCTTACCCATTTTAAAGCTTGATTGCAACATGGGAGAGGAGTTGACTTAGGTTTCAGCTGGGAAGGAGGTGTTTGAGGTTTGCAAGGTTCAGGTGGAGTATTTTGAATAGTTGGTGGTTTGTACCAAGCAGAAGGAGAATATGATACAAGACAATCATATTTTCTTGAAGGTTGTCCCAAAGTGCAGATACTTGAATCTCCATCTTCATATCTCCTTTTGAATTCCTTTTCACTATATTTTCCTAGAGATTTCTTTTTTTTTTCTTCTTATCATCATCAAAGTAGGATTCAGCATAATAATCATCACAATCAAAATAACAGTGACCATCACACTTAAAAGCATAAACTGGTTTTCCAGAATTATCAAAAGAGGCTACAGGAATGTTATCTTCTAGATCCCAAGGGTTGATCATGAGCTGCGTATTAAAAATTGTAGGAGTCTCTTGTTTTTGCCTAAAGATCGTATCCACTGATCCATTAGATCTTTTGATATGTACTGGGTCTATACCTTGAATTGGCTCTACTGTCTCATGCAACTTCTCATAATTGATGATCCACTTTTCTGGGAATGAATAATTTTAACAAATCATTCCTAAAAAGTTATTTATGAGTGTGGATACACGTGGGAGTATTATGAGAATCTGCTTTTATGAACAAAGCATCATTTTGGACACAGGGTAGTGACGGGTTGATAGCATGGTTTTGGAGATGGTAGACAATTTGGTAGTGAAAGGTGGCTACTTTGGCTGTGGAAATTTATTCAGCACCAAGGATCTGGAGTTAGACTTTTAAAGCTGTCAAGGCATGACAATCAGAAAGGGCAAGATTATAATTTAGGAAAAATGTAAGAATACTGAGCCAGTATTTAAAGATGTCTCTACAGTCCCAATTACAGCATGCAGATACTATTTATATCTAGAATCTAAAAGAGCGATCCTAGAGAAGACAGGTTGCCTTGCTCTGCCATGGTAGGAGAGTCCTAACCTTATAGCTCAAAAGTGGATGTGAGTGTATCCCTGGTTAAGCCAAGTTCTCAGAAATTCTGGAGGAATTTCTAAGGTTACAAATTGTTCTGTCTGAGAGGCTGGTATGTGGTGTTGATTAAAATTGGAGGCTTAAACATATTCTTTTATAGAAAAAGTGGGTCGGTTTATAAGAGCTTTGAAGGATTGTTTCCAGTTTATTTTGGATTTTGAAAAGGTAGGTAAACTCATATAAGTAATCGATCTTTTCTGGGTGGTTTGCTTGATAGGGGGTGATAAGGTAACAACAACAGACTTAGATGTCACATACTTATAATCATATATTACAGAGGGAGTGGAAGAGGGAACATAAGAGCTTTTTGGTTCAGTCATGTTTAAGAATTCCTTCTCCTTTAGTCTTCATATGTATTCTTAATGTGCATTTAGTATATTTATGGTTGATTTTGCTTTATATGTAGCATATATACTTGAAATATATTTAGTATATTTTCGGGATATTTCTTGTATATAAATGGTTTATTCTTTTAAAAATAATGACATTTGTGTTTAATTACGCATTTATTTATTTTTCATCAATATACAATTTATATGAAGGATATCAATAGAACGTGCTACGTAGTGGGTTGCACTAGGACTGTGTACATACCGGTTCGTTAGACTTTAGAGTCGATATTGTGAGAATCATTTGAGGCAAAATTTGATTATTTTGATATTGAGAATTTCAGTG
Organism: Mallotus nudiflorus; assembly: GCA_947683625.1. Lineage (NCBI taxonomy): Eukaryota > Viridiplantae > Streptophyta > Magnoliopsida > Malpighiales > Euphorbiaceae > Mallotus > Mallotus nudiflorus. The sequence goes on from CANTUR010000228.1 coordinate 1,372,994, forward strand.
AGTGAGTAATGTAATTGCAGGAGCTCGGTTGACTTAGTGTCATGAGGCCAATCACACTGATAGTGAGATTGTAGGAGCTCGGTTGACTTAATGTCTCGGGGCTAGTCTACTGGTCAAAAATGGAATAAGAGAATTAATTTGGAATTAAGTGAGCCTGTATGGCTAGTGAGATATTTTGATTAAGGTTGCGAATATTTAGGGTTCTATTTGATCCTTCACTTAAATAAATATTTTCTGCATTTATAAATATAAAAGTGGATTTTAGCATCTGTGTGAAATACCTGTATATATTTATATATATATATACTGATACTTGATTGCATATTACATTAGGAGGTGCGTGTATATATTCACTCAGTGAGGTCTGACCCCCTCTTAACCATTTTTTTAGGAGAGTCTTCTTCGTCAGACCGTACTAGTAGTACTTTACATCGGTCTTCTTTTGCCCGATTATTTTATGTAAATTTCATATCTGGATTTTTATTGTATTATAGAAAACTGCAGTAATAGTGTTATTGTATCAGTAGTGTATTATTTTGATATTGGGCTTTGTATTAAACTATTGTATGAATAATTTTATTTATGAAATGTTATTTGAGTATTTATTTTTATATCGATTAAAGTTTTTTCTAATTCTAGCATATTTTATTTTTTATTGTATGCTTTTTATTTTTAAGGCTTGCTACGGATTTCGGATTCAAAAGAATTCCCGTTCCCTAGTGCTAGTTATGATTCCCCAGTTTGGCTCGTAACATTATTTATTGTGTTTTGTTGTATAACCCACTTATGTTTCACATTAAGGGTAATGTGAAATTTAAGTGGGGGGTGGAATTTTGCATAGGCATAGCATTTAAAGTGTGTGTTTTATTTTGCATTTGATGTGTTTTATTTTGCTTATTTTATTTTTAATTCATATTGTGTTTTAATTGCATTGTGTTCATGCATGGGGTAGGAATATAATCAATTATCCTATAACTTTGATGCTTGCAACTTATCAATCTCGTGAGCTTGACACATTGATATAGTTTTCTTGATTAATTGATTTAATTTCCATTTAATGTTTGATTTAATTTTTCAAAGCATTATGAGCAATCTGTGGTTAAGGACATATTTTTACATCTTAATGAATCTAATGCTTACTCCCTTTTTGAATGTGTAAATGTGAATAATTTAAGAGGAACTAGAAAAATAGTGGGTTGGATAGCTTGAGTCATTGGAATTGCTTGAATTTGACACTTAATTAAAACAAAATAAAATTTATTGTGGAATGGAGTTGAAATTTCTTATTCAAATTTATAAATGCTCCTTTACTTCAATACTCTTCAAAGAATACAAGTACCCTAAAAGGGTCTTTCAAAGGGTTTCACGCTGAGTAGTGCAGGAAAGGTGGGGGAATTTTGATGATTAGAACATCCACAAGCAATTAAAATAATAATAATAATAATAATAAAATAAAATAAAATTTTGTGTCTTATTAAAAGAAATTCTAGTAAAAGAGTTGTCTTGCTTGTTTTCTTTTTTTTTTTGAATATTGATTTATGCACATTTTTATATTCAACAAAAGAGTTTGCTTTTCACTCGGTAATTTTTATATATGTTATTGATCATGAGTTGCTTGTTTTGCTTTTATAATTTAAATCTTATATTAGGTAAAAAATTTGTTAATCAATCAAGAGAAATTTTATTAATGTGCTGAGTTCGTATTATTGATACATATTGTTCTCATTTTCTTACTTGAGGACAAGCAAGAAGCTAAGTGTGGGGGTATTTGATTATATGTTAAGTGTAGCAGTTTTTTAGGTTGGTTTATGGTATTTATTTTTACAATTTTTTTAGAATTTAGTTATTTCTATATTTATTATGAATTTAATAATGTGCTTGGCTTTCTTTTAAAATGAATTTTATGTGAATTGTTGAATTAAACTTTGCAGAGAATGGTGGTGGAGCATGCATAAGCCCATGTGATGATAATGGTGGACATGCATGATTATGGGGTAGAGAAGCTTGCAATTTTGTAATAGTGAACAGTTTTTTAAAAAAAAAAGAATAAAGTGGGTGCTTCTGGAGACATGCAATTATGGAGAGAGACATGGAATGATGGCAAGAGATATGTAATAATGGGAAATATATAATTATGAAGAGATAATTATGAAAAGAAAAAAAAAAGAGAAAAGATAATAAATAAATAAATAAATTATGAATGGTTTTGTTTTATAAAGAAAGTAGAAGGTCACACGTAGGAGAATGATTTTTTTTTATGAAGGCATTAAGAGAGTTGGAGACACACATAGAGAAGAAGCAACAGGACGAGGAGAAAGTGGCAGAAGAACTGCACTAAAAGAGTTTTCTCTTCCTTATTAATTTTCTTTAGTTCTTAGATATATTTCTTATTTGCATTTTTAAAATATTATGAGTATGATGTCTAGTTAATTTATTTATGTTGGGGATTGTTAAATTTATTTTAATTTAAGTTGATTCATATATTAGTTTTTCTTTTCTATTGCATTAAGCATTCATTGAACTTAATTATTTATGATTTGGCCAATCATAATTGATTTTTTTTATTAAGGTTAATTATTGAGAAATATTAATTTTAATAGAAATATGAGTGCTTGATTAATTGATTTAAGTCTAGAGATAGCTTGAATGATTTTAATTTCAATTGGTTGTACTTCATGATTTATTTACTAATTTGATTAGGTTTTAATTTAATGAGAATTAGTTAAAACTTTTTCAATTGATATAAATAAATCAAGTAATTTTTACTTGAGAAAGATTAATTACTACCTTTGATATCCCTATAATTGCAATAGAAAGAAAGACTAATTTCTTGAGATTGGCTTAATTAAAATATAGTGATATAGTTCCTAACATCATTCCATCATTTGCTTATTAAAATTTATTTTCTTGTTAAAATTTTTTAAATTTCATTTTAGTTATTGAAATTTAGCAATTATAATTCACTTAATATTTGATTCTTAAACAAGTTTAAAAAAAATTAATAGTTAAATAAACATTAAATCCTTGTGGGATCGACATGTATTTATTCTATATTATTTGACAAACTCGTATGTTTGCGAGAACCAATCAAGTACACAATCATATAAATTTATTATTTTGGCAGAAAATTTGGTAGAACACCTAGACCATCAAACTCTAATAGCCACTTGGCTCACTTATTTCAATTGACTTTCGATCTTAAAGAGCAAGCTCAACCAGGGTCCAGTCACAGTCGGTCTCTTATTCTAAATGATCACTGACATTCAGAGAGCATGCTCAACCAAGGTCCAACTAGTATCATACCTATGCCCATAAAGCAAGCTTGACTAGGGCTCAACAATAACCACACATCTGTCTAAAAAGCAAAGCTCAACTAGGGCTTACATTTCCACAAATCTTGCCTAAAGAGCAAAGCTCAATCAGGGCTCACAAATCAATCAATGGACATCAAATTAATCATTGCTGGTGTGCACACAGTCCTAATGACACCTACTAAATAGCACGCTCTACCATTATTTCCAAATCATTTAAATAATAATAAATAAAATAAAATAACATAAACAAATAAAATAGAATAAGACAATTTCCATAAAGCATTCTTCAAATATTGTTCATGATAAATAAGGAAATAATATGCATATAGCAAAACAAATAAATTCATAAATAATTCATATAATCATTTTATTATTATTTAAATCATACGAAAATATAATCAAAATCGCCACAATACACATTCTATAAAATCAACTCATAGGTTGAGTGTGCTAGGCAATGAGCCCTCTACTGCCCATGCTACAACTCTGGTCCTGGAGTTCTCTAAAATATATAATATTTATTTAAAATATGCTTATGTAAATAAATTCATAAAATTCTCAAAATTTAATAAAATCATGAGATGATGAAGTTGACTCGATCTAAAACACAATGCTATACAGACTTGGAATTAACACATATCGATGTCACGTTTTACAAAAAATCTATCAAAATTTTGACAGAGTTTCCTCTGTAAAATGAACTCTCTCTACCAAAGTAGAGTCATTCCTACATAAAAAAAACAACATTTCTTACAGTCTTACAACTCAAACAACTTGAGTTGGACCTCACACCACACTTATAACCAAAAACCAAAATTCAAAACATATATAAAGAAAAATATAATTTATCTCAAATCACTAATAATTCATAAAAATATTAAAGAAATCATTTTCCAAATAAATAATAAAATTCTAGTTTATAAATAATATTTTACTAATAAAATCCGTTAATGGAATAAAATTCCATTTTACAATTAAATTAGCATAAATTGTAAATAATTATCAAAATCACTCAGTTATATCATAAAAATAATAAAGCGCTCATTTAAGTTTGGAAAATAACAAATAAACTTATTTTTCATATATTTTTCCAAAATTACCACTTATTAATTAAAATTGGAAAACTATTATAAAAATTATTTTTCATACTTTTATTAATCAAAATAGTCTAAAATAGAATAATTAACAACAATTTTGGTTAAAGTTAAATAATTTATTAATTTCCAACAATTTCTCAAAAATACATATTTATACATAAACTTTAAAAATCATATCTTAAATTCCATATATAATTTCACAATGCTTCCTTTATAAAGTTTATTCTACATAATTTATAGGATTTAATAAAAATATAAAAATTACCCGAACTAGGAACAATGCCATGAACAGTACTCGATGCGCAGAAAATTCAAAATTCCTATAAATTAAAACAAATTACACAAATAGATGGATCATAACTTCAATTTCATTATATCTAAAGACAACTAAACATGAATCAACCTAATTGAAGCTCAATTTGATAAAATGAACAACAATGACTTAGGTTTGAATTACTCAAAATTGAGGAGCTTACCGAAGTTGGAATTCAAAATTGATGAAGGGCTTTTAAAGTCTAGAGGACAAGAAGTGTTTTGGGACGGCGTCGGCGTGCCCTTCTCTCCACCGGCAATGAAGAGACCGAGAGGGAGACAAGGAGGCGGCAATCGACAACAAAAAGGAGAGGGAAAGGATGGTGGCGACTTGCGTGGTGACGACGTGGCTGAGGTGGTGGTGATCGACGCTGGTAGTGGACTGGTGGTGGTAGGTGGTGTTGCGTGGGGAAGCAGAAGAGGAAGGAAGGGAAGGGAAAAGAAAAGAAGGGAGAGGAGAGAAAAGAAAATGAAAAAAAAAAAAGCTTTTGTATTTTTTTTATATAATATAGTATAAAAGTACAATTTTTATTATTTTAAAATAAAAATATTTCATCTCTCAATCATACAACCAACACACACACACACACACACACACATATATATATATATATATATATATATAAAACATACATAATTTATACTCTTAAAAATTAATAAAATTTTTATTAACAATACATTTAACACTAATTAAATAAAATAATAATTAAATTTAATAATCCACATTTAATATTAATAATTAAAAATTCAGGTCTTTACATTATAGGTTCATTAAACTTTAATTGCAAATTTATTAACTTTTACCTATATGTTCATTGACCTTCACCTACAAATTTTTTGATTTTCACCCATAAGTTTTTTTTATCTTCACTTGCAGATTCATTAGTTAAATACTACAGTTTCATTACTTAAATTATGGAGATTTATAAGCTATCCACTATATATTCAACACTTTTTTTCTTAATATACATAACTGATAATTATAATTATTTATTTTAGAAGTTATTTTGATTTATTTAGTAAAATATTATTATAAGTATCTATAAATAAAAATTATTTATTAAAATATTTAATTTTAAACATCACATTCTTATATTTATTTATTTGAAAAAATTATAGTTAATTAAGTTTCAGTTATAAATAAATAAAAAATAAATTTCTTAAGGAAATGGGTAACTTTTATGAATGAAAATTCAATTTTGAAAAAAAAAATTGATTTCTAGAAAGAATTTGAAAAATGAAAGGCCAAAAAAGAGGGAAAAAAAAGAATCAAAATACACGTTAAAAAAAAAAAGACAGAAGACATTAAAAAAAAAAAGACATTGGCACATGTGTAATGATCTTTGATCCATCTTGCAAGATGGACAGGGTTCATAATATAATTTGTGCCAAAAAGAATTTCAAGTATAATTATTGGATACGGGGAAAAAGGTAGATTTATAGATGAACATTCATTCAATTTAAAAATAAAGAGGATCCTGATAAAATAGTCAAATGGTAACTTTTTATAAAGTTTGATTCATACTGTTATCTATTTAAAAGGAAAGAACTATCATGTGCGATCTATCAATACTTAGGTCATATAACTTCTCTATTAAAAAAAAAAAACAGAAAGAACATTCATTGGTATTTTTTAATAGCACCCGAATAAGGAATAACAAAAATGCATACTCTTTTTCTCATCTTTATTGCAATTGAATTAATGTTAAGGGCTTGTTCTTGAAATCAAACATGAATGCATATCATTTCTATTGTTATTTGTTTATAACATTTTATTTTCCAATTCGAGTGTAAAATCATTGATAAATAAATTGACGTTTTTTGAGTAAATTATTGCAAAAATAATGTTGCACTAGTCCAACTTCAGAAAATGATAAAAGAAAGAGAACATTTAGCAGCTTGAGATCTTAGGGCTAATGCCCTATTTCTGCCAGATAGCAAACTAGCGATCAAGTTCAAGAAAGGGGACTTAGGTCCAGAGTAGAAAATGAAAGGATCTCTGTGTCACGTTCCAAAATGTTCATATCTTGCTCATCCAAGGTCAACCATGCTTCAATTCCATCGCCAACACTTGTTTCATTCATAAAGAGTAGATTTTGAAACACTGGTCCAGTTAATCCAGCAGGGCTCACCCAAACAGGCTTTCCCCATCCAAAATCAGTTTCATATATGCCCGCATTGCATAAACTTGAAAATGTCAAATAATCAGCTCCTGCATTTGAATAAACTTCACCAAATTCTTGTAGATATTCACAAACCTTGGAAAACCCTTCTTCACCACTTAGTTTTTGGACGAAATCACCATCAATTTTCAATATAGATTCTCTCAGCAGACCTACCAAAGCATGTAACTCTCTTTCTGCCTCTGCACTGCATTGTGCAATTGTCAACCAAACAAGATTACCAACTGAATTATTAGGCAGCTGAGTGCCCCTTTTTCCCCTCAAATTCACAATAACAGAAAAAAGAGAAGGCCTTTGGCAACCATGTTTTGATTTAGAAGCAAGCATGGTAGATTGCCATATAAAGGCTGACACAGCTTCTACTCGAGTTGGGCGGGGCACAAATAATGAGCTAGCTGCTCTGGCCTTCAGGATGGCTACAGATGAAGAATCAAAGACAAATCTCTTCGTTATACCCTTGCCAAACTTTATCAATGATGGCCATATGGCTAGCAGTGTATCTTTAGGCAGGGAATGGTTTTGTGGAAATAGAGATGGTGCAATAAAAATGGGTTCAATTTTTTGTCCTGAGCCGCGAGCAATAGTTGCCCATGCTTTGAGAAATGCAGTTGATGTAGGACCATCAATGATCTTGTGTGAAGTTTTAGTACCAATAGCAACACCACCGCATCTAAAAAGATTTACTTGAATCATTGCAACAGGAATTCCATTACCTGATGATTCCAAGTAGGAATTGCTCGGAAGTAACTTAAATATTTTTTCGCTGTCAGGTTTTCCAAGAATGTCTGAAAGGCAGCAACTGACCTTGGCCTCGGTATAAGAAACACCTTCGTCATTGCAATCTATGTAAAGGTCATCCTTTATCCTACCAGCAAATGGGTAAAAAAAGGTCAAGGCTTGTGATAGAGATTGCTTCAGCTTTTTTAATCTCACAGGCATGTCAGGTTGCTCCACCGGTCTATACAGAAAGATTATTGGAATATGTGCAGAAGGCATAAGCTGGTCCAGTAGGGAAAGCTTGTAGGTTTTCAAATGAAATGGAGTTGGCGAAGAAGGTTTGACATTTTGGGTGGAAATGATCTCGATCTCCATATTGCTTTTCGTCTCGAGGATGGAAATCTTTTAGTGTAAAAGGCTTGTTGAGTGCTATAATTCATAGACAAATTGATTGCTGTTATTGAAAACATTAAAAGAATGAACATTGGGGGCGCTGCGTCGATAACTAGGAATAGGATAAGAGAATCCTTAGTTGTTTGCGCCATTTTTATATGCTCTCTTGGTTAATGACTTCCAGCCAGACATATGAACTGTAAACATGCTCAAAACAGTTATTTGTTGTGATATCGTTTGACATTCAGCTCAAGTTTTCGATATTTTTTGTATCCATTCAACATAGATATTTTCATACATAAGGCCTCGTGTAATTGGGGTTGGTTGCCTCACCCACCTGCCTCCCCTTTTCCTCGATGGATACTAGAGTACCACCAATGAAAATTACTATTATTGTCGTTATTACATAGAGCAGACATCTTTCACAACAGTGCAATCCTGCAATGAACTTTTATAGCTGTTAGCAGCTCCACTGGAAGTAATACTACCCACCTCAGTCTCTCATGAAAGGATTATAGCGACATAATTAATTGCATTTCTGATCTAGTGTCGCTTTGGATAACAAAGTTTCACAATGAGTTCAGTATAATAAAATTCCCTACCTTGAAAGACCCGGCAGAACATCAAGTAACTCTAAAGGGCTGTCTTTTGCATCGCATCAAAGAAAAAGAAAATTCAAGTCCCAAAGGTTGTACATTTTTCATTAGTGAAAATTTCAGATATAAAGTATCAAGAATCTTGGTTGTAGTAGTAAATCAGAACATGCTTGTCTACCAACAATTTCTCATAGGTTTAGAAAGAGCAGCAAGCAAAAATATGTGACCCTTTCCAGCAGTCCAATCCTTCCTCAAGCAGTTGCCCCTTCCAGAAATGAAAACTCAAAACTGCATCAGTTTAGTCGTACAGCAAATCCAGCACTTAAATTATAGTAGTACACCCTTGTCATAACATATATTGTTGGCTTTGAGGTAACTGATTAAATGTTCTCTCCTGGAGGTAACTCTGCAAGCTTTGGAGGCGTTCCAAGAACTCGTTCCATATCAAAACGAACTTCAATGTTGCGGATGCTGTACCCAACCACCATCAGCCAATAAAGCAGTTTCGCAAGTTCTGGAGCACTAGTCTCTGTTATACTTGTCTGTGACCATAAACAAAGTTGGAGAAATTGGGAACTCAACTTGGATGACAAAAATACAGCACATATATATATATATATATAAGTTCTCAATTTATTATGATTGGTTAAGAACGTTAAGGACTGGCATCAGAAAAGTAAATTCAATCTGCTAAAAATTCAGTAATTTATCATTCAATGACTGAAAAGTTCCCAATAAACATCCAGGTGTACCCGGAATTTAAATGCTAATCAAGTTGTTCAAAAGTCAAAAAGGGGTGGTTTTAGAGGTCAAAATGCAAAGAAGTTTAATACCATCTAGACTGGGATACGACTATTTCTTCCACACAAAAATACTATTTAATTTACATAAACAATCTCTAGCTATTATTTTAAATTTTCTTGATAAACTACATTGTGTATGTCATTCTTTGACATATTGTTCTGCTCAGATAAATGAAATAAAGCACAGAGCAAAAGCATTTTGAAAATTTCAATAATCTGCCTAACTTAACATGTGTAAATATATTTTATCAATTATAATGCTGATATTGAACAAAAATCCCTATGCTCAAAATTCCACCAAACAGGAAACACAGCTAATTAGCTTCCACACACCTTCATTTGTTCTGAATCAGCAACAGCTAAGAGTCGCTTAATAAAGGTGTTCATTGCAAGCACAGCGTCCTCCCCAGCGCTACTTGTCAACTCCTACAGAGCCATTAACATGTAATTCGAAGTTGGAATGAGAAAATAAAGCAAGGTGTTATTCTATTCAAGCAGGCAAAATAAAAAAAAGAATGAACTAAGGCAAATGAACATAATGGTTGCAATATAGACCCAATCCTTCAAATTTTTACTTGGCAAGAAAGTCTAACTTCAAAGGCTTCTGAGAATAAGAAATGCATAAGTAACTGTTCTTCTGTATAGCAATGAAAACTTAACAGCACATTGCTGGATCTGTTAATTGCACCTGGAAACAAAGACATAAGCTTTACCTTAAGATTTTGAGGCTCAAGAGACTTGAGATATTCCAACAACTCATTCAATCCATTCGCAGATTTTCTGCCAACTTGACAATTGAGTTCCTCGATCTCTGCTTCAAGCAGCTCGATGTACTTCTTGGCATCTATTTTTTCAGGACCAGAAACATTATTCCACCTAATAACTTCTCCAGAGACATTCTTCTGTGTACCAGGTGCATAATCTGGCACATCCTGCAATGTTAATACAATCTTGTTATATATATGTAACTGTGCCGCAAACCAATATTAAAAGTAGCAAGTCAACAACTACATCTAAATGACTATAACACTGAATTTTCAAGGATTTTCAACTTTGAAGGAGCAAATGACGTTACTTCTTTTTCTTCCGCTTCAGGAAGTGCAACTTGCTCCAAGCTCTGTTGCAATTCCAAACGATATTGTGCATTCTTAAACATGTAGCCAGTCATCATAACACTGTACATTAGCTGTGCAAGATTTTCAGCTACCTAAAACAAATAGTCAAGCTGATTCTAGTTAAAAACAAAGAAAGATTATTGTCTCTCCAAAACAGCAAGGCCACAGAAATTCAATAACTTACAGTGGTAACAGTTACAGCAAAAAATTGTGGTGGTAAAGTCCCAATCATGTTTGTCACTGTTTGTCGCATTGCATCAACTACCTGAACATATCCAAAAATGCTAAAGCAAAGAAACAGAGCCTCCTTCCTAAAAGTTACAGTGAAGCACAGAGAGTGATCTGTACGAGCAAATCAAATGGTGCCAAGGGATGTAAAATTTTCAAAACCTGTTTTGGCGCACGTTTTACAAATAGCTCCATAAACTCTGGCTGCACATTTTTGACATACTCCAGTAGAATATCTTTCCTGGTCTTTGGCTGCAAATTTCAGAGAGGAAAATCAAAATTCGAATTCAAACACGTTCATAGCAAAGCAAGCATAAGAACCACAATAGGAAATAGTTCGTCTATACATAACAACACCCTGATTCTGTAGAACACTTATCCATCATATCAATAAAATTAAAAGGACTCCACTTAATTTAGAAGGATCCTGTATAGCATTCATAATTCACTTAAATTTTGGTGGAAAACAGATTTTAATTGGGTATGATTTCTAAAATTAAACAGAAAATTGGAATTACATATATCCGAGAAATGAATTTGCATTTTAAAGCAAACCGAATATGTCTTTATCCTGTATTCTTTCATTTCAATACAATCTCTTCAACGCTCTTTTATAAATTCCATCGACTAAGATCACCAGCATTATCTATTACCCAGAAATTCAAAAGCATAGAGTTACACACACATCAAATCATATACAACAAATGCATACAAATATTTAATAATAATAATAATAATAGTAAAATAAAAGGGTACCAGAGAGCCATTGGGGAGCTTGGAATCACCGGAATTACTTGTAGAGTCATCCTTGGAAGAATCGTAAGCTCTAACTCTCAATGCTAACCTTCCCTTATCCCTAAACTTAGTCTCTCTTAGAAAACTTATTGAAGGTCGACCAGACAAAAGAATTGCGGAACTAGAAGAAGAAGAAGTAGCAGTCGAAGTAGAAGAAGATAATTTAGGTATAAAAAGAGTGGGCTTCACAGTCAACGAATTCATCTGAGCTAATAATCACAATCGATTTTTTTCAAAACAGAGTAACGTGATGAAAGAGAAAGTAACCCTAAAAACTATTTAATATTCTGGCCATTAACTGAAAGCAATTCGAAAGTGGAGTGTGAAGAGTACATTACAAAGGTCTTCTTCTTTTCCGTACAGGACGACTTCCAACAGATGAGGGTTTATTAATTCATTTCCACCGTATAACAGGAAGATTAGCGTGTTTTAGAATCGGACGGTTGAGACTCCTTCATGCTGTGATTTTCTAACCCGATTACATGGAAGGATAAACGACGCCGCTTTATGGTTTGATCACAGGAATTGCATTAACATACATATAAAGGAATGTTTTTGTTTCTACATACATTATGAATGCTAATGACTAATGAATGAATTAAAACTAACAGAGTACTTAAAAACATCTGATCTGAACAACAGCCGCATTACAATAGATGGTGAAGGTATCTTAGCAAAAATATATCAATCTCTAACACTAACACGCTAACTAATCCATGGCCTTGAACCACGATGCCTCAAAACTGGACGATGCACAAGGGATCAGCAATAACGACAAGGAGATTGGATTTGGGGGCAAGTGCAGTCTACAGGTGCCCATAATATTCTAGACTGAGAGGATGGCTCGTCAAACATCTCTGACTCGTTGCAGTATTGATCATTTCCTCATCATTCTCAATTCAGCCCAAGCTAATCTCATGCATCAATGTTAAAGTTCTGTTGCAAAAACATTCAACCCTGTTTGCACACTGCGCTGGTAATCCTAGAAAAGTTGTCACCAACAGATGAATTCTAACAGCTTGTTCTCAAAGCCAAACACATTGCATGAGATGCACCAATAGCAACAGACAGAACTTTATGGGGTCCCAGGCTGTCATCTTCCATCAGAAACTGAACCTCCACCGGGCATGGCTGTACCTCTGGCAGTCCAGGAACTCCCAGTTGAGAATCTTTGGCATTTCCCCACATGTACAGCTTCCCCGTATCTGCTCAAAGTAAGAACAGCACTTTATGGGGACATGTTTACACACATAAAAGACCAACTCTAATGAAAAGTTAGCCCAATTACTGTAAATATAGAAAATGCCATCTGCTCGAACGCGAAATAAATAAAATACAGCTCAATTTACCAGTTATAGCTGCCGATGTTGAACCTCCACAGGCGATATAAACAACACGTTGATCAGCCAAAGCATCAATCTGCAATGGTACTCTTTGGTTTTGAATTGAAGGATGGCCCAGCTGACCATGCCCACCAAAACCCCATGAAAGAACTTTTCCATCATCTGATATGGCAAGCAAGAATGAACCACAAAAATATCACCACTATTCAATATGAAGGAGTAGAACAAATAAAAGAGAAAGGAGAGCCAGTAACAGAAACTTATCCCTTCCTGCACTAGTTACAGTTAGTTTACCAGTTAATGCAAGAGAATGGTATCCACCACTAGCTATCTGAACAATGCGAACATCTTCTAGGCTAGGAATTGATTTTGGTTGCCAACCACCAATCTTATCGCCTCTCCCAAGCTCATAGTTTGAGTTTGCTGAGCAAAATACCAGATGATATGATTTTGTTGCTTTTTTTAGTTTCGAAAAGCAGAAAAAAAATAAAAAATTGATCAAATCCTGAAAATTGGTAAAAAGTGTGAACAACAACTAGTTTATAGCATAAACTTAGATCTTGAAAATTGTTTTCTTTATTTTGACATAGAGGGACTGAACGCCGTTACTCTGTGAACATTTCTTTAAAAATCTAAAATCAAAGCATCAGCTTACAAATTTTAGAAGAATAATTACATTTGTGGTAATTTAATAATTTCAAGGAGCAAAGACAAACAAGCTAATAAAGGTCTTAAACAAGCATGCTATTACAAAGATATTGTTGCTCATGCCCTGAAAAGGAAAAGAAATCAACAAAAGACAGACACTGAAAAATATGATGGAATTACTAGAATGATTCGAATCATTTAATTTGGCTTATACAATAAGCTAAAGCACAGTGGAACAGAAAAGAGGCATGGATCCCTTACCTCCCCAATTCCAAATTTTCCCTTCATCTGTCAGCACCATTGTGAAGAAACCACCACAGGAAACAGCAGCAACAGGAACTGATAATGATTTTACTTTCGAAGGGACACTAAGTCCACCTCCTTCATTGGGTCCTGGCCCAGGGCCAAGTCCCAACCTACCATCGCCTTCATCTCGACCCCAAGTATAAAGCTCCCCTGCATCCAAAAAATTGGCTACAATCAACAAAGACTACTATTGCCAAAACTCACCATAAAAAGTTCTATGTGGAACCACAATGACAGAATCAAGACATTGCAATTTGCAACCAGTATATAAAGATCAACATCCAACACTTTAGGTGCACAAACGAAAAAAGAAGAAGAGTAACAAAACCTGATTCCGTGATAGCAGCAGTATGTGTGCCACTGGTAGCAATATGGCGTATTTTTCCATTAGAAATGCTTTGAACCAATCTAGGAAATAATTCTCTATGATAAACACAGTGTCCCAGTGCACCAAATCCACCATAACCCCTGCACACTTCATTTTTAATAACGACGCCACATTCAATCAAGTCATGTCATGCAAGACCAGTCATAGCATGATCACGAAATTAACTCAGATTACTTCACAATCAAAGCGTACTGACCATGTAAAGACCTCACCGACGGAAGTCAGGGCAACGGAATGTACACCGCCAAGAGCAACACACTTAACGCAATCCATATAAGGGTTTAAAGTAGGAACAAATACAGGATTCTCATGTCCAAAACCCAAACGACCACCTTCTCCTTTTCCCCAAATCCAAAAATTACCATCCACAATCAATGCCGAATGAAATAATCCACAAGAAATGCCCACTTCAATAGCTTTCTCTTGTTTGTTAGCGATTCCATTTTGATTCTTGAAATGAAGTTGACCTGAGGTTGGTGAGAGGGCGAAAGTGGAGGGCAGTACGCGGATATTTGTAACTGGGGATGGGTAGAGTCTTGTTTCTTCGATGCCGCCACCAAGTTGGCCAGAAGAGCCTCTTCCCCACGAAAGGAGCTGGACTGTTATTGCTTCGTTTTGGTTTTGGTCGTTTATTTCTGGACTTCTATAGAGAATATTTCTAGTTGGGGATGATGATGTAGAGATGCGGCGGGTTAGGGAGGTTGTAAAGCGTTTCATTTCTCTCCTGCTAATTCACAGTTCGCCGCCTCCGTTACTAGTGGAGGGTGAGGAATTTGTAGATTGAACCATGTATTTGAGGGCGATGTTCTTGGCCTATAGGCCTTTCTCATCATGGCCCCATGACTGTTAATGACCCGAAACGAGAATTGAAAATGTATTCGGTTGATTTGCGACACGCGGTACCAATTGTTATATCAAAAAAAATAATAGAAGTCATTAAATGTGTAAGATGAAAACGCGCGTCTTTCTTATTTTTCACTGAGACGTATTTTTTGGACAAATGTTTGAGTTTACATATCTCATCCGGTCGGCTTATCTATCCATAAATTGGATTTATTAATCTTTATATATAAATTTATTGATTTTAATTTGTAAGTTTATTAGTTTTAACCTACAGATTCACTGATTTTTTTAAACGTGTAAATTTAATGATGTTCACTTATATATTCATTGATCTTCACCTGCATATTTATTGACCTTATAAATGAAAGTCAATGAACCTTCATTATTTAAATAATGAAAATAATACAGGTTTGTTAAAAAATGAACTACATGTTCATTAATATTTTTCTACATTTTCATAAGTAATATTGGTGATAGGATTATGAAGAAAAAAATGAAAAAGCTAACCTCTCAAATCAAAATTAGTATTAAACTTAAACTTTGTTGGGCCTAAGACACTAATTTTAAGGAGCTTAGAAGTTTAGTTCACACTAACAAAACTAAAATGTACATCTCATGTATTCAGCATATGAGGTTGACAATTTGAAGCCATTACCATACACCCTATTACGAGCAAGCGAACATTTGAGTCTATATATTTAAACTTGATATATCAAAGTCATTACTGTACACGTTGTTGCGAGCAAGCCAACATTTGAATTTATATGTTTCAAGCTTGATATATCAAAGACTAGAGCCTAAGTATAAACTAGCATTAAAAACCTAAAGATTTTCATCATTACCTTCTCCCTTAAACCCATGCTGAAAATAAAACTCTTCAAATAACCTTCTTTGCTTACCCAGAATAAGCTTGCACCGGTCTATAACTCAATCCAAATAGTCACCAAGAGGAAACCATTAGTAAAAAATGTCATGTAAATCGCAAGTCCAATCATAAAATAGATTCTTAACAACATCATGACTAGGGTTGTGCAAGATTAACCGAAAACCAAATGCTTCGATTCAATTTCAATTTAAGATTTTTTACAATCGAAAATTTTGATTATAACTGAAATCGAGTCGAAAAACTACAAAATTAATATATATCATGTAAGTCGCAAGTCCAATCACAAAAGAGATACTTAACAACATCATGACTAAGGGTGTGCAAGATTAATCAAAAATTGAATGCTTCAATTTAGTTTCAGTTTAAGATTTTTACAATAAAAATTTTTTGTTATAACTAAAACTGAGCCAAAAAACTAATGTTTAAGATAATTTTGGTTATATATAATGTTTAAGATCAAGCAGAATTAGCATTTGGCTTAGTGGTGGAGTGTGTTGGTATCTTCCTTTGAGGCCATAATTTGAATCATGGCTCCATAATAGTTTTTGAAAGATTTTAATAAGAAATATTGGTGTAGAATTCAAATTTAAAAATTTTAATTAAGATAAAGAAGAATTAGCATTTAGCTTAGTGGTGGAGTGTGTTAGTATCTTCCTTGAGGCCATAATTTGAATCATGGCTCCACAACATTTTTTGAAAGATTTTAATAAGAAATATTGGTGTAGAATTTAAATTTAAAAATTTTAATGAGGAATATTAGTGGTAGGATTCAAATTTTTGGTAGTATGACATTTTTTTAAAAGATTTTCAAGATTTTCATGGTATATTTGATGGTTTTTATAGATTTACAACATTTTTTAAAGATAATAGTATCACAAAATAGACTGAGAGAAGGTCCTTACCAATATGTCATCCCCTAATATGATTGTTCTGATTGCCTTTGCCAAAGAAAAGTCCGAAAATGGTTAAACCGTCAAAGAATAAACATTTGGTAATCCCTTGTTCTTGCCTTTTGAACAAACTTTCTAAAATTGCTAGTCATTATCCTAAGGTTTGCTTATAGTGCTCACATTCATGTTTATTTGATGCAATAAAGTCATTATCATATATAGCTACATTTAAGCAATGGAATCACATCTACCAATTTTCTAAAAAATATAAGAAATAGGTTTTCAGCATCTTGTGGGTTTAAAGGCAATCAAACAAGATAATAAATTACTTAAGTTTTGGAAAACCAATATAATGTTAATGATGGTTTCTTCTCACTTAAATCAGAAAAAGGAATACATTAGTTTGATTGATGAATTGTACATATTATGACTTCCGATGGATGAAAGACCAGTGACTGGTAGTGAGGTCAACGGTTCATAAACATGCCTTAAATACCTAGGAAAAGATGGGTGCTATGGGTCAAGCAGTAAAGTACAACTAATATGGTTAAGAAATAATTGTTAGGAGTTGTTCGATAATCCTAGTGAGGAGGTACTTGAACAATATTCATGAGCATACCTTCTATACATGCTCAGGACACTGTTGTTTTCAGGCAAGAGTGGTGGTAATGTTTTTATCATTTTTCTCTCGCTTTTTGGAAAATTAAGTAAAGTACGTGATTATGCTTGGGATGTTGTAGTCTTATCCTTTCTACATGCTAGCTTTCATAGGATAAAGAGGCTGAATGTTGATATAATACCTACGTGTACAATTATTTTAGAGGTAAGTATTATTTATTTTTTAAAATGCTCATTTAATATTTTTTTTAAATCACTAAATGTTATTGTTGGCATTGCCTTATAGAACTATAGGTAATAATCTAAACCTTCACACTCTTGTTATAATTTCTTATAACTACTTAAAGAGAAATGCAAGAAATGTAACCTTAAAAAAGCTTATAAAAAACTAAGAAATATGGAAACTAAATTTCTAAAAGTGGGCTTCTCTCATTAGCTTTTTAATAGATATTTATGCATTTGCTAAGTAATTTAGAATTCATGAGCCTGAAGAGAGTTTCTCACATTCAATAGCTCATAGTATTAATACCTTGTATATAGATAAATCAAATCTTAACAATCTCACAGCCTTATGATTTGAGCTTAGTAGATTTTCATACACTTTGTAAATCAAAAATAAAACGAATACTATGCTTATAATTGCCACTAAAGAAAATATTGGGAAAAATAGAAAGCTTTAACATAAAATTTGGATAGCATAAAAGTGGTAAACTGCTGTCATTACTAAGAGGTTATGCCTAGTTGTATATTTCCTCATAATCGGTTACTGGGAGGCTATGCCCAGTTATATATATCCTTACAGTCAATTTATCTAACTAAAATTTACTTAAGTTAGAGTTATTTCTTATTCATTTATAATGAATAAAGTTTACTAATTTTTTCCACTCTTTGGGATGCCCATTTCATATCATTTATTTTGAATTCATTATAAAGATTGGGGTAGCTTTTGATGTAATGTTCCTAGTGAATGTTAATGTGTATAAATGAATAAGAAATAACTCTAACTCAAGTAAATTTTAATGGATTTGACTTATTAATTTCTTTCACTCATTTAATGGTCATTGTTTGAGGCTTGAGGTTGGGGTTTCAGGGTTCAAGGTTGAGAGTTACGATTTAGGGTTCAAGGCTCAGGGTTTTATGTTCAGGGTTTAGGGTTTTAGGGTAAGGTTTATGGTTCTTGATTTAGGGTTGAGGGTTGGGGATGGGGTTTAAGGGTTTAAGGTTAAGGGTTACAGTTTAGGGTTTATGGTTTTGGGTTCAGGGTTCAAGGTGCAGGGTTTAAAGTAAATTGTTTTTTATGATTTTCATGGTATATGTGATGGTTTGTGTAGATTTACAATATTTTTTTAAAAGATTTTCATAAGGAATATTGGTGGTAGGATTTAAATTCTTAATGGTAAGACATTTTTTTTTAAAGATTTTAATGGTATATTTGATGGTCTGTGTAGATTTACAAAAACATCGAGATGAACACACTGCATCATATGACATGATTCAAATTCTTGATGGTAGGACATTTTTTTAAAGATTTTCATGAGAATTATTGGTGGTAGGATTCGATTTCTTGAGAAATTCTAAAGAAAAAATGTGGAGGCTAACTTCTCAAATTAAAATTAGTATTGAACCCAAACTTTCCTAAGCCCAATACACTCATTTTAAGGAGCCTTTTGTAGACATCAAATTTCGAGATGATATGTTATGGATGTAACAAAGGACTCCAGTGATGAAAATATTTTTGAAACTTAATCCTTAAAAAATTCTAAGGGCTTTTAAAGGAAGGATTTAATGTTTTCAAGGACTAAATCGCAAAGTTCTTTTTAGGACCTAATTGCAAAATTTAAATTTTTTCAGAGGCCTTTTTGTAATTAAATGTTAAAAAAAATATGCGTCGGAATTCCATACTTCTGATCGGAATTATGTAATTCCGATTGGAATTACATAATTTTGATTGGAATTACAACAATTTCGATCAAGATTGTATAATTCCGATCAGAATTACACAATCCCGGTCGGAATTGAATTCTTCCCTTTTTCTATTTCTAAATTGCTTCCAATTTAGTGTTTTAAAGATTTTCATAAGAATTATTGGTGGTAGGATTCGATTTCTTGAGAAATTCTGAAGAAAAAATGTGGAGGCTAACTTCTCAAATTAAAATTAGTATTGAACCCAAACTTTCCTAAGCCCAATACACTCATTTTAAGGAGCCTTTTGTAGACATCGAATTTCGAGATAATATGTTATGGATGTAACAAAGGACTCCAGTAATGAAAATGTCTTCGAAACTTAATCCTTAAAAAATTCTAATAAAGGAAGGATTTAATGTTTTCAAGGACTAAATCGCAAAGTTCTTTTTAGGACCTAATTGCAAAATTTAAATTTTTTCGAAGGCCTTTTTGTAATTAAATGTTAAAAAAAAATATGCGTCAGAATTCCATAATTCTGATCGGAATTATGTAATTTCGATTGGAATTCCGATTGGAATTACATAATTTCGATTGGAATTACAACAATTTCGATCGGGATTGTATAATTCCAATCGGAATTACACAATCCCGGTCGAAATTGAATTCTTCCGTTTTCCTATTTCTAAATTACTTCCAATTTAGTGTTTTAATTGGTTTAAATTTTCTAATTAATTCAATCCAAATTGGTTTAAACTTCCTAATTAATTCATTCCTAATTAGTTTAAAATTCCTAAATACACTTTAGGAATTAGAATCACATTGGGATTGGGGTTAGGCCTCCTGGTTCTACTATAAAAAGAAAAGAGAAAAAATGTAGGAAGAGAAAAAAAAAAGGGGCGTAGAAAGAAAAAGAAAAAGAAGGAGAAAAGACGGAAGGGAAGAGGAAAATCGTGATTTTCTTTTGAATTTTACTAAAATTCCTTTTGATTCAACAATCAGTTCAAAGCTCGTGAAGAACTTTAAGGAGAAGGATTCGAAGATTTGTCAAGAACGGTGAACTATCAATCTGAAGAGTACCCTAAATCATCCATAAGCATATCATCTTCTTCTATTCTTTATTTCATTATTTATTTATTTGATTATTTTACATTATTATTTTTATTTTTTTAAAAGTTATTATCATAATTTATTCATTAATCATTGTTTTATCTTATTTTGTGGTGATTATAGAGGACAACACATGATGATCATGTGAGGGAGATGAATTTCATTAGAAGTCCACAGAAGACTATGAATAAAGCCTCGTAGAGACTTAGTTTCTAGGGTTTTATTTTATTTTTTTTATCATCTTTATGTTTTATTTATTGTTTTATTTTTATTAATTGTTTTAGGAATTAATGTAATAGCCTCAATAGTGGGAATAGTGATAAAACTATATGTGTGGTTGCATGATTTTTTTATTAAACTGATTAATAAAGTTAGGTTTCAATTAGGTAATTATTTAAAATCAATGGAAGAAATAGATTAATTTAGGTTGCATGTTAATAAAAATTAGGGTTTTAGTAAGGAATAAATTTAATTATTTGTTTGATCTTATTTTATTGTTTCCTTTATGTTATTATTTGTTTTTGGATTTATTTATTATTTTTGTGTGTTTTGGGTCTTAAGCCCACTTTAGGCCTTGATTTATTTATTTAAGTTTAGGTAATTCTTTTAGCCCATATCACTTAATAATTAATTAGGTTTAATTAATTAAAATATATTTTTAGGTTCATAATTAATTAGATTTTAGATTAGAAATATCCTTAGACCCATTTAGTCAATTAGACGTAGGCCCACGTAACTCAATTTAATTAATTTAAAATTAGCCCATTTAATTTAAGCTCTTTTTCATAATTTGTAGATTTAAGATCACTATTTAATTAAAACATGTAGAATTAGACCCACTAATTTAAATATTCCATAATTTGTAGAATTAGGCCCATTTTTTTATTTATTAAAATACATAGACATAGGTTCATTTAATTAAAATCGAAAGGAATTAGGTCTTTAGGTTCACTTATACATTAAAACATGTAGATTTAACTCATTTAATTAAAATCCATGTAGATTAGACTAACTTAGGGGTTATGTGATTGAATGCATTATTTACTTGTATATTTCATGACTAGTTTGCCTTGGAGTTTATTGTTTTGGGTTTATATGAAATTGCATGTAAATAGAGGATAAGATAGTAATTCACAAAGTAATTCTAAATGAACACAAGACTGAAAGAAGTTAGTATTCCGTATCCAAAATCTCCTAGTTGTGGTGCTAGCTTTCTTTTAGGGAATCGAGTACCACCTTTTCGATTTGTCCCAGTTATTACCCTGGGTGGCGACTCCTCATCTCCACGCCATGTCTTTATGACAGTGGTTAGTGTGTTCTCTAGAGCCCTGAGCTTAAACAGTGTCGCGGTTGCTAAAATCTTGGACGGGCGCTAAACCCCGCTGTCTACACCTTTATTCTTTTTTTTTTTTTGGAGAAGTTTAGTTCACACTGATAATATTAAAATGTACATCCCATATATGAGGTTGTAGTTTACAGCCACTACTGTACACCCTGCTGTGAGCAAGCGAACATTTGAATCCATATATTTTAAACCTAATATATCAAAGCCATTACTGTACACGTTAATATGACCAAGCCAACATTTGAATCCAGCATGATATATTAAAGACCAGAGTCTAAGTATAAACTAACATCAAAGACCTAAAGATCTTAATCATTACCTTCTCCCTCCAACCCATGCTGAAAATAAAACTCTTCAAATAACCTTATTTTCTTGCCTAAAAAAAGCTTGCATTGGTATATAAACCGATCCAAACAATCACCAATAGGAAACTACGAATAAAAAATGTCATATAAATCACAAGTTCTATAACACCTTGTACAATTATTATTATTAAGTATTATGTGCTCATATGTAGTTACTATACATATATATGTATGTTATATCAAGTAGGCATATATATGTTATAAGGAGAGAGAGTGTGAGAATTCGGCTGACAACCTATGCTCCATGCTTTAACTACCATGCTTCATACTTTAAAAAGGCCCAAAACTAGACTTCTCAATTTGAAAAATAATTGCGATTTAATAAGTCTAACTTAATGAATAAAAACATCAATTAAATTCTAAAGGCTTATTTAACAAATAGCTCAATCATTTCATAAAATAAATACAAGATTAAAATATTGCATATGCATATGCTTTGGTTCCTTTTATTTGTTGTGACCTTGCAAGACAATACTGCACCCGGGTTCAAGTGAAACAAGTGACAATTGATTTTTATTGGCTAGCATATAACAAGTGAATCAAGTGATATCCTTTTATCATTAAGATTTGCCAAGTGATTTGTAAGTATTAGTCAAGCTGGTCACAACTGTCAATAATCGGTTATGATATTTAGGAATCAAATCCTAAGTAGAGAAAGTTTTAAAAATTTACTAAACACAACCTTTCATCTCTTGAAGAATTCCAATCTTAATGATCCATTTTGTAATTAACATATTACTAATTCATAAGGCAATACAAATAATAAGTAATCGACAACCTAGGAATTCTAAGTTTTAAGAAAAACTTATAATCTCCTAGTTTGATGTAGACCATAAGTATTCTATTATCTCTGTATCTTCTTGATTTAACTCTTAAATTAACTCCTTAATCTCATAAGTGTGAGACCTCTAGGTTGAAATACCAAATCTTCTTCTTGCCTTAATCAATTAGAAGCAAGTATCCTCTCTCAATTGCCCTTATAAACTTGCACTAATATGATCCTTGCAATAACTCATAGGTTTTGTGTATATGTGTTTTTTTTGTCTCTCTGCACTTTCTCTACATTAATTCTTATCATGATTGATTTCTACTTACCAATTTAGATAATCATGGTAAGTGATAAGTGTAGAGATTGATGACATCACCTACATGCCATTTGGCATCATATATTGACTATTATATAAGTCACTAATGTCTGAAATATAAGGATGTATAGATTATAACTCATGCACTTTCTCTACATCACCATGGACTTACACATGTCATTTAACATCCTTATCTTAATTTGATTTAATAAAAAAATCAAATATAATATCACTTAATGGAATTGGGCTAAGTCATTGGGCCAACACTTAACCTAAGCTCATTCCATTAAATAAGTGAGCCTATATAAGGTTGATGGGCTTTGTTAATAAATTGGATTAATCTTTGGTCCAAAACTCTTTTGTGCCTAAGTCCATAACACTTGGGCCATTTATCCAAATTAAATAGAAATGACATATATCTATATTATTAATTCATTATCTTAATCAATATCTCATATTAATTAAGTAAAAATTAATAATTAAACCTTTTATTGAAATTAGATTTCATGATATGCTAGAATAATTGCTTTAAGCATAAATCAAATTTCATTAATCACAATTAATTGATTAAACACTTTAATCAATAATTAGATTAATAATAATGGAGATTTGGTAAAAACCTTTTAGGTGTGACTTACTAGGTTCATGTCTAATGAGAAGATAATATAAACACTTGATATTACTTGAAACTCCTTTAAAGTCTAAATGTGAAAATCCCAATTATTCACATTTAGTTCTTATAAGTTTTGAGTGACCCCTAGCATCGATATCACAATTACCCAATTAGAAATGAATGCATATATTGATTCACATAAATCCTTTTGATCATAATTACCATGCACTAAAATCCCTTCATTAGAAGATCCCGACATAGCTTAGAGTCAAGGTTTAATCAAACTCTGACAGTTGTATGATATAACCTCATCTCAAGATTTATTTATTGATAAAACATATTAAATACTAAAAACACTTTTCTAGCACTGAAACTTGTTCAGAATGATATGTTTGTCTTAACCATGAACTTATTCATTAAGAAAATACTTAAATAGCATAGGATTTTATCCCGATTCACTCCAGGCAATGAATCCTATCTTGGTTGAATATTCATCTCTACATTTAATTGAACAGAGCCACCACACGCCATATGCCCATGTGTGATTAACATAAGTATGTAAGCGGTAATAAACTCTAACTACTCAAATGTGGATGATTGTGTCACCTCAAGTCAAAGGACTATATGCACCATTGTGACCTAGACTGTGATTGTTGATTATAAGTGAACATCTTTGCGATCAGATATCTAACGTCATTGTTCGATCCACCTATCACATATGAGTATCTATATGTCTATTTTGATATCTCATATCAAGTAATATGAGATTTACTACCTTCCACTATTAGTATCACATACTAATTAACGAAAATAGACAGAGATTATAGTTTAATTAATATTACCAAAATGTTAATTATATAACTATGAACATTTTATATCATATGTACTAAATAAATTCGTAGTTCGTATTATCAACTTTTGATAATAAATATATTTAACATGATGCTAATTGATAAATATTCAATTAAATAAACACTTTAAATAATAGAATATTATTTTATTGCCATTTGGGATAATTTACAATATCAAAATATGTGATTAGCCTCAATGGTATACCACCTAAACTAACAACAACATCTTTTTATATTCATATGCAAATATTTAAATGCAAATGCATAACAAGTAATTATTGTAATCATAAACTTATCATTTGTCATATATTCGCATAAGTACAAGCATAAACAATCTATAGTTCATCAATAATCATGTAAGAAGACATAAAACAACTCATTTGAAGTTTCATATAAAACATATTTCAATCAAGCTACAAGTCACAAATTCCACATTCATATTCACATAATCACACAATTGCATATTAAAACCCAATTGATATATACACTCACCTCATTAAGTAACAAACACTTTAAACATAATTTGTATTGCCTTCTCGTACTTCAATAATATTTAGAGTCTTTACCAAAATTAAAAAACTCTAAAATTTCTCCCTTTTCTTTTTCTTTCTTCTTCACTTTCCCTTTTCCATCTTCACTTTTCTTTCTTATTCTCTTCACTTTTCTTTTTTTATTTTCTCCTTGGTCCAGTCCTTTTATTTATTTTTACATAAGTTTAAAGGTGACACGAAATAAAAAAATTAACATTATTTGTCACTTTGTTACAACTGCATTTTGCTACAACTACATAACTGATAAATTTTAATAATAATAATAATAATAATCAGTTTTTCATTGGATCAATTTCGATCGAAAATTTGCAAATGAAAAAACATAAATTCTGAACCGAAATTCATTCGAAATTCGGTTCAATTGTTCGGGTTCAGTCAATTTATGATGTTCATGAGCCGCAACAAAGAATCGAAAATATATTTGGTCGATTTGCGACACGTGGCATGATAGCATCTCTAGTGGCATAAAAGCTTAAGTCCTACCACACCTGATCCGGGCTCATCGTCTCATCAAGTACTGCACCACGTCTCTAATTTCACTTGGCTTTCTGTCGCCGCTACGAAGTCGCAGCAATCGCTCACATGGCGTCGTCAGCGCCTCCGGGCTCAGCAACGGCCGGTCAAAACCATAGAAAGGCGGTAGGGTTTATAGCAAACGCAATGAAACGCAAAGATAGTTTCATTCAGTTCTTCGCAATGACCGGGATTTTGCTTTTGAGTGTAAGGTCGTTAGGTCAAAAATACCGTATCCATGACCTTGAAGAAGACACTTCAGCTCTTAAAGAAGAGCAGAAAACCCTAACAGCACGATTGAACAACATCAAGGGCGGCCTACTCCAAGAAGCCTCTCTTGATTCTTCTGGTCTCTTTGCCTCTCGCCTTCGTCGTCTCTTTGGCGACGGAAGTTGAAATAGAAGGTGTTACCAGTTTTTCGTGTGAGTTTTTCTATTCGTTTGAAGTTTGTTGTAGTTAATGAGGTATATTTGGTGTATTTTGAATAATTAACGGTTTAACAAAGCTTCAAATCATGAATTTCTGCTTTTTTTTTTCCTGTTATAATGATCTTATCGTGTTCATAAGCGAATCAATTCATCTGAATTTTTAAGTTAGTCAAGTCGTTTTAGAGGATTTTCCCTTGTGGATGTGCTTATTTGGTGGTAATTAATGTATTTGTAAATTTTTGTTAACTTGAATCTTCATTTTAGTGATTGATAGATCATTGGGTTGAATCTTTCTGTATAAAACTTAATAGGAAATGATAGCGAGAGATATAGCAATCTAGAAAGCACCCAACAAGCTAGTCAGCTTCTGAAGATGTGCTGAATGATGTCTAGATTTAAGAGCTTTCGTAATACTCCTGTTATCACATAATAAGAGTTGCATTGTTGTTATTGGGGATTTAAAGTTTTGGGTTTCTGTAATTTGCGACTGATTCTGGAGATGTGTTCTCTGTTGGTTTGCTTGATTTTAGGTTTGGCGATCAGTAATTCCCTGGATCAAAGTGCTTAGCAGATTTTTCTCTGGCATATTTGTTATGATAGGAATGCAGTACATATAGAACTTTGTGGGCTAGTTGTTATCTTATTGCTTTCTTTCGACTCTGGTATACCTTGCAGCTTCAATGTCCTGCTTCGTTCTGATGTCAAACTTTGGAATTTAGGAAATGGTGTGCATGCCTTGATATTGACTGTAGGTGTTGCTAATCCTGATTTAAATTATGACTTCTGAACACCAGCTTCTATTAGAATGGTTGGTGTTTTGGCCTTGTACGTTCAATAAGTCGTGGGATGAATGATGATTGAGATTTTTTCTTACTAGTCTTGGTTAAAGCTTGAATCCTAATAACTTCGCTGACAGGGCTCATTTTAATATCTTTATAGCAGCAAAATATGCGTGTATTGACTTGTTATGTTTGCATTTAGCCAAGGCCAATGCCAGATTGATATGTGTTGCTTTAAAGCAATTGAGAGCCTGCTATTTACACCAGAGTTTTTCACCTGAGTTGAACGGAATTGTTGTCAAACTAGTATGTGCTTAAGGAAGTTAAAATGTTCTCGCAAGCTTCTTGGGGGGTTTTGTTCAGCTTGATTATTGGAGGTTGCGATTGTATTTGATATCCTTACATGGATGTAACTTACATTTGAGGTTAGACAAGGGTGTATGTGTACTGAATATGTCACAACTTGATGTTCATATAGTGCTGAATGTATGCCAAATTCTATTAGTGAGAATCTAGAATAGTGAACGAGAACATAGCAAACCCTCAGTTCCAACCAGCTTTGCGCAATCAATCCCTGTACCCCCAAAATAGAGCAAAATAACCAAGAGAAAGACAGTGGTGAATGTTGAGAGGGAAAGAAAACTTACAAATGAGGCCGGACCATTGATTGCCTAGGACCAAAGCCATTAACACGCCTCTTTTTAAGTGTTGGGCTTTCTTCGTTGTGAGGGGTGGATGATTAAATGATTAATACTTTTTGTCTTTCCCAATTGTATGGTGGCAAAATTGGAATTTCCAGTTTGATTTGCTCGGTGATCTAGGGGTATACACGCTCAATTCAGTTTCGTTTGTTTTATTAATATTTTTAATTTTTTACATTGAACTAAATTGAATGGAAATTTTAGTTCAATTCAGTTTTATATTTAAAAAATTTAGTTAATTAAATTAACTGAATAAACTGAAATTTAATATATTTTTATTTTTAATTTTAGATATTATAATAATTTAATAAAAAAATATTTAAATGATTTATATTTATAAAAATTTGATTTAGGTCGGTTAATTTGATTTTTATTTTAAAAATTTTGACTTTTCAGTTTGGTTTGACTTCCACTTTAGTTCGATTCAACTTCTGTTTATTTTAATTTGGATTGATCAGACAACTTAATCTAGATTCTAGATATAGGTTTTCCTGTTCATCAATTGTTTTTCGTTCTTTCTTAGAGTCATCTCTGAACATTATTTTGGATAGGCATCTGGGCTATGGGCATGGATTTCAGTGACTCTGGTAGCGCTGGACTAGTAGGTTGATCGTTATTATTGTATGGACAACATGCACATTGTATACAATTTTTTGCATATGATACTGGTGTGGCTGGTTACAGTTGCCATTAACTTCGGTGGATGTAGATGGCACAAACATAAATGTCTAAGGTATGCATGGATGCCCATGGGACTGGGATCTTTCTAGTAGAATTCTATTGGGAAAAAAAAAAAAAAAAGAGCAGGCGCATGAATGATTTTATGGAGTGTAATGTACTCCAAGACGACCTTTGTAACCTTCCTGGGATATATGCTGCACTGAATGCCATTACAAATTATTGCTACAAATAATTGTAACAATATGAACAATTATCAATTGGCCATTGCTCATGTCTAATGTCTGCAGATTCAATATGACATCCCCACTCATTGCAGCCAATGGTCCTACTCCGAGCCTCTTGGTTTCTAGGCTGCATCCTGAAAAACAGTTAGAAAGCGCGTCAAGCAAGTAATAAACTCATATTTTGTAAAGGGTCTTCCTCAATTTGATGATTTAAGATTAGTGACCAAGTTAATAATAATAATAATGTAGTCTCGATTGCAATGATGAGCATGTGTAATAATGATGCCATTATTCTTCGTCGTGACGATTGTTGTCACCCTTCCCTGTTTTTTTCCTGAACATTCATTTTTAACATTTTGTGGTGATTTAAAGTTTTCCATCAAGTAAAAGTTCGCGTTTTTCCCATCTAGGTGATTGTACTTATTGGTAACTTGATTTTCTTCTTTCTTTTACTTCATGTGGTGTTGAAGATTCATCTGAAATAAGTCAAACTCCAAATAATTGGTGGTCGATTTCAGTTCCATCCAGCTTACTAGATCTGTTAAAATAACATCTTTAAAGGCCGAGCCATGCGTGTCGTTTGGCGTACGACTAAGGTATGACGATAAGGTCTCACCTGAAAAAAGAGGATAATGACATATTTATATGGGTTGCATCCAGTTCACTCAAGGAAAATTAAGAGCGGTGTAACTTCTTGTGGGTACCAGTGGATTTGTCTCACAAACATGTAATCTTCAGTTGAGATTTTCGAAGTTATTTGATAATTCAAAATTTGATTTTTGAACGATAGTCTTCTTGAAAGATTTGCTACGAGTTAATCTACCAAAATCGAATTCATCAAGGATTTACTGATCCCGCCAAGTGCCCATGCGTTAGGAGACAGGTAAAATAAGAGAATTGTCAATTATGTGCTTGAATTACTCAACTAGGTTAACAAATAAGCTAACATTGTCACACTTAACCACTAACCATGTGCCCCTCCTTGTCAGCAACTTTCATACGTGTCATATGTATTACTGCATCAATGACAAAAAGCATTCATGTGATTTGCGGGTTTACTTATAGATTAATTGACTTGTGTTTTTTCTTCAATTAATTAATTCGGGTTACTAAATAGAATACATAACCTAAGCTAGTTGAGTAGTTTTTTTTATTAGTTCTACCGACTTATTCCACTGTTAATTATATAACATAACACAATAACAAAAAATTATTAACTACATTCAATTTATTATACTAAACTACTCAACCTATTGCACTAAACTATTGGATTTATGACACATATAACGAATACTTTACACTTGACCAATGAAAAGAAGACATGTGTTTTTATCTTGTATATCTAATCTTGGAATGCAATAAGCTGGATAAATTATATAAACAATCCTATTGATTGTGAGGTTTTAAATTTTTATTTTTAAAGTTCTTTAACTAGCATTTTCCTCCAAATTTAGGAGGACTGTTTTAGCATCAATAAAATATATCTCAGGAACTCTATGCACACCATGCACAATATCATATCTATCTACCATTTCAGTCTAGTAATTTTTCTTCTTTCATTTCATGTAAGTTAACCCTTTCACCTACTACTCCGTTCCAATGCCTTCACATACAATGAAGGAAAATCTATTACATTTGTGATTTATAATGTAGTTTACATATTTTATTAATTAAATGTAAAGTTATGCATCACATATCTTAGTGTAATACTCTCAGTATATCCTTGTAATATATTACTTCATACCCATTACTCTATTAGAAAAAAAAAATCCATCTTAAACCTACATCATTATTCATGAGGTACTCTTTTAACAGCTTATCTCTAATATTTATGGAAAAACAACCGAATTTAGCTTAGCAGTTGGCAAATTCGAACCGTAAGGCATTTCCTTATGCAGAACAACCTCAGATCAGACGACTTACCACCCTAAAACTGCACTAAAACGTGTTGTTAGATATACACTAAAGCGTAGTTGCTGTTGACGTCCAAAGGATAATGAACACAAAGCAACAAAACATAGGAAATGGATTATTTAAAAACAGGACGCAAAGTGAAAGTGCAAAATTATAGCAGTGCCTTGGCGCATCATCACATGTCGCAAACCCATGTGGGATTGGGAGACAATCGCACATCACATACACATTAGACATTACCATTATACAGTACAAAATTGGAACCATGTTCCAAGCGGACCCCACCACCGACACTCTATTTTGTATATATTTTTTTTCTTTCCATTTTCTAAGCGAACTACTTGCGGCAAAAAAATGCATCAGAATTCACACAATTGTAAAAACACACACTCTGTACCGCACTTAAATATTGCGCCATCCCTCATCATTCACTTGCTTCTTCCAAGAACCTCAACCTCACAGGCACAGTTACACCCACTCTTTTATTTTTAAACTCTCTTCTGTTAGCCTTTCTTTTCTCAGCCTTTTGATATTGCTATAAAAGAAAGCGGCAAAAGGCGTTTTCTATTGCTGATTTTGCTGCTGTGTGTTTATTATTTCCTGAGAAAAAAAAATGCCGCTGAATTTAGCGGTAACAAGTCGTGCTCTCTGCACCTTGTTGTTATGCATCACTATTTCTTCTTTTGCCATTGTTGGAGCTGATGATCCGTACAGGTTCTTTCAATGGAATGTAACTTATGGTGACATATACCCACTTGGTGCTCGTCAAAGGGTTTGTACTTCTTGCCGAAATACCCTTTTCATTTTGGTCAATTCTTTGATCTGGGTTGTCGTCATTTCAACTAATAGCGATGGATTTCTGTTTTGTTTCTTCCATTACAGGGTATTCTCATCAATGGACAATTTCCAGGCCCTGATATTCATTCTGTTACAAATGACAATCTTATCATCAATGTGTTTAACAGCTTGGATGAGCCTTTTCTTCTTTCCTGGTATAATATAGATCTCTTTCACGGACTCAGAATCTTTTTTTTTTTAATCTGTTTTCTTCCTCGAACTTTCCCTGTCAAGACTCAAGAAAGAATATATGCAGTGGTTTTCGCGCTCTTCTTCCAAAAAGACAAATCTATCCTACTTAATCCTAGCTTAACGCGTTTGTTTCGGTGGGGGTATTTAAGTAATTTTATTATGTTCATTTGATTTAAACTTCAGAAAGTAGTTCCATCACATGATTAGAGGATGTTTGATTGCCACTTATTTCCTTAAGTCTTCTTCTAATTATTATTATTATTTTTGAAATCTAGATCTATCTACACATCATCTATACTGTACATATCTTGTATACTTTCCCGCTATTAGCACTGTGATTTTCATTAATAATAAATTAAAAATATTTTTACTTTTATTTAGAATATTATATCAAATTATTAAATTTGTAAAAATATATATTTAAATATTTTATAATTACGTAATGTAAATAAAAGTAAGTGCATTTTCACTGTCATACATACATACATGCATGCATGTATAGATTTGTCCTCATCCTTTTTTTGGGTCAATGATTAGTCCTCATCCTTAATCCATTAAGGGAATGCTAATGTGATGAACATTTATATAATTTAAACGAAAGCAACAAATCGCAAAATATATTGAAGATATGTTTGATGATGTTAGTTAGTTAGACCACCAAACATAAGTCTCTTGTCCATTTTCGACATGGCTGTCTTCCACTAAGGAGGACTAGGAGAGTAAGTATTAAGGCTATATCCTATCGATTATAGTTAGGGAGGTGGGGCGGGGGATGGAGACCTTGTTCATGGCCCTAGGCCATTAGCTGTGGGGAAAAAGAGTTTATTGTCATGTGCAAACATGCATCTTTGCATTGTTTAGAAGCAAAGGGAAAATTTTCTCTTCCAGTGAGTTTTTTAACTCCAAACAGCAATTTATTTGAGGGCCCTTTTTTTTTAATGAACTCAGTTGTTCTTAGCCGACATTGCAGCATTAATTGATTACATTACTCCTTTCACGTTTCTGACAACGCCTGCCCCTGCCTAATCAAGGCAAGCAAAAGGATAAGTAAACTGTCACAAGCCATTTATTAGCAACTATCAAAAAGCTTAATGCTCAATTATGTAGTGTAAAACTATGACCTTAATGTCAAAAAAAAGTCAACTTCCTGATATGCTATTACTGGCTTTGTGAATATAGGAATGGAATTCAACAGAGAAGGAACTCATATGAAGATGGTGTTTATGGAACCACATGTCCAATTCCTCCAGGAAAGAATTTCACATACATTCTTCAAGTGAAAGATCAAATTGGGAGTTTCTACTACTTCCCATCACTTGCATTCCACAAAGCTGCTGGCGGTTTCGGAGGTATCAGAATCCTCAGTCGCCCACGAATTCCTGTCCCCTTCCCGGACCCTGCTGGCGATTATACCATTCTTATTGGAGATTGGTACAAATCTAATCACACGGTAATCACTAATCATCTATTTATATCTCACAATATTGACATCTAAATTTGTGGGCTGCCTGCCAAACGTGTCCTTTAAATCTTTTTTGCTTGTGTATGTTCTGTGGTCACTGCTTGTGTTTGTGTCGGTAAACTTGGTAGGGTAGGCATTTCACTATGTGCTAGCTGCCATTACTTTTTTTTTTCCTTCTGACAGCTTGGTCTTTTTTTAAGTCATGAAACTGGAACATTTTTTTATGGCTTTTTTTTTTTAAACAATTTTTTTATAGATTGAAAGCTGAAAAAGGTTGAAAAAAATGAAATCCAGTCCAACTAATACTTACTTCATCGATGATGAATTAATGTGTTACAATGTTAACCGTTAAAATTAATTAGAAGGGGTGTTTCCGCTTAAATGAGATTTTAAATTTGAATTTCAATATTTGTAATTTTATTTAATTAGTTATTGAAATATTTTTTTCACTCTAATCATTTTATTCGGATAAAATCAAATTAGTTAAAGTTTGATGAGTTTTGAGTTTTGAATATTAGTGGTTAAAAAAAATGTGTTACAATGTTAATGGTGACGTGGCATGTGCTAGTCCATATACTCCAAAGGCATAAGCCAATCTACATTGTCTTTTACTCTCTACAGTCTGACCATAACCTGATAAATGAAATGTGAATCCCAGTTGTCCTAAAGAGATTAATTTAGTCATATTTTGCAGAATGTGCTGCTTCACTTTAGTTAGGGCCCATTTTCTTTTAGTGATGCATGTGCATTCCCCACTTTTATCTTTCACTCTGTACCCGCACATGTTTGTTGAATTCCTTTAAATGAGTTAGGTTCCTATACATTATTATTTTCGCTTGATTTTAACTGTTACAAACGTAATTGGATTGCATGGGGTGAGCTGAATTAGGTGAAGAAAAATTAATAAACTGGATTTATGATGATATTAATGCATTAATTTATGACTGTGCAGGATCTAAAGGCTCATCTGGATAATGGTAAGAAGCTACCATTCCCTGATGGAATCCTCATCAATGGACGTGGGCCCAGTGGTTATTATCTTACTGTCGAACAAGGTATACTGATCAAACCCGAAATTTACTGATGGATTAACAGCATGATATGGTTCCAGTTTTTGTTGAGTAATTGCTCAAGTACTAAGTACAGTTAGTGCATTGGTGCAGGCAAAACATATAGGCTTAGAATATCAAATGTTGGGTTGCAAAATTCACTCAACTTCAGAATTCAGAACCATAGGATGAAGTTAGTAGAAGTGGAGGGAACACATACGCTCCAGACTACCTATTCTTCACTAGATGTTCATGTTGGCCAATCTTACTCTGTTCTATTTACAGCTGACCAGCCTGGCCTGGACTACTACATTGTAGTTTCCAGTAGGTTTACTACTCCAGTCCTCACCACCACAGGTATTCTTCATTACAGCAACTCTGCTGGCCGGGTCTCTGGCCCACCCCCTGGTGGACCCACCATTCAGATTGATTGGTCTCTCAATCAGGCCCGCTCCATTAGGTATGTTGTTATATATATATATATATATATGGATGATTATACATGTCATGAATTTGCGACATTAACAGTAAATTATAAATATGATAAATAATTATTTTAGTACTTAAAAAATAATCTGTTTAATTTCTATAAAATAAATATTTATTTTTTTTGACCTCTAATACAGAGAGCTAATCTATATTTAGAAATAGTCACAAATAAAATTTTACCATTTATAATTTACTCACATTTTCCTATATATAGGAGCTTGCCTGCATTAACAAAACAAAATTTCACTAGTCATTTAATGTCTTGGGTCCACTTGTATGGGATTTTTCGTTGCATCTTACATCATTCATTTGTTTTTGGAGGGCATGTAGTTCAAATGGTGACTATTTCTACATCTAATGAGTCATTTTCTAATTAAATTAATTTTTTTTGTCTGACATGACACATCTAAGATTTAAATCATATTGATAGTGGGATGAGCCGTGACTCAGTGGTCAAATGATTCTCAATGAAATCTAGAGATTCAGGTTGAAGTTCCATTTCTCCCTCTCCCCATTTGTACATTGGCTAAAAGAAAAAAATTATATTGGCAGGAGGTTTGATGAGAAGAGGAGATAGCTACCTACTATCATAAAAGCTGAATTGAATTTTGGATAAACCAGAAAAGAAAGAAAAAATTTAAATGCCCCAGCAATTTACTCTGGCAATTTTCGAAAAAAATGTTAATGAGTGCAGAAGAAATCGTGCCGTGTGCATAATCATCCAAATTCTAATCTATATGTGCTTGTTTCAGGACCAATCTTACTGCAAGTGGACCAAGGCCTAATCCCCAAGGCTCATACCACTATGGCTTGATCAACACAACGAGGACTATCATATTTGCAAGTTCTGCTGGGCAAGTTAATGGCAAGCAAAGATATGCAGTGAATAGTGTGTCCTTTATTCCACAAGACACCCCACTAAAGCTTGCAGACTACTTCAAAATTCCGGGAGTTTTCAAAGAGAACAGCATATCAGACAGACCTTATGGTGGAGGAATTTACCTTGATACATCAGTTTTGACTGTTGATTATAGAGCATTTGTGGAAATTGTGTTTCAGAACAATGAAGACATTGTACAAAGCTGGCATCTTGATGGTTACAGTTTCTTTGTTGTTGGGTAAGCGCTTAATTTACATGTGCTGTCCTAGACGACTCCTGAAGCATGGTTTGCTGAGTCATTTCTTATTTGTTTCGGTTCAAATTGCAGTATGGATGGAGGACAATGGACATCAGCCAGCAGAAATCAATACAATCTACGTGATGCAGTTGCACGATGCACTACCCAGGTGAGACGCAAATCTAATTTTCATAATCGGAAATAAAATAAGTATTTGAATTCACCACAGTGAAAATGGAGAATAGCAATCTAATTTCTCTCATATGATTGGTGACTGCAGGTATATCCAATGTCATGGACAGCTATTTATGTTCCACTAGACAATGTAGGCATGTGGAACTTGAGGACAGAGTTCTGGGCACGCCAATACCTCGGCCAGCAGCTTTATTTGCGAGTTTACACAGCATCAACTTCACTTAGAGATGAATTTCCCATTCCAAAAAATGCACTTACTTGTGGGAAGGCAGCTGGTCGACACACTAGACCTCTGTAAGCTATGGTATCTGATAATAGAATTAGAAAAGCATGAGTGAAGAGTAGAGTTTTGCATCTTGTCTTCCTGTTAGCTACTTGGGGGCCAAATACGAAGTGACAAGCAGGCATTTATGTGTATGATTTAGAACTATTAATGACTTCAGCTCGAGGTCACATTCTTTTTCACTGATCGTTCAAGTTTGCATACATTATTAAATTAAATTAAATTATTGTTAAGGTATTTAAGCCAGCTAATTCTCAAGCTGGTTTCGGTAATCCAAGTTCTATGCCAATATATGCTAATATGCATAGAGTTGTTCGCTTGTTGTGTCTTTTAAGTTTTTTCATTGAATCTTTTGATGATTTTCTTGAATATTTTGCATGAGCACAATATTATTGGATGTTGTGATTTCAAGACTATGCCATTGGCGTTCTCCACCATTGTTGGTGCTAGAATCACTTATAGAACAGTTTACCTCCTGTTATTTTTTAATGGAATAGGACATAGCTTCTGGAATATGTGGGTGTTTTATAAGATCTTATTTTTAACCGTCTTTCTATCAAAAATAGAGAAGAAAAGATAATAGCAGAAATGCCAGCACCCATTAATGGGCAGCTCAGCTTGGAGAGCAGAAAAATTTATATTTTCTGTAGTCACAACAATGACAATATTTCACTCCATCTAAATAGTCACTATAGTCAGCAGCAATGAATGGCAGGAGGCACAAGAAGGATCTGCTTGTACTCGCTCGGGTCACCATCTATGCAATTCTGCAGCGCATAAATGGTCTTGTCTTTGAAAGTGAACACAGATGCGGCGCCTTTATTGCAGCAAAGTCAATTCCGTTGAGAGGTAGACTAGAGAGCACCGTTCGGAAGCTGAATCGATTGGCTTAAGAGAAGCGTTGAGTTGGTTGAAGTGTAAAGATGTCGACAATGTTATTATTCAATCAGGTTCTGAACTTCAACTTCCAGTGCAAGATACGGAGGCAGAGATCCACCATCTTGTCAAATGTTGTCCTTATAATATTGATTAATGAATAAAAGATTCTTTGACTCCAAAAATAGAAAACCATAAAACTTCAGCTCTTTCAAGGATAATCTATTCACTTAAACGACTTTGTCCGAGGATCTTCTTTATTTTTATGCCTTTTTATGCTTTAGCTTGCTTTGCCTTAGAAACACCTTAGCTTGATTTGTTATTTTCATATCTGGATATCTTATTAATTTTTTCTGTTACAAATAAATTTTTGTTTGATTTTTACATACGTTTATTTTCCAAAAATTAAGGCAAAAAAATTAGTATCAATTTTATAATAAATAAATCATATATTTTTTACAATTGAATACTACAAATATCTTAATATAAAAAACTAAATTTTTATTTGTATATGTTTTATTTTAAAATATGAACAAAAATATATAAATTATTAGATTTGATTTGCATTTGATAGATCATTTTGAATTTGATAAATTGTTGTACATCTAATGAACCTTGAGAAAAATTAAGACAAAATGGACACATTCACACCCAAACACGGAGGAAAATTGCACATTTCCTGCCATCAAAAGCAAAAATCGTGTATCAATAATTTATAGCATAAACACTAATTCATACCCAATAAATCCCAAAAGTATAATGCCAAATCAACTATAATATGAAACGCACAGTGATCTGCACCTATTTATACAAGGATTGTACAAGTTTAATCAATTTAGAAGTGATCCTGGCTGAAATAATTCATGGCAAAACCTTTCTGTCAATAACACAAAATGATTGAAAATCATTTCCTTTCAAAATTTAGGAGTTAATCCTGTCCAGGGTCACTCTGAAGCCGCTGACATATGTCACGCCGCAGCATGTCTATGTAATCCTGAAAAAGCAAGAGCACAACACAAAAATGTGAAATACATCAGCAGAACGAAAATATATGCTGGTGCTTCAAGAACGATGATAGCCATACAGTTTAACCATAGTCGCTCATTCAAAGTGGACTAGAGGAATTTAAGTTTAAGACAGATCAGAACTTACACCAACTACATCTTCATTGCCGCTTAAGAAATCCACTAAGTCCTGGGATCTGCTTTCAGCACCATTCAACCTGGCTGCAGTTTCTGCTATAGCATGGAACACATCTCCAGGTGCGTTGTAGTGTCCAATTCTCTGAGCTAATTCGTGGTAAACAATCTAGAAAGACAGAAGAGCAATCAGTCACAACAAAGAGGAAAGAGATTTCTAGTTTAAAGTCAAAGTGTTCTGTGCTAGCATCATATTCTTTGCAAATGTTCAGACCTGAACATTTGGACCATCAGGATTTTCATTTCCACCCAACCTGCTGCCATTGTACGGCATCTGGGACTCAGGTTCAACATGAGAAAAAGACTGAGAAGTTGGCCCGCGGCCAAGAACCTGCGAAACTACTGGCATCATCTGTTGCATCATCCTTGAAAGATCAATGCCACCCCCTTGGCCGCTTCCTGGACCTGCGAACATGTTCCCAAGGCCCTGGCCTTCCACCTGCTGAGCTATTTGGCTGATTGTACCCATTACTTGTGGGCTCTGAGTGAGCTGTTGCAACATATTCCTCAAAACATTGGGAGAACCAACTCCAGTTTGCTCTGAAACACCAGCCAATAGACCATCCAATGCTGGGCTCTGTATCACCTGAGACACAACACTAGCGGCATCAAACTGAACATCTGAACCTTGCTGTTCCATGGATCTACTCTCAGGATTCCTACCACCGGATGAGGGGAGTTGACCTGTTTGAGATTCATTTGTTCCCAACATATTTGCACTAGAACTACGAGAAGCGAGAGATTGTAAAAGTTGTTGATCACTGATTCCAGTGCTCAGGTTCTGGCTAACAGGAGTATTGCTTGTTCCATAATCACCACTTTTGACCATTGATTTTAGCTGCTTGGTTCGCCTCTAGTCACAGCAATAATATGAAGAGTGAGTTTTACATCTTTTCAATCCCAAGATCATCATAAGCATGCATAGAGACCAAAAAAACTCAGCAGAAGTGTACTAGTAATAGAAGGAATCTGTAGCAGCAATAACAGTGAATCTCATAGTGTTTAAATAATCAAGTATACATAAATCGATCAGAACATCAATTCAGAAAAAACAAGTGTCATAAAATATCAGGCACTAATTTGACAGTCAAGTGAGGAAAAGAAAACTACATGTAATCACATTTCAGAACTACAAAAGGTCAGCCATATTGCTTTCCATTGACAGGTGAAAATATTCATTCAATAATGAAGCACTTCCAGCACACTCTTCCTCTCACATCAGTAGAGCATATCAATTACTACTGTAACATAGAATATGAACATGAACAAATCCTAAAAAGGACAAAAGCACTACATCCTAAATAAAGAATGGACTTTTATCTTCTAAAACTTGTGATTTTTAATCCAAACGAGCCTCAGTGAATCTCTATTTATGTTCTAGAGTGGGGTCTTAGCTGAGAAGCACAACTCCATGTCACACTTAAAAAATTTCATTCAAACCAATTTATTTGTAATTAATTCAAGAATAAAAAACACCTTTCTGTCCAAACTCCCCATCCCTAATCCAAGTGGAACAGCTTGGGCAACTTCTGGATGATCATGCTGCTCACTGGAACTTGCAGCATTTTCTGAAGTCTCTTCTGGTTTTATTGAGGTTTCTCCACTTGAACATCCCACTGAGCAAGACTGGACATCTTTTGAGCTCAAAAGGCTCTCATTGGCCTCATCTTTGCTTCCTTGAATATGATCATCTTGTTCCTGGCCATTCCAGTCATTTAAAATTAACCAGGAATAATCACAAAATATAAAGAGCAAACACAAGTGATGCACAAAACATACCTTTTTATCACCTTCAGGCATTAACCCAGGTGAAGTGATAGTAGATTCCGTTGCCCCACTTACTATCACACCATTGGCCTGTTCAGTGCATGCATTATTACCTGCAATAGAACTAACAGAGCCTGCACATAGAGATGGTATGATATCAAATAGCAAACATCATATTCTTCGTGCAATAATATCAAACAGCTAGCCACCTGAAGTAGGCAGGTTTTCTCTTTGCATACCACCAACAATACTTCTTAGTCGTGAATTGATTTCACATACTGCAGAGGACAGTGATGTAGAATCAGAGGGAGGCTGTGAAATAGACACACCTACTCCAGGTTGTGCAGCATTTGAAACTGCAATACCAGTAGAACGTGAGGGCACAGTTGCCGCAATGATATTTCTCACTGGCAGCATCCGCACTGCACCTGAACTGTTAGCATTACCCAGTTCTCCTTGCATCCCCTCTCCATTACTTGCCCGGGCACCTATGGCTGATACAACTGGTGCCAATGATGTACCTGATGATAATGTGTGTCACAAAACCTCAGAAGAGAAAATTTGAAATGAAAATCAATCTATTGGTTGCTTTGCTTACCAGCAGTTATATGGATATTTATGTTTCTTGAGGCATTACTGACACCAACAGGACCAAAATTCATGGGATTTGATTGCGCAGCAGAACCCCCAAAAAGAGAATTGGTTTGTAAAGGGAAGGGCTGGGAAAAAAAAAAAAAGAAAGTTTAAGAAATTCACACTCAGTTCAGTGCATGAGGCTAAGACAAGAAGAATTACGCACTTGAAGCAATATAAACCAAAAATTAATCTCTATCAATTTTTCCAGACTGCATATCTACTGTCTCCAGCATAAGACATCAACATTTCTTTAGCAATTTTCATGAGTAGCAACCAGTAACTTCCATGCAAATAAACATATTTCCCCAAAATTTCCAGTCCAAGAACACTTCAGAACCTCATTTGCCTATTTCTCTTACTCAAATACACAGTTTAATATTTTACATTTTTGTGTATCCTCAATACAGTTGGCCTAAGCTAGCAGAGGATTTGGCTCCTAATACGTCCTACTGTCTATCTACAGCCAAATACTTCATTGGCAATATAACTCTACCAACTAAAATACTAAACTTCAAATATGCATCTACTTCCATATGCAGGCATTGGCTATCTAATATCTTGTTACCAGGATACTGGATACATATCAATTCCATCAGACCACATATATTTAGCTGGCATCAATTGTAAACACATGCTGCATTATGTCAACCATTTCCAATGATGTCAAATGGTCAAGACACTAACATCAGTATACAAAAATGTGGTCCCTAGTGTCTTTATATTTCAAAAACACTCGCCACTTTGCACCATAGTCCACAATGAACATCACACTTGTAACTATCAGCAAGATGAGTATGATAACGATATTAACCAAAATGCTAAATTATGTAATCCATTACAACCTGGACCATTATAGGATTGGGTCCTGATGGAGATATATAAACTGCTGGTCCAGGATGTACAGAAGCTTCAGCCTGCAAGTTGAAACACAGCAATTATCAATGGATCTAATAAAAAATAATTGATGATAGAACAAAAGCACTGAGTATGTAATAGAGCATACAGGAGACTGTCCCATGCGCAATGTCAAGATTGTCCGACCAAGCTCTAAAAGAAGAGCTCCTAAATGCTGCATTGCCTGGCCAACTTGCACTGATTCAGTCTGAATTTGGCCCCTAGTAGAAGGATCACTAGAAGCTCCATCTTGGTCCAGGCGTCCTGCAATATGCTACAGAGTTGCAGCACATTACAAATACATATTCAGATTAATAGATTTTCAAAATTTTGGATTGCTTAATTTAGTCAATTCCATAACAACACCTCCTCCAATAAAGATATCTAATGCAACTATTCTTACTATAAGTCCAAGTGCTGTACAGTTGTTCAGTTTTATACCTTAAACCCCAGAAGTTAAAAAAAAAATATCACATTTGTTAAACAATGTTCTCAAAGCAGAGGCATAAACTGAATACTAGAGTGATTGTCATTTAGCATAAGGCATGTAGCGGAATGGCATCTTCAGAAATGCAGGAATCTCAGAAACATTTCATATCACCATTCATTAAATCACCCCAACTTGAATAGGTATAAAGCAAATAATATAGTAACTAATTCTCCTGGAACCATAATATTTATCTAAAAGCATATACAAGCATACAACCAAGAAGAGTCAAAGATTGTGCAAAATTGTGCAATTTACCAAACAGTTACAGAAAAAAAATTGTGCAAAAAAGTAAGATTAGGTGTTTCAGTTTCAGGAAAATATAATGCGGCTCAAAGGAGATCAGGGCATCAGGAAAAAAAAATGAAAAAATAGGAACAGAGCAGGAAATAGAGTTTACAGATAATGCAGTGACTGCAGGCCCCCTGAGAAGCCATTCTGAATGTCGCAGGACAATGCTTAATGACTGCAAGCCCTGTGAGTCAGAGGGTAATTCAAACCTTGGCGTGTCTCCCGTGCTATTTGAAGATGTATTCGGTTGAAAACCTAGATGAAGCAAAAAGAGGCATTTTAAGCAATTTTCAAGTTAAAAAGAAAAAACATGTGGCACCATTTCTATAATTCTATTCTCACCATTTTGTGCAAGTGCCTGCTCCATTCGTGTCATGAACTCAGAAAGTGTACTCAAAGAATCAGGAATTGGCTGAAACAAAATTCAGAGCAGCATGTTAGGAAAATTATAAAAAGATACAATTATGCAGCTGAATAATTATTTACCAAATGAAGTGAAGGAAGAGGCACTGCTGCAGTCAGAGGAATTTGCATGACTTGAGGTGTTGCTTGAAATAATTGACCAGGAAATGACTGTCCAGACTGTGATTGATTTCCTGATTGAGTCTGACCACCAATGTTGCTTCGTGAAGCACCTCCAGTTTCATTTCCTTGGGTACTCTGACTGCTAACATTTGGCTGCAAACAACATGATAACCCCTCTTAAATGTCCTCAATTGACATATTGAAAATAATCATTTAATTCCTTCAAGAAACACTTCTAACCCATTTATTGCACTTGAGTGTGTTGTTTAGTGATTTACAAAAGATTATAAAGATATCAAACCAAAGGATTAAGAAATAGCTAGAAATGGCTTCACTAAATGTAAATGCGCATATGATGGACTCTCTTCAAATTACTAGAATTTACAATGGTAGAGGACTGCATGCCACCAATGCCATTAGTTCCAGCCTGACCACCAACGCCAAAAGAGTTCAGCACTGCACCAATGACCTACAAGTCAAAAGACATTAGATTAGAAGGTACTAATCTATATTTGGTCACCATCTTAATCCTTAACTGCCTGCAAACATTAGATTAGAAGGTACTAATCTATATTTGGTCACCATCTTAATCCTTAACTGCCTGCAACCTAATTATTGAACCCAAAGTAAAGAATAAAAAACGCACCCGGGAGAGGTCTGGAACAGTGCCTTCACCTGGATCTCCAACATTAAAGGTCCCAAGAACTACACTGTGTGATATTTGCCCAATGCGATTTTGAGGGGTACCTGAGCTAGCATCATTTCCTGCCAATTTGAGCCAAAACCACTCATTCATAAATTTGCAATAGAAGGAAAACAGGTGCAGAGGAACACTCAAAACCAGATCACAGAAGAGACAAAACCAACTTAAATCAGTACCTCGACCATTATTTGCGTTTGTGTCACCAGAGCTTGTATCAGCCGAAGACTGTGGTTGTGTTGGCTGCCTTGCAACCAAGTGCAGGGTATGCCCATTCTCCACTTCTAAAAATAGTTAAGGAAGTCAATAAAAATGGCAGTGCATGTATATGCTTCAATACCTTACAATAACAGAGTT
Organism: Mallotus nudiflorus; assembly: GCA_947683625.1. Classification (NCBI taxonomy): domain Eukaryota; kingdom Viridiplantae; phylum Streptophyta; class Magnoliopsida; order Malpighiales; family Euphorbiaceae; genus Mallotus; species Mallotus nudiflorus. The sequence continues at coordinate 1,416,888 of CANTUR010000228.1, forward strand.
TTATTGTTGGAAAAAGCAGTCAAAATGCTGAAACTGGCAAAATAAAATGCTGTCTTACTAATATTAAAAGCATAATATTTTCAAAAACCAAAATGATTGGATACGATATTCAGAAAGGAGCTGTTCATCTTTCAAGACTTTTCCTCGGAAAATTAGTCTTTGCTGACCTACTGGAACTCCAATTTCATTAGCTATTTTCTCCTTGAATGCTGAGACCAGCATCTGAAAATAATTCACAATGCAAACATATTAGATATTACATTACAAATTTAAAACAGTAATATCTATGCAACCCTGATAACAAATTCATCCATTGCTCCTCTGACAAAGTGTAAAATAACAGCAGATTGGATTCCTGAATCCAATGACCAAATATTTCCTATCCAATAATCTAAAGTTTTTTAAATAAGTTGCATCTCACATGAACCAAAGCTAAACTATCAGGAAAAAATAGCTATAATCAGATCCAAAAGAAGAGAGATAGAACTTGGAGCTTACATTTTTATCCACCTGGAAACTATAAATCTGAGAATCTAGAGTCTTGATGTTAAGCTCTATAGTTGCATCTGAGCTTTCTCCAGGTACATTGCTTGTACTTGAACCTTCGTTAGATAACTGATCTGCCATGATACCTTAGCGGCAGTAGCAGCAGTCAAAATCTAAAACCAAAATAAAATCATAGACATGAGCAACATCCAAGTAATGCCATTCAACAGTAAGACGATCAGGTTTCACCACCGAAAGAGCAATGCAATTCAATGACTCGTTAGGGCACATAATCAGCATCATCATCACATAACCCGTCAGGCCAAAACAATACATGGATAACTCAAAAAAAAAAAAAAAAATTGCACCAACATCCAAACAAGAAAAATTACAAATAGAAAAGATCCACTTATCAAATACGAATAAACTTTTACATTTGGCAGAAATTCTTCTAGGGTTTATAATCCCGTACATTCAAAAATAAATATACACATTAGATATGTGTTTCAAACAGATATCAAATCAAACCTTATTGCCTGTGGGATGTGAATAAGCTAGAATTGGCGAGATTTGAGCTTTTCGTTTCAATTATTTGATCGCGGAACTGAAAGAGATTATTCACTGTAAACAGGATTGTACGGATAACTTTAGGAGGAAACTAGGAATTTTTTTTTTCCGATGGGTTTTAGCCTGCAGGAGCGCACGCCTAGCCCGTTGAGCTTTGGTTTACATTCCAGAACAATCTAGACCAATGGAATGGTGCGTTGACGGAGAGTCAGATGCAAAACGACGCCGTTGTTGTGTTTGGTTGCGGTATTAATTTACCCGAATGTTAGTTTTGATATGCCCGTCTTTTCAGGGTCCAGGACGGTTTGTCGGATGCTGGTGACTGTCATAGGTCGCGTCAGCTCTTCTTCTAAAACTAGGCCAACGCTTAATAAGCAACATAGCCCATACTCCTGCAGGCCTAAATTTTGGGGAAATACAAATGTGCTATTTTGTAGGTCATGGCTGCATAATTTTTTTTCACTCAATTCTAATCTGAATAAAAATATTAAAATAATAAAACAATTTTAATAACTAATTTTAAAAAATTATATATGTTAAATTTCAAACTAAAGATATAATTTAAGCGAAAATAAGTCATGATATATAAAATTTAATTTCATAATAAATTTTCTTTTAAAGGAAAATTCTAAAATATTTTCATTTTTATTAAATAAATAATTTTTAAAATAAATATTATTGAATGTATAAAAATAAATTTATTTTATCTAATGGTAATGGAAATCTGATAAAGTAAAAAAATTATAATTATAAAACACCAAAGTTTAACACTTTCAATTTTTGTAAAGTTTAGATTTTTTTTTTTTTCGAACAACAATTGATCATATCATTAAGTAAACCAACATGATTACAATAAAAGGCCTAATGGATAACTAGAGAGAGAGAAAATTACATAAATTTCTAGAAAGTAATATCTCATCTAACTATAAATCACTAAGATAAATGCCAAAATTGGGCCATAGACAGAACAGCATTAAACGAAGCCTACAGAGAGGCAACATAAGGCACTGGAATGACGGCAACTTCAAGCTTGAGAGTTAGAGAATAATCAGAAGACTGATTAGGAGGCTTGCCTTTAAGGGCAGTCCCAATGGCACAAAGGGGCTTAGCAGTATGACTAGTTTCATAGGTTCGGGCTCAGTCAAGCCCAAGGTCAAGGTCAAGTTCATTTTCAAGCCTTTTGAATCCCAAGGTCAAGCCCAAGTTCATTTTCAAGCTCAGTCAAGCCCAAGAAAGCTTAGATTAAAATACAGTAAAAAGTTTTTCTTTCATTTGATCTTTTGTTTTTTAGATCAAAATAATTTACTCAACTTTTTTTGGAGTGATTTCTTTCAAGTCAACTGAAAAATATCTTTATTTACTCGCCAACTCATATCTTTGGTTGTGGTATTAATTTAGCCTAATGTTAGTTTTGATATGTCTGCCTTTTTAAGGTCCGGGACGGTTTGTTGAATGCAAGTGACTATTAAGGGTCGCGTCACCTCTTCTTTTAACACTAGTCTAACACTTAATTAGCAACATAGCCCATACTCGTGTAGGCCTAATTTTGGGGAAATACATATATGTTATTTTGTAGGTCTTTTTTTTAACAACAAAGAAATTTCATTAAAAAGAAGAAGCATTATACTTGATGGAGTCTATGTGAATAAGCTCCAAGAGTTTAGGGTGTACATTGAAAGTATGATTGGTTAGCTAAAGACAGAGTTCATTTTTGGCCAACCAATCGGCTACAACATTTTCATTTATAGAGATATAATTTGATTAGTAAATTAGCATTACAATGAAGGATATGCCTGATTTCAACAGTAATGGCTTGAGCTTCCTATAGGGCAACTTTTTCGAATTTAGGCCTCATATACATATACATGTTCCTATTCTTTCTTATTCGAGAGTGTTTCATCAATAATGGTCTTTTCTTTTGCCTAGAATTACCTTTGATGCTTATGAGAGAGATGAAAATGATCATGAGGGTAGTAGTGGTCATTCATAACCTTTTGCTGCTTCTTTAAATAGATCAAACCTTTTTTGCTTGTTGCATTTTCATTTTTCTGCTATCTTATTTCCCTGTTAAGTTTTCTCTCACTTATTTTTTATGTCTTAGGAGCCTTCCTCAGTAGGCTTGCATTCTTCTTTCTAGGTGAGGTTTTTTCTCTCCTCCATATTCTTCTTCTTTATATTTTTTTTAATAGGATCCATGGCTCTACGAGAGCAAGTTAGTTCTGATTTATTCGTCTCTAGGGTAGATGAGGATATGGTAAAATGGTACCAGAGACGTATTAGCATTCTAACAGACTTCGCTCTGTACACTGTAGATAAAAACTTTAAAGCCCATACTCTTATGCTAGATTTTGATAGATTAGTGGTATACTTTGATAAATTAGAAGGAGGATTGAAGTTTCTGGGCAAATTCATCCTAATAGTTATCGAATATTGACCGGTTTTATAGAGTTAATGCATAAAGAGGGTAGAGAGCTGGACCTAGATGTCCTCCGGTATCTTTATAGCTTGAATAAGAAAAAGAGAGAATTGATGTTCTCCTTATCAGCTATTCCGAACCATAGTCTCTTTGTAAAACTTTCGAACCTCTATAAGAAGTGGAGACATATTTTTTTAATTGTTGAACATCCTTCGAATTTGGTCCACATCCAACGGATGTGGTCCAATGACTGCCACAAAGTGAAGCGTCCTTTAAGGTTATCCGATAAGGATACAGAGATGGTTATGAGACTTCATCTCCATGGCATAACTAACATAATATCTATAAAAAAATTATCTCAGAGATATCTCCAGAGAGTTTGCCCTGATCACATACATCTTAGTGGTAAGTTCTAAGATTCAGAAGGTATTACTTTGACTTTTGTTCTTTTCTTTTTATTTATAGATGACTAACTTTTTTGCATATGCGAACGAGATTCAACTTGTAGATGATGAGCTGGAGACTCAGGAGGACATGTAGATTTCTTCTCCTACTTTCGAGCTGCTTGCCCTATAAGTCTTAGTTAAAGCTATGACCAGCAAGAAAGGAAAAGTCATGGCTAAATTTTCTTATATGGAGAAGTTTGAGGTTTGGAGGAAATGGGCCCTAAATGAGGACTTAGACGTTGAGGAGTTATGTGAGGAAGTTTTCGTCAAGCGCCCAAAGTTATCCGGTTGTTCGGACATAAGATCTTGGATCTTAAAAAAGATAAAGCCTTCGAGTATCCTGAATGCTTGAGTGAAGGATCAATATACTGAGTCTCTACGACTTCCTGAAAACATCCAATGCTGGACGGATTTAGATAAGAAGGAACTATACAACTCCATAATAGGACACTCGCTGGAGGTAATTATCTTCCACTTTGTTTAATTTGTGTTCATGTGTACCCAAGTTGATGATGTTTGTCTTTTCTTTCATATGACTCAGACTCTATTACTGGCTAAGGATAATTACTATTATTATTACAACCTAAACCCGAAGGTATGTGACTGGTACTAGGAAATAAGAAATACAAAAAATGCATCTGAAACCCTTAATAAGCCTTAAAAAATTTTCACGAATTAAAAATAATTAATGGAACAATAATATCAAAATAAATTCATTACTATTAAATGCAGAAGACAATATTTCAAACATATTAGTATCACAATTTTAAAACAGTTCATAACAAAGATGGTACAAGTTCATACTTAACTACTGTAGTATCTAAAGTATGATTATACAATACAAGGAAAACAATTAAACATACATAAAGTAGTGGGTGAAGAAGAAACCCAACACAGACGGTGACTACTAGCAGATTGACTATGAGGCTCTGAAAAATAAGTTGAGGAGAATTAGACCTCACTGAGTGAATTAATTTTATGAAATGCATACTGGTTTGAAAAAATTTATAAAATCCCTTTTTGAAGATAAAATTAAATCAATAAAATAAATCAATATAAATATAAATATTAAAATCCTTTACTTTTCTGAAATATTCTTAAGATATAAAATTCCTTTCAAAATCACAATTTACTTTAACATACATTTTAATACGAAATCGTATAAATATTTTTTTAGGTGAAAAATCTAGTAGAACACCTAAATCATTAAATTCTAATAGCCTTTCAGCTCACTTAGTCCAAATGATTGCCATCCCGAAAGCAAACTTAACCAAGTTACAGTCGCAGTCTAATCACTTAACCCAATATTGATGTCCTGAGAGCAAATTCAACCAAGTTACATCCCATTTCGGCCTGAGAGCACAAGTCTCCACTGACCTCAATCACAACATTGCCCGAGAGCACAAGTTTCCACCAAGCTCATTCACATACACAATACATGATCATACCTGTGCGCATGTGGTCATAGTGAAACTCACTAGGTAGCATATTCTACCATTTTCTCCAAATCATTTGAATAAATAAATAAAATAATTAATTAATTAAAGTGAGATAGAATAATTTCCATAAAACATGCTCTCGAATACAAAACATGATTATAAATAGAGAAATCATGCATATGACAATATAAATCATGCATGTGCCAATATAAATGAATCCATAAATAAATTCTTATAATCAATTCATTATCATTTTAATCATACAAAAATATAATTTAAAATTCCACAACAAACATTCCATAAAATCAACTCACAGGTCGAGCGTGTTAGGTGACATGTCCTTTGTTGCCTAAATGCTACAGCTCTCGTCTCGAAGTTCTCTAAAATAAATAATATTTATTTGAAATATGCTTATTCAATAAAATAAATAAATCCGTAAAAATTCTCAAAAATTATTAAAAACATAAAAGGATGAGATTGATCTAAAACTCAATGATATACAGACTTGGAATTTAATAGATACCGATGTCATATTTTACGAGAAATCTACCAAAAATTAGGTAGAGTCTCCTCTGTAAAACAAACATCTCTCTACCAAAGTAGAGCCGTTCTTGCACGAAAATGACACTTCTAACAGTCTCACTGCTCAACAACTCGAGTTGGACCCCCATACTACAATTCTACTCAATCGACAACCAATTTCACAAAAATAACAAAATAGTATAATTTTCATTAAAATCATCGATAAATCATAAAAATTCATCTAACTATCATAATTCAATTTATTTCCATAATAAAATGTAAAAGATATTTATTTCCAAAATCAATAAGTTTATTACAAATAGATATTTTGTCAACAAAAATCCATTTTCATATTTTTTACAATGAATTTACCATTAATTACAAATAATTATTCAAATCACCTAAATATATCATAAAATTAGCAAATAACTTATTTAAGCTTAAAAACAATAAATAAGTTTATTATTCTATTATTTTCTGAAAATTAATATTAACTAGCAAAAAATAGGAAATAAATTATAAAAATTATTTTAATACTATTATTATTCAAAATCTGTCTAAAACATAATAATTAACAATAAATTTACTTAAAATACAAAAATCACCAATTTATAATTATTTTTCCAAAAATTCAATTTTGGCATATACTTTCAAAAAATTCATAATTAAAAATCTAAACATAATTTTACAAAACCTTATTCACAAAGATTTATCAACATAATATATAGAATTTAATAAAAATATAAAAATTTTCATCTTGAAACAGTGTGTAAACAATAACTGAGATGAAAAAATAAAAAATTTTCGAAAAAAAAAATAAAAATCATAAATGGATAACTTACAACCTCTACATCAAATTATCTCAAAGCAATTATATCTAATTAAATCTTATTGAAATTCAATTTCAAAAATTAAATAAAAAAAATCTAGAAATTAATTTCTCAAAATTGAAGCCTTATTGGTGTTGGAATCCAAAATTGTTTGAGGGAAATAATTACCCAGAGGGAGAGGAACGATTTGCACTCTCCGACAAGGTCTGGTGTCACCAGAATCAGTTCTGGTAACTACTCTTCTTATTATGGCCGAAAATAAAAAATGATGGAGGAGGAGGGAGGAGCTTCATCGGCTGGTGGTGGTGGTGCGACTTCACTGCGACGTGGTCAGTGGTATGATTGGTGGTCGGGTCTAGTTTATAGTGGGAGGGAGAGAAGAGAGGAAGAAGAAAGTGAAGAAAAAAAAGAAAAGAAAGAAGGAAAGAGAACAAAAGTTGTTGTGTTTTTTTTTAAATTAAAAAGGTACTGTAGTACAATTAAAAATAAATTATATATATATATATATTTAATAAAAGTATAAAGTACAAAAGTACCTATTATAATATTTTAAAATTAAAATATCTCTCCTTAATTATTCATACACATACTTAAATATATATATATACTCTTCAATAATTAATTAAAAATAACATGAACTAAAATTACATAAGTATTACTAATCTCATAATAATTAACACTAATTAATTAAAATAATAATTAAACTTAAAAATTCACATTTAATATTAATAATTAAAAATTCAAGTCTTTATAATCTTTATCCTTATAAAAATTCGTTCTCGAATTTTAACAAAAATAGAAAACGTCAAAAATTTTACTAATGAAAATGGTAAGGGTATGTTATCCGCATCTCTGCCTCTATCTCCCATGTACAATCATCCACCGTATAGTTGCTCCATAGTACTTTAACCATAGGGATCTCTTTGGTGCAGAGCTGATGAACTTATTGATCCACTATCACCACTAAGTACTCCTCATAAGTCAAATCCTCGTTGAGCTCTACTGTCTGAGGTTGAAGGATGTGCGAAGGATCAGAGAGGTATTTTTGCAACATTAACATGTGGAACACTAGATGAATACGCGATAACTCTACCGGTAGCACCACTCTATAAGCCACATCTTTTACCCTTGAACAAATTTCGAAGGGTTTGATATTTCTTAGTAGAACCTAAATGAACACTATAAGTAGAAAAATAAGCTTCCTCAATGATCTCCTTTCTCAAATAATCTACATTTGGCACACACATAACCTAGTGCCCAAGCGTAAAATGCCCTCACTATCGATCATAAAATCTTAGGACTGACCTCATTGTGCCTCTATCCTTATCTTCTGTAACTATGGGTCCATTCTATGCGCTGCTTTAACTTTATCCAAGTACACAGAACCTACCTTGAATTGAGTTAAAAGACATTTCTGAGTTACCTTCAACTACAACCCCTGATCAATCAGCTTGTGCAATTTCTTAATAATCGGTCTCCTTCTTAAGCTAATGTGAGCTAGACTTCTCGCTGACTTCCTACTCAAAGCCTCAGCTACCACATTAGCCTTACCTGGATGGTAAATAATAGAGCAATCATAATCTTTTAGGAGTTTCATCCATCTCCTTTGCCTCAAATTCAAGTCCCTCTATTGAAAGATGTACTTCAAACTCTTATGATCGGTGTAGATTTCACAAGTTACATCGTACAAGTAATGCCTCCAAATCTTTAAAGCAAACACCACAGCTGCCATCTCCAAATCATGGGTGGGATAGTTCCGCTTGTGCTTCTTTAACTATCGTGAAGCATAAGCAACTACCTTCCATTATGCATCAGAACACAACCCAATCCTATTCGAGAAGCATCATAATATACAATGCACCCTTCACTTCCCATTTCATTAAGTCCATAAAGGCTACTAGGGCATTAGTCAACTCAAAAGACATCACAAAAAATTCATAATGACCATATCTTATCCGAAATGCAGTCTTGGATACATCTCCACTTCTAATCCTCAACTAATGATACCCTGATCTCAAGTTGATTTTAGAAAAACACTGAGCTCCTTGAAACTGATCAAACAAGTCATCAATCCTAGGGAGAGTATATTTATTTTTTATGGTGACTTTGTTTAATTATCTGTAATTGATACACAGTCAAAGACTAATATCTTTCTTCTTTACAAATAACATAGAAGCACCTTAAGGAGATGAACTAAGTCTAATGAAACCTTTATCGAGAAACTCTTGTAATTACTCCGTAAGCTTTTTTAATTCTGCCAGTGCCATTCTATAAGGTGGCATTGAGATAGGATCTGTACCTAATACAACATAAATACAAAATTATATCTCTCTATCCAATAGCAATTTTGGTATTTCTTCAGAGAAAACATCAGGAAACTTGCACACCATTAGCACATTTTCAATTGTCCCTTTATCTACCTTTGCATCCTTAACCATAACTAAATAGCCTTAACACCCTCTTCTAAGCATCTTTCTAGCTGTGATTGTAGAGATTATATTTTAAGGCATTGAACTCTTATCACCTTTGAACCAAAACTCCTCATCATTAGGGATTCTGAAGATCACCTCTTTCTTTTGATAATCTAGATTGGCATAATGTCGAGCTAATCAATCCATCCTTAATATCAAGTCAAAATCAATCACATCCAATAAAACTAAGTTTGCCAGTAACTCTCTACCTTCCATCAACACTGGACAAAATGGAAAGACTATATCTATTTCCAACTCATTACTAAGTGGAGTCACCACAGATAAAGGAATTAATAATTTGGATGGTTGTCATCCTATTCTAGAAGTAAACACAGGAGAAATAAATGAATATGATGCACTAGGATTAAATAAAACTCTAGCATCTAGAAAATAAACTGAAAGAGTACCTGCCACAATCGCATTAGATGCTTGAGCATCCTGGAAAGTCAAAGTGAATACCTTAGCTTGACCACGTGTTGCGACCCAAAACCAAGCGCCATGACCAGCGCTAGGGAACGAGAATTCTTTCGAATCAGAAACCCATAACAAGCCTTAAAATAATAAAAACATATAGTAAATAAATTAAAATAATTAAAAATACATCAGAATTTAAAACTCAATCATTATGATAAAATAATCTTCGTATATCATAAAATAAAATATTTTAATACAACATTGAGAGATATGCTTCTCTGAATTTAAGATCAACATATATAATACAAAATACCATTTTCGACTGATAAAGATACAGCTACTGCAGTTTTCTAGAATACAATAATAAATAATTAAGTAGGTAATTTACATAATAAAGTCAGGGCAGAAGAAATCCGGGGGATAGGTCTACTGCTGAGGTCTGAAGAAGAGGACTCTCCTTTAAAAATATCAAGTGAGGGGAGTCAAACCTCATTGAGTGAATTATTATAATATATATACACACATTTCTAAATGACAAATGCAAACACTCATAAGTATTTAATAAATATATATACAAGCATGTACACACAAATGCTAAAAATCACTTTATAATTAATACTGAAAAACATCAGTTTATGAAGGATCAAATAGAACCCTAAGTCATCGCAACCTCAAATATCAATAGAAAGCACTCTAGCCATACTGGCTCACTTAATTCCAAGTAAATTCACTTAATCCGACTAGACAATAAACTGGCCCCAAGACACTAAGTCAACCGAACTCCAGCAGTTTGACTGTCAGTGTCATTGGCCCTGAGACACTTGGTCAACCGAGCTCCAGCAATCACACCCTTAATCACATCTCACATCAATCAAATCAATCAAGTCATAATTTTCACAAATAAGTTAGTAATTCAATCTATAATCTATTGCACCGATACAAACTCGGTCCTAGTGCTGCCCACTAGGAAGCACGTTCTATCGATATTATTCATTAAAAAAAAGAAAACATACATTCGAGAATAAATAATGTATACAATGACATTCAAAATTGTAACGACCTTGAATTTTTAAATTAAATAAATATATTTCAAGATTTACAGTGGAAAAGAAAACAAATAAATAAATTATTATTATTATTATTATTTTATTATTTTTATTTATTATTTATTTGTGATCAATAATTGTTATTTTATTGTATAGATATTTTCTTACGTAAAATAATTTAATTAAATTCTCATATTTAAAAGCTTTGAACTTATTATCATTATTTTTATTACTATGACTAGTGTTACTATTATGCTTGTGTATTACTATTATTGTTATTATTATTATTATTATTATTATTATTATTATCATTATTATTATTATTATTATTATTATTATATATATATATATTTATTATTTTTTGATATTATTTTGGACATTATTTTTATTATTGTCAAATTATTTCATTAATATTAATTATATTATTATTATCAATTGTTATTTTAATTGTTAATGCATGTGTGTGTATGTTTATATATATATATATATATATATATATATATATATATATATATATATATATGGTACAAGTATAAGTCAACGGGGTTAAAACCATTTCCTTCTTTCTTTCTTTCTTTTTTTTCTTTTCTCTTCTTCTTCTTCTTCCCCTCACTCTCGGTTCCTTCCAACCGGATCACCACCGGACCGCCCCACCTGCAACCAGCCATCACCACTGCTTCCCCTTCCGTCCAGCCGCCACTAGCATCATCTGTCGCCGCCTAGAACGCCGAAAAAACGAAGGAGACCGAAGGTGGAGCTTCCTCACGCCGGTGAAGATTCTGGCCACCTTAGGATGTCGGACCAGACTTTTTTGAAAGCTTTTCATTTGGTGAGTCCATTTCCGAGCTCCGTTTGAGCTCAAAACCTCTAGATTTTTAGATATCTTCAAGTTTTAGTTTATGTGTTTTAGGGTTTTTAATTTTTTTTGAAGTTGAATTTGTTGGATTCATGCAAACTCCTTTAACAAATGTTTATCCTAGTAGCTTAATCTACATGCTGTAATTTTTTTAGAATTTTTTGAATTTATTTTAATTTTTGTGAATTTTTTATTATTTAATTATTATTTTCTAATTTTTGAAAATTAATTAATTAAATTATGAAATTGTGTTTTATGGTGATTATAGGAGTTAAAATGAATTATAGAAATTTATTTTTAATTTTTGTGAATTTTTATGTATTTATTTGGAATTTATTAAGTTTATGTAATTTTGAAAAATAGGGTTAATTATGTGTTTAATTGAAATAAATTGGTAAATTGAGTATATTTATTGATATTATTGAATTATATGTTGAGAAAGTAATTTTGAGTAATTATATAATTTTTGGTGAATTTTTGAACATTTATAGTGAATATATATATATAGGTGTATTTTGGTAATTTTACACTAAGTTGGCTAAAAATATAATTAAATTGATTTTAATAATTATTTGAGCTATAAAAATGATTTCTACAAATTTTTAGTATTTTTAACTAATTAAACTATTTTTCATAAATTATTTTCAAATTATATATAATATACTATTTTTTTCTAAATAAATGGGTTTTTTATTGATTTTTAGTATGTTTTAGGGTTAATTACGTAATTTGGATTTATAAAATGTATTTTTATTATATAAGGGCATTTTCGGTATTTTATAAATATTCTGTGAATTGTGAACTTCGGTCGGTGAATTGTAGTTTGGAGTCCGACCGAGGGATTTTGATTGTAATTCTGTATTTATTCCGAAGTGTATTTCTTTGCAGGACCAGCTTTACTCTTTGAGTAGAGAGATGTCCGTTTTACAGGGGAGGTTCTGCCAAATTTTTAATAAAATTCTCGTAAAACGTGATGTCTGATCAAATTCCTATTCTAATTCTGTGTCTAAAATTCTAGATCGAGTCTTTAGAATTTTCGTTAACTTTATTCTGATTTCATGTTGTCATTTGTTTGTCTAGCTGCGCCGAGACCGAGGCCTAACGGATCAGGCCCGCCAAGTTTGTCTCGTGGAGCGCTAACATGTGAGTTATTATACTGTATATATATGCATTGCATATAGGGTGTATTATTTAGAATTTTTCATTTTCATTGTATGTTTTAAAAGGGATTTAAATTATAATATTTTTGGTATATCTAGGGTTGCATTTTTATATATATGCATATTAAATAATTATGCATGTTAGTTTGATATATGCACATTAAACAATTAGGTTTATGTTTAATACATTTGAGTAATATACACATGTTTTAAAATGTACACTTAGACATAATTATTTTATTAAATGATTAGTATACCTTAGGTATAGTTTTAGTAGATTTTAGGTTTATTCTTAAATAATTGTATGTTAAATTATAAACCTACACTTAAATTATTTTTAAGTTTATTTTTGGTATATTTTTGATTTATTTCCAAATAAATAAATGTTTTATTATTAAATTAAACCTAGCACATTAGCGGTATATTTAGGGTTTATTTTTGATATATGCATGCTAGATAATTAGGTTTATTTTAGTATATTTGTGAATATATGTTAAACACAAACACGTATTTAAATGAATATTTATACATAAATGTTTTATTAAATGATTTGTGTACTTAGGGTATATCTTTTGTATATTTAAGTATATTTTTAAGAAAATGCATGTTATATTATTATTTCTCATTTAAATTGTTTTTAACTATATTAATGATTTATCTTTAGTTTATTTCATATTTTATTTGACACACACACACACATATATATATATATATATATACCTGAATATACTGGGTATATTTTAGGTATATTTATATATATATATATATATATATATATATATATATATATATATATATGGTTGGTTTTACTATTATGAATATTGTTCTACATTAATTATTTTCCGAATGAATGATTTATTCTAAGTGAAGGATATCAATAGAACGTGCTTCCTAGTGGGCAGCACTAGGATCGTGTACGTACCGGTACTATAGATAAGGATAGAGTGAGAGTTAAAATTGGGTGATTATAATTGATTTAATTGATTTGACTAAGATTAATGGTATGTTAGATAGTGTGATTGCGGGGCCAATCACACTGACAGTCAGACTGCTGGAGCTCGATTGACTTAGTGTCTCGGGGCCAGTCTACTGTCCATAAGTGAATTGAATGATCTATTGGGTTGATTGAGATGTGAGGTGATAGATAGTGTGATTGCTGGAGCTCGGTTGACCAAGTGTCTCGGGGCCAATTACATTGACAGTCAGACTGCTGGAGCTCGGTTGACTTAGTGTCTCAGAGCCAATCTGCTGTCCATATTGGAATAAGTGTTCTATTTGGAACCAAGTGAGCCTGCATGGCTAGAGTGATGATGAGGTTATTGAGGTTGTTATTATTAGGGTTCTATGGATCCTTCATGAATTTAATCAAACGTTTTCTACATGTAGTATATTTATAAAAGCAGAGTTTGGCATTCGTGTGAAATGTGTGTATATACATATATATATATATAAGAATGCCTAATTGTTATGGTTTAGTTTGCATGTATATATAGTATAATAATTCACTCAGTGAGGTCTGACCCCCCTCAATTATTTTTTTCAGGAGATTCAATATCGTCAAACCTTAGTTGTAGAGTTCCTCGCCGGTGTTCTTCAGTCCCGGCTATTTTATGCAAGTATATATTCTGAACTTTGAATTGTATTCTAGAAACTGCATTAGTAGTGTTATAATTTTTGGAAGTGTATTATTTTGTTTGGATATTAAATACTCTGAGAATTTGTATTTGAACATTGTACGAATATGTATTCATTTATAAAAGGATTTGAAATATTTATTTTATATATTGATTCAGAAAAATTTTAATTCGGTCGTACTTTTGTTTATTTATTATATGATTTTATTTTCTTAGGCTTGCTACGGGTTTCGGATTAGAAAGAATTCCCGTTCCCTAGCGCCGGTCATGACTCATAGTTTAGGTCGTGACAAAAATGATCAAGTAAACCATATATATACCAGAAATATATCTAAAATAAATTAAGTATATTTCAGGTATATGTACGTAAAATAAATTCAATTAAATCATGAAATATAATCAAAATCAACCAATAATGTACTTAAACATAATTTGAATATAAATAAAAAAGAAAACATGAATTTATTTTAAAATATACCAATAATATACTAATAATATACCTAAAATATACTTAAGTATTTAATAAAGCAATTATGCAAAATTTTACATTTAAAACATATAATTTTAAAACATGCAACCTAAAGCAATGTATATATATAATAATAATTCACAGAGATGCGCTCCTTGAGACTGGTATGATGGGTCTGGTCCGATAGGCCTCGGTCTTGGCGCAACTAAAAAAAAAAAGCGATCACAACATTAGAATAAATCTAACTTAGACTTCTAGAGACTCGATCTAGAATTACTAAACACGAACAGACACAGAATCAGAATTAAACCCGATGTCACGTTTTACGAGAATTCTACCAAAAATTCAGCAGAACCTCCTATGTAAAATGGACATCTCTATACTAAAAAGTAGAGCCGGTCCTGCTAGAAAATATACTTCGAGTATAAAAATTCTCACAACCCTCGGTTGGGATCCTGAACTACTAAAATTCCCCAATCGAGGTCCACAATTCACCAAAAATTCAATACTACAATAAAATATATTAAAATTCAATAAATACCCTCCAAATATCAAAATTTAACATATTAAGTATTAAAACACCAAAAATAATTATTTTCCTAATAATTACTTAAAAATCCTAATTAATAATATAATATTATTAAAAATCTATTTTCTCGATAATTCCACAAATATTTATAAAAATTCATTTGATAAATCCAAATTACCTAATTAGTCCGAACATATATTAAAATTTACTAAAAATCCATTTATTTACAAAAACAGTATATTATATATTATTTGAAAATAATTTTCAAAAATTAGTATTAATTAGTTAAAATTAGTAAATAATTTGTAAAAAATCATTTTTATACCTAAAATAATATTAAAACCAATTAAACTTAATATTTAACTAAAATTACCACCAAATTACCAAATTACCCCTAATATTTAAAAATACACAAAAAATACTAATAATACTAAAAAATTCAATAAAAATTATATAAATACAAAAAAATTATTTTCTCAATATATTTCTCCATAATATCAACAAAAACATACAATTAACCAATTATTTCTAACAAAATATATATTTAACCTATATTTTCAAAATTGACATAAACTAAAAATAATTATAAATTACACAAAATTCAAAAAAAATTATAAATTAAATTCTAAAATTAATAGTAACCACCAATAACACCAAAAATCACAATTTCATAATTTATATAATTAATTTACGAAATTAATAAAATATTCAAAAATTCACAAAAATCAAAATAATTCCCAAAAATCACACAAAAATTCACGAATGTAGTTTGAGCTAGGGGATTAACTTTTATAAAGACAATTTCCATGAATCAATCAAAAATTTCCAAAAAAATTCAAAACCTTAAAATGGCCGAATTCAAAAACAGGAAAAACACCTTACCAAATCATGTTTTCAAGCTAAAAGGAGCTTGGATTCACACTCACCGGCAAGAAAGGACGAAAACAAAACTAGAATTAAGGGAAATGGTCGCCGTAATCGCCTAAAATAGAGGAGAAGCCACTTTCAGCTTCTCACGGCTGCTCGAGCTATTGTCGGCGTCGGGGAAGAAAGAAAAGGGTGGTGGAGCTGCTGGACGGCAGTGAGGCGCTCTAACAGTGAGGGGACCACATGGTAGCGACGGTGAGAGGGTGGTGATGGTGGTTACGGGAGCGAGAAGGGGAAAATGGGTTGTGTTTTGATTTTTTATGTATAATGTATATTATGTATATAATATTATATTATATAATTAGTAAACTTTATTTAATAATAAAATAATGCATATATAAACCACACACATATATTTCAATATATATATATATATATATATATATATATATATATATATATATATATACACACACACACACACATAATAATAACATACATTAAAATAATACTAAACCCTAATATATGTATATATATATATATATATATATATATATATATATATATATATATATATATATATATATATAGAAATACAATATATGTATCCATGCAAATAATGCACTTAATAAAATAATAACAATATAAAATAAAATAAACTAAGTTAAATATTGTTAAAATAATGTTGTTCAAGTAATAAATATGAATAACATAAATAAATTATTTGAAACACTAAGTCTCAAAATAAATATTCATAAGAAACCCTAATTTGACATAAAATAGTGATAGTAATAATTATCAAATAATAAATAATTAAATTTATTTTAAACTTTATTAATACTACATATCCTGATAAATATTAAAATAAATTAAAAACTAGGTTATTACACCACGTCTTGCCTACTGAGAAGTAGATGACTGCGAAAATCCTTTACCACTCAGTCTCCCCTGTGGCCTATTCCTTGCACCTCGACCCTGCTGGCCTATAAACTGAGTCGGTCTCTGCTAGGGATATACAGGTGCTAGATAAGGCTAATGCACCTACTGATATGGCTGAGTAATTGAAGATGATGATGATCCCTGAATAAATGATGGTTGATAACCAGAGTTAGGACAAGCTTTGGTAAGGTGTCCCATCTGCCCACACCTGAAGCATGCTCCTGTTAACAAGTGACATGGCCCTTCCATTATGTACAAACAAATTTGATATGAATGATTTCAACTAAGTGTGTAAAATATTATATACCAAAAATATACATTTTTGATATATAGTGGTCTTTTGGGCTAATTCGACTTCCGAGATTTAAAGAGCCTTTTTGACATCTATAGAGTTCTGTAATGAAAAATGATATTTTTTACTCTTGAAGTAAACATCTTAAGCTTTTTGAATTGAGCTTACTTATCAAAATCTAAGCTCATACAACTTTTATTTTAGGTTACGCAGGTCTTAGTATTTTAGTAATATCTTGAGCTACAGAGGTTCAATTATAATAACCCTAGTTTTTAAATTATTTTAATTTAAATGAGGATATGTAGTGTTAATAAAATTTAAAACTATATTTGATTATTTGATTATTTTGTGATTAATATTCATTATTTCATGTTTAATCAAAATTTTCTATGTAAATACTTATTTTAAAACTTATTATTTTAGAGATTTATTTACGTAAATTTATTACTTTAAGAATTATTTTAATAATCCTATTGAAGTACTAAGGTTATTTTTAACAATGATATTGTTTATTTATTTATTATTATTATTATTATTTATTATTATTATTATTATTATTATTATTATTATTATTATTATTATTATTATTATTATTATTATTATTTTTATTAAAAGGCATTGTTGCATGATTATATTATGTGTTATTATGAATATTCATGCACATATACATTAAGGTTATTATTATTATTATTATCTTTGTGTGATAAATATGTGTGAATATATATATATATATATATATATATATATATATATATATATATATATATATATATATATATATATATATGTGTGTGTGTGTGTGTGTGTGTGCGTGTGTATATGTGTATTATATGTATATAGTGTGTATATATACATATATGTTGATTATACCTAAATTTGACTATATTATTCTAATAATATTACTTTATAATATACTATAATATATATATATATATATAATAGAAAAGTAAAAAAAACCAAAAACTTACCCATTTCCTTCCTCCCCCGTAAATCACCCGAGCCATCACCCTCCATCACGCTGTCATCCGAGCCACTATCGTCGATGTGCCTCTCCGTTCAACTTGCCAGACCACCCTTCATCAGCCAACAACTTCGTCGTCGTCCTCCTTCTTCTCTGGTGGCGTTGACAAGTAGAAACAACAGCAGGGTTGACAGAAGCTTTCGGTGTCGTTCCTCCTTCGTCCGGCCGCTGTTCTTCGTATTTCCAATGTCCTTGAGCTCCTCAAGTTCTGGTGAACTCGATCCAAGCTTCGATTTGAGCTCTAATCCCTCCATTTTTGCTGTTTCTTGAATTTTTGGTTTTGAACATTTGGGTTTCACAATTTTTTTAGGTTGATTTCATTTGATCCAGTCAATCTTCTTTAATAAATATTTTCCTAGAAGCTCAATCTACATCTCTATATTTTTTTATTTTTAGAATTTATTTTAATTTTTGTGAATTTTTGAATATTTTATTAATTTTTTGTAAATTAATTATATAAATTATGAAATGATGATTTTTGGTGTTATTAGTAGTTATTATTAATTTTAGAGTTGAGTTTATAATTTTTATAATTATTTTAGGGTTATGTCAATTTTAGAAATTAAGGTTAAATATATGTTTTGTTAGAAATTATTGGTTAATTATATGTATTTGTTGATATTAATGATAAATATGTTGAGAAAATAATTTTTGTGTATTTATAAAATTTTTATTGAATTTTTTAGTATTATTAGTATATTATGTGAATTTTTGAATATTAGGGTTAATTTGGTAATTTGGTGGTAATTTTAGTTAAATATTATGTTTAATTGATTTTTATAATATTTGAGGTATAAAAATGATTTTTATAATTTATTTACTAATTTTAACTAATTGATACTAATTTTCAAAAATTATTTTCCAATAATATATAATATACTATTTTTGTAATAAAATGGATTTTTAGTAATTTTTAATATGTATTTGGACTAATTAGTAATTTGGATTTATAAAATGAATTTTTTATTAATATTTGTGTAATTATTGGAAAAAGGGATTTTTAATAATATTATATTATTATTTAGGATTTTTAAGTAATTATTGGAAAAATAATTATTTTGGTGATTTAATGTTCAATATATTATATTTTGATATTTTGAGGATATTTATGGTAATTATTGATTTTTTAATATATTTTATTATATTATTTGAATTGTGGACCTCGGTTGGGGAATTTTGTAGTTCGGGATCCCAACTGAGGGTTGTGAAGATTTTTATATTCGAAGTGTATTTTTCTTACAGGACCAACTCTACTTTTTAGTAGAGAGATGCCCATTTTATAGAGGAGGTTCTGCCAAATTTTTAGTAAAATTCTCGTAAAACGTGACATCGGATCTAATTCCTATTCTGTGTCTGTCTATATTTTATAATTCTAGATCGAGTCTCTAGAAGTCTAAGTTAGATTTATTCTGATTTCGTGATCGCTTTTATTGTTTAGTTACGCCGAGATTGAGGCCTAGTGGACCAAGCCCGTCGGACCAGTCTTATGGAGCGCGATGGAGGGTGGAGATTATTTTTATCATAATTATTGAGTTTTAAATTTTGATGTATTTTTAATTATTTTAATTTATTTATTATTTATTTTTATTCTTTTAAGGCTTGCTACGGGTTTCGGATTCAAAAGAATTCTCGTTCCCTAGCATCGGTCATGGCCCCCGGTTTGAGTCGTGACAAAGTTGGTATCAGAGCCTGGTTTGTATTAGGGCCTTAGTTATTGAGTTGTGGCCCTAATTTTCAGTGTTGTGTTTTCTTTTGAAACTACTGTAGTTAATTAGGTTTGAGTATGTCTTGATACGTATTCCTTGATTTAATTTTCTACGTTACTGTTAGTTGTCTATTTTTTCTGAATCCTTATGTTTGTCTTTTCAGAATGAGGAGGCGAGCACGTGTCGCTCCATTGGTCGTTGAGGCCGAGGATGATGAGTCCTTCCAGAATGAGGTTTTACCTCCTGAGTCGCAGTTAGGTGCAGAGGTTGTGGCAGAGGTAGACATCGAGGAGTGGCAGGTCACCGTAGGTAGAGAGAGCTATAGGATGAGGAACCTAAAAAGCTAGAGTATGAGGATGTTCCAGTACCTCCTGTTGCACCACCTGTTCAGCCTGCCTATCAACAGGGTATGTCTGATCCTGAGGCAACCCTGTTCTATGCCAGAGTTGGTAGAATCACATTTGATGGGATGTCTGATCCATTGGATTTTCTGCATACGATCGAGATAAGGACTTAGACTGCTCACACCGAGTACCAATGAATCATGATAGTGAAGCTGTCAGTAGAGGGGCCAACTCTAGACTAGTTTATTCAAATGATTCAACCATACATGATGACGATGACCTGGGCTCAGTTTAGAGAGCGATTCATGAGGAGATTTTACCCAAAGCCACTTCGTATGAGCTACAGACTTTGACTCACTAGCATTACATGAGGTGATAGATCTGTTGAGGACTACACTAAAGAGTTCCTTCAAATCGGCAGATATTCAGAGGACCTGATGCGAGATCAATACTTCGTAGTTACTACTTATATCACTGGTTTGGATTCTGCATTTGCTGGTATGCCTATAGTAGGCCTTACTCTAGAGTTAGTAATAGAGTTGGCTAAGGAGATTGAGCTGAGGCTAGTCAGGCAAGGAGCTATGCCTAATTATTACCAATTGGGCATTCAGTCAGGTGGATTCCATACTACTTCATACTCGAGTTTTCATATTGGTTCGAGTAGTTAGCAGAGAGGCCCAACCCAGTAGAGCCAGAGACAACAGAGGGTACATCAGAGCAGTAGACATGGCCGTGGAGGTCAGCATAGACCATTCAGACTTGGGTCAGGTGCTTTAAGCAGCAGTAGTGGTCGCAGTTCTAGGTCAGATACCAGTATTTGTCAGATATGTCGCAGAGTCCATCAAGGACCATATTATATAGCATCGCTGACGTGTTTTTTATGTGGACAGATGGGACACTATACCAGATCATGTCCCTATTCTGGTTATCAGCAGTCGCAGATTCCATGATTCCCTCAGTAGTCGATTGCCAATGTAGCACCCATTCCTTTTCAGTTGCCTCCAACTCAGCACCAGAGTTCTACTCAGATTGTTCCTCAGTAGGGTCATGGTAGAGGTACTAGAGGAGGTGCCAGAGGTGTTGGTTAGGCTTCTACCAGTTAGCAGGGAGGTCGAGGTTAGGCCAGAGTCTTCCATCTCAGTCAACAGGATGCTTAGGCATCTAATGCAGTTGTGGTAGGTACTATTTTTGTCTGTTACCTGGATGCATGGGTTCTGTTTGATCCGGGTGCCACACATTCGTTCGTTTCTCTTATTTTTACTTCCAAGTCTTGTTGGCAAGCTTTGAGGATGGCTTTTCCTTTATTTATCGCCACTCCTCTAAGCAATTCTTTGGACACAGATATTGTCCTTTTTGGTTATCTAGTTCTTATCGGGGGTAGAGAATTGTCCGCTGATTTAATTTTATTAAATGTGATAGAATTCAATGTTATTCTAGGTATGGATTGGTTATCTCAGCACTATGCCGTGGTGGATCGTCAAAGTAAAGAGGTGACTTTCAGAATTCCTGGTGAAGAAGAATTTAAATTTGTGGGTGATAAGAGTTCTATACCTCAGAATCTCATTTTTGTTATTACGGCTAGAAAGTTATTGAGGAAGGGTTGTCAGGGTTATTTGGCATCAGTCAGGGATACTTCAGTGGAGAAGTTATCACTAACAGATGTTCCTGTTGCCTGTGAGTTTCCTAATGTTTTTCCTGAGGAGTTGCTAGGTTTACCACCTCACAGAGAGATTGAGTTCTGTATAGATGTGGTTCCAGGCACTACCTCTATTTCTATGCCACCCTATAGAATGACTCTTATAGAGTTGAAAGAGTTGAAGGAGCAATTGCAAGAGTTACTAGATAAGGTTTTTATTAGACTCAGTGTTTCTCCTTAGGGTGCACCAATCCTGTTTATGAGGAAGAAGGATGGTACCCTGAGACTATGCATTGACTACAGAGAGCTGAACATGGTGACAATGAAGAACAAGTATCCTCTCCCAAGGATAGATGACTTGTTTGATCAACTACAGGGTGCACAGTTCTTTTCTAAGATTGATTTAAGGTTGGGTTATTATCAGTTGTGAATCAGCGAAGCCGATGTTCCTAAAATGGCATTTTGCACTCGATATGGCTATTATGAGTTTCTGGTGATGTCTTTTGGCTTGACTAACGCACCAACAACTTTTATGGATATGATAAATAGGGTATTTAGACCAGTTGTGGATTAGTTTATGGTAGTCTTCATTAATGATATATTGGTGTATTCGAGGAGTATGGAGGAACATGTATATCACTTGAGGAATGTACTACAGACACTGAGAGAACATCAGCTTTATGCTAAATTCTCAAAGTGTGATGTCTGGATGGAGAGTGTTGCATTTCTTGGACACGTAGCATTTAAAAAGGGTACCCAGGTTGATCCACAAAAGATTGAGGCAATGTTTGAGTGACCTAGACTGACTTCGGTTACTGAGATTCAATGTTTTCTAGGTTTAGTTGGGTATTCTAGGAGGTTTATACAGGATTTTTCTAGAATTGTAGCTCCTATTACTCGTTTGACTCAGAAGAATGTAAGGTTTGAGTGGTCAGAAGCTTATGAGAACAGTTTTCAATTATTGAAGGAGAAGTTGACCACAACTCCAGTTTTGGCTTTGCCTAATGGAGTAGACAAGTTCACAGTGTATTGTGATGCCTCTAGAGTTGGCTTAGATTGTGTGTTAATGCAGAATGGTAGGGTAATAGCCTATGCTTCGAGGTAGTTGAAGAAGCATGAACAGAACTATCCTACCCACGACTTAGAGATGGTTGTAGTGATCTTTGCTCTCAAGATCTGGAGACATTATCTATACCGGGTGACTTATAAGATTTTTATTGATCACAAAAGCCTTAAGTACATTTTCCAGTAGAGAGATATGAATCTAAGGCAAAGGAGATGGTTGGAATTGTTAAAAGATTATGACTGTGAGATTCTATATCATCCAGGCAAGGCTATTGTGGTAGCAGATGCCTTGAGTAAGAAGTCCTCAGGTAGTCTTGCTCACATCAGTGTAGAGAGGAGACCGTTGATCCAATAGTTGCATCAGTTAGTGGATCAAGGTCTGATGATGAAGGTGAGTAGATCAGGTGGACTGCTAGCTCAGTTTAAGGTGCGATCTGTATTAAGAGATAGGATTAAGGCAGCTCAGAGCCAAGATCCTATTCTAGAAGAGCTTGTAGAGAATGTCCGAGCAGGGAAGTTCACTGATTTCACACTTGATGATGATGGTGTTTTATGGATCAGTGGTAGATTGTGTGTTCCTGATATAGATAATTTAAGAGAAGAGATCCTTGAGGAAGCATATTCTACAACCTACAGTATACATCCAAGTGTCACTAAGATGTACCACAATATCAGAGATTTATACTAGTGGGATGGACTGAAGAAGGATGTTGTTAATTACATTGCTAAGTGTTTGACGTGTCAGTAAGTGAAAGCTAAACATCAGAAGCATTCTGGGAAGCTTCAACCTCTTCCTATTCCTAAGTGGAAGTGGGAAAGGATTACTATGGATTTTGTGGTTGGTTTACCTCGTTCCAAGGATGGATACGATTCCATTTTGGTAATTGTGGACAGGTTAATCAAGTCTGCACATTTCTTGCCTGTGAAAGCCACTTATTCTATAGTTAGATTAGCGAAGCTGTATGTGAAGCATATTGTGTGCCTTCATGGGGTACTTGTGTCCATTGTGTCAGATAGAGATTCAGTGTTTACCTCTCATTTTTGGCAAAAGTTACAGGAAGCGATGGGCACCAGGTTGGATTTTAATACTAATTTTCATCCTCAAACAGATGGTCAGTCTAAAAGGATGATCCAAACATTAGAAGATATGTTAAGAATGTGTGTTTTGGATTTAAGAGGTAGCTGGGATGATCATTTGCCACTCGTTGATTTTGCATATAATAACAACTACCATAGCAGTATTGGTATGGCACCACACGAGGCTTTGTACGGAAGGAAGTGTAGATTCCCTCTGAGTTGGGATGAGATTGGGGAGAGAGCTTTCACTGGACCTGAGATGGTTTAGGATGCTGCAGAGAAAGTCGCTGTAATCAAGAGGGGATTAGAGATCGCAGTTAGCAGACAAAAGAGCTATGCGGATCCAAGATGCAGAGATATGGAGTTCCAGGTAGGAGACTTGGTGTTTCTGAAGGTGTCTCCGATGAAGGGTGTGATGAGATTTGGCAGGAAATGTAAGCTAGCACCGAGATATATAGGACCGTTCGAGATTCTAGAGAGATTTGGCACTATTGCATATTGGTTGGCTTTGCCTCCGAGTATGTCCCAAGTGCATCTAGTGTTTCATATCTCAATGCTGAGGAAGTATATTTTAGACCCTTCACATGTGTTACAGCCCAATAGCGTGGAAGTGAGTGAAGACCTAACGTTCATAGAAGAACCTATTACGATCGTAGATTATCAAGTTTCACAGTTGTGTTCGAAGTAGATTCCGATGGTCAAGGTGTTGTAGCGCAGCAACAGAGTAGAAGAGCATACTTGGGAGACTGCAGCTGAGATACGAGCTTCTTACCCATATCTCTTTCCTCCTTGATGCTTGTATTTATTCTTTTCTTGAATTCGGGGATGAATTCTTATAAGGAGGGGGAGACTGTAATAATCGTAGTTTTTAAATTATTTTAATTTAAATCAGGAGTATTAATAAAATTTAAAACTATATTTGATTATTTTGTGATTAATATTCATTATTTCATGTTTAATCAAAATTTTCTACGTAAATAATTATTTTAAAACTTATTATTTTAGAGATTTTTTTACATAAATTTATTACTTTAAGAATTATTTTAATAATCCTATTTAAGTACTAAGGTTATTTTTAACAATGATATTGTTTATTATTATTATTATTATTATTATTATTATTATTATTATTATTATTATTATTATTATTATTATTATTATTATTGTTATTATTTTTATTAAAAGGCATTGTTGCATGATTATATTATGTGTTATTATGAATATTAATGCACACATACATTAGGGTTATTATTATTGTTATTATCTTTGTGTGATAAATATGTGTGAATATATATATGTATGTGTGTATATTATATGTATATAGTGTGTATATATATATATGTTGACTATACCTAAATTTGACTATATTATTCTAATAATATTACTTTATATTTTAATATATATATATATATATATAATACAAAAATAATAAAAATAAAAAACTTACCCATTTCCTTTATCCCCTGTAAACCACTCGAGCCATCACCCTCCATTGCGCTGCCGTCCGAGCCCTTATCGTTGGTGTGCTTCTTCGTTCAGCTCACCAGACCACCCTCCATCAGCCAGTAACTCTGCCATCCTCCTCTTTCTTCTCCTGCGGTGTTGACAAGCGGAAACAGCAACAAGGTTGACAGAAGCTTTCGGCGTCATTCCTCCTTCGTCCGGCCATCGTTCTTCACATTTTCGGTGTCCATGAGCTCCTCAAGCTTCGGTGAACTCGATCCAAGCTTCGGTTTGAGCTCTAATCCCTCCATTTTTGTTGTTTCTTGAATTTTTGGTTTTGAAAATTTTGGGTTTGGCAATTTTTTTAGGTTGATTTCATTTGATCCAGTCAATCTTCCTTAATAAATATTATTCCTAAAAGCTCAATCTACATCTCTATATTTTTGTTTTGTTTTTTAGAATTTATTTTAATTTTTGAGAATTTTTGAATATTTTATTATTATTTTATTAATTTTCATAAATTAATTATATAAATTATGAAATTGTCATTTTTGGTGTTATTAGTAGTTATTATTAATTTTAGAGTTGAGTTTATAATTTTTTTGATTTTTATATAATTTTTATAATTATTTTAGTTTTATGTCAATTTTAGAAATTAAGGTTAAATATATGTTTTGTTAGAAATTATTGGTTAATTATATGTATTTGTTGATATTAATGAGAAATATGTTGAGAAAATAATTTTTTTGTATTTATAAAATTTTTATTGAATTTTTTAGTATTATTCGTATATTATGTGAATTTTTGAATATTAGGGTTAATTTGGTAATTTGGTGGTAATTTTAGTTAAATATTATGTTTAATTGATTTTTATAATATTTGAGGTATAAAAATGATTTTCATAAATGATTTACTAATTTTAACTAATTAATACTAATTTTCAAAATTTTTTTTCCAATAATATATAATATACTATTTTTGTAATAAAATGGATTTTTAATAATTTTTAATATGTATTTGAACTAATTAAGTAATTTGGATTTATAAAATGAATTTTTTATTAATATTTATGTAATTATTGGAAAAAGGGATTTTTAATAATATTATATTATTATTTAGGGTTTTTAAGTAATTATTGAGAAAATAATTATTTTGGTGTTTTAATGTTGAATATATTATATTTTGATATTTCAAGGGTATTTATGGTAATTATTATTTTTTTAATAAATTTTATTATATTATTTGAATTGTGGACCTTGGTTGGGGAATTTTGTAGTTTGAGATCCCAACTGAGAGTTGTGAAGATTTTTATATTTGAAGTGTATTTTTCTTGCAGGACCATCTCTACTTTTTAGTAGAGAGATGTTCGTTTTACAAAGGAAGTTCTGCCAAATTTTTGGTAGAATTCTCGTAAAATGTGACATCGGGTCTAATTCCTATTCTGTGTCTATATGTATTTTGTAATTCTAGATCGAGTCTCTAGAAGTCTAAGTTAGATTTATTTTGATTTTGTGATCGCTTTTATTGTTTAGTTGCATCGAGACTGAGACCTAGAGAACTAGGCCCATCAGACCAGTTTCGTGGAGCGCATCCCTGTGAGTTGTTATTATATATATACATTGCTTTAAGTTGCATATTTTAAAATTATATGTTTTAAATGTAAACTTTTGCATAATTGTTTTATTAAATACTTGAGTATATTTTAGGTATATTTTTAGTATCTTCTAGGTATGTTTTAAAATAAATACATGTTTTGCTTTTGATTTATATTTAAATTATTTTCAAGAATATTATTGGTTTATTTTTGGTATATTTAATGATTTATTTGAGTTTGTTTTACATATATATATTTGAAATATACTTAGTTTATTCTAGGTATATTTTCGGTATATGTATGGTTTATTTGACTATTATGAACGACTTTATACATTATTTGTTACTTGAATGTATATTTTATTGTAAATGAAGGATATCAATAGAACTGCTTCCTAATAGGCAGCAATATGATCAAATACGTACCGGTGTGATAGATTGTAGGTTGAATTACTAACTTATTTGTGGAAATTATGATTTGATTGATGTGTAATGTGATTGATGGCGTGATTGTTGGAGCTCGGTTGATCTAGTGTCTTGGGGCCAATCACACTGACAATCAGACTGCTGGAGCTCGATCGACTTAGTGTCTCGGGGCTAGTCTACTGTCCAGTTGGATTAAGTGAATTTAGTTGGAATTAAGTGAGCCAATATAACTAGAGTGTTTTCTACTGATAATTGAGGTTACGATCATTAGAGTTCTATTTGATCCTTTATAAACTGATGTTTTTCAGTATTATATATATAAGTGATTTTCAACATTTGTGTGTACATGCCTGTATATATATTTATTATATACATATGATTGTTTGCATTTGTCATTTAGTAATGTGTGTATATATATTATAACAATTCACTCAGTGAGGTCTGACTCCCCTCCGTTGATATTTTTACAGGAGTGTTTTCTTCATCAGACTTCAGTAGTAAACTTATCCGCTGGATTTCTTCTGCCCCGGCTTTATTATGTAAATTATCTACTTAATTATTTATTATTGTTGTATAGAAAACTGCAGTAGTTGTATTTATATTAGTCAAAAGTTGTACTTTATATTATGTATATTGATTTTAATTCAGAGAGGCATGTCTCTGAATGTTGTACTAAAATATTTTATTTTATGATATATGGAGATTATTTTTATCATAATTATTGAGTTTTAAATTCTAATGTATTTTTAATTTTTTTAATTTATTTATTGTTTGTTTTTATTCTTTTAAGGCTTGCTACGGGTTCTGGATTCGAAAGAATTCCCATACCCTAGCGTCAGTCATGGCTCCCAGTTTGGGTCGTGATATCAATTGAGGTGATTCAAATTATTATGGAAAGATAAGACAATTATCTATAACTGTTATAAAGAA
This sequence comes from Mallotus nudiflorus, assembly GCA_947683625.1. Classification (NCBI taxonomy): domain Eukaryota; kingdom Viridiplantae; phylum Streptophyta; class Magnoliopsida; order Malpighiales; family Euphorbiaceae; genus Mallotus; species Mallotus nudiflorus. The sequence goes on from CANTUR010000228.1 coordinate 1,445,512, forward strand.
AGTTTAGGCTGATTCAATCATCTTCAGTCCCGCTCACGAGCATCTTATGAGCTGGTCATGAGTTGACCTTTCATAGTGCCTCAGGAGCTCATTTTTAGTAAAATGGGCAGTACTCCCGACGAGCACTCCTCACGATCATGAGCAGGTTGTAAGGACACCTCTAATAGCATTCAATGAATATTTTTTAGTATAACAGTTATAGACGACAGGGTTTAGTGTGCGTCTAAGATTTTAGCAACCGCGACAATGTTTAGGCTTAGGGCCTTAAAGAACACACTAACTACTGTCACAAAGATATGACGTGGAGATGAGGAGTCACCACCTAGGGTTATAACTAGGACAAATTGAAAAGGTGGTACTCGATTCCCTAAAAGAAAGCTAGCACCACAACCAGGAGATTCTGGATATAGAATACTAACTTCTCTTAGTCTTGTGTTCATTTAGAATAATTTTATAAATGATTATTTCATCCTCTAATTACATGCACTTTTATTAAACCCTATTTAACATCCATCTAACCCTAGGCATCTAGTCAATAAAATTATACATAAAAAATACACTCAAGATCGTGTTGTCCCTAAATCTAAACTATGTTAATTTTATTAAAAAGTTAGCTAGATTTACATTTTATTTACAAGTGAGAAAGGGACTAAAGGTGGGCCTACATTTTTTTTTATTAATAGTGAGTCTAGATCTATTTATTTTAGTTTATCTAAGGAATGAGCTTAAGTTTATTGAATTTTAAAGGAAAGTTAAATTAGTGGGCTTAAGTCTAACTTAGTTTTATTTTAAGTGAAATGTGACCCTATGTCTATTTATTTTAAAAGAAATAAAATTAAGTTGGTTGAGCTAAGTCTAAACAAGTTTTAATTAACGAAGTGGGCCTAAAATATAATTAACCTAATGGGCCTAAATTAATTTTAATTATTTAAGACCCTAAACCATTTTTAAGCCTATTTATTAAATGGGTTAGCCTAGACGTGGGCTTGGGACCCAAAAGGATAAAAACATAAAAAAAATAAGCCCAAAACAAATAAAACACAAAAAATGGATCAAATAAATATTATAGTGATTTTCTAGAAACTCTAAATTAATTACATGCAAACCCTAATTTAAGCTACTGTCACCATTAATTTTAATTAATTTTATCCAATTGAACCTAATTACTAATTGATTTTAAATTTAGAAAATTAAATTTTTTACTATTCCCACTACTGGAGCTATTACAAACTACCTATAAAAATTAAAATTAAACAATTATACACCCATGAATTAAAATAACTACACAGGATACCAGAATGCAAAATAAAGATAAAAATCCTAAGTTCTACTGGAAAACAGTATAGATTATTCCATGGCATTCCATAGATCTTCTGTTCATTTAAACACAAGCAGTATCCTCCTCAATCCACAATTGAATGTCAAAACAAAAAAACACAAAAAATTAGATTAGTGAAATTTAATACTCAAATCAATAACAAAAAAATAAATAATTAAGGAAAGAAAAGTGTTATAACCCGAATTTTTAAATTATTTTAATATAAAATAGGATATGCAGTGTTAATAATTTTGAAATTTATATTTGATTATTTTACAATTTGTGAATTATTATTGCTATTATCTTATGTTTAATTAATACATATTTTATGTAAAGATGTCTTTAAATTATTTTTATTTCGGGAAATAGTATTTTATTTAACCTTTAAATTAGAATATTTATATTTTAATATATTATTTTAATGAATTATATTATTGATCTAAATTTTGTGAATAATGCATTATTTTTGCATGCATGAATAATATTAGGGTTAATAATTATATAATGTGTATATAATGTGTTTTATTTGTGTTATTTATATATATATATGCATATATTTAATTATGCATGTGTATAAATGTGTGGTGTGTGTTTAATGTGTATATTATTAAGTTTATAATATTATAATATAAAGTTATAATAATATATATATAAATAATCAACAAAACCTTATTTCTCTTTTTTCCCCATCCCGTCCCTCACCCTCACCATCTCCCTCACCGCTGCAACTCCGGCCGACTACCATCGATGTGCCTCCTAGACGTCCACTCTCTTCCTCCAGCAGCTCCGCCGCCTCCTGTCGTCCTCTCCGGCGCCGGTGAAGCTGAGGAACCCGATTTGGCTGAGCGTTGATTCTTCCACCATACCTCACGATTCCAGCCACCAAATCCAGTAATTCTGGTGTCGTTGAACTCCTAGAACTCCATAGAAACCGATTTCAAGCTTCCTTTTAGCTTAAAATTCGATTTGGTAAGGTTTTTATCTAGTTTTCAATTTCGGCCATTTTTTGTTTCTCAATTTTTTTGAAATTCAATATTAATGATTCAAGCTTAATTCCTTTACAAAATTTTCTTCTTGTAGCTCAATCTACATGTGGTATTTTTTGTGGAATTTTTGGGAATTATTTTGATTTTTGTGAATTTTTGATTATTTTATTAATATTTTCTAATTTTCGTAAATTAATTAAATAAATTATGAAATTGTGATTTATGGTGTTTATAGGTGTTAAAATGAATTTTAGAAATTTATTTTTAATTTTTATGATTTTTATATAATTATTATGAATTTATTTAGTTTATGTGACTTTTAGAAAATTAGGTTAATTATGTTTTTTATTGAAATTAATTGGTTAATTCAGTATAATTATGGATTTATTTGAATTATATGTAGAGAAATTAATTTTTGAGTAATTATATTATTTTTGGTGAATTTTTTGAGTAATTATAGTGAATTTATATATAGTAGGGGTATTTTGGTAATTTGATAATAAATTGGCTAAAAATATAATTAAATTAGTTTTAATAGTTATTTGAGGTATAAAAATGATTTCTATAAATTATTTAGTATTTTTAACTAATTAAAACTATTTTTCATAAATTATTTTCAAATTATATATAATATACTATTTTTGTAAATAAATGAGTTTTTATCGATTTATAATATGTTTTAGGGTTAATTAAGTAATTTGGATTTTTAAAATGTATTTTGGTTAATATTTATGAATTTATCAATAATTATTGATTTTTAATAATATTTTATTTAAATTAGGATTTTATTGTAATTATCTGATAAATAATTATTTTCAGTGTTTTAAATACCTAGTTTGCCATACTTTGATATATTAAAGGGTATTTTTGGTGTTTTTGGCATTTTAAATGTGTTATGTGTTATCTCGTGAATTGTGAACTTCAGTCGATAGAATTGTAGTTGAGAGTTCGACCAAGGGGTTGTGGCTGTATATTTTTGAAGTGTGTTTCTTTGTAAAATCGACTCTACTCTTTGAGTAGAGAGTTGTCCGTTTTACAGGGGAGGTTCTGTCGGATTTTTGGTAGAATTCTCGTAAAACGTGATGCCCGGTCGAATTCCTATTCTGCTTTTGTGTCCGATATTCTTAGATCGAGTCTTTAGGAATTTCGATTAATTTATTCTAATTCTGTGTTGTCATTTGTTTATTTAGTTGCGCTGAGATCGAGGCCTAGTGGACCAGGCCTGTCGGACCCGTCTCATGGAGCGCAATAACTGTGAGTTGTTATTCTATATATACTTGTGTTAGGATTGCATGTTTTATAAATGTATGATTTATTTTATAAATTAAGCATAAATGGTTTAATAATTATTTAGGTTTATTTTTGGTATATTTTAAATTAAATGCATGTTTTATTAATGAATTATCCTTAAAATGTATTTAAGTATATTTATGGTTTATTTCTAGTTTATTTTATAGTTAAACTGAATTTTATTGATGTATATATATACTCGAAATATACCTGGTTTATTTTTGGTATATTTATAGTATATATATGGTTTATATTGTTATTTTAATTAATGTCATGCATCATTTATTTTATGAATGTATGGATTTATTTTAAATGAAGGATATCAATAAAACGTGTTACCTAGTGGGCAGCACTAGGATCGAGTACGTATCGGTACGATGATTGCATTTAGGCTACATTACTAACCTATTTGTGGATATTGATTGGATTGATTTTTATGATGTGAGATGTGATTTGAGAGTGTGATTGCTGGAGCTCGGTTAACCAAGTGTCTCAGGGCCAATCACACTGACATTCAGACTACTGGAGCTCGGTTGACTTAGTGTCTCAGGGCCAATCTACTGTCCAAATGGAACAAGTGAAATTATTTGGAATAAGTGAACCTGTATGGCTAGAGTGTTGTCTAACACTGTTTGAGGTTGCAATTTTCTAGGGTTCTATTTGATCCTTCATAAATAGATGTTATTTTCAGTAATTATGTAAAATGATTTTGCTGCATCTGTGTGTTTTGCCTGTATATATATTTATTATATATACTATTGAATGTGTGCATTGTCATTTAGTTATGCATGTATATATATTTTATATTCTAAACACTGCAGTAGTTGTAGTCAGTTGTGAGATTATGTATTATGTTTGTATAAAATATGTATTTTAATGATTTGAACTGAGATTGTATTAAAAGATTATCTATATTTATAAGAGATGGATTTGTATTATTAAATATATTGGCGAATTATTATTTTATTTTATTTGTGAGTTTTATTTCTGCTGTGAGTTATTTTATTTATGTTATTATTATTATTGCATGTTTTTATTTATTTTAAGGCTTGCTACGGGTTATGAATTCGAAAGAATTCCCGTTCCCTAGTGCCAGTCATGGCCCCTGTTTTGGGTCGTGACAAAAAGAATAAAAAAGAACACTGTGATGATCTTAGATGTTGTGCAAATGCCTTTTTTAGCCCCTCAGACTAGAATTTTCACCTTTGAAATTGAAGTGTTTTTGATTCTGGACTGGGATTTAATTATTTTTGAAAACATTGACAATATCAAAAATTAGGGTTTTTTGAAAGACAAGGGTGTTTGCGAGATGTTCTTTATGTCTAAATTTTTAAGGTTTCTGGGTTTTCTCTTAGTCTGTCTATGTAAAGCTCATTGTCTCTCTCCATGTAAAAAAAAGCCTCTCCTCACGCACGTAGACTCTTCGCTTTTTTAAGCAGAGTCTGCACATACTGACTTCCTCCTTTGGAGGAACAGAATCATCTCCTTAAAACAGACTGATAAAAATTTGATTTTTAAAAGTTATTTAAATGTTTTGAATGTGTTAAAATCTTTTTCAGATAAAAATAATAATAAAATTCAATTTTAACCAATCAAAACACTAAAAAATAGATGAAAAAATGAAAAAATATACAAAAAATTGAAAAAATAGGACTTATTGTGCGTCGACATTGTGCAATGCCGGTCGGCATTGTGTAATGTTGGTCTACATTACACTAATGCAGACCTTTTTTTTAAATTTTAATTACCAAAAGACCCCTAAAAAATTGACTTACTTGTAATCAAATCCTAAAAAGCGTTGCAATTTAGCCCCTAAAGTTCAGAAAATCGACAACCAAGTTCAATTTTTGAATAAATTTCATCATAGGGGCTTACGTCGCAATTATGCACAATTGCATCTTGATATTGGGTGCTTACAACAATCCTTAAACTGATGCTCACAAGCCAGAATAACTTCCTCATGATCGTGAGCATCACTTTAGCTGCAAAAGTCCAAAATTGATTCCAAAATTAATTATGGATGTTTGAGACATGTTTGATACATCCAACAACCATATTTCTTAGTGTTTCTCGATATAAACACTCCATAGAGTTCAATTGAAAGGTTAAGAAACTTATTTATCATTCATTCTTTTTTAAGCATTTAATTAAGCTCTCAAATTCTCTCTTAAATAATTTTTATTTTTGTGTAATTCTTGTGACAGTTAGTGAGTATTCGAATATACATTCTTGTTCTTCTATTTTTTAGGATTAAGAAAATAGGAAGTGAGATTCTATTCTAAAAGGAATTGGTTTACGTGTTGTCCATTGAAACACTTGGGATTTGGTTTTTGAGTGAGCCTTAAAAACTCAAGTTGTAAAGTTGTAAGAGTGAGCCATAAAACTCTTATATAATCTCAATCTTGTGAATAAGATTATGGATGATTGAAAATCCTAACTTGGGGATAAGTTAAGTGGAGACATAGGATCGTTGTTGAATTTGAACTCCTTAAATCATTGTGTTCTTCATTCTTCCTTCTCAATATTCATTCAATTATTTTTTAATTCCTTAAAATAATTTTTATTTTACTAAAACCCTCATTAGCCTTATTTACCCCCCTCTAAGGCTCTTTCAATTTGGTATTAGAGCCAGCTGTCTCTTACTATAAATTAGGGCAGAGCACCAATGAGAACTCTCACTTATGAGTATGTCACCAAAGTAGGGCTTTGTACTCATTGGTGTTGGTGCATTAGACCAATAGACATTGGTCTATTGGTCTGATAGGTATAAATGTTGGGTGATATAGGTTAAGTGTGACCTATAAATAACAACATTTGGTATCAGATCTTGGATTCTAGGAACTTAATTACTATAATACAAAATCATGGGGAGTGAACTTAAAACTTTTTCTTCACTTAGACTATTATTTGATGGTAGTGACTATATTCATTGGAAGTTCAAAATGGAGCTATATCTAGATTGTGATTCCATTAGGCTTTGGGAAGTTGTTCTTAAAGGTTAGCGACCATAAAAAACTACCATTAATGGTGTATAAACTACTTTTTAAGAAGTGATTGGAGCAATGATCAAAAGGAAGAAAACTACAAAAATAAAAAAGCTATGATCACTTTACTCTCTTCCATGATAAGAGAAGAAGGAGGCAAGTTTCAACATTGCATTTTGGCCAAGGAAATGTGGGAGACCTTGGAGAACCATTATGAAGGCAATGTATAAGTAAGAAGCAAAAATGTTTAATTTCATATGTATGAATATGAACTCTTCAAAATAAAACCTAAAATATCAATCACTGAGATGACAAACCATCTCAATGCTCTCTATATAACTCTCAAGAAACTTAGAAAACATTTCTTTAAAGAAGAGGTGAACAATAAGATTCTAAGAATCCTACCTAAGAAGGATTGAGAATCTCGAGTCACTTTAATTATGAAAGCTTAAGACCTCTCTACCCTCTCAATCAATATGCTTATTAAAAAGCTCCTAACACATGAGCTTACAATTAAGTAAAAAGGTAAAGATCAAAAAGAAAAGGAAGAAAAGAAAAAGAGCATAGTACTAAAAGCTTTTCAAGAAGATAGTGAACAGGAAGATTCTAGTGATGAAAATAGTGATATTGCCATGTTTACTAGAAATTTAAAAAAGTTCTTAAAAAAAAATTTCTCAAGAACAAGTGACTTCAACAAGAAGTACAAAGCAGAAGGCAAGAAGAAAACTAAAGAGGTTACTTGCTATAAATGCAAGAAATTAGGGCACACTATAAGTGAGTGACCCAAACTGAAATTCAAGAACAAAGGAGCAAAGGATAAGAAGAAGATCTTTAAAACTACTTAGGATGATTCCTCCGAATCTAAAAAGGAAAAGGAATAATAAAAAGTTGTCAATCTTTTCTTCATGGCTCTTGAAGATGAAAAAAAGATATCATCTACTTCTAACTCTTCTTATGATGAGTATTATACTTATGATGAATATGATAATGATGATGATGTTGAGAGCTCTATTGTGAGTAAACTCTTGATTAAGTGCAAAAGCTTACTTTCTAGAAAGAAACATTATAAACATGAGTTAAATAGCTTAACCAAGGAATTTGAGAAGTTAAAAATTGAATTTTCTAGTCTTGTTAAATCAAATGAAAATTTTTTTAGTGATACAAAGTCTTCTAATTCCTTGGAAGATCAACTCAAGAAAGTAAGTGATGAAAAAAAATCATAAGCTTTCTAAGGTGGTCTTAGAATTAAAGAATTTTATTACTAAATTCAAGAGAGGAAAAAAAACTTTAGATAGTCTTTTTGATTCTCAAAAATTTCATAAAGATACTCATAGAATTGGATATAAAAATATAATGCCTTCATCATCATCATCATCACACATTAATTTTGTTAAAGCCTTACATGATTCCACTCCTTCTACCTCTAAACTGATTGAGACTTAAGCTTTTAAAGCTAATAAGTCTCATATGTCAAATATTAAAGGAAAGTCTCATAAGACTTAATCCTATGTGACACAAAAAGGTAAGTCTCATACTAGAAAAGCACAACCCAAACATACTTACATGTACACTAGATATAATAAAATTAGGCATACTACACAACACAATGCACATAAAAATATTGCACAAACCTATCAAAATACAAATTATCATTGTCAATGTATGTCTCACATTATAACTCAAAAAAGTTATAGGAAGCACACACTAATATAAAATCAAAGACACGCTTCACACACTAGGAAAACATATCATCCTAGGAGAAATAAATTTGAAAATGTCATATGTTCATATTGTATGATCAATGGACATATCAACAATGTGTGCTTCTATAGAAGACTACATATGAATTTGCTTCCTTTGGATTATTTTGAAACTAACCAACCTAGACTAAGAAAGGTTTAAGTTTAAAAGAACACTTAAATTATTTTGTGTAGGTATGCTCGAAATCCACAAGAACAAAAAGCAAGTGGCATCTCGATAGTGGATGTTCAAGGCATATGATGGGAGACAAGGAGTAATGTAACAAGCTTGAAACTAAGGATGGAAGACATGTCACATTTGGAGACAATGCCAAAGGGAAAATTATAGGCATTGGAGAAATTGATAATCCTCAATCCTTATCTATACATCATCTATTTTTTGTTGATGGTCTTAAACATAATTTACTTAGTATAAGTCAATTATGTGACATGGAAAATAAAGTAACTTTTTATCCTAGAAATTGCTTTGTTAGTAATTTTAATGAAGATAAAGTAATTTTTAGTGATGAAAGAATGGATAATGTTTATGTTATTGATTTAAATGAAATTGATAACAAAGACATAAAATGCTTAATGTCTATTTCCCATGACATATGGACATGGCATAGAAGGTTAGGATATACAAATTTTGAGCTTTTGAATGGTCCTTGGAAGTATGAACTTGTTAGTGGTTTATCTAAGCTTAAATTCACTAAGGATAAACCTTGTGATAATCTAAGTCTTCATTTAAGCTAAAAAATTTAGTGTCCACCTCTAGGCCACTTGAATTTATACATACGGATTTATTTGGACCAATTAGAGTTACTAGTCTCGGTGGAATGACTATGCATATGCATTAGTTGATGACTACTTTAGATTTACTTAGGTGAGTTTTCTTGCTCATAAGAATGATGCTTGTAAAGCTTTTTAAAATTTTACTAAAAGAGTTAAAAAAGAAAAAGGATTTTGTATCTCATCCATTATGAGTGATTATGGAATTGAATTTGAAAATGAATTTTTCCAAACCTTTTATAATGAAAATGGTATTTCATATACATTTTTATCTCCTAGAACTCCTCAACAAAATGGGGTTGTTAAAAGTCTTATGGAAATAGCTAGAACAATGTTTTATGAGTATAATTTACCTCTTTACTTTTGGGCAGAATCTATTAACATATTTTGTTACATTTTAAACTGAGTTTTCAAAAGACCAATTTTGAACAAAACATGTTATGAGCTATGGAACAATAGAAAACCCAAAATCTCATATCTAAAAGTATTTGGATGCAAGTGGTTTATGTTAGATACCAAGGATAATCTTAGAAAATTTGACTCTAAAGCCGATGAAGGAATTTTCCTAGGCTATTCCATTTCTAGTAAAGCATATAGAGTCTTTAATAAGAGAACTCTAGTAGTTGAAGAGTCAATGCATGTGGTATTTAATAAATCAAACTCACTTGATCCTAGAAAAGATGTTTTTAGCGTTGATGATCTTGTAAGTGAAACTGAAATTATGGATACTCAAGAAAAAATGCTAGTAATCCTTTAAAACTTGAAAGTCCAAGCAAGGAGGACAATGATGAGATATCTCAACCTACCTTGAAGGATGAACTTCTAAAAGATTAGTAATTCAAGAAAGCTTATCCTCAAGATCTCATCATATGTAACACTATAAAAGGGGTAACTACTAGATCCAAACTTATGTCTATTGTTAATCTAGTCTTCATTTCTCAAATTGAACCAAAAAATGTTGATGATGCTTTGTGTGATAAATTTTGGGTCCTTGTTATGCAAGAGGAGTTAAATCAATTTGAGAGAAATAGGGTTTGGTCCTTGGTTCCTAAACTTAAACATCATCCTATTATAGCCACTAAATGGGTGTTTAGAAATAAAATAAATAAATAAGGTGTTATAACTAGGAACAAAGCTAGACTAATAGCTAAAGGTTATAATCAAGAGGAAGACATTGATTATAATGAAACCTTTGCACCAGTTACAAGGTTAGAAGCTATTAGAATGCTACTTTCATTTGGATCATACATGGATTTTAAATTTTATCAAACGGATGTTAAAAGTGCATTTCTAAATGGTTTCATTGAAGAGGAGGTATATGTTGAGCAACCTCCAGGTTTTGAAAGTTTTGATTTTCCTAATCATATGTTTAAACTTTTAAAAGCATTATATGGATTGAAACAAGCTACAAGAGTTTGGTATAAAAGATTGAGTAACTTTCTTTTAGAAAAAGGTTTTTCTAAAGGAAAAATTGGCATAACTCTTTTTATACAGAAATCGAACCATGATTTATTAATTATTCAAATTTATGTTGATGACATTATTTTTGGTGCTACTAACCATTGCTTGTATGAGGAGTTCTTTAAGTTAATGCAAGGAGAATTCGAGATGAGTATGATGGAAGAACTCAAATTCTTCTTGGACTACAAATTAAGTAATGTAAAGATGGGACTTTCATAAATCAAACTAAATACGCTAGGGACATTCTCAAAAAAATTGGAATAGATAGAGCTAAATCAAGGAAGACGTGTATAAGCACCATAACCAAACTCAACAAGGATAAGAATGAAAAACCTGTTAATGAAAATAGATTTATAAATATGATCGGATCCCTTCTTTATTTAACTACTAGTAGACCCGATATTATGTTTGTTACTTGCTTATATGCTAGATTTCAATCAAGTCTCAAAGAGTCTCATTTGAATGCTATTAAAATAATTTTCAAATATCTTTGTGGTACAATGCATTTAGGACTTTGGTATCCTAGGAGTTCTTCTTTTGACTTGATTAGTTATTCCACTACGGACTTTGCCGGTAGTTTATTAGACAGAAAAACACTTCTGGAACTTGTCAAATCTTAGGTAATTGTTTAGTTTCTTGGTTTAGTAAGAAATAAGTTTCAGTTGCCTTGTCCATTGTCGAATTAGAATGTGTGGCAGCTAGTTGTTGTTACACAAGTTTTATGGTAAAAATAATAACTTTTGGACTATGACATTCATATTAATCACATTTCTATTAAATGTGATAATACAAGTGCTATAAACTTTAACAAGAATCCTATTCAACATTCTAGAACTAAGCATATAGACATTAGACATTATTTCTTACGTGATAATATTCAAATTGTTGATATCTCACTTGAATTTGTTGATATAAATAATTAACTTGCAGATATCTTCACCAAACCTCTCAATAAAGAAAGATTGAATTTTATTAAGCATGAACTTGACATGTTTGATGGTTCTAGTTTGTCTTGAATTTTATGCTTAATTAATAGTTGGACTGTTTTCATGTGAAATTATGCTATGCTTATTGATTACTTTGATTGTTAAATGTTTTGATTTTGATCTTAATATTTTTATAATTTTTTTGAATTGTCATGCATTTATATATGTTTAAATATGCATTATGATTTTTTTTTTAAATTCCTCCTACTCCTTATCAAGACTAGATTCTTTTTATATGTTTTTATCAATTTTGTTGTCAATTTTTTATTAGTTTACTTTCAGTATATTTTCAGTATCTAAGCATTGAGTTGTTTGTTTATTTTTATAGTTATTTTGTGACAGTTTATGTTCAATTTATTTTCTGGATATTTTCTAGATATAAGTCATGAGCTATTAGTTTTATGTCTTGTTATGTTTCTTTTTAGTTTACAATTGGTAATTTAATATCATTATCACTCTATCCTTGTCATTAATGCTTTTTTATTTTCTTTTGGTTTTTGACAAAAGGGAAAAAATAATTGAGTTTGCATGAGTATTTAGTTAATTTCTTTTAAAGGAGAGAATTTTTTTTTACAAAAATGTGTTTATGTTAGTGACATAACTATATGATAGTTTGTTCTTAATATCATTTTTTTTCCAAACCTTATTCTATTTTTTTAATTTGAAATAGGGGGAGAAAATTGTTTGAATTTATTTTACATAGTTTTGTTTATGCATGCATAGTAACAATGTAAGTGTGGCTAAATTTTTCCTTATGATAAAAAGCCTTGCTTTGCTTACTATATTTATGTATAACATAAATTTTATAAAAATTTGATGTATCTTTGTTTTCATTTTTTTGGTTCGTAATCTTTTATTCCCTCCAGAATTCTTGGTTCCTTTAGGTTTATTTTCCTTTATATCTCTCTCTTTTCTTTTTATCTTTGACAAAGGGGGAGAAGAAGCTATGTTTATAATATGCTAAATGACACATGATCATTAACTAGCTAATCTCTATATAATAATGTGCTAAATGTACTATTTTTGTGATGCATTCTAGTAGCACTACATACAGATATGTTTGAAATTATTTCCTTCAAATTGCCTAACAATTTATTTTAATGATCATGTTATCATGTTTGTAACATATTTGTTATGTTAGGCCATGTTTTTTTATAACATAATTATATTGTCTTTATTTTTGACAAAAAGGTGGAATAAAAATAAATAAATTTATATTTCTTATCATATCTATAAAAGGGGAGTAATAAAGAAATATATAAGAAAATTTTGATATCCCATATATACACCATGCTAATTCAATTACTTTTATGCCCTGATACATGGTATATTTTATTGAATTTTATGCATATACTAAGGGGGAGTAAAATTGTTCATATAATGCATCAATTTAATTTGAGAGGGGGAGTTATTCTGTACAATGCATACTTATTCATATCATTTATTTTTGACACTTACACACATTATTTATTATCTTTTCAAATTGGTTGTGAAAGCCAAAAAGGGGGGAAATTGTTAACCATTTGCATGATCAAACTCCTAATTTTGGAATTTGACAAAAAAATTTGATACTAATGATTTCAACTAAGTGTGTAGGAAATTATATACCAAAAATATACATTTTTGACATATAGTGGTCTTTTGGGCTAATTCGACTTTCGAGATTCAAGGAGCCTTTTTGACATCTTTAGAGCTCTATAATGAGAAAATGATATTCTTTACTTTTTAAGTAGACATCTTAAGCTTTCTAAACTGAGCTTATTTATCAAAATTTGAGCTTATTTGAGCCTGCAAATCTTGAGTCGAAGTTGGCATATATAGCTTTTATTTTAGGTTGCACAAGTCTTAGTATTTTAGTAGTATCTTAAGCTACAAAGATTCAATTAAGGTGATTCAAAGTGATATGAAAAGATAAGATAATTATCTATAAATTTTAGGGAGAAATTATAGGATAATTTAATCATCTTCAATCCCGCTTATGAGCATCTCATGAGCTGATCATAAGCTGACCTTGAATAGTGCCTCAAGAGCTCATTTTTAGCAAAATGGGCAGTATTCCTCACGAGCACTCCTCATAATCATGAGGATACCTCTACTAGAATTTAATGGATATTTTTGGTCCTTAAACTGACGCTCACTAGCTAGAATGGCTTCCTTACGGCCGTGAGCATCACTTTAGCTACAAAAGTCCAAAATTGATTCAAAAATCAATTATAGATGTTGGAGACATGTTTGATACATCCAAAAACCATATTTTTTAGTGTTTCTCTATATAAACACTCTATAGAGTTCAATTGAAAGGTTAAGAAACTTGTTCATCATTCATTCTCTCGTAAGCATTCAATTAAGCTCTCAAATTCTCTCTTAAATAATTTTTATTTTTGTGTAACTCTTATGAGAGTTGGTGAGTGGTCGAATAGACATTCTTGTTCTTTTATTTTATGGGATTAAGAAAATGGTAAGTGAGATTCTATTTTAAAAGGAATTGTTTTAAGTGATGTCTATTGAAACATTTAGGATTTGGTTTTTGAGTGAGCCTTGAAAACTCAAGTTGTAAGGTTGTAAGAGTGATCCATAAAACTCTTGTGTAATCTAAATCTTATGAATAAGATTATAGGTGATTGAAAATCCTAACTTTGGATATAAGTTAAGTGGAGACATAGGATTATTGTTGAATCCGAACTCCTTAAATCATTGTGTTCTTCATTCTTCCTTCTTAACATTCATTCAATTTTTTTTAATTCCTTAAAATTTTTTTATTTTACTAAAATCCTGATTAGCCTTATTCACCCCCGTTTAAGGCTCTTTCATCTTCCAAATAACAAAAGGACTTGAGGCCTGTTGAGGAGATGTCTGCTGGTGCTGTCTTCGTTGGATCCGATCTAGCCTCTGCATCTAAGTCTCAAGAGACAAGTCTTCCTTCTATTGAGCTTCCAAATACTTAATTGTAAATTACTTAGTCTATAATTTTCTCTTTATTTTTGTAATACTATGTAACTCAGTATTATGAAAGATAAATAAAGCAGTTTATGCTTCTTAAATTGAGAGTACGTTTATTGATAATATTTTTGAAGACTGTCTGAGTTCCAATATTGGGGTAATTCTTTTCCCTGTTTATCTTTAATCTTGTACGCCCCTTTTGTTGTCTTCTCAATGACTTGATAAGGTCCTTCCTAATTAGGTCGGAGCTTGCTTGTGTCAAAGTTCCCTTTGCCAATGTCAGCCCTTCTAAGTGTGATGTATGTTATTTTTATGTATATTTTAAGTTGATTTTTAATGAATTTTGAATAAGAAATTAGAGTAATTTAGGTAGAATATATATTTAATTAGGAAATATATTAGTATTAATGTTTGATTATAATTTTATTGTTTAAAGTCTATTTTAAGAAGTTTTTGTTTCATATTAATTTATTTTCTATCTTTGTAGGTGTGTTTAATGAGGAAATTAAAAGAAGTAAGGACTTGTTTCAAGCATGACATGTAATAAAGTGTGGAAGTTGTGTGGTGTTATACTAAATTAGTAGGGAGGGACATGGTTTGAGGAAGCCATGTTATAAACCATGTGCATAGGACATGCATACGTTGCACCCCTTTGCAAGCCATGCGCAAAGCCATACAAGAAACCATACATCAAACCGTGTAACATTTGAAGCTGCAAAATGATTTGCACGGCATGCACGAAATTGTGCAACAAGGCATTTGGGCTTTTGGATGTTGGTTTTCAACTTATCACAGGATGAAGCATGCCTATGGAAGCCGTGTACCATGTTATGTGGTTTCCTTACCCAAGTAAAAGATGGATTTTTAGGGCACTCTTTTGAACTCTATAAAAGGGCACTTGATGAGAACTTTTGGAGGGATCGATTAGTCATCAATTGGCGGACACAAGTAAGAGCATAACCTGGATTGAAGAAGATTTATGCTAATAAATTCAAAAGTTTATTTTATTTTTCTTGTTAATTCTTAATTATGTTTGTGTTATTTACTATAAACATGTGTGGCTAATTTCTTTTAGAGTTTAAGTTAGGAGTAGCTATTCCATGATGTGAATGAACATAAAGATTTTATTTTATTTACAATTAATTCTATGAGTTGCACTTCAAGTATGTTTTCATTCTTGACCAGCCTAATTGTATGTTTATTGGTGGATTTACCAATGAGAGTTAAGAGAATTCATTAACTTATAACTTATAGGACTTAGATCACTCAACCACGAGAGTAGGCAAGCTCTTCGAGGAACCATGACAGTAAATAAGGTCTATGGTGGTAAACCAATAATTGTTAAGGAACTTAATGAGTATAAATTAACTTTTTTAACCACAAGAGTAAGTTAAATCTTAATCTTTGCATGCTTAATTGAACTCGAGAGAGTCTTTGGGTATTTTAGAACAATTACCCTTAACTGAAATCAATATTTTTTATTTGTTAATGTGTTTATGATTGGATTGGAATAGTGAAAATAAACCTAGGCTCTAAGCTATTTATTATTTGATTATAATTTATTTTGATTATTGTTCATTTATTTTAATTAAAAATTCACTTTTATTTAATTTACTAGCTGAGATTATAGGTAAAAATATTGGTACTCAATATACAGTCTCTATGGGAATTATATCTTTTATGTTACAATTCACGATCCGTGCGCTTGTAGGTTTTGAATGTAACAAGTTTTTGGTGCTATTACCAGGGACTGACAATATTGATATTAATTTAATTTTTACTTTTCTTAGACTAGTATTTATTTATTATTTTAATTTTATTTGATTTTTCAGGTGCTTGATAGTTTATAAACACTTGATCTAAAGGAACAAATTTAGAGAAGATCAACCTTCACAAGAAGGATAAGCAAAAAATGGCTGAAGATTAAGTGGCACATCAAGTTAGGAATCGTGCTCTTCAAGAGTACACGATGCCAAATCCGAGAGACAATTTGAGTAACATTGTGAAACCAATCATGGATGCTAACAAGATAAAATTGGTAATCATTCAAATGGTTTCACAACTTCAGTTTGGAGGTCTCCCAAGTGAAGATCCTAATGCTCATCTAGCCTAATTTTTGGAGATATGTGACACTTTCAAGATGAATAAGGTTAATCCTGAAGCCATAAAGCTGAGGTTATTCCCTTTTTCTCTAAGGGATAATGCCAAATTATGGTTACTCTCTCTTTCACCACAATCTATCACTTCTTGGGACATATTGTTAAAGGCATTCTTGGGCAAATATTTCTTACCAGGCAAGACAGCAAAATTCAGGGAAGAGATTACAAGTTTCACCCAACATCATGGTGAATCCTTATATGAAACATGGGAGCGATTTAAAGATTTACAACATTAATGTCCTCATTATGGAGTTCCTCATTGGTTGCTCATATAAACTTTTTATCAAGGTCTCACCGAGCCAATGAGGATCACCATTAATGCTATAGCTCAAGGGTCATTCATGAGCAAAACTCTCGAGGATGCATTCAATTTGCTTGAGACTATGACATCAAATAACTACCAATGGCATGGAGATAGAAGTGAGCTAAATAAAGTTGCAGGGATGCATGAATTGAATAGTTGGAACCTTCTTAATGCCAAAATTAACTTGATCACAAAGAAGTTGGAGGCTTCAACCATGGCTTCCAACCCTATGGTTGTCTATTCATATGACTATTGTGGTGGAGGTCACTCAACCTTAGAATGCCAAGGAGGATCTTCTTCTCAAGATCCATCCTTAGAGTAACTTAATGCTTTTAACAATTTCCAAAGGAATTAGGCAATCCTTACTCCAACATATACAATTCGGGTTGACACAACCATCCTAATTTTTCATGGTCAAATCAAAGAGGAGCACCTAACAACAACCAAGGATTTAAGTAGCCACCCCCAGGTTTCCAACACAAGAATACATTCCATCAACAATAAGAAAGCAAGCCTAATTTAGAAAGCATGATGGAGAAATTCTTAATTGACCAAGAGGAGCAAAAGAAAGCCATAAAGAATCTAACTTCTCAAATGAGCAAGCTTTTTACTCATAATAAGATGTTAGAAAATTAAATTGCATCCCAAGCCTCAAGCTCAAGACAAAGTGGCATGTTGCTTGGTCAATCCGAGCACCCTAGAGAATAACCAAAGTCAATAACACTTAGGAGTGGAAAGTAATTGCCTGAGGTTAAGACCAAAAGGCAAGACAAAGTGATTGATCAAGACGTTTATATGGAAAACCCATAAATTGGGGTGATTA
Source organism: Mallotus nudiflorus (assembly GCA_947683625.1). NCBI lineage: Eukaryota > Viridiplantae > Streptophyta > Magnoliopsida > Malpighiales > Euphorbiaceae > Mallotus > Mallotus nudiflorus. The sequence goes on from CANTUR010000228.1 coordinate 1,463,294, forward strand.
AGGAAAAGAAGGAAGAGAAAAAGGAGACACCTCTTAAGACTCCACCATTGCCTTTTCCTCAAAGGCAATAAAAATCCAAATTGGATAAGTGATTTGAAAAGTTCATGAAGTCATTCCAACAACTCAAGCTCAATATACCTCTTTTGGATGTCATCACCACCATGCTCACTTACTCTAAATTTCTTAAGGATATCATATCACGTAAATGGAAGTGGGAATCCCATCAACGAGGAGTGTAAGAATAAGCTTCCATAAAAGCTTAAGGACCTAGGGAGTATCTGTTATGACCTAAATTTTTAAATTATTAAAATATAATTTGAGATATGCAGTGTTAATAAATTTTAAATTTTATTTTTATTTTATTATTTATTTGCGATCAATATTCGTTATTTTATTGTATATATTTTTTTTCTTATGTAAAATAATTTAATTAAATTCTATTATTTAAAAACTTTGAAATTATTATCATTATTTTTATTATTATTATCAGTGTTACTATTATGCATGTGTATTACTATTATTGTTATTATTATTTTATTTGTTGTTACTATTACTATTATTATTATATTATTATTATTATTGTTTAATTGTATTTAGGTGCATGTGTGACCATGTGTGTGTATATATATATATATAAAGAAGAAGAAGTTAAGTTACAGAAGCTTTCAGGTAAAAGAAAAAAAAAGGGCCATCTTCTTCCTAACTCCCCTGCTTCTACCTCTTAACCATAACCATCATTGAGCCTTCCTTTTTAGTTGGCTAGACCACCACCAAACACCACCAGCATCACCTCTTTTTCTCCTTCTTCACTTTCAGTCACCAACTTCTTCTTTTTCCACCATTGTTTTCAGTGGACAGTGTGCATGAACAGTAGACCGGTGATGTTCCCGACGGCTCTAGCTCTTGTTCTTGGGTTATTTGGACTCCCTGAGCTCTAGTAGTATTTATTCCAAGTTTCGTTTGAGCTTAAACCCGATCGTTTATGGGTTTTCTCGATTTTTTGGTTTTAAGCTTTTATGTTTTTTATTTTTTTGAGTTGATTTTTGGCTGATTTATGCAAACTCCCTTAAGAAAAGTTGTTCCTTGTAGCTTGATCTTCATGGAAATATTTTTTTTTTGAATTTTTGGAATTTATTTTAATTTTTGTGAATTTTTGAATATTTTATTATTATTTATTGAATTTTCGTAAATAAATTTATTAAATTATAAATTTGGTGTTATTATAAATTGTTATTAATTTTAGTGTTGAGATAATAATTTTTGTGATTTTTATGTAATTTTTATAAATATTTTTAGTTTATGTCAATATTGGATTATTGGGTTAAATTAGTATTTTTGTTGAAATTATTGATTAAATATGTATTTTAGTTGATATTAGTATTATATATGTTGGTAAAATAATTTTAATGATTTTATATAATTTTTATAGAATTTTTGAGTATTATTAGTATTATTAGTATTATTATGGATATTTTAAATTATTAGGTTAAATATGTGATTTTGTTAAGATTATAGCTAAATATTATGTTTTAACTGGTTTTAGAATTATTTAGGGTAATAAAATGACTTTTATAAATTATTTACTATTTTAACTCATTAATACTAATTTTCAAAAATTGTTTTCAAATAATATATTATATATTATTTTGGTAATAGAATGATTTTTATAACTTTTTGTTATATTTTTGGGTTAATTAAGCTATTTGGATTTATAAAAAGAATTATTATTATTTTATGTGTAATTATTGGAAAAATTGATTTTTAATAATATATTATTTATTAAATTGATGATTAAATGGGTTTTTAATTTGCATTTAATATGTATATAGGCTATTTATGTTATTTGAATATATAAAAGTGAATTATTACTAATTAATATTGAATTATCGAGAAATTTGATTTTTAATAATATTATATTATTATTTCAAGATTTTTATGCAATTATTGTGAAAATGATTATATTTAATGTTTTAATGTTAAATATGTTATATTTTGATATTTTAAGGATATTTATGGCATTTATTGGTCTTTAATATATTTACTATATTATTTGGATTTTTGATAAATTGTGGACCTCAGTTGGGAGAATTGTATAGTTCGGGATCTTAACCGAGGGTTGTGTGAATTCCGATTTTATAAGTGTGTTTTATTGCAGGATCGACTTTACTTTTTAATAGAGAGATGTACATTTTACAAAGGAAATTCTGTCAAATTTTCTATAGAATTCTCGTAAAACGTGATATTGAGTCGATCCTAAAATTCTGTGTTTGTCTGAGTTTTCAATCCTTTGTTAGAATCTTCTTTTAGAAATTCTTAGAATATTTAGTTAGATTTATTCTGATTGTCATTATTTTATTTTGTAATTGCACTGAGACCGAGGCCTATCGGACCGGGCCCGTTGAGTCAGTCATGAGGAGCGCAAACTTGTGAGTTGTTATTTTATATATACATTGCATTTGGGATGCATGTTTTAGCACATATTCATGTTTTAATTGTATTTATTCATAAATTGTTTTATTAAAATGTTTAGTATACTTTAGGTATATTTTTAGTATATTTTTGATATATTTCTAAATAAATGCATGTTTTATCTTCGATATATGCCTGACATGTTTTTATCATATTATTGGTTTATTTTTGGTATATTTCATGATTGATTTGAATTTATTTGACATATATATACTTAAAAGTTACTTAGTTTATTTTAGGTATATTTCTGGTATATATATGGTTTATTTTGTTATTATGAATGACATTATGTATTATTTATTTTCCCGTATATATGTTTTATTTTAAATGAAGGATATCGATAGAACGTGCTACCTAGTGGGCAACACTAGAATCGTGTACGTACTGGTGCGATAGATATAGGTTTGAGTAAGGAATTGCTTATGGTAATTATGATATGATTAAGATGATTTGATTGAGATGTGATATGATTGATAGTGTGGTTGTTGGAGCTCGGTTGACCAAGTGTCTCGGGGCCAATCACACTGATAATCAGACTGTTGGAGCTCGGTTGACTTAGTATTTTGGGGCCAGTCTACTGTCCATATGGAATAAGAGAATTAATTTGGAATTAAGTGAGCTTGATATGGCTAGAGTGATGTTTGTGATTAAGGTTGTGATTAAATAGGTTTCTATTTAATCCTTCAATAAAATAAACATTTTTTGCATTTATTATATATATAAAAGCAGAGTTTGACATTTGTGTGAAATGCGTGTGTGTGTGTGTGTATATATATATACATTCAAAAGAGTATTGTTTTATTTTTAATACTTTGTACTCAGAGTATTGTATGAACATTAATTTATTTATGAAAGGGTATTGAGTATCTATTTTTATATATCGATTTGAAAAAAACTTTAATTTAGTCGTACTTTTATTTATTTACTACATGTGCTTTTATTTCTTTTAAGGCTTGCTATGGGTTCCGGATTCGAAAGAATTCTCATTCCCTAACATCGGTCATGACTCCTGGTTTGGCTTGTGATAGTATCACCATTCCTTGCACCATTGGGAATGAATTTATTGGTAAGTCTTTATATGATTTAGGTGCAAGCATGAGCATAATACCTCTGTCTTTTTGCAGGCGCTTAAATATTGGTGAACCCTAACCAACGACATTGTCATTGCAACTTGCGAATAAGTCCATTATCTATCCCTATGGAATTCTTAAAGATGTCACAAATAAGAGCATAGCTTGGATTAAAGAAGGTTTGCGTGAATAAATTTAAGAGTTTATTTTATTTTTCTTTTTAATTCTTAATTATGTTTATTTTATTTGCTATAAACATGTGTGGCTAATTTTCTTTTAGAATTTAGGTTAAGAGTAGTTATTCCATAATGTGAATGAACACAAAAATTTTATTTTATTTTCAGTTAATTCTATGAGTTGTACTTCATGTTTGTTTTCATTCTTGGCCAGTTTGATTGCATGTTCATGAGTGGATTCACCAACGAGAGTTAGGGGAATTCATTAGCTTATAACTCATATGACTTAGACCATTCAACCACTAAAGTAGGCAAGCTCTTCGGGGAACCATGACAGTAAATAGGGTATATGGTGATAAACTAATAATTGTTAAGGAACTTAATGAGTATATATTAACTTCTTAACCACAAGAGTAGGTTAAATCTTAATATTTGCATGCTTAATTGAACTCGAGAGAGTCTTTATGTATTTTAGAACAATTACCCTTAACTGAAATCAATGTCTTTTGTTTGTTAATGTGTTCATGATCAAATTGGAATAGTGAAACTAAACCTAGGCTGTAAGTTATCTATATCCATGATTAGGAAGTTCTTCTGGGAAGTTAAGGTAGGAAATGGACCTAGGATGTCCGTTCCTTATACTACAAAAGGCTAAGGACTCCCAATTGGTTGTTAAGGATTAGAAGGCTTGTGGTTGGGGTGAGAAAACTGTTTTTAGGGCATGCTATGTTAAGATCAGTATAGTCCACACACATTCTGTTCTTGCCATTGGACTCTTTTACCAGCACTATGTTGGCTACCCATTCTAGGTGTGTTACCTTTTTAATGAATTAGGCTTCCAACAGTTTCTTTGTTTCCTTGACAATTACCTTTTATCTTTCATAAGCAAAGGTCCTCTTTTTTTTAACAATTGAATTTACTCCTAGTTTAATGTTTAGACCATGCGAGGCAATTCAAGGGTCTACTTCAATGATCTTAGATGTTTGAGAAGCAAAGTTGCTGGAGTGTTTAATGAGGACCTTACTTATTCTATGCTTAACTTCTCTATCGAGCTCATTGCCGATCCTTACTGTCTTTCCTTTAGTAATCTATAAGGTTTAAACCTGGTTAACTAGCTCAGGGTTAGCTCATTGTTTCTTTGTTTCCTAAGATTCCAAAAGGAATGCCTCCATCTGAGGTTTAATTACCATCTGGTAGCATTGTCTGGCCATGTGTTGATCTCCGTGAATTATTAGGACACAACCTTCAATAGGAATCTTCATGGTCAGACGTCGGATACTCGTGACTTCATTGATCTATAGTATTGATCGGCTTATGATGCCATTGTACACGAGAGGAAAATCTACCACGTTGAACTGAGCTTTGACATCTTTCACTTCTCCAGTATCTCAGTCACTGAATTCTAGACTTAGCTCTATTCATCCCATTGGTTGAGTGGTTCCTCCACAAAAGCTTGTAATGGGATTCTGAATAGCTTTCAAATTAGTGATAAAACCTACCATTCCTTTGTAAGTATTCCAAGAGAGTGCATTTACAGTGCTTCCATCATCGATCACCAATCTTTTTATTAGGTAATTGTTAATGAAAGCATTTACCATGAGTGCATCATTGTGAGGGTGCTTAACATGTTTCCCCTCTTATAAACCAAATATGATAGCTTGATTCTTTTCATAGGTGGACCCTTATTCTCTACAGGATCTTTTAGGCCTCTTCTTAGTTGTCTCTCCTTTGACAATCATGTTAATAACTCTGGCTAGTTCATTCCGAGCTTTCTTTGGTTCTAGCTTACCCCTGTTTTTACCATTCGGATCTCTGCTCCTTCTGGCTGTGTCAGTGAAGTTATCGAGTTTACCATTCTGTATTAATCTTTCTATGGCATTTTTTAATTCTCGGTTTGCCTTGGTTTCATGCCTGTAATCTCAATGGTATTGATAGTAGTACCTCTTATCCTATATGGCTCTCCTCGTAAGACTCTACCTTATAACTATGGTTATTCCCAAGCCATTTTATCTGACCGATATTAGGATTTTGGATTTAGATGTGTTTAGTAGACTTCTCAACCTTCCTTTTAAATCCCTCAATCGATTTCTGAAGTTTAATCATTAAAAGCTCAGCCTTCTGGGTCCTAACCTTTTATCTTTCCTAACAGGTGCTTTCTTATTATCCCAGTGCATAAAAATGATAAAGATGGACGAAGATAGAATCATGCATCATGAAGACGAGTAAAAACACATATCAGGAAAGATGAAAGGTTAAGACCCAGAAGGTCGAGCTTCAAGCTATCAAACTTCAGAAATTCGGTAGAGGGATTTGAAAGGGAGGTTGATAAGTATACGCCACTAAACACTTTTAGATCCAAAATCCTCTTGATACCCCATATACATATTCTTATTTAACTAAGGTCTTTATTTTCCTATACAGGGGTTGCTTGCAGAAGGAGGACACTAAAAAAAATAGGAAAAGATTCTCAAACAATGAGACTCCCAAATAAAAAAAAAACACTCTCCTAATAGGCACAAGACTTTCATTAAAGAGGAATCCTATTTCTTTCAGATTTGAGCATCATTATCCCTATAAATAGGACACATATCCCTCATTTTTATTTATTTTATTCTTTCATTCTCCTTACTCTCTTTATCTCTCTAAAACTCTCTCTTTTTATATTCTCTGACTTAAGCATCATAGGGTTTATGGGGATCTTCCCCATCTATCACCTTGCCCTTCTTTCATCCTTTGTAAGGTTATAGCTCAAGAATTTTGAAAATAAGTTATCAATTAATAGTGGCTTGAGCTTCCCACAGGGCAACTTCTTCGGATTTAATGGCAAGCTGAACAGTAGTGAGACTATCTGATTCAATAAAAATCTGCTGATGTTGGAATTTTTTTACAAAGTTCAAAGCCTCTTTTAGAGCCATCAGTTCAGCTTAAAGCGATGAGTGGCTGAAGCTTAATTTGGATCCTAGCTGGATGATCTTGCTTTCATGATCTCTGCAAATAAAAATAGTTCTACATTTTTTGGAGGATTGCAGAAAAAAGGCATCTATGTTTATTTTCCAAGCAACTTGTAGGTATTGGCTACATAATTTTCACTAAATTCTAATTTGAATAGAGTTTTTATACATATTTACCATTAACTTATGCCATTTTTACAAATCTATCCAAATTTTAAACTTGTTGTGAATTAACATATGAACTTTATCCCATGTTGCAAATCTATTCTCGGTTAAAATTGCTTGTATCAGTAATAACGTGGAATGGGTGATGTGTACAAGTAATTACACATGTGGAAATTAAGGGAAAAAAAAAGAGAATTTAAACAATTTCACTAAAACTCACCATTCTAGTTATAAAAAAAGGTACCTATTTGGAAAAATTTATTTTTTTCCCATTATTAGGGTTGTAAAAATCCTTTCTTCAAGAAAAATAGTTTGGTCATTCCCAAATTTAACCCTCCAAGTAAATTGTGAGAATAGGAAAGCACCCAAAAGAAAATTTAGAAATTACTAAATTTTTAATGAAAGAGATCTAAGTTATTTGAGTTGAAGATTGATTGGAGCATTAATCAGTAAAAAAATGGGCATGTAGTAATGTAATAATAAGATGATAATAATGGAGAGGAAAAGTGAAGGTAGGTAACTAAGAAAGAGCAAGATTGACAGTGCTAGAGAAAATGCAGAGCTTGGTATCATGTTTGTTTCCAATAATAGCAGTAGTGGTATTTTTCAAATGGGATTTGGGAGTTAAAAAAGTTGGGAATGATTGTTGGCTAGGGCTAAGGAGCGAGATACATGGTTTACTATTGTCAAACTTAAGCAACTCCACTAGATTACATCTTTGCAACAAAAACAAACAAATAAATAAACAAAAAGGTTACCATTCAAATGCCTACCAATCTAATATTAGATTAGATTCACATATGTGCAATGCAACAAAATGAAACAAACCAAGAATAAAATTGAAAATCAACAACTTAAGAAAACGTAGATAAGAGAAGAATGAGTAGGTAGATGAGGGAAGAACGAGTATAGACGGAGATGAAGTTGATAATAATGGAAGAAGGGAGAAGACAACAATGGGAAAAAAACTCTTCCCAAATAGGGACCCTTTTTTATGACTAAAATAGTGAGTTTTGGTGAAAGTGTTTAAACTCTTTTTTTTCCCCCCTTAATGTGGAATTAGTTGTACATGTCATCACTAACACAAGTAATTTTGACTGATAATATATTTGCAACAGATCCCAAAGTTTATATGTCAATTTACAACAATTTTAAAAATTGGATAGATTTACGAAAAAGATATAAATTGATAATAGATATATATAAAAAACCAATTTGAATACAATTTTAAAATTTATAAAAATTTAACAAAACTATATATATTAAAATTTAAATTTGAAAAATAGGTCTCTAACTGTTGATCCAACAGTTATTTGTTTAGCTATATAAAATTTAGTTTCATAATAAATTTTCTTTTAAAGAAAAATTTTAAAATATTTTTATTTTTATAAAATAAATAATTTTTTTATAAAATATTTAAAATAAATAATATTAAATCTATAAAAATAAATTTATTTTATCTAACGGTAATAGAAATATAATAAAGTAAAATTTTTTAATTATAATTATAACACACCCAAGTTTAACATTTTTAATTTTTATAACGCTTAGATTAAACTACAGTAAAAAGTTTTTATTTCATTTGATCTTTTGTTTTTTTAGATCAAAATAATTTATTCCTTAATTTTTTTTATTGAAGTGATTTCTTTAAGGTCAACCAAAAAATATCTTTGTTTACTTGCGAGCTCATAGCTCAACCTTTGTTTATGGATAGATTATGAACAGATTGTTTATGTTATGTATATATACAGAGCTCTATGTGTTTACACTATTTTTGTATCATTGTGTTAGTTATTGCAGGGTTAATATTGCAGCATGCTGAATTTATCATGTTCTATTTTATCTTTTTTCTGTATTTTACATTACAAATTTTGATAAATGCGAAACTTTAATTTTTGGAGAATAAAAAATAGACACTAATCTATATATATTAAATGTTGAATCCTAAAGTCATTAAATAAAAAATTTGACAAGTGTTAATCTTCATATTTGAGTATTCACTTGAAAAGTTAAGGTGCAAAATTATTAAAAATAAAATATTTTTAATAATTATTTAGTATTATTTTTTAATTAAAACACTATTATACATATTTCAATACTACTTAAATTCTAAAATTATTTATGTATTACATATTTTTCTACCTTAAATCACTCAAAATATTTTTTCTAAACTATTAAAAAAATTATAGTAATTACTTAATATTAATTTTTAACTAAAACAATATTATATATACTTCAATACTAATCTAATAATTCTAAAAACAAATCTTATTAATCTAATAATTTTAAAAATAAATCTTATTATAACTAAAAACTTATGGCAACAAAAATTAAAGAAAATAAAATTAATGTGATTTATTTTATTTAGTTATTTATTATTTCATTCAAATTATTTATATAATCATTTTATTTTACAGTTCATACATTGCATGAAATCACGACTAATTTGAATAATTCTAAGTGAATTCGTGTACTTATTCATGTCTACATTCAAATATAAACCATTCTTTAGAAAAAAAATTATGGGTTAAATAAAAATGTTTTTACTTAATTTACTAAGTACATATATAGTTTGTAATTAAAAAAATTTGAGAAATTTAAAATGCATCCATTAAAAGATGATAGTGACAAGAACATCTAGTATTCTTGCCTATTTTGGGTTATTACATAACATTCATCTTTTTTATGACATGGCAAAAACACGTAGTGTACTAGTGTGTGTGTGCTTTTTTTTAAAGTATAAAGGCTTTCACTTTTTTTTTAACAACCATAATTCATAAGAAAAACAAAGAAAATTACAACCAACAAAATAGTCATATACTTTACTCCTACATGGATCTGTATATAGTATAAGTAAATAATTTGACTATTAAGAAACATCCAAAGGATCAAAAGTAAAAAGACTCAAAAGGAAAATATTATATTGAGCTGGAAGGAAAAGGGATGGATTCTATAACATCAGTACGGCTAGGAGATAAAATAGAGGACCTAGCAAGGTGCTTCAAGTGAAATTTCCTAACTTTCCTTGGAGAACTTGATTTCTCTTTAGCAGTAGGAGAAGGGGTTGGCCCAAATAAAGCCTCCTCGGAAAGCATAGCAGACTCTAATTTTTCTGCCAAAGAAAGAGCAGATAATGGATCAAACTTGTTGGAGTTTACTGAGTTAGTATTGGCTAGACATGGGCCTTCATCATGCTTGATCATTTTTACTTTTAGAGATTTGTCCATATGCTCTTGGGCTTTATTAGTGGATTGAAAGATAGGTTCCTTCCTTTTGGCAGCCAATAGGGCCAAACCAGTAGGAGTCATACTGCTAAAGGGCATCAAGCTATTAGGAGCTCTTCCTAAGGAGAGTTGCTCCAAGCGATCATTGTTAACCTATTCTCGCCGACTTGAGAGGACAGGAGTTCCATCAACATCCTTTTCTTATTGAGTACTCTTGGCAAGTTGGTGTGGCTCAGTAGGATGAGATGGTAGTAGGGGTGAGGCAAGTGGGGTTTGGTTTAAGGCAGGGAGCACATGTGTCATGACCCAAAACATGGGCTATGACCGACGCTAGGGAACAGGAATTCTTTCAAATTCGGAACCCGTAGCAAGCCTAAAAAATAAAAACATACAATAATAATAATAACATAAATAAAATAACTTGCAACGGAAATAATTTTCATAAATAAAATATAGTAATGCTCCATCAAACTCGTTTAAATAAACCAACTCATTCTCATATATATAAACAATCTTTTGATACAAATCCCAGTTCAATCTTTAAAATACAATCTCATTTAAACATGATACATAAATTTCACAAACGACTATGACTACTGCAGTCTCTAGATTATAAAATAAAATCAAGTAAGCAGTTTACATAGTGAAGCCGGGGTGGAAGAAATCCAGCGTATGGGTTTGCTACTGAGGTCTGAAGTCGTAGACTCTCATGAAAAATAAGCAATGGAGGGGAGTCATACCTCACTAAGTGAATTGTTATAATATATATGCATACATAACTAAATGACAATGTACACATTCAATAGTATATAATATATATATATATATATTATATACAAGTAAAATCACACAGATGCAACAAAATCATTTTATATAAATATTAAGAAATACATCCGTATATGAAGGATCAAATAGAACATTAGAAAATCGCAACCTCAAAACAGTGTTAGACAACACTCTAGCCATACAGGCTCACTTATTCTAAATAAATTCACTTGTTCCATTTGGACAGTAGACTGGCCCCAAGACACTAAGTCAACCAAGCTCCAAGAGTTTGACTGTTAGTGTGATTGGCCCCGAGACACTTGGTCAACCGAGCTCCAACAATCACACTCTCAAATTACATCACACATCAAATAAATCAATCTGATCATAATTCACAAATAGGTTAGTATTAAAGCCTAAATGCTATTGGCGTACCGGTACGTATTCGGTCCTAGTGCTGCCCACTAGGTAGCACGTTCTATTGATATCCTTCATTTAAATATAAAACATACATTCATAAAATTAATGATGCACGATATTAAATAAAATAGCAATATAAACCATATATATACTAGAAATATACCAAAAATAAACCAGGTATATTTCGAGTATATATACGTCAAATAAATTCAATTTATTTACAAAATAAACTAAAAATAAACTAAAAATATACTTAAAATCATTTTAAGTATAAACTCATAATAAAACAGGCATATAATTTAAAATATAACAAAAATATACCAATCATATACCAAAAATAAACCTAAGCAATAATTAAATCATTTATGCATAATTTACCAAAATAAATCATACATTTCTAAAAACATGCATCCTAGAACACATATATATAAAATAACAACTCACAGTTATTGCGCTCCATGAAACGGGTCTGACGGGCCTAGTCCACTAGGCCTCGGTCTCGGTGCAACTAAACAAAAAAATGTCAACACGACATTATAATAAATCTATCGGAATTTTAAAGACTCGATCTAGAATCTTAGACACAGAATTAGAATAGAAATTCGACCGGATATCACGTTTTACAAGAATTTTATCAAAAATTCGGCAGAATCTCCCCTGTAAAACGGACATCTCTCTACTCAAAGGGTAAAGCCGGTACTGCAAAGAAACACACTTCAAAAATAAACACAATTCACAACCCCTCGGTCGGACTTCAAACTACAATTCACAGACCGAGGTTCACATTTCTCGAAATAATTACAGATCACATGAAAAATTTCAGAAAATACCAAAAATACCCTTTATACTCAAAATATAGCAATTTAGTTATTCAAACGCTAAAAATATTTATTTTACCGATAAATGCATAAAAACCCTAATTTTAATAAAGTATTACTAAAAATCGGTAATTCTAAACAAATTCATAAATATTAACCAAAATACATTTTATAAATCTAAATTACATAATTAACCCTAAAATGTACTAAAAATCAATAAAAACTCATTTATTTAGAAAAATCGTATATTATATATAATTTGAAAATAATTTATGAAAAATAGTTTTAATTAGTTATAAATACTAAATAATTTTTAGAAATCATTTTTATACCTCAAATAACTATTAAAACCAATTTAATTATATTTTTAACCAATTTAGTGCCAAATTACCAAAATACCCCTAGTTACATAAATTCTCTAAAATTAATAAAGAATTCACAAAAAATATTATAATTACTCAAAATTAAATTTCTTAACATATAATTCAATAATATCAATAAATATACTCAATTAACCAATTAATTTCACTAAAACACATAATTAACCTAATTTTCCCAAAATTACATAAACTAAATAAATTCAAAATAATTATATAAAATTCACAAAAACTACAAATAAATTTCTAAAATGCATTTAAACACCTATAAACACCATAAAACACAATTTCATAATTTAATTAATTAATTTTTGAAAATTAGAAAATATTAATAAAATAATAAAAAATTCACAAAAATCAAAATAATTCCCAAAAATTCCACAAAAATTTACAGAATTATATTAAGCTACTAAGATAAATGTTTGTGAAGGAAGATTGCATGAATCAACCAAATCAAAACTCAAAAAAATCAAAACCCCTAGTAGGCTGAAATTGTAAAATCAAAACCTAGGGAAATCTAGACCCTTTCAAGTGAAAAAAAATCTTGGAAATGCACTCACCGGAGTTCAAGAAAGAGATAGAGACCAGTGGGGCTCGAAATGGTGGCCGGAATCATGTCGATCAGAGTTGAGTGTGAGTTTCGGCTTCTCGGGTTTTTGCAACGTTTGCCGGCGCCGGAGAGGGTGGCTGAGCCGCTAGAAATGGTGGTGGCACACCGACGGGAAGAGGAAGGAGTTGTAGAAGCCGGAGACGTGAGGAAGATGATCAGGAAGGAGGAAGGTGACTCAATGGCAAAATGGTAAATATTACAAACTTTATTTTTGTTAATAATAATATATGTGTATATGTATATATATATATCTCACTTATTATTTTAATATATAATTAACACACACAATAAATGTCCACCACACACTTTAATAAAAATATATATACACACATTTAATTAATTAATATTAAAATTATATAATATAATTTAATTCAATTAAATAAACCCTAATTTAATTTAAATGTATGTACGTATATGTATTTTATTGAAACTTTAAAATCATGCATGAACTCATGCAAATTCACTAAACCGGTTAAAATAATTAATATTTAATTATTCACATTTTAATTTTTTCAAAAATAAAATTTCGGGAAAAATTTTACATAAATATCTTAAAATAATATAGAATAATTAAAAATGACTTTAATAAATAACAAACCCATTAAATAATCATAAATATCTATAAAAATTATTAACACTGCATATCCTAATGCAGTTTAAAATTATTTAAAATTCGGAATATTACAACAGGGGCTTGGCTTGATGTAGGAGGCGCAGGGGGTGGAGAATGGCCTAGAGCAGAGACAGCTAGGTTCTGGGTTGGGGTTGAGGGATCGGGACCTTACAAAGAAAGCTTCTGAATAATGGAAGATAAAACTGATATGGACAGTACTTCAGCAAGCTTGAATGGGGAATGGAGAATTGCTCTCCGGAGAGTTTCCGCTTGCATCCATGGCCCATAGTCGCTCTGGCTATAGACTTGCTTGGAGATGGCTTCTTCAGTGATGAAGTTAGGGTAGTTCCTAGTGCTATGGGTGAAAAAGCCACATAGTTGACAAATGTAGGGGAGTCTCTCATACTAGAAAACAACCCATTTGGATTTTCCATTATTTTTGTTCCATAAACCCTTTGGCAATGGTTTTAACAGATTAACTCAAATGCGAATCCGCATGAAAGGGTTGCATTGACAATCTAAGTACATTTGGTTGTCAGTTGTAACCAGATCAAGGAAAAGAGCTCGTGCAATTTTAGTAGCATTCTTGAAAGTGATATGATTGAGGGGCAGACCAAGAACATGGATCCAAAAACATTCAGAGTTGAAATCCAGATCTTCAGAAGACAAGGAAGGGTGCCATTAAGTGATAACCAAGAGAGCACGATGAACAGACCAAGACACTCCTTGATTGACCCTTTCCAATTCATTAGCATTTCCAAAAACAAAACAAAACGTGTTTTTGGGACCTAGTTCTTGAATTTGGAGTTCAGAAACAAAGCTCCATGCTTGAGCTAAGATTCCAAGCAATGCATTTGCCGTATAAGGTTTTGGACTTAGAACTTTACCTGCAAACCTGTTGCGCAATTTCTCAGGAGGAGATGCATCTATTGCTTGCAGTTCCAGAATGCAGGCATCAAGAGCAATGGTATTTGGGTGAGGCGATGAGTTTACAGGGTTTATGGAAGAGCTGAAGGAGGTGGATGGGAGAGTTAATGAGGTAGAGTTAAAAGAAGGTGGAGAAGGATATTCATGGTATGTTGAGAGAAATTTAAGAGGATATCAGGATATATTGACATATCTCAAAAATTTTTCTTTTTAGCATGTAGGTTTTGAGAAGAGAAACTATGTAATGATTGTGTGTCCCGACAAAAGAAGTAGAGTCGTGTGGTTATGATTAGAGAAAATTTTGGTGGTGGATGACAACGGGGAATGGTATGGCTATAAAGGCTTTCACCTGATGATAGTAATTTGCTCCAATCATGTATGTTGCTGATGGATTAGTAATAATTTTATGAAAATAAATGAAAAAAATTATAAACATCAAAATCTGTAAATTTATCTTCAAAATATAAATAATTTTTTTTATTTTGTTTCTTAAAAGAGAAAAAAACTCAAGAAAATGTGTTACAGTGTAGATAATTTTTTAAAAATATTAAAAATAAAAAAAAATGGTCTTCGCAAGATAATCAAATGAAATGAATTTTTACATGTGATACATAAGTTCGATATTTTTTAGATAAAAATATTATACACACATTAAAAAGTTTACTAAATATTTACATATTAAATATTTTAACTACTAGTATAATATATCCAAAATAATACATTTTTTTTTCCAAAATATGTAAAGCAAAGGTTCTCTATTTGGAAGATACCAATCAGCATCCAAAAGAAAATTATATGAACGTAATTACATTATGTCTTATTTACATCAGATCCCAACATATCACATTGGAAGGTTGGTCGGGTAACAATTTTTTTTTCATTTGGTAATTCGGTATTTCAAAATTAAATTAGATGGATTTACAAAAAAGAAATAAAATTCTCCCAACATTTTTTTTTTATATATTGAAATTTTATTTAAAACAATAAAAATATCTTACTATTTTAACCAATAATTATTAATGTAGCATAATATTTTTTTTAACGGGTTAAAATAATAAGTTTTTCACTGTAAGATGTAAATAAGGACTGAAAATTCAAATTCTACTTCTCTGCATAGAAATATCCAATCATTTAGTCACTTGAATTATCCGAAAGCGTAATATTATGGGAGCAGACAACGGTCCTGATTGGGGATTAGGTACTACAGTGAATAAAGAAAAAAAAATCCTTTTAAATGATATGAGTAGAGAACGGGACAATACCTCCTACCACAAACACGTCAAGCCAAACTGTACTGTATTGAAGAAAAAAAAAACGAGAGCGACGTGCCATCTATCCTATCTCTACTCCAGCAATGGCAAGCCAGAACTCCCTGAATGCTGGGAATCCGATTAGATGCAAAGGTAAATAATCGTTGTTTCATGAAAATTCGTGGATCTAGTGTTTTTTTTTCTAAGTCAACATTTATGCTGATTATACATGGTGTACGTATTAAAAACTGCAGCGGCTGTTAGTCGTAAACCAGGAGAACCTCTGGTTATAGAGGAGATAGTGGTGGCGCCGCCGAGTCGTCATGAAGTTCGGATTCAGATTATATGCACTTCCCTCTGTCAGAGTGATATTACTTTCTGGAAGCTGAAGGTTTCATCTTTGACTCATTCTAAATATTCTTTAACTCCATCCTAAATCATTACTCAATTTTATCATCAGAAATGCAAAAAATAAGAATTTGTTTGTTTATGTTATGCTTATTTGAAGGATTTTCCTGGTGTTGTTCCAAGAATTCTCGGCCATGAGGCTATCGGGTAAGCTGTAACATTTCCATTATTCTTTATCTGAATTTGCTGCCAATTTAGTGAACTGAGTCAACCATCTGGCATTTGTATCCGATTGAGCCAATCACTCACTAACATCTGGCTGGCGGCGCGACTCCTAAAATACGAAAACGCAAAAGTACCCGTTAAGCAACATTGTATTATTTCTTTCTTCTGACTGCTTCCACGATCCAACATCCCACTAACCATAATTGAGAAAATTTCAATTTTTTTTGTAGTGGTTAATTTGGGCATTTTGTCTTGCTGTAGGGCCGTGGAGAGCGTAGGTGAAGACGTCGATGACTTTAAGGCAGGTGACATAGTTATTCCCACTTTCTTGCCAGATTGTGGAGATTGTACAGATTGCAAATCAAAAAAGAGCAACCTTTGTTCAAAACTGCCTTTCAAGCTCTCTCCTTGGATGCCAAGAAATGAGCCTAGTAGATTCACTGACCTCAACGGAGAGGTTTTACACCATTTTCTCTCCGTGTCCAGTTTTAGTCAGTATACTGTGATAGACATCGCCCATCTCACAAAGATTGACTCTTCTATCCCTCCAAACAAAGCATGCCTCCTCAGCTGCGGAGTTTCAACTGGTAACAAAGCCCGTATTTAATTAAAATTGTAACAAGCTGCAACGTCAGCGGTTTGCATTGACACTATATAACCTCCCATTGGCTGGATTCTTAATTCCACTTACTCATACATGACCGTATTGCAACTTCTTTTCTATCAATTTTCATGTTAAAATTTTGGTGCACATTCTGAATTGAAGCTTACTTTTGTCCATTCAGAATTTCAGTGATTTTATTTGCATTCAGTATCCTATATACTGATTTTGGAACTTTAAGCATTTGGATGTTTGATTCGTACTTCTATTGTTAGTGTGGCCAAAAAAAATCTATCCCACTTATGCAGCAGCGTTGTTGCAAATATGTCAGTCTCATGCTCATTTTAGATATTTGTTAACTCCGAATTATATTAATTTATGCCTTTGACAAAAAAGCTGGCGATTATTGGCTTGTGTTTTGGGTGGAGAGTGTACTCATTGACGTCATCTGATGCTTTAGGTGTTGGTGCTGCATGGAGGACTGCTAATGTGGAGGCAGGATCGACTGTTGCCATATTTGGGCTGGGGTCAATTGGCTTAGCAGTATGATCTTCAAAAGATCTCCTTATGCATTTTTTTTTCACACATGCATCTCCCATTGATATGAATGACAAGTAGAGTTATAGACTTATGACTATTTATTATTATGCAGGTCGCTGAGGGTGCGAGACTATGTGGTGCTACTAGAATTATAGGCATTGATACAAATGCAGAAAAATTCGAAATTGGTGAGGATTTACATGATTTAATCAAAATTCAGACTAATTTGAAATTAGTGAGTGTACAAGATTTTATTTGGATCTTCGAGGAAATAATTTCTTCAACGTCTACTGGTTAAATTAGTTAAATTCAGTTTCTTGTACAAGCACCATGTGCTTCATGATTTGTGCATGCAACAATGTATAAATGACTATTTCATATTGTGAAATAATGTTAATATGGGTCAAATGGTTATGGTTTATTCTCTTTTCTACACAGGGAAAAAATTTGGAGTCACAGAGTTTGTCAGTGCTGGAGACTTGGGGAATAAATCTGTGAGCCAGGTCTTCCTTTCTTTCTTATTACTCATACTTCCATCTCTTCAGTTGAGCTTGTTGCTTAAGGAAAATTAAAGAAAGTGTATTTATAAAAAAATGGTTTAGGTTGTGTGCTAGATGGAAAGCCATTTCTTTTGAAAAATGGTAACAATATGTTTTGAAGGGAAAATCTTGATGAGCTGTCCAATCATTGTAATTTTGAAGAAGAAACAGATTGCTCATCTCCTGTTCCCTTCCCCTCACCACCCAATTATTTTGAGTGTGATTAGCTAGTGTAGGCAAAAAGAAAAGAAAAATTCACAGAGCGATGCCTTAGAGCTTCTGTCAATTATTGAGTGGTTCTTCACGCTTCCCCTCCCTATCCGGACCTTGAGCAGGTTATAAATGAGATAACCGGTGGAGGGGCAGACTATTGCTTTGAATGTGTTGGTTTGTCATCCCTGGTTCGTGAAGCATATTCTTGCTGCAGAAAGGTCACTCTCCGCCAAAACTTCCTTTCATTTTTTTATACTGTTGCATGCGTGGTGTATGAATCTTGCTGCTGTATGTCAAAATTTTTCGTTGAGAAATTCAGGGTTGGGGAAAGACAATCGTCATAGGAGTGGACAAACCAGGTGCAGAAGTGAGTCTTCGCTCTTTTGATGTTCTCCACGGTGGGAAAATTCTCACAGGATCCTTGTTTGGAGGCCTCAAACCTAAATCCGATATATCAATTCTCCTTAAGCGGTATATGGACAAGGTGAATTTAACTAGTGCTACAGTGTTTTTTATTATTTTTTTCCCTGCCCACCGTAGTTTATGAAGAAGTCTATGATGTTCTCTATAAATGCAATGAATCTAGTGATGTATTATGAATGTACATCTACCTTATAGATGATTAGTCTGATAGGCCCCAAAATAAATTTGAGAGTCTATGAACATCCTGTGGTTTTATAGTTGCCTGATTGAATCTGAGCTGCTTTATGGAATAATAATACCTACTTCTGCCTTTTTTTCAGGAGCTACAGTTGGATGAGTTTGTCACACACGAAATAAGTTTTGAAGACATCAACAAAGCTTTTGATTTGCTCATTGAGGGAAAGAGTCTCCGATGTGTGATTTGGATGAACAAATAAGTTATCTTGTATCTTCAGTTTAATAAATCCCGTTTGAGCATGTACCCTTGTTTAGGATATTTATGGTGGGCTTTCCGTTGAAATAAATCTTGGTTCTTGCATTTATTAAACCGCACCAAGAAATTTGATGTTATTTTCTGCGAAAAGGATATGTACACGTGTACAAATTGCCTCTAAGACACTGTGAATGCACTAGATGCGCCAGTAAAATATTCAACTGGAGAGTTGTTTGATTTTTCAGATGATCCAAAGTGCCTTAGCCGGTATACTCCAGAGCTAGCCTCCTTTGGCACTTCCCATTCTAGTGTTGCTATGCTAGAAAAGGTACTATTATCCAATTTCCACTTGTAATACAAGCTAAAATCATCATCATCATATGCTGGAATCCACCGCTTCCCTTGAAGCATCTCTACCACTCCAAATGTGCCTTCTGTTAATAGGTCAAACCTCGGGTTACCGCTCCAAAATGTGGCACTTGCCTTGTCTCCCTTCTTGAACGAACTTTGAGTGACATCTTCTTTTATGTCACCGAACTTTTTGCCCTTGGGAGGTGTGTCCGGCCAAGGGTCAAGTAAGAGTCTAAGTTGTTTAGAAGAAAGATCTGGTGGCAAAATGTTTGTTTTAGGAAGTTGTTCTCCCTTTGCCATTGCTGTTGCCAGTCTTTTGAATTCCTGGATATATGCTGACAATGTGTGAGGACCGTAGAGCGTCGAAGCTGCCTGCAATTTCGACGAGTATTAGTGGGAAAAAACAGGTAGATTTTATTGCCAACCATAATATTAATTATGGAGCAATAACTTGGAGCTCTTATTCAATGTCCGAAGTACAACCAACTTCATAAATGATAAGTTGCCTTGTAGCACTGCATACCTCATATCTTTGTTGGCCGTATTCTTCAACGGTTGCAACATATTGCGAGTACGTATTTGTGAGGCCTGCGATTACAATGTGAGTCTCATTATCAAACTCTCCTCCACCATTACTTACTAATGTCTCCTTAACTGCTTCCCTTAGTCGCCGGCCAGCCATTGTGGTGAACTCTGCAAATGTCATAAGCTTTTAGTACCTTATATGTTGGCATTTTTGCTACATCATAGTAGACATCGAATCAGGCTTTCTGATTCACGTGTTCATTTATCAGTTCTGCCAGGTGTCTATGAAAGAAAACAAACCTCCTGGTACAGAAAGTATGATCAATTTTCCGATCCTCAGTATCTGAATTGGAAGAATTGCTGGCTGCATCAATTCAGGGAACAGTGGATAAGTTTAACGACTGTAGTGGCTAAAAATGCAGCCTATGGTGCCTGCTTCCAAAACAATGAGAACATGGTCTTGTTATTTGATTTTATTCGAAAGAAACTATCTAGTCTTACCGCCCATGCATAAGGTTCAAACATTTCTCCTGTAGAAAGCAAGACATTTTTAGGTTTCTGGCAGTCCTCTTGGTATTGGCTTGGTTTTTTCAAGAAATCCCTCACTTTTCTCCATAGCTCGTTGATCTGGGGCAATAGCACATTTCAGTTTTTAGGTGAAAAACCGCATCGGGAAGGTTGTACTGTTTTGCCAGAGTTAAGCTCAAATTTGGCTAAGATAAGAAGATGCTGACCTCTGTATCACCTTGTTCAAACCCAAACATGCCAGGCCCATCCGTAGTTCCAGCTGCAAAACCTGGGCCGACGGCAGCAGGACAGGTCTTGGCTTTGCCCTGTTCGCCTAAATCAACCTCAAGGTCAGTGAAATTTAGGTACAGATGGCGATAATCAATCTTCCCGCTCAGCTCCTCTTTAGCAGACATGAACAGATCAACGGCCTTGTTGAATTGCCTCTCTCCTATGATCTTGGTGCTCAAAGTTTCATCTGGGTATCTGTCAAACAAACCATGAACCCATTCCATTTACTAAGAGGCGAAGGCCTAGTAATTCGAGCAAACTAGAGGAAGTTTTCAGTACCCAGGTCCACGACCTAAGCACAGCCGGTCGTCTCCGTGGCATGAAGAGTGGTTGAAGTCGCAGGGTTTTTGACTGTCACTACAAAATGCTCCCAGCACATTTGGGGTCACATCTCCAACATTTGATTGGCAGAATGCTCCGACAAATTGTGATCCATCATTCTTCCTCACCTTGAAGCCTTGGCTGGTTGTTTTACCACATGGTTGTCCTCCTGTGGCCTTGATCTTTTGTGCTTTCTCAATCAACTTATCAACCTCTACTTTAATGCAAGTATTGTGTCAGTATTATAGTTAGGTAGCCAGTTAGATGCAAATATTGTGTCAGTATTATACTTAGGTAGCCAGCTAGTAATTTCTAAATAATAGACTACCTGATGTCGTAGAGATTTTGGTGATTTTTGTTGAGTTGGGTTTAGTAGTGGAAGTGAACCAATCTTCAAAAAACCTAGCAGCGGCGCCCTTGTTGTCTCCGCTAATAAGCTTATTGTCTCTGCTCATAGAAGTTCCGTGGGTGGCATACCAGCTGAATGCACCTATACTTTTTCCTGTTGCGCTATCTACAAATTTCAAAAGGGTCATTTTTTTATCGACATTAGCTGGATATCGTGCTCTCTCCTCTGCTGGATTCAGTAGATAGGCACTCGGACTTCTGTTTATTCCTGCATTCTCCACATCACCTGAAAAAAGGAAGCAAGACGTATGTTATGGTAGCGGTTGATAGTTGTGTGCTAGTGTCACATATACATATTCATTTACTATTAGAAAATCTGAAGTGTTAACCTTTATTGATGAAAATTGATCCGGGCTTAAGGTTTTGGTGAGCTTGAACTATGCTTTGGACGACTCCATTGACAATGGCATCAAATGATTGCTGGACGAAACCAAGAGAAGTAACATGATATAATAGATACTGCAGGTAGCCTCCAGGACCAGCATGAGTATGAATGCCACTGATTGCGAGGTTTTCTTTAGTATACAAGTTTCCAAACCTTCCAAGTTACCCAAAAATTAAAAAAAAATGTCATATTCATCTTAATCAAATTTTGGTATTTTGAAGCATCTCTAGCTAGTTCTGGTTTGAATTAATGTATGTGGTACCTTGATTTTAGTCTTTCAAGCACTCTTATAGTAACAAGCTGTGAAGCCATGCCTGCGTCAAGGTTGACGAAAGAAAACCTTGCACCTTGGGCACTTTCCGCAACTATGAAAGTCCTAGCCCTTAGCCGGAAATGGACCCCGGCGGCATTCTGCTCAATGTTAGCATAGCCCATCATGTTAACCTGAGCAGCTGGACCTGTCATGTCATAGCTTCCCACGCCAATCAAGTACTCGCCATTAGCGGCACCAATTATAGTAAAAGGAACAGCTATTGCCAATAACAATAGCACAAACTGTGGTTCTTGATTCCTCCTACTCATCATCAATTTTAACTTTAATTGGTTTCTAATTTCTTTCTGTAATTAAATTTTGTTATATAGTGTGTTAATTTCTTAGTATTCAGTGACTGGATCCATTGCTAGTCGCCTTCAACACTAGGAATCCGAGTTTGTTTCTAGCAGCCGAAAGGGCATAAGGTATCTACACTTGGATTACTCCGTATATAGGGAGATTGTCTAGGCGTTGTTTTGTCAATTGTCATGCGCATTTTGTTGCTTCAACGGCTCAGATGTACGTGCTTTTAGTAGCAGATATAGATTTTTGGGTCATTCATTTTCCTTCGTGTAGACTCTTGCTAGTCCTGGACTAATCACGGTGGTTTGTGTCACCAAACCATTGGATCGAATGTTTCAGCAGCAAAAGAATAGAAGACAATCAACAGCTCAGTGCACATGGAACTAGCATTAAGTTTGATTTATCATACAATTATCATTTTAACATTTTACTTTTATCTTTGGATCAACTCATCAATCTATAATCCTTGTGAAATAGAAACAATCAATTTGGGTGGTTGTGTCTTATTATTGTGCAATTTCTCTCAATAATGTGTAGATTGTCTTGTATCC
The DNA here is from genome assembly GCA_947683625.1 of Mallotus nudiflorus. Taxonomy (NCBI): domain Eukaryota; kingdom Viridiplantae; phylum Streptophyta; class Magnoliopsida; order Malpighiales; family Euphorbiaceae; genus Mallotus; species Mallotus nudiflorus. Next base: position 1,486,406 of record CANTUR010000228.1, read on the forward strand.
GAAATTTCCTGACCTATTTTAAAAGCTACGAAATCTGGAGCCACTCAAAACCACCCAAGTCCAACCAATTATCATATAGCTGAAGTCTAAAAGGAAATCATTTTATCGCAAAGTCTAAAGTTTATATAAATGGTCATCACTATCGCACATATTTTTCCCCTAGGGGCAATTTTTTCCCACCCTTGAAGGCAAATCGATGTGACCACCGTACTACTTTGTCGCAAAGAGTTGGGTCCTGTCTAAAAGATAACGAAAGAGAGGAAAAAATAAAAGGTGGCACACCCACCAATTTTCTTTGGTTGGCTCTGTAAATTCCGATTCAATATACAATACCAACGCTGCCACAAAAAGCTAAAGGCAGATTAAAAATTGACGAAAGGGCACAGGAACTATCATCAAGCCATTAATTAATTCCAAGATATCATAGAGGCACACTTTTGTGTTGGGCCAGAGGGACAAGTGGCCTTCAAGAAATGAGTTAATATTTTTTAACCACTTGCAGCAGTCAAGTTCAAGCGTCTTCATCAAATTTTCTATATTTGTGCTAATTTTCGAGTGCATTCTGAAATTCTTTAGTCCATCATTTAGTCCCCACGCGTCTTCTCTTCAAAGACCCCACCCACTGATAGAGCTGAATTAATAATTCATGCCTAATGTCACTAAACTTTATCCGATAAGAAAAGTAGCTCCAAGGGCCCCTTAAGATGTATACGTATATATTATCATAATGATGCAAAAGCAGAAGTGTATCCGATACACCAAACATTCAAAATCAAGAACAATGTCGATGATCATAAGTTAAAAAACCATGTAATAAAACAGAGGAAATAAAAATTCTTTTTCTGATGAAATCTTAAAAATATATATATATACAAGCGCATATAAAACGCTCATATATAGAGCAGAACAAATCAAACACAAAATAACAGAAGAAAACAAACCAAAGACAATGATAATCACAAGCATGCATTACAAACCAAACAAATTAATTATGATCATCATCAAACTATAACATTCTTATCAAACACCAGAATGCTTTTCCTTTAATGGGATTCCTTTTCTTTCTCTTTCTCTTCCTCTGTTTTTGAGTGATACCCAGGAAGCTTCTCCTTGATCTTCTCGAAAATGCCCTTCTTCTCCTTAGCCTCTCCTTCGTGTGCTTCCTCAGCTGGAGGAGGTGGTGGTGGTGGTGGAGGAGGGACGTCTTCAGCCTTCTTGCTCTGTCCAGGGAGCTTCTCTTTTATTTTGTCAAGAAAACCTTTCTTTTCCTCAGATTGTGGTGTTGTTGCCTCTGTCACCACAACTTCTTCATGTTTCTCTTCAGAGACATGGACCACAGGCACTGTGGTTTCTTCTTGCTTCTTTTCTTCTTCTTTATCTCCTGATATCTTCTCCTTCAGTCCCTTCTTTTCCTTTTTTTTCTTTTTCTTCTCTTCTCCTTCTCCTCCCTCCTCGTCGCTAGACTGCACCATGTATGTTATAATAAAATCAGAAAAAGCATATATATATATATATATACACACACATATATCGGTTAAACTTGAAGAGGATCAAGTATCGCTAAACGAAAAGCTTATTAGTGACTAAATATCTTCCATTAAAATAACACTGAATATAGTAAAGTTAAGCTTACAGAGCTAGAGCTGCTATCTGATCGATGAAGCTTCTCGAGGAGACTATGTTTTTTCTCTTCCTTAGGTGGCTGAGGTTCAGAGACCTGAACTTTCTCTTCAAACTCAGCAGCGATCACCTCCTCTTGAGGCTTCGCTTCCTCTTTCTTCCCCAAGAAATCAAACAACCCGCGATCCTTAGCCTCAACTGCTGCTCCCTCATCAACTGCAGTTGCCTCATGCTCATGGCTCTTGTGCTCTGGGTGGTGATGCTCAGCGTCAGCCATACTGATCACGATCAAAGTAAGCTTAACAAATGGAAAGAAGGTTGTTTTAGTTAAATAAGTGTAAAAAAAGGAACTGTAATTAAGTGTGAAACTATGTGCGTCTTCCAAATGATGGGTTGTTGCTGAGTGAGAGTAGCGGCTTTTATAGCTATCAGAGAACGCGGACCGGACACGATCCTTAAATAAAAATAAAAGAAAGAGCTCAATTAAGCTAGCCAATCAATCTCTGCTTTAGCTTCTGTAACCGAGGTTAACGTTAATATTAAAGAAATCGTACTGATAAGCGAGTATGAAATTGGATCTACTCGCTGCATTTTTTTAAGTTTCATTGAAATAAACGTGTCATTCATCTAAAGCGCGCGTGTATGGTTGTTTGATAGGCCAGCGAAGGCGGAAAACAGGCAGTCAAAAGAGGAAAAAGAAAAAATAGAAAAGATGAGCTGTACAAATAAATGTGCATGCGACCAATAGAATCTCTAACACGTGTAAGGAGAACGTGAAGGGTTGTCCTGGGATGGACCCAGGAGTGTCGGTTTTGAGAAGATTAATGTGGAAGGGCGGTGAAAGGGCCCCACTGAGTGTGTGGGGGTGGGGGCCACGTGGCAGTTTCGTCGGCAAGAAAGGAGATGGGTTTTCAGAATCGCGACTGGTAGGTTTCCGGGTACGTCTCAAAATCGAAGGTGTGATTTTATTAGTTTATGAAGATTCGTGAGATGAACATATTCCCAAAAAAATAAAAAATAAAAAATAAAAAATAAAAAGGATTAGTGAGATGAACAGTTTTCCTAAGATACGTTACTAGGATGTACGTTTGTGGACAGTTGGTCGGTTTAGTGCTTGTCTAAACCCCATTCCCAAGATAATAAATATTATTTGTTCCCGTGGCCTATTTTGATTTGGAACTATGCACGTGTGGTGTGGTATGGCATGGCATGATGTGGTGCATGCAGCCAACTACTACTTGCTTCAATTGTCCAACTATACGTTGTCCATTCAAAAAATAATTCACACCTTCGAATAAGCTCAAGGAAAAAAAACGAAAAAAGGGAAATTATCTGCATATTGCTTCGAATTTTGACGTGGTTATTTGCCAAGAAATCTGTTCTTTGTGCGTAAATTTTAAGAAGAATATATGAATTATCTTTCATATATATATGTCAAAGAAGAATTTTCTTAAATAATAACAATAATTGTGATTATAGGAGAGGATAGAGGTCTGCCATCCTGGTGATAGGTGACGGAGAATTAGGGTTCAATTCCGGAACGGAAGAGATTGTGAAGGAATGTAAACAGCACCGCTAACAGCAGAATTGGTTTGGTTTTTGGTGAAAGACGCAATATAGGGCCGATTAAAGCCCAAATTGGAATACAAGACCATTGAAAAAAGCTCAAAATATGGTCCATTTTAAAGGGGCCATATCTAAGTTGCTTTTGAGCCCAATATGATGATTTTATTCCGTCCAACCCGCCGGCGCAGTTTTAAAATTTCCTTTTTCATTTTTCTTTAAAATAAAAAATAAAAAATAAATAAATAAATAACAGTGAGGGTGTGAACGAGGAGGATCCACGCGACGGAAGAACGAAGGAACGAAGAACCCAGCTAAAGTAAAATCGGAACCTGTTTTGCCAATTAATCGGGTCAACCTCAGCAGAACCCTAATGTCCTCTTAAGTTTTCCCCTGTAACAACGATCGGAACCGGAAGTGTCTTGGAGATGATTACGCGATCGAATCTGGCAGAGCAATTGCGAGAGTATCAGATTCGATCGAAGCATGATTGGGCATCTGTCTCCTTCTTCTCCTCCACCTCTAATCTAACTTCTTCCAGGTATTATCCTAATCTCTCTTTCAACTATTTTTTGGGAGATCTGCTGTATTTTTCTTTTTATTTGTTGTTTTCTGTATTTCAAGATCTCTCCATCTATCCGATTGTTTGATTACCAAATGTTTATAGTTTTTTCAGTTTTAATTTCTGGTTTAATATTTTTTTTCTTAATTTTTCCGATCAATTAAAGCTTCCAGACGATATGTTTGTTTATCTGTCAATTCAGCTTTTGGTCTTTTTGGTTACATGTTTGGAGACATCTTACGCAAGTGACTAATTCATTTGGTATAGAATAGGGTTTCTAGGTTCTAAATTGATTGTCCTGGCTTTTGATGATGGTGGTACAATCCTTCAGAGGTCAGGTCATTTAATTTCGAGTCACTTGGGAATGTATGTTTTTGTATCCTGGTGGTTTATATATGTGTTGCAAGAGAGAGAGGAACAGAAAGATGCTGTAGTGCTTTCCAATAATGAACTCAGTAATTCTAATTGAAGCTGCAGAAAGTGAGAAATGTACCTGACTATATTTTAGTCGATAATGGCACTGTTGCCCACATGAAATAGAGAACATAAAATATGAATGAGTTTATTTATCAAATGTAGGAATCGAGAAAAAAACAGATGAAGGACAATGCAGTTCCTGCTACATGAAAAAGTTTCAATTACAAGCAAAATAGATGAGTATGGCAACTGTTTCATGTACAGAAGTTTTGGGGCTGAGATGGTAAACGTGTAAGTTTACTAGTTTAGGTTTAACATTGGGACTTAGTACTTAAGTGTAGCTATATAGCCAATTGCACTTGCGGTTGCACTCTTTTTTAGTGGATATTAATAATATAAGTTTGAAGGGAATTGGAGATTATTAGACCTTGTATTCATATTTGGTCTTTTTAGTTTCCTATAGTTAGTTTGGAAAAGATAATGAAGTTGATTGGTGCAATTGGTATTGAATTGTACAAGATAGGTTCAACTTCAACTTTTATTTTTCACATGGATTATTTAATTATATTTTGTTAAGTGACTGAGAGGGAAACTAAATCCTAATATAGCATATATTGATACATGAAGGCCTATGCACAATTGGATTGTCATCGTTTTTCATGAATTTGATTACATGAATAATCCTTATGTTACTGGTGATATAGTGCTAAGGAAAGACTTATCTAAAGTTGGTAAATAACACCCACATGTAGGCAAGTTCTTTCTATAAGTTGATTACTCATTTGAAACTGTCTTAATTATAGCAACTAATGGCTTGTTCATCAACTGTCATGAAATTCTAAAAGCTATCCCATCTTCATCTCATTGTATGGTTATTTATCCATGAGCCTTTCTGTTCTTTTATTATCACATCTATTCCTGTTTTTGATGCCTTCTATCCATTTATGCTTGCAGGGTGGATGTTGTGGTATTTGTGATATGGGAACTTGTTATTCTAGCGTTCCTGGTTTTTTCTGCAGTATCTTTATATTTTAGGCATATTCAACTGGCTTTTGTCTTAGTGTGCATCACGATGCTATTACTTTTATGCATGAAAGTTACAAAACAAGTGAGATTGGCTAGGAAAAAGAAACGAAGAATGCTTCTACCCTTATCTATGTAAAACTATGCAAGTAATAACCTTCTTTTGAAGGGAGATGATGATGTTGTGTAGATTGTGAGAATCTTCACAGTTGTAGCATGAAGCTGATAAAGAAATATGAGTTGTGGTAATCGTTTCAACTGATGCTGATTGAAGTGGAGAGTTCTTAAATGTTGGAGAGCCGAAGTTGAAATATCTCCATTCAATGGGCTTATGGTCATTGAATGAGAGTCTGTTGGGTGCAGGTGTTAAAATAGAGCTTCTATCTTGCTACATGCTTGTAGCGTAGGTCTTGGCTTTAATGAATGCCCAAGTTGACAAGTTTAATTTCTTTTTTTATAAATCATATAACATGTAACAGTTCAGTTTTGTTGATGTCCATTGCTAAAGCAAACAAAAGAGAGGTTGCTTGTACTTTGTAAATGCTGGAGTGTTAACTGTATTAATGCAACTAGGTAACGGTTATGGAAAACATTCTAACCTGATCAATGGGAAAATGACACTGGCTCGGTTTGATTTATTTGGAAGAATAAATCGGCTGTTTGATAATCCTGATGGCCCTTGGTCACAGAGAAAAGTTCCTGTCCTTGGTTTCTATCATGAAAAGGACTGTGTGAAAAGGACAGTGATAAGCGGAACTAGTACTATGGTACTGTAAGGTCGCTACCCATGGAGTCTGTAATTATGTGGTTCCATTGAAACATCTACTATTGGTAGTATGCACGGACATAGCGGCTCTGAGACAATTGAAATTGCTGGATTTGGAGCTGCACTTGCATATCAATGACAGATTGTAGATTCTACAATTGAGAAAGTGAGAGTGGCTCGCCAAGCTGTTAAGCAGTAGTGCGTTGCTCTCTTCAGTTCATTTTACTTTACAGTATATTACAGTCGCTTAAACAGATCTGGATACTGAGAGGGCTCCAGCTACTCCTTACTCCGGCTTGAAGAAGTGAACTTCAATTCCCATAGTCACAATAGTCCATATTGCTGCAGTGACCACGACTACGCTAAGCACCATACCAAACAGTCCAAGTATCCAATTCAAGCACCAAATTACACCATATTTCTTGGGTTTCTTCATGATTATCCACATGAAACATGGATATGCTAAGGTGACTGGCAGTGCAATCCCTCCAATCAGTCCTGCCAAGCTAGGCAAAAATGGAAATGCCACGGCTATAAAGAAGGCCAAACATCCAAAGAAGATCCTAATTCCTGAGCGTAACCACCTTGGACATGGTTTTTTCATTTTGCTTGTATATCTAAATTCTAAATTGTCAAATACTGGCATGGCATATATCTGAAACGAGCTTAAGCAGTTAATCACAACAAGTAAGCTTGTTAGTCCAAGTAGAGCCTTCGATATGTCATGTCCATGGTATTTGTACAAAGCGTTGAACATCCCTTCATTTTCTGGTATCTGTCATTAACCAAAAACACCAATTTATTAATACTTGAGTTGCAATTTGTCTGTGATATCAACCTCAAGTGAAAATCATATTTGAGCTTACCAAGTTTCCGTAAGCCCAATAGCCACCAATTGCCAGGGGAAACAAACACATAGCTACAATTAAATATGCGAACTTTACTCCTCTCCACATAGGTAGACGAGATGGTTGCTTGGCACTTGAAGGCATAGTTCCCTTCAATAATATAGACATGGAAATCCATTAAAAAACAACACTCAAAAGTAATAATTGCTCTAAATTTTACAAACTCTAATGCTTTAATTAGGACCAATTGATACAGAAGATTGTGATCTAACCTGTATTTCGAGCACAACATTGTGACCTCTGAAAGCAAAGGCAATTATTCCAAGTGCATTGAAAATGCTAAAAAGTCTAGCCATATCAGAATGTGTTTCTGGAGGATCATAGGAGACATCCTTCGGCCTACCTTGAACAATCGACACTACCCATATCAGGGCACAGTAGCTAATTGCTGTTATTGCTCCAATTAGCGAAACTCCAGCTATTGAATTTAAGTTGGGAAGCTGAGCTATTACAATGGCAGCACATGTGAATATCAAGTACCACTCTATTAACGTCAGTGGCTTCAAATGGCATGTTTCTCCACACACAATTTGAAAGAGTATTTTCATTGTTCCACCTCCAATCATAATCAGTGTCACACATGTGCCTCCTGATAGATACATGATTGGAAAGAGGGCAAGCAATTTCCCTAGCTTTTCACCTGAAAACACCAAACATTTTGCTGTTGATGAAAAAGATTAAGTAGTTACAAGTGCAAGAGTACAGACCATATTTGACATCAGACCTACCATATGCAATATTTGAACGCCAATTCCTACTACTACGAACGACAATTTTTTTTTTTTGAAGTGCTAATGCGGGAAACATCATCGTCACCAACTTTTAGCCTCATCACTTAATCGTCACAAGAAACCTTCCAGCCAAGTTCAGATTTGTCACTGGAAACTTTATTAATTTGTGGCCAAATATCCTACTAAAAATTAAACCGCCAAATCTCATATTCAATATTCATCTCCTAATTACTAACGTCGCCAAAACTCTAAACTTTTTGAATTGCTGACGGGAAATTGTCAACAAAAAATAACACTATTTGACGACAAAAAAATTGTCACAACAATTTTATTATCTCTCCCACATCTTTAGTGACAAAAAAATATTAATCTCGTATTTACAGGCGTCGCCAAAACGCTAAATATTTTGTTGACAAAAAAAGGTATAATTGCTGACGGAAAATTTGCTAAAAATAAAAAGACATTAATTGATGAAAAAAAAAAAAAAAACTCTCACAAGTACCCAATTATTTAAATCATAATGTAAGTAACTTTAATTTCTTTTTTTTTTTTTTTTTTATATATATGGGGAGGGAAGGGAGATGGAGGTTTGGCAAATGTAAATTAATTGTGAAAATTTAATTCGTATATATTTTATTTCTTATAAAATTTACTCGATTCAAATTTTAAAATAATTAAATTTGTGTAATGATTATCTGTTGATAAATTCAACAAATATATATATATATAAATAGTAATAATTAATTATATATATATATGGTAGTAGTAAATGAAGCTCACCAAAAGCTGCCATTGATAGCCTAAGGTATCTGCTATAGCGCATTCCAGACTCAGACTCATGTAGCTGAATCAGCAGCCATAAAGTGTATAGCTGCCACATAAAAATTAGGGATAAACACAGAAGTCCCCAAGTCCTGCAGCCAAATTTAAAATGCAATAATCAATATTTGCTCTTCTTAATTTCACCAAAGATTTTCTCTTCTTTCCAACGTAATATTAATTAATATACTGTAGAAAAATCATCAAGCTTACCAGCCGAGGGTAGTGAAAGCTAGGGGAAGAACAAGGGCTTGCACTCCAATACCAGAACTGAGAGTATGAAATGCTGAATAATAAGCGTTGCCGCTTCTGGACTCAGTTATAGGAAGCCATGCTTCTTGGGGATCAAGCTTGGTGAAGTGACCAACTTCTTCTAAATAACATTGCATGCTTGTAATTGCCTTCTTCATAGGGCTTGCTATAGGAGTCATCAGCCGTGAAGCTAACGGGCTTTTAGGGGTTTTTGGAGCTATATCTATTAATAGAGGTGACCTTGTCATTGAAGGGCAATGGAGTTGAGATGGAAGAGCACAAATTACGGTTGAAATGTCTGCATTTTCCCTCCAAATTTCAGGGCTCACCTTCACTTCTAATGCTTCTCCCATCATCGCCAACACCGATGTATCGTCCTCTCAAGATTACACTGAATATATATATGGATGAAAGCGAATATATTTTAACACTATATACCTAAGTAGATAAAAAGAGTGTCAATTTGTGTATGAGATTGAAGGATATATAATTTGAGCACTGAGATTATATATATATATATATATGATACTGATGTGGGTGCTGAGTAGGCTGACCCCAGCATGTGGCTGCCATATACTAGGCTTTGTTAAAGATGATCCAACTACTTAATTTCGCAACACATTTTCACTCCCCAGCCACCTTTGCAAAGAGTTTAATCAGAATTTCTTTTTCTACTTTTGTTATGGACCACACATAACCCCCCAGAAGAAAAAATAACTCAAAATTGCATATGATTTTTTGATTTAACATAAGAGAAGATGGCAGTTTATCATATTTACTTCTTGGGTGCGACAAAATTTACATATATTTTATTTTAAATTTTGATAACATAATCTTGATCTTGTGTAAATTAATATATTAATAAATAAAAAACTCAAGAATGATAGAATTTAAATGGCATAAGCACTAAATTTTTTATACCTGTGTGTGGTGTTGATAATTATTGGGGTTACCAGATGTTTTATAGCAGTGAAAATGAGGAACACTGAGATGACGTCACCTATTTTTTGTCTGCTTAGGTCACAACTGCTATCTCATTGGACTATTCAAAGTTGTGCACTAAAAAATGGTGACCAACTTTCCTTTATATCGCTATCCTTTGCCCTATTTCATATTTGCTGAAATTGCTTTTTCCTTCAATAATGTACACCAATTTGTCACACGGTGATATATTTACACTCCACAAACCTTCCAGTACATGCAATTTATTTATTTATTATTTTAGGCGTCGAGAACTCTATAGAATCATCGCTGATAACTATTATTAGGGAAAAAACATATATCTCATGGGATTATGGGTAGGAAACATCTCACAAATAAATTCCATCCACCTATTCGATAATTTTTTTTAAAATGACACCATAAAATTTTAAAAATCTCAATCTAAACTAATTAATTAATCTAACCTCATCTGCATACATGCATGCATGTCTTCTTAGTTCTCATTGCTTGTTCTTGGAAAATTCAGTACTGCACGTGTGTTTAATTTCATTCACAAAAATGGTGGTTGTGGTGTCTTATTAATATGTCCAAAATAAGTTGTGCTTTTTTTTTTTTTTTTCCTTCGAATCTCTTTTCTCTTCTATGGAAATTTATGAGTGTTGTTCCTTTGTTAATGAAGAAGAAGAAGAAAGGAAAAAAAAAAAAAAAAAGAGGCAAGAAAAGAAGGTGAGGTTTCTTTCACATTTTGATAGTGGCATTCGAAGAACCTACTAGCTATTTTGATTTTTTCTGTTGTTGTGGTTGCCTTTGTTAAAGTAGCTTTGGAGCTTTGTTTTTCTTTCTCTTAAGTTAATAGAAACATTAAACAATCTAAATTATATAATAAAAAATAAATATTTTTAGATTTAATAATTTTTTTATAAATTAATTATTCGACAAATGATTATTAAATTATTCCTTTATTGTGCTTTCAAATTTTAGTTTGTTTATAGAATGATTTGGCTTTTTCAACCCATCTTTCCTCTCAAGCATTTGAACTTTTATCCCCTTTTTTTTGCCTAATTAATTTCTATTGTGCTTTAGTCAAAGACACAACGATGGCTATCCTGTTTTATCTGCGGTTAAATTTCATTGGTTTGAAAAAGAAAAAATTATAAATTTGGTGTATGAATTTTTTAATTTTTTATATTTGAGTATCTATTTTTTTTTTTACAATCAAGTAATGAACTTTAGAAAAATATATAAATGTAATGTCTCCAACTGATTTGATACTGCTGGGTAATCATTTAGATTAAACGGAATCCATTTTTATTCTAATTATTAACCGTATTATTTGCCACACACAACAAGAAATGGACAATTTAGTGTCTGAAAATTCCCTCATTAAAACATGAAAATTCGTCGCTAACTTCTGATGATGGAATTTGCAACGGATTTTAATCCGTCACTAAAACACTAGTTGCTAGATTTAGTAATGAATTTTGAATTTCCGTTGCTAAAATTAATGATAGATAACCGTCGCTAATTTAGCAATGAAAATCTAAAATCAGTAACTAAATTAGTGACGAAAATCCAAAATCCATTGCTAATTTAGTAAATTGAAAAAAAAATTTAATGCTAGATTCCAATTTAGCAAATTGAAATCAAATTTTGTACCTAGCATTTTTCAATGCACATTCTGTAATTATATATTTTACCACTAAAAAATAAATAAATAAATTTATGTAATAACTTGAAAGCACAGTAGTACATAGTTTGACTTTATCATACAAGAGCCACATGAATCTGTGGAAATTTCATTAAAAAAAATTAGAAAATCAAAGTTGAAACTTCTTGAAATAGTTCTCAATTGACAGTCATGTTTTCAACGTCATGCCTGATGGAATTGAAAATGGGAATATCACCGGCAAATAGCAACCAAATTAGTAAGAGTTCAAGCTTCATTTACTTTACTCTGCAATCAAAGATGGTACCAGCAAGCTAAGCTGAATACTATTGATGCATGTAGAAAGTAAATACTAAATAGAGCAAGGAAATGGAAACTTACAGCAATGAGCTTGCCTGCATTTTCAAGCCTTTTTGCCAATTTGATTATTGTTGCTGCTGCACCAGAAGCAAAGTAAGAATGTCACAAAGTAGAAAAATGCAAGACCTAAATTTTATTGCAAGGTATAAGATTTATAAGATTCAAAAATATGGTACCAGAAATTAATAACTGAATTTAATTTTAGTCAACTTTCTTTGGGACCCCAGGATGTAAGCAGAACTTGTGTATGGTCAGGGTTGATAAAAAATAACCGAAAACTAATCAGAAAATAAATTAATTTTATTTGGTTTTGACTTTTTAAAACCAAAATATATTCAATTTGGTTAAATTTTAACCAAGCTAAAAAATATAATTAAACCAAATCAAACTGAATTCTTAAAATATTATTAATTTATATGAATGTTTATGGTTTGGTTTGTTCAGTTTAACACTAATATTTCAAACTAAATTAATAATTTCAGTTTTTAAATACCTAGATTCTTAACCAAATTATATAATATTAAAAATATTTAAACCAAAGTTATTTAAATCTGATTTGAATAATTGATTTGGTTGTTTTCATAAAAAATAATAAATAAATCAAGTATGAAAAGTTTAACAACAATAAATCTCATAAATGCTTAAAGTATCTAACAATTGCATATCCCTAAATATTTTCAGTAAATTAGAAATAAGATTCTTACATGTCAAGATACGACATTGAAGTTGAAATGCCATAAAAACTTGTACAAATGTTACCTAGACTCATTCCAATATGAAGCCGCTTCAAACTTTGGCAGAACTTGAGGCAGGCAATGCCAACACCATCACAAACCGCACATACGATTAAGAGAAGGTTACCACACCACTAAGTAAGAAGCAAACATTTCTAACAAATTGTAAACCAATACAAAATACACACATCTCTTCTTATCTGATTTGAGTCAACCATAACAATCAACTCGAATATATCCATTACTCTTTGCTGGTAGAGCTGCAGGATTTCAACTAAAAATCAATGCAAGTGTCTGCAATGAAAACCAATTAAAATTCACTCAGAATTAAAAAAAAAAACCTTATACAATCTTATATCATCTAAGTTCTCCACAAACATATCATTTCAAATTCATAATTCTTCCACAAAACCAAAATGGGTACTCATAAATATAATTATTTAGATCTTTCAAGTTATCTACTGGCAGATTTCAAATTCACAATTAAAGGCCTAAGATGAATATCCAGAAACTGTTAATACCACTGAGATGTCCTTGAAGCCATGATTTACAAGGCCTCCACACAACTCTTTTAACACTTCAAATCTCCAATAATTTCCCTTTGAAAATTACAAAAATTACACCTTTTAGCAAAAAAATAATCAAGAAAATAAAATTAGAAGCCAAGAATGAATGAACTGCAAGAACTAAAGAGAAAGTGAAGATGACAATGAACTGCATTAGGTCCCCCAATGTTTGTTTTATATACCCCTAAACTTTGAGATATTTTTTCTATTATCAAATGTTAACAATATGATTTATCAAAATCCAATATATTTGTATGCTACGCAAACAATGGAATAATTTTCTTTTGTAAGAACTTCATATCATAATTACCCATTTACTCAAACAAACACTATAATATTCAAACCCAAGTGAGAACTAGATCATAATTACCCATTTAAAGGCTAAAAAACCTAAAGAAGAAACAAAAGAAGAAAATAAAAAAGAAAGCTAACCTTTTTGGTAGAGAGCTTAGATGTATAAGGAAGTGACAAGGATTGACCCATTATCATCGTGAACATCTTTAAAGGTTGCTAAGTTAAGGATCATGAATGGTGGCAACATCTAGGTAATTGATTCGATTGCATTTAAATCAAGAGAAGTGAGGATGAAAGGAATAGTGGTTGTCGAGAATGGTGATTGTTGTTGGTGGTTGTCTCTAAAATCAAAGGATGAGATTATGAGATAATGAAAGGAAGAACCAGAGATAGAATGAGAGAGTGGAAAGCGACAATGGTAGAGGGTGGCGGTTGCATATAGATTATGAACAGATTGTTTATGTTATGCATATATATAGAGCTATATGTGTTTACACTATTTTTGTATCATTGTGTTAGTTATTGCATGGTTAACATTGCAGTATGCTGAATTTATCATCTTATATTTTATCTTTTTTCTGCATTTTACATTACAAATTTTGATAAATGCGAAACTTTAATTTTTGGAGAATAAAAAATAGACACTAATCTATATATCTATATATCATGAATACCTTTCTCCACCTTCTTTTAACTCTACTTTATTAACTCTCCTATCCACCTCCTTCAGCTCTTCCACAAACCCTATAAACTCATCGCCTCACCTAAATACCACTGCCCTTAATGCCTGCATTATGGAATTGTAAGCAATAGATGCACCTCCTCCTGAGAAATTGCGCAATAAGCTTGCAGGTAAAGTTTTAAGTCCAAAACCTTATATTGTAAATGCGTTGCTTGGAATCTTAGCACAAGCATGGAGCTTTTTTTTTGTCACGACCCAAAACAGGGGCCATGACCGGCGCTAGGGAACGGGAATTCTTTCGAATCCGGAACCAGTAGCAAGCTTAAAAATAAAATAAATATGCAATAATAACCATAAAAATATAATATGCAGCGGAAAATAAAAATCATAAATATTACAATATCATCCATATCAACTGGATTTAATTCAAAACTCATCACATCGCATATATAATCTCATAAATGTATAATCTTTATACAAATCCAGTTTTACTATAATACATCTCTTTAAAACAAATACTTTATTTCACAACTACTGCAGTGTCTAGAAAAAATAAATAAGACTCAAGTATATAATTTACATAAAGAAGCCGGGGCGGAAGAAATCCGGCGTATCGACCTGCTACTGAGGTCTGAGGAAGTTGACTCTCCTGAAAAATAGTCAACGGAGGGGAGTCAGACCTCACTGAGTGAATTACTATAATACATATACATACACTCTAAGTGATAATGCATACAGTCAACAATATATGAGTAATATGTATATATACAGGCAAGTTCATACAGATGCAGAAAAATCATTTTTATATATTTTACTGAAAAATCCCAATTTATGAAGGATCACATAGAACCCTAGAATATCGCAACCTCAGAAAATAGTGTTAAACAACACTCTAGCCATACAGGCTCACTGATTCCAAATATATCCACTTAATCCATATGGACAGTAGACTGGCCCCGAGACACTAAGTCAACCGAGCTCCAGCAGTCTGACTGCCAGTGTGATTGGCCCCGAGACACTTGGTCAACCGAGCTCCAGCAATCACACCCAAACCACATCTCACACATATCAATAATCATAATCAATTCAATATCCACAAATAAGTTAGTAATATAGCCTAAAGCTATAGGCGTACCGGTACGTACTCGGTCCTAGTGCTGCCCACTAGGTAGCACGTTCTATTGATATCCTTCATTCTTAAATATAAAACATTCATTCACAAAAATAAATGATGCATGGATATAAATGAAATAGCAATATAAACCATATATATACCGAAAATATACCAAACATAAACCAGGTATATTTTGAGTATATATATGTCAAATAAATCCAATCAAATCATGAATTAAACTAAAAATATATTTAAAAACATTTTAAATATATTTTATTAATAAAACATGTATATAATTTATTATATACCAAAAATATACCAAAAATATACTTGAATATAAATCATATTATTTATGCATATTTAGTCAAAATAAAACATGCATTTTCTAAATCATGCATCCTAAGCATATATATATAATATAGTAACTCACCTAATGCGCTCCACGAGACAGGTCCGACGGGCCTGGTCCACTAACCTCGGTCTCGGCGCAACTAAACAAGAAATAATTAATCGACATCAGAATAACCCTAACAGAAATCCTAGAATTAAATCTAGAGTATTCAAATATAGAAACAGAAATTAGGGTTCGATTGGATATCACGTTTTACGAGAATTCTACCGGAAATCCGGCAGAACCTCCCCTGTAAAACGGACATCTCTCTACTCAAAAGAGTAGAGCCGACCCTGCAAAGAAAATACACTTCAAAAATAAACACCACAATCAATCACAACCCCTCGGTCGGACTCCAGACTACAATCTGTCGACCGGGGTCCACAAACACAGAATATATATTCAAATATACCAAAAATATCCTTAAATCATAAAAATACATTTCATACGTAGAAATTACATAATAAATCTTGAAACACTGTAAAAATCGATTAAAACTCATTTTATTAGAAAAATCGTATATTATATATATAATTGAAAATAATTCCCGGAAAATAGTTTTAATTAGTTAAAAATACTAGATATTTTGTAGAAATCATTTTTATACCTTAAATAAATATTAAAACCAATTAAATTACATTTTTAGACAATTTAGGGTAAAATTACCAAAATACCCCTATATATATATATATACCTAAATTACTTCAAAAATTCACTAAAAATCATACAATTATCCAAAATTAATTTTCTCAACATATTTATCAATAATATCAATAATTAAACTCAATTAACCAATTAAATTCAATTTAAAACACAATTAACTTAATTTTACAAAATCACATAAACTTCAATAATTAAAAATAAATACTTAGAAATTCATAAAAATTCCAAATAAATTTCTATAATTCATTTCAACACCTAATTCAACCATAAACTCCAATTTCATAATTTAAATAATTAATTTCCGAAAATTAGAAAATAATATTAAAATATTCAAAAATACCCAAAAATCCAAAAAATCTCCAAAAATTCTGTAAAAATTCATACATGAAGATTAAGCTACCAGGAACAACATTTGTGAAGGAATTTTCCATGAATCATCCAAATCGAAGCTCAAAAAAATCGGAAACCCAAAGAGGCCGAAATTTTCAAATCGAAACCTAAGCAATTCTAGACTATTTTAGCTCAAACCAAAGCTAGAATAACACTCACCGGAGCTCAAGGAGAAGATAGAGACCGGCGGTGTCGAAAACGGTGGCCGGAGGAGGGAGAAACGGCGGTGAGAAAATGGTGGTCGGCGTCGGGCGGGAGAGAAAGAAGAAGAAGAAGAAAAAGAAAAAGAAAGAAAAGGAAAGAAAAAGAAAAAGAAAAAGAAAGAAAAAGGAAAAGAAAAAAAAAAGAAGAAAAATAAAATAAATTAAAATAATTAAATATTAATAAATAATTAATAATAAAATAATAAATTTTAATAATTTAATAATAAATAAAATAATCAAATAATAATAAATAAATAATAAAATATTAGGGTAATAATAAACCCTAATTAAATAAATATACACACACAAGCTTTATTTAATAATTTAAAAATATGTATGAGTTCATGCAAACCCGTAAATACATTTAAAATAATTAATAATACATTGTTTACGTGGAAATTTCCCCGAAAATGAAAGTCCCGGGAAAATTTTACGTAAAATACTGAAAATAATAGACAGTAATTAAAATAGGTTTAAAATACATATCAACTCATAAAAATATCGTATAATGCATAAAAATTATTGACACTGTATATCCCGGTACAGTGTAAAAATATTTAAAAAAAAACACGGGATATTACAGTCTTCCCCCCTTACAAGAATTCGTTCCCGAATTCTAAAAACAAAATTACAGAATCAGGAAGGAAAGAGATACGGGTAAGAAGCTCGCATCTCAGCTTCAGTCTCCCACGTATGCTCTTCAACTCTGTCGCTACGCCACAAAACCTTGACCATCGGAATCTGCTTCGATCGCAACTGTCGAACTTGAAAATCTACGATCGCCACAGGTTCTTCCACAAACGTCAAATCTTCACTCACTTCCACACTGTCAGGTTGCAACACGTGTGAAGGATCTGAGATATACTTCCTCAACATCGAGATATGAAATACTGGATGCACCTGTGACATACTCGGAGGCAAATCCAACCGATACGCAACAGTGCCAACTCTCTCCAGAATCTCAAACGGTCCAATAAATCTCGGTGCTAACTTACCCTTCCTGCCAAATCTCATCACACCCTTCATCGGAGATACTTTCAGAAAAACGAAATCTCCAACCTGAAACTCCACATCTCTGCGCCTAGGATCCGCATAACTCTTCTGTCTGCTAACTACGGTCTCTAACCTGCGCTTGATCACGGTGACTTTCTCTGCAGCATCTTGAACCATCTCTGGTCCAGTCAAAACTCTCTCACCGATCTCATCCCAACTCAACGGGGATCTACACTTCCTTCCATACAACGCCTCATATGGTGCCATACCAATACTGCTATGGTAGCTGTTATTATATGCAAACTCAACAAGGTACAAATGATCATCCCAGCTACCTCTCAAATCCAAGACACACATCCTCAATATATCTTCCAGTGTCTGGATCGTCCTCTCAGACTGATCATCTGTCTGAGGATGAAAAGTAGTACTGAAATCCAACCTAGTGCCCATCGCTTCCTGCAACTTCTGCCAAAAACGGGAAGTAAACACCGAACCTCTGTCTGACACAATGGACACAGGTACTCCATGAAGGCACACAATATGCTTCACGTACAACTTCGCCAATCTAGCAACTGAATATGTGGCTTTCACAGACAAGAAATGTGCAGACTTCGTCAATCTGTCTACAATCACCCAGATGGAATCGTATCCATCCTTCGAACGAGGTAAACCGACCACAAAATCCATAGCTATCCTTTCCCACTTCCACTCGGGAATAGGAAGAGGCTGAAGCTTCCCAGAAGGCTTCTGATGTTCGGCTTTCACTTGCTGACACGTCAAGCACTTAGCAACATAATCAGCAACATCCTTCTTCAATCCATCCCACCAGTATAAATCTCTGATACTATGGTACATCTTAGTAACACCAGGATGAACGCTGTAAGCTGTAGAATGTGCTTCCTCTAGGATCTCTTCTCTCAAATCATCCACATCAGGAACACACAATCTACCACTGATCCACAACACACCATCATCATCGAGTGTGAAATCAGTGAACTTCCCTGCTCTGACATTCTCTGCAAGCTCTTCCAGAATAGGATCTCGGCTCTGAGCTGCTTTAATCCTATCCCTTAGCACAGATCGTACTTTAAACTGAGCTAACAGTCCACCTGATCTACTGATCTTCATCATCAGACCTTGATCCACCATTAGATGCAACTCCTGGATCAATGGTCTCCTCTCAACACCAATGTGAGCAAGACTACCTGAGGACTTCCTACTCAAGGCATCTGCTACCACATTAGCTTGACCCGGATGGTAAAGAATCTCGCAATCATAATCCTTCAACAGTTCCAACCATCTTCTCTGCCTCAAATTCAAATCTCGCTGCTGGAAAATGTACTTAAGGCTCTTGTGATCAGTAAATATCTCACAAGTCACCCCGTACAAATAATGTCTCCAAATCTTCAAAGCAAAGATCACTGCAGCCATCTCAAGATCATGTGTAGGATAGTTCTGCTCATGCTTCTTCAACTGCCTCGAAGCATAGGCTATCACCCTTCCATTCTGCATCAACACACAACCAAGACCAATTCTAGAGGCATCACAGTAAACTGTGAACTTATCCACACTATTAGGCAAAGCTAATACTGGCGCTGCGGTCAACTTCTCCTTTAACAACTGAAAACTATTCTCACAAGCTTCTGACCACTCGAATCTAACATTCTTCTGAGTCAAGCGAGTCATAGGGGCTGCTATCCTGGAAAAATCCTGCACAAACCGCCTATAATACCCGGCTAAACCCAGGAAACTCCGAATCTCAGTAACTGAAGTAGGTCTAGGCCATTCAGATACTGCCTCAACCTTCTGTGGATCAACCTAAATACCTTCTTTAGACACTACGTGTCCAAGAAAAGAAACACTCTCCATCCAGAAATCACACTTCGAGAATTTAGCATAAAGCTGATGATCTCTCAGTGTCTGTAGTACAATCCTCAAATGATATACGTGCTCTTCCATACTCCTCGAATATACTAGTATATCATCAATGAAGACTACCACAAACTGATCCACATACGGTCGGAATACTCTGTTCATCAGGTCCATAAAAGCTGCTGGTGCATTAGTCAAACCAAAAGACATCACCAGAAACTCATAATGACCATATCGAGTGCGGAACGCTGTCTTAGGAATATCAGCTTCACTGATCCGCAGCTGATGATAACCCGACCTCAAGTCAACCTTAGAAAAGAACTGTGCACCCTGGAGTTGATCAAACAAATCATCTATCCTCGGGAGAGGATACTTGTTCTTCACTGTCACCTTATTCAGCTCTCTATAGTCAATGCACAGTCTCAGGGTACCATCCTTCTTCTTCACAAACAAGACTGGTGCACCCCAAGGGGAAACACTAGGTCTGATGAAACCCTTCTCCAACAAATCTTGCAATTGCTCCTTCAGCTCTCTCAACTCTGTAGGAGCCATACGATAGGGTGGCATAGATATAGGAGTAATACCTGGAACCACATCTATACAGAACTCAATCTCTCTATGAGGTGGTAAACCTGGCAACTCCTCGGGAAAAACATCAGGAAACTCACAAGCAACAGGAACATCTGTGAGTGACAACTTCTCCACTGACGTATCCCTAACCAATGCCAAAAACCCCTGACAACCTTTCCTCAACAACTTCCTAGCTGAAATAACAGAAATAAGATTCTGAGGTGCTGAACTCCTGTCACCAACAAACTTAAATTCTACTTCACCAGGAATTCTGAAAATCACCTCCTTATTCCTGCAATCAACCACGACATAATGCTGGGATAACCAATCCATTCCCAAAATAACATCAAACTCCATCACATCCAACAAAATCAAATCAACGGGTAATTCTCTATCTCCCACGAGAACTGGACAACCAGAAAGAACAATATCGGCATCCAAAGAATCACTCAGAGGAGTGGCAACAGACAAAGGAAAAGCCATCCTTGAAGCTTGCCAACAAGATTTAGAAGCAAAAATAGGAGAAACAAACGAATGCGTGGCACCCGGATCAAACAAAACCAAAGCATCCAGGTAACAAACAGAAAGAATACCTGCCACGACTGCATTAGATGCCTGAGCATCCTGCTGAGTCAGATGACAAACTCTGGCCTGGCCTCGACCTCCCTGCTGACTGGTAGAAGCCTGGCCAACACCTCGGGTACCTCCTCTCGTACCTCTACCACGACTCTGCTGTGGAACAAACTGAGTAGAACTCTGATGCTGAGCTGGTGGTAACTGAAATGGCACGGGTGCTGCACTAGCAATCGACTGCTGTGGGAATCACGGAATCTACTGCTGCTGATATCCGGGGTAAGGACACGATCTGGCAAAATGTCATGTCTGCCCGCATCTGAAACATGTCAACGGTGTCAGATAACACGGTCCCTGATGGACTCTACCATAAGTCTGACAAACACTGGCCGCTGATCCAGAACTACGACCACTGCTGCTGCTCGAAGCACCTGACCCAAATCTAAACGATCTACGCTGACCTCCACGACCATGTCTACTGCTCCGATGCACTCGCTGTTGCTGTCTCTGACTCTGCTGAGTTGAACCTCGCTGCTGACTACTCGAACCAACATGAAAACTCGAATACGGAGTAGCCTGCAATCCACTCGACTGAACTCCCAACTGGTAATAATCAGGCATCGCTCCCTGCCTAACTAACCTCAGCTCGATCTCCTTAGCTAGCTCAATCACCGACTCCAGAGTAAGACCTGCTGTAGGCATACCAGCAAAAGCTGAACCCAAACCAGTAACATAGGTAGTAACAGCGAAATACTGATCTCGCATCAGATCCTCAGCATATCTACCCAGACGAAGGAACTCTCGGGTATACTCCTCTACTGATCGATCTCCATGAGAAATACTAGTCAAACGGAGACGATAGCTCAAACGAAGAGGCTCTGGACAAAATCTCCTCATGAATCGCTCTCGAAACTGAGCCCATGTCATCGTCATCATATAGGGCTGGATCATCTGAATGAACCAATCCAAGGCTGGTCCCTCGATAGACAACTCAACGATCATGATCCTCTGGTACTCGGTATGAGCAGTCCGAGTCCTAGTCTCAATCGCATGCAGAAAATCTAAAAGATCAGAAGTCCCATCAAAAGCAATCCTGCCAACTCTGGCATAGAACAAAGCTGCCTCAGGGTCAGACATACCCTGCTGATAGGCAGGCTGAACAGGCTGAACAACTGGAGGAACAGGAACATCAAACTCAGGCTCAATAGGCTCCTCGTCCTGTAACTCTCTCTGCCTACGGCGACCTGCCGCTCCTCAAGGTCTACCCCTGCCACGACCTCTACGTCTAACTGGCTACTCAGGAGGTAAAACCTCGTCCTGAAAAGACTCATCATCCTCGGCCTCAACGACCGGTGGAGCGACACGCGCTCGCCTCCTCATTCTGAAAAGACAAACGGAAAAATTCAGACAAAACAGACAACGGAGGAATAACGCTGAAAACTACAGCAAGGAATACTCATCAAGACATACTCGAACCTAATACACTGCAGTAGTCCAACAGAAAACACAACTTTAAAACTAGGGCCACAACTCACATAACTAAGCCCTGACACAGAACTCCACTCTGAAACGAACTTCGCTCTGATACCAACTTTGTCACGACCCAAAACAGGGGCCATGACCGGCGCTAGGGAACGGGAATTCTTTCAAATCCGGAACCCGTAGCAAGCTTAAAAATAAAATAAATATGCAATAATAACCATAAAAATATAATATGCAGCGGAAAATAAAAATCATAAATATTACAATATCATCCATATCAACTGGATTTAATTCAAAACTCATCACATCGCATATATAATCTCATAAATGTATAATCTTTATACAAATCCAGTTTTACTATAATACATCTCTTTAAAACAAATACTTTATTTCACAACTACTGCAGTGTCTAGAAAAAATAAATAAGACTCAAGTATATAATTTACATAAAGAAGCCGGGGCGGAAGAAATCCGGCGTATCGACCTGCTACTGAGGTCTGAGGAAGTTGACTCTCCTGAAAAATAGTCAACGGAGGGGAGTCAGACCTCACTGAGTGAATTACTATAATACATATACATACACTCTAAGTGATAATGCATACAGTCAACAGTATATGAGTAATATGTATATATATAGGCAAGTTCATACAGATGCAGAAAAATCATTTTTATATATTTTACTGAAAAATCCCAATTTATGAAGGATCACATAGAACCCTAGAATATCGCAACCTCAGAAAATAGTGTTAAACAACACTCTAGCGATACAGGCTCACTGATTCCAAATATATCCACTTAATCCATATGGACAGTAGACTGGCCCCGAGACACTAAGTCAACCGAGCTCCAGCAGTCTGACTGCCAGTGTGATTGGCCCCGAGACACTTGGTCAACCGAGCTCCAGCAATCACACCCAAACCACATCTCACACATATCAATAATCATAATCAATTCAATATCCACAAATAAGTTAGTAATATAGCCTAAAGCTATAGGCGTACCGGTACGTACTCGGTCCTAGTGCTGCCCACTAGGTAGCACGTTCTATTGATATCCTTCATTCTTAAATATAAAACATTCATTCACAAAAATAAATGATGCATGGATATAAATGAAATAGCAATATAAACCATATATATACCGAAAATATACCAAACATAAACCAGGTATATTTTGAGTATATATATGTCAAATAAATCCAATCAAATCATGAATTAAACTAAAAATATATTTAAAAACATTTTAAATATATTTTATTAATAAAACATGTATATAATTTATTATATACCAAAAATATACCAAAAATATACTTGAATATAAATCATATTATTTATGCATATTTAGTCAAAATAAAACATGCATTTTCTAAATCATGCATCCTAAGCATATATATATAATATAATAACTCACCTAATGCGCTCCACGAGACAGGTCCGACGGGCCTGGTCCACTAACCCTCGGTCTCGGCGCAACTAAACAAGAAATAATTAATCGACATCAGAATAACCCTAACAGAAATCCTAGAATTAAATCTAGAGTATTCAAATACAGAAACAGAAATTAGGGTTCGATTGGATATCACGTTTTACGAGAATTCTACCGGAAATCCGGCAGAACCTCCCCTGTAAAACGGACATCTCTCTACTCAAAAGAGTAGAGCCGACCCTGCAAAGAAAATACACTTCAAAAATAAACACCACAATTAATCACAACCCCTCGGTCGGACTCCAGACTACAATCTGTCGACCGGGGTCCACAAACACAGAATATATATTCAAATATACCAAAAATATCCTTAAATCATAAAAATACATTTCATACGTAGAAATTACATAATAAATCTTGAAACACTGTAAAAATCGATTAAAACTCATTTTATTAGAAAAATCGTATATTATATATATAATTGAAAATAATTCCCGGAAAATAGTTTTAATTAGTTAAAAATACTAGATATTTTGTAGAAATCATTTTTATACCTTAAATAAATATTAAAACCAATTAAATTACATTTTTAGACAATTTAGGGTAAAATTACCAAAATACCCCTATATATATATATATACCTAAATTACTTCAAAAATTCACTAAAAATCATACAATTATCCAAAATTAATTTTCTCAACATATTTATCAATAATATCAATAATTAAACTCAATTAACCAATTAAATTCAATTTAAAACACAATTAACTTAATTTTACAAAATCACATAAACTTCAATAATTAAAAATAAATACTTAGAAATTCATAAAAATTCCAAATAAATTTCTATAATTCATTTCAACACCTAATTCAACCATAAACTCCAATTTCATAATTTAAATAATTAATTTCCGAAAATTAGAAAATAATATTAAAATATTCAAAAATACCCAAAAATCCAAACAATCTCCAAAAATTCTGTAAAAATTCATACATGAAGATTAAGCTACCAGGAACAACATTTGTGAAGGAATTTTCCATGAATCATCCAAATCGAAGCTCAAAAAAATCGGAAACCCAAAGAGGCCGAAATTTTCAAATCGAAACCTAAGCAATTCTAGACTATTTTAGCTCAAACCAAAGCTAGAATAACACTCACCGGAGCTCAAGGAGAAGATAGAGACCGGCGGTGTCGAAAACGGTGGCCGGAGGAGGGAGAAACGGCGGTGAGAAAATGGTGGTCGGCGTCGGGCGGGAGAGAAAGAAGAAGAAGAAGAAAAAGAAAAAGAAAGAAAAGGAAAGAAAAAGAAAAAGAAAAAGAAAGAAAAAGGAAAAGAAAAAAAAAGAAGAAAAATAAAATAAATTAAAATAATTAAATATTAATAAATAATTAATAATAAAATAATAAATTTTAATAATTTAATAATAAATAAAATAATCAAATAATAATAAATAAATAATAAAATATTAGGGTAATAATAAACCCTAATTAAATAAATATACACACACAGGCTTTATTTAATAATTTAAAAATATGTATGAGTTCATGCAAACCCGTAAATACATTTAAAATAATTAATAATACATTGTTTACGTGGAAATTTCCCCGAAAATGAAAGTCCCGGGAAAATTTTACGTAAAATACTGAAAATAATAGACAGTAATTAAAATAGGTTTAAAATACATATCAACTCATAAAAATATCGTATAATGCATAAAAATTATTGACACTGTATATCCCGGTACAGTATAAAAATATTTAAAAAAAAACACGGGATATTACATTTTTTGAACTCCAAGTTCAAGAACTAGGTCCTAAGAATACGTTTTATTTTATTTTTGGAAATACTGATGAATTAGAAATGGTCAATCAAGGAGTGCCTTGGTCTTTTCATCATGCTCTTTTGGTTATCATTGAATGGCACCCTTCCTTGTCTTTTGAAGATTTGGATTTCAACTTTAAGTGTTTTTGGATCCATGTTCTTGGTTTGCCCCTCAATCATATCACTTTCGAGAATGCTACTAAAATTGCATGAGCTCTTTTCCTTGGTTTGATTATAACTGACAACCAAATGTACTTAGATTGTTAATGTGATCCTTTCATGTGGATTCATGTTTGAGTTAATCTTTTGAAACCATTGCCAAAGGGTTTTTGGAATAAAAATGATGGAAAATCCAAATGGGTTATTTTCCAGTATGAGAGACTCCCCTACATTTGTCAACTATGTGGCTTTTTCACCCATAGCACTAGGAATTGCCTTAACTTCATCATTAAAGAAGCCATCTCCAAGCAGGTTTATAGCCAGAGCGACTATGGGCCATGGATGAAAGCGGAACCTCTCTGGAGAGCAGTTCTCCATTCCCCACTCAAGCCAACCCAGAACCTAGCTGTCTCAGCTCCAGGCCATTCTCCGCCCCTTGCGCCTTCTACATTGAGCTAAGCCCCTATGCTCCCTGCCTCAAGCCAAACCCTACATGCCTCACCCCTGCTACCATCTCATCTTACTGAGCCACACCAACCTACCAAGAGTACTTAACAAGAAAAGGATGCTGATGGAATTCCTGTCCTCTCAAGTCGGCAGGAACAAATTAGCAATGATCACTTGGAGCAACTCTTTTTGGGAAGAGCTCTTAATAGCCTGTGCCCTTTAGCAGTATGACTCCCTTGGCCCCACTGGCTACCAAAAGGAAGGAGCCCATCTCTCAATCCACTAATGAAGCCCAAAAGCAGATGGACACATCTCTAAAAGCAAAAATGGTCAATTTGATGAAGGCCGGTGTCTAGCCAATACTAACTCAGTAGACTCCAACAAGCTTGGCCCATTATCTGCTTTTTCTTTAGCAGAAAAATTAGAGTCTGCTATGCTTTTCAAAGAGGCTTTATTTGGGCCAACCCCTTCTCCTACTACTAAAGAGAAATCAAGTTCTCTAAGGAAAGTTAGGAAATTTCTCTTGAAGCACCTTGATAGGTCCTTTGTTTCATCTTCTAGTCGTACTGATGTTATGGCATCCATCCCTTCTCCTTCTTGCTCAATATAATGTTTGCCTTTTGAGCCTCTTTGCTTTTGATCCTTTGGATGTTTCTTAATAGTCAAATTATTTACTTCTACTATATGCAAACCCATGTAGGAGTAAAGTGTATGACTATTTTGTTGGTTGTAACTTTCTTTGTTTTTCTTATGAATTATGGTTGTTAAAAAAAAAGGCGAAAGCATTTATACTTAAAAAAAAAACACACTAGTACACTACATATTTTTGCCATGTCATAAAAAAGATGAATGTTATGTAATAACCCAAAATAGGCAAAAGCACTAGATGTTCTTGTCACTATCATCTTGTAACGGATGCATTTTAAATGTCTTTTTTTTTTTTAAATTACAAATTATATATATATACTCAATAAATTAAATAAAAAAAATTTTATTTAACCCATAATTTTTTTTTCTAAAGAATGGTTTATATTTGAATGTAGACATGAATAAGTATGCGAATTCGCTTAGAATTATTCAAACTAGTCGTGATTTTATGCAATACATAAACTGTAAAATAAAATGATTATATAAATAATTTAAATGGAATAATAAATAACTAAATAAAATAAATCACATTAATTTTATGTTCTTTAATTTTTATTGCCATAAGTTTTTAGTTATAATTGTTTTAGTTAAAAAATAAGATTAAGTAATTACTGTAATTTTTTTAATAGTTTAGAAAAAATATTTTTAGTGATTTAAGATAGAAAAATACATAATATATAAATAATTTTAGAATTTGAGTAGTATTGAAATATGTATAATAGTGTTTTAATTAAAAATAATACTAAAGAATTATTAAAAATATTTATTTTTAATAAAAAATTTAGAATTTTCAATAATTCTATACATTAACTTTTCAAGTGAATACTCAAATATGAAGGTTAACATTTGTCATATTTTTTGTTTAATTACTTTAGTATTCAACATTTAATATATATATATATATATATATATATATATATATATATATATATATATATATATATATATATATGTATTAGTGTCTATTTTTTATTCTCCAAAAATTAAAGAATCCCATTTATCAAAATTTGTATTGTAAAATGCAGAAAAAAGAAAAAATAGAACATGATAAATTGAGCATGCAGCAATATTAACCATGCAATAACTAACACAATGATACAAAAATAGTGTAAACACATATAGCTCTATATATATACATAACATAAACAATCTGTTCATAATCTATCCATAAACAAAGGTTGAGCTATGAGTTCGCGAGTAAACAAAGATATAGGTTTATTTATTTATTATTTTAGGTGTCGAGAACTCTATAAAATCATCACTGATAACTATTAGTAGGGAGGGAAACATATCTCATGGGATTATAGTTGTTGCAGGTGTCCATTTTATAAAATTATTCTAAAACTTATGGCTACGAAACATCACACAAATAAATTCCATCCACCTATTCGATAAATTTTTTTTAAAAAAATTAATCGACACCATAAAATTTAAAAAATCTCAATCTAAACCAATTAATTAATCTAACCTCATCTGCATACATGCATGCATGTCTTCTTAGTTCTCATTGCTTGTTCTTGGAAAATTCAGTACTGCACGTGTGTTTAATTTCATTCACAAAAATGGTGGTTGTGGTGTCTTATTAATATGTCCAAAATAAGTTGTGCTTTTTTTTTTTTTTTTTTTTTCCTTCGAATCTCTTTTCTCTTCTAAGGAAATTTATGAGTGTTGTTCCTTTGTTAATGAAGAAGAAGAAAGGAAAAAAAAAAAAAAAAGGCAAGAAAAGAAGGTGAGGTTTCTTTCACATTTTGATAGTGGCATTCGAAGAACCTACTAGCTATTTTGATTTTTTCTGTTGTTGTGGTTGCCTTTGTTAAAGTAGCTTTGGAGCTTTGTTTTTCTTTCTCTTAAGTTAATAGAAACATTAAACAATCTAAATTATATAATAAAAAATAAATACTTTTAGATTTAATAATTTTTTTATAAATTAATTATTCGACAAATGATTATTAAATTATTCCTTTATCATGCTTTCAAATTTTAGTTTGTTTATAGAATGATTTGGCTTTTTCAACCCATCTTTCCTCCCAAGCATTTGAACTTTTATCCCCTTTTTTTTGCCTTATTAATTTCTATTGTGCTTTAGTCAAAGACACAACGATGGCTATCCTGTTTTATCTGCAGTTAAATTTTATTGGTTTGAAAATGGAAAAATTACAAATTTGGTGTATGAATTTTTCAGTTTTTTATATTTTAGTGTCTAATTTTCTTTTATTTTTTTACAATTAAGTATTGAATTTAAAAAAAACATACAAATTTAACGTTTCCGATAGATTTGATGCTGTTGGGTAATCATTGAGACCAAACAAAACTATTTTTATCTCAGTTATTAACTATATAATTTGCCACACACTACAACAAATGGACTGTTTAGCGTCCAAAAATTCTGTCGCTAAAGCATGAAAATCCGTCACTAACCTCTTTAGTGATGGAATCTATGACGGATTTTAATCTGTCACTAAAACAGTCGTCGCTAGATTTAGCAACTGATTTTGGATTTCCATCTCTAAAATTAGCGGTAGATATCCCGAAACGAAAATCCAAAATTCGTCGCTAAATTAGTGATGGAAATCCGAAATCCATCGCTAAATTAAAATCCATCCCTATTTTAGCAAATTGAAAAAAAAAAATTTAATTCTTAGCAAATTGAAATCAAATTCTGTACCTGAAATTTTTCAATGCACATTTTGTAATTATATTACCACAGAAAAATAAATAAATAAATTTATGTAATAACTTGAAAGCACAGTAGTACATAGTTTGACTTTATCATACAAGAGCCACATGAATCTGTGGAAATTCCATTAAAAAAAATCAAAAAATCAAAGTTAAAACTTCTTGAAATAGTTCTCAATTGACAATCATGTTTTCAACGTCATGCCTGATGGAATTGAAAATGGGAATATCACCTGCAAATGGCAACCAAATTAGTAACAGTTCAATCTTTATTTACTTTAATCTGCAATCAAAGATGGTACCAGCCAACTAAGCTGAATCCTGTTGATGCATGTAGAAAGTAAATACTAAATAAAGCAAGGAAATGGAAACTTACAGTAATGAGCTTGCCTGCATTTTCAGGCCTTTTTGCCAACTTGATTGCTGCTGCTGCACCAGAAGAAAAGTAAGAATGTCATAAAGCAGAAAAATGCAAGACCTAAATTTTATTGCAAGTTATAAGATTTATAAGATTCAAAAATTTGGTACCAGAAATTAATAACTGAATTTAATTTTAGTCAACTTTCTTTGGGATCCCAGGATGTAAGCAGAACTTGTGTATGGTCAGGGTTGATAAAAATAACCGAAAACTAATAAGAAAATAAATAAATTTTATTTGGTTTTGACTTTTTAAAACCAAAATATATTCAATTTGGTTCCATTTTAACCAAGCTAAAAAATATAATTGAACCAAACCAAATCAAACTGAATTCTTAAAATATTATTAATTTATATGAATGTTTATGGTTTGGTTTGTTCAGTTTAACACTAATATTTCAAATTAGATTAATAATTTCAATTTTTAAATACCTAAATTCTTAACCAAATTATATAATATTAAAAAAATTCAAACCAAAGTTATTTAAATTTGATTTGAATAATTGATTTGGTTGGTTTCGTAAAAAATAATAAATAAATCAAGTATGAAAAATTTAACAATAATAAATCTCATAAACGCTTAAAGTATCTAACAATTGTGTATCCCTAAATCTTTTCAGTATATCAGAAATAAGATTCTTACATGTCAGGATACGACATTGAAGTTGAAATGCCATAAAAACTTGTACAAATGTTACCTAGACTCATTCCAATATGAAGCCGCTTCAAACTTTGGCAAAACTAGAGTAGCATTAAACAAACGGGCAATGCCAACACCATCACAAACTGCACATACGATTAAGAGAAGATTACCACACCACTAAGTAAGAAGCAAACATTTCTAACAAATTGTAAACCAATACAAAATACACACATCTCTTCTCATATGATTTGAGTCAACCATAGCAATCAACTCGAATATATCCATTACTCTTTGCTGGTAGAGTTGTAGGATTTCAACTAAAAACCAATGCAATTGTCTGCAATGAAAACCAATTAAAATTCACTCAGAACTAAAAAAAAAAAACCTGATACAATCTAGATCATCTAAGTTCTTCACAAACATATCATTTCAAATTCACAATTCTTCCACAAAATCGAAATGGGTACTCATAAATATAATTATTTAGATCTTTCAAGTTATCTGCTGGTAGATTTCAAATTCACAATTAAAGGCCTAAGATGAATATCCA
Source organism: Mallotus nudiflorus (assembly GCA_947683625.1). Lineage (NCBI taxonomy): Eukaryota > Viridiplantae > Streptophyta > Magnoliopsida > Malpighiales > Euphorbiaceae > Mallotus > Mallotus nudiflorus. The sequence continues at coordinate 1,517,350 of CANTUR010000228.1, forward strand.
AAAACTGCAATAATAATAATAATAATATTATTATTATTACTATTACCTGTGAGATGTCCTTGAAGCCACGATTTACAAGGCCTCCACACAACAACTCTTTTAACACTCCAAATCTCCAATAATTTCCCTTCGCAAATTATAAAAATTACACCTTTTAGCAACAAGAAAGTAAAATTAGAAGCCAAGAACAAATGAACTGCAAGAACTAAAGAGAAAGTGAAGATGACGATGAATTGCATTAGGTCCCCCAATGTCTGTTTTATATAACCCTAAACTTTGAGATATTTTTTCTATTATCAAATGTTAACAATATGATTTATCAAAATCCAATATATTTGTATGCTACGCAAACAGTGGAATAATTTTCTTTTTCAAGAACTTCATATCATAATTACCCATTTACTCAAACAAACACCATAATATTCAAACCCAAGTAAGACCCAGATCATAATTACCCATTTAAAGGCTAAAAAACCTAAAGAAGAAACAAAAGAAGAAAAGAAAAAAAGAAAGCTAACCTTTTTGGCGGAGAGCTTAGATGCATAAGGAAGTGACAAGGATTGACCCGTTATCATTGTGAACATCTTCAAAGGTTACTGAGTTAAGGATCGTGAATGGCGACAGCATCTAGGTAATTGATTTGATTGCATTTAAATCAAGAGAAGTGAGGATGAAAGGAATAGTGGTTGTCGAGAATGGTGATTGTTGTTGGTGGTTATCTCTGAAATCAAAGGATGAGATTATGAGATGACGAAAGGAAGAACAAGAGATAGAATGAGAGTGGAGAGCGGCTTTGGTAGAGGGTGGCGGTTGCGGCATGAGAAAAAAAAACTAATTGATAAAAAGCAACCAAGTTAAGAATATAAAACTACGTAGTTTTATGCTTCATTTATATATTTCACATGAAATTACATAATTTTTTATTATAATTAATATTTTAAATTATTTTTATTTAATAACTTTATTTAACTAATAATAATAATTTAGTATTTACTTAATACTAAATTAGTAATATATAATATTTATTTAATGTTGTATTATAAATTCAATGTAATATATTTTTAAATTAAATTTTAAAAATTTCATTAATTGTAAGAAAAAGGTAATTATAAAAATTTGAGAAAAATAATATCAATATGTAAACTATACTATTTTTATAAATAAAATGAATTTAAATGAACTATTTATCATACTATTATTGAATCGAACCAAAATTTAAAAAAGAATATAAATAATTTAAAATTTGGTAAAAAAAAATTAAATAACTTAGTGATGGAATTTAAAACCCATCGCTAATTAGCAAAGTGATGGATTTTGAATTCCGTCGCTTTTTTTAAACTTTTTTTTAATTTAATCTATTAATTTTACAAAACTAAATGAATTGAATATTGGCCTATTAAGTGTTGTAAAAATATTAAAATCAAATCAATATATTATTAGAGTAAAAATATTTTAAAAATATAAATCTGGCGTATCAAATGTTGTGTAATAAATTCTATATAAAATATTTTTAAAATTAAATTTTAAAAGTTTCATTAATTGTAAAAAAAAGGTAATTATAAAAATTTGAGAAAAATAATACTAATATGTAAACTAGAATACTTTTAAAAATGAAATGAATCAAATGAACAATATTTTATATTATTATTGAATTGAACCAAAATTTAAAAAAGAATATAAATAGTTTAAAATTTGATAATAAAAATTTTGAATAAATTAGCGACGGATTCCAAAATCCGTCACTAAATTAGCGATAGATTTCAAAAGCCGTCACTATATTTAATATATTAATTTTGCAAAAAAAAAAAAATTATGTGAAGATAGCTACGGATTCCAAAATGCACCGCTATTTTTCAATGATCCAATTTTAGGAAAATTAAAATTAGTTGAAAGTTGGGATGGACGCATATTCCGTGGCTAAGTTTGAATTTCATTGCTAATCCGTCGTTGATTTGTGATGGCTAAATTCCATCGCTAAATTGGTAGTTTTTAGTAGTGACATGTGTTGTATTATTTAAACAACAAAATTACCCTTATTCAGTTATTCTTTATGTTTGCAGCAAAAGTTAATGTTAAAGTTATTTTTGTTAATTTATAATATTTAATAAGGTAATAAAAGTATTTTTTTCCTTTAAATATGTAATATACATGACATATGATATGATTAATAACTAGAATAAAAGTGAATCTAGTTTGATCTAACTCAACATCCAATCAACATCAAATTGGCCGAAGACATTATATTGATACGTTTTTCTAAAGTTTAAATACTTGATTGAAAAAAAATAAAAGATTAGGCACTCAAATAAAAAAAAACTGAAAAGTTCAAAAACCAAATTTATAATTATTCCTCTGAAAAAAGAAGAAACAAAAAGGTAGACAGTAAATAAAACGTGATTTAAATATACAGTTTAAGGCATTAGATTAATTAAAAACACAATAATCTACTTCTTAAACTGCTGACTATGAGGGGATTAGAAGAAAAAATTAAGTGCTAATCCGGTTGTTTAAGATATAATATGAATTTTATAACAGTTTTGTTTGAATTTAAACAAATAAAGCCCATTAAAATTTCGTAATTTACATCTTTAACAAATGATGGGATAACGTAATTATAAGAAGAAAAATAAAAACTCAAATTTCTTCATACAAGAATAAAAATAAAATATAAGATTGTTATTATTTTTTTTAATAGAAATGTTATACGATCTAAATTTTAATGGGTTGCATAATAGAGGATAAATATATGTGAATTAAATCAAAACACTATTATATTATACTCTTATATTATTATAACGGTTAAAGTCTTTACAAATATATGTGAATTAAATTTCTTCACTTTTTACTTAAAATTGTAATATAAAAAAAGAATAAAAATAAAACAATGTACAAACAGGACAAAGATGGACCAACTATATACAACATCTTGTAGTTTGGTAACAAAAACCAAAACACTTCAAATTAACACAAACAAATCTTCCCAATACTATTTGATCAAATCTAGTGAGGCTTAAAGAAGCTCACTGCAATTCCTGTATCAATAATAACATAAATCCCTGCTGCAATCAATGTTACACTAAGAACCATACCTAGGACCCCTAGTATCCAATTCAGCCACCACATAGTTCCATACCTTTTTGGTTTCTTAATCTTAAGCCATATTAAACATGGGTAAGCAAATGTAACCGGCACTGCAATTCCTCCTATTAGACCTGCCAAGATGCTCAAGAATGGTATAGCTACCGCCACGAAAAAGCACCCGTATCCAAACAAGGCGCGAAGGATTGATCGGAGCCACCATGGGCACGGATTGTTCTTCCACTTGGTGTATTTTGACTCCAGTTCATCGAACATTGGCATGGCATAGATTTGGAATGAGGTGACTGCATTAATTATCACTAATAAGCTCGTTGTTGCTAGAACAGCTAGTGATGTGTCACGTCCATGGTACTGATAAATTGCCGTTAGCATCCCTCCATTTGGTGGTATCTGAATAATTAATTTTTTTTCGTTAGTGAAATAATTGATTAAAGTATAAGCTAAGTGTTAATTACTTTGTGCCCATATGCCCAATAGCCTGCTATTGCAAGGGGAAACAAGCACATTGCAATGATCACATAAGCAGCTACCACTCCCCTCCACATTGGCACGTGCGATGGTTTTCTTTCACTTGAAGGCATCGTTGCCTGTAAACAAATTTAATAAAGCTTAATTATGATTCACACTCAATTAGCTTTACCATTTTGTTAACAATAATTGAAGAAAAAGTAATACCTCTATTTAAATGTGTTTCTCTATCATGGAGCAAAAAAATAAGAAAATAATAAAAGTACAGTTTAAAATTTTTTTGTTATACTCGCGTGGCTATTGCATATATCATTACCCATAATAATTAACTTTTTTAATTGTCTCCAATTGATATCTGTTATCCTAAATCCATCTATCTTACCATTCCTTATTTTGAACCAAAAAGCAGAAAACTTTGGTATTTTGAACTTAGTTTATGATTAGAATGGTAGAGGGCCATATATGCATTATCTTGTCATTTGGCTTTATACTTAAATTATAAATTATTTCAGAGCATATTAAAAACGATAAATTTAATTTTTTAAAATAAAATTTTAAGTCTAATCTTTTTATATAAAAAAAATAAACATTGAAAAACTTTTGGATAATATTTCTTGTTGACTCTTATTCTCCTTTCTCATTAATAGATGACCCCCTTATATTGAGAATAAAATAGATATATATATATATATATTTTTTTTCGAATTGTAACGACACTGTAACTGTTATAACCCCCATGACATGTACCGTCATTCAAAACTTTTTTATATAAAATTTATACAACTCAAACTTTAAAATAATCAATATTCACGTGACGAGGAGAAGCAACAACCTAAAAAAACTCTTTAAATAATTGCAAAATCTTCCTTGAGATGCCAATATGGACCAAAGGACCCTGCATGTTCGTGTAAATTTTTGTTGCATATGGAGAAGGCCCATGTGATATTGATATACATACGATCATACCTGAATTTCAAGGGTAAGATTATGGCCTCTAAAAGCAAAAGCAATGATCCCCAAAGCATTGAAAACGCTGAAAGTCATAGCCATGTTCTCTTCCTCTTTGATTGGATCATAAGATACACCATCGAGCCTTCCTTCAGTGACGGAAACCAGCCACATTATTGCACAGTAGCCTATGGCAGCAGCAGCTCCGACGAGAGAGACCACAGCAATAGAATTGAAGTTGGGCAGCTGAGATAGAAGCACTGCAGCACATGTAAACACCAAGTACCATTCGACTGTTGTCAATGGCTTTGCGGAGCAACCATGGCCACCGCACACAATTTGGTAGAAAAGCTTCAGGGTGGATCCTCCCACTATAATAAGCGCAATACATGTTGCAGCTGATAAATAAATGATTGGGAAAAATGCAAATATCTTCCCCATTTTGTCACCTGCATGATATATATGATTATTAATTAGAATCCTTTATATGTAGTAAAATAAACTTTAGATAAATAAAATTAACTTTCGATATTTTAAATCTAAAGATAAAATATCAAAGAGGCGGATTAGATGTCTTGAAGTACAAGAAATTTTATAATAATTCTGATTTTTGATGAGTTTGAAAGATAAATTAATAATATCAAATTATTAAAGTTCACCTATTTACTATTAGGTTTTAACTTTTATAATTTTAATTAAATACTTAATTTTTATTAGTTTAACTTTTTAACTCGTTAAAAATCAATACTACTATATAATGTCTTCCGAAATACAACTATTTTTAATAAAATTTTTTGTTAAATTTAATTTTTAAGCAACATGAATCGTAGATTTCTTAATAGAAACAACTTTTACAATCTAAAAATAGTACAATAAAGACATACAATTCATAATTACCAAATTTATTTTGGTTTTATCATATACAAATTTTCTTCATTAATTCATTTATTTTGAATCTTGAGAGAAAAAAACCTTAATACTGACCAAAAGCAGCGCTGAAGAGTTGAAGAAATCTGCTGTAACGCATGCCAGTTTCTCTAGATTCATGAAGTCTCACCAATAACCATTGTGTGTAAAGCTGCCATAGATATGCCACTATCAAGCTTATTACACCCCATGTCCTGAAACCATTGTATACAGTATAAATTAATAAAACAAAAGAAATCATTATGATCTTAATTAGAACGTCATAGTCCATTTCTACTGCTCACATGCATGCGTCATGTCATGCAAATTAACTTAAGTTTGTATGTGAACCACAGGACAAACATAATAAAACTTGTGTAAATATATATATACTACCAGCCAAGGATGGTGAAGGAAACAGGAAGTACAAGAGCCTGGATTCCAATTCCAGCACAGAGATTATGAAACGCAGCGTAAAAGGCATTGCCCTTCCTGGATTGGGTGATAGGAAGCCAAGCATCTTGAGGATCAAACCTTGTTAGTTTAATAGCATTTCTTATCGGACTGCCCAGAGGTGATAAGAAATTGGGAGTAGAAGTAGTTGTATTTTTTGAAGCATCATCTTTATTATTATTGTTGTTATTATGCTCTACTGATAAAGATGGTAAATTGTGCATGGGTGGAGCTGACACAGGATGCACAACCTGAGAATCCATCCCTGATTTCTGTGGGGTTGCAGAACCGTCTTCAATCTCCTGTCCCATCTGCATTTTTTTTTTACCCTCTCAACCTTAGTTACTTCTTTAATTATACCACCATGTCTATGCAGCTAGCTCAATATATAGTCAAGATGTTCTTGACTGAGTTTTGCTTGCTTATTATATATTTTAATTTTGGCTAAAAAGCTTTTGTTGACCTGGCACTAATCTTGCAACAATGTTTCAAGCTGCTCATGTTATTAAAATAATTGGTGAGATTAAATCTGGCTATCTTTTTTTATTTAAATATTATTCTTTTTCTAAATTATTGGTATTTATAGATCATTAAATTTTAATTAATTTGATTTGATATGAGTAGAATTATAAAAACAACAAATATTTTCAGACAATTATTTAATATAACTATAAATATCATAACTCGAATTCGATACATAAAACTAATCACTATCTAATTCTTGATACCTATTTTATTTATTAGTGTTAATTAGTTAATTACTGATGGATTTTTTTTTTCACTTTGACTTGGACTAAGTTCATACATATTAACCAATCAAAATAAATTAATCAATAACAACATTTTAAGTTCTGGCTTGACCAAGCAGTATCGTAACTATAGTAGAGGATTTACATTAAATATAGTGAATGACGATTTCTTTTTCTTTATATGTTTTTGGACTTTATCTTATTGAAAGAAACGCAAATCCTATTATATGTGTACGTAAGAATGAAAGGAACTATATTTCCCTTGGACGTAGACTTGTTATTTCAAGTATCATTTGTAAAAAATTGGTTTGACTTTTTTTTAATATTTATATATTAATTAAGTTTATAAATAAATATCATATATTTAATATTTAATAGTAAATATTAGCCAATACATTATACCTGGTAGAATTTGTAATACATCATATAAGTATTACAAGTATTACACTTATTTGCCAGTGAAGCTTAGCCAAGATGGTCAAGCTGCTACCACAGACACTTGCAGGCCCTGTAGTTTGAGACCCTTTATCCTTGTATCTGTAAAATAAATGCTGAATAGTGTTTTAATTATATTAACAAAATATGTTTACAGGTACATTTATATAGAAGTGACAGTAGCTAGGCTATGGAATGGATATACAATAGTACTCGTGATAAATATTGAACAACTAACAGAGGTACATGCTTATCAGCCCCCCTCAAGCCATTGGTGTTAAAGTTTGTAGATGAAGAGTGGAGCGATGATGTTCAAATAGCCGAGTACCCAATGGCTTAGTGAATATATCACTAATTTGATATACATTTGAAAGAAATTGAACCTAAATATTACCTTGTATCACTTGCTCACAAAAAAAATGATAATCTAACTCAATATGCTTGGTGCGCACATAAAACACTAGGTTAGATGTAATGTATATAGCACCAATATTATCACACTATAGAATAGGCTTTATAGAAGATTGAAGTCCAAGTGCTTTAAGTAAGGATTACAGCCATATAACTTTCGATGTAGTGTTTGCAATAGTCTTGTACTCACTTTCATTTGAGGAGCGAGCAACATTAGGTTACTTTTTAGCCATCCAATAATTTAAAGAATTTTTTAGATAAATAGCAAATCCATTTGTTGAACGTTTGTCATCAGGATAACCCCCCTAATCATTGTCCGAGAAACATTATAATTGTGGAGTTGATTGTTTAGAGAAGAAAAGAGAGTAGTTCAAGGTACGTTTCAAAGCGATCATTTGACTGCCTGCTAATGTGCAGTGGTAGGATGGTCCATGAATTGGCACAATTTATTGACGACAAAGGAGATGTCTGGTCTAATAAAAGTAGCATACTGGAGGGCACCAATAACTTGCTAATATTGAGTGCCATCTGACAAAGGAGTACCTGGTTCTTTGGATAAGGGTAGTGATGTAACCATCAATGTTAAACATCCATTAACATGTAGAAGATCATTGTGGTCCAGTAAATCACAAAGATATTTAAATTGAGAGAGAGTGATGCCATTAGTCGAAGTAGTTACCTTAATGCCCAAAAATATGATAAGGGGCTAACATCCCTCATAGGAAATTCAAACTTCAATCGAATGAGGAAAGAATCAAGTAGAGTGGTAGAGCTACCTGTTAAAATTATGTCATCTAAATAAATCAAAACAAAAAGTGAAGAAGTACCATGGTGTAGAATGAACAAAGATGAGTCAGCCTTGGATGATTTAAAACCAAGTTTGAGAAGAAAAGAACTCAATATGTTAAACCACTCTCATAGAGCTTGCTTAAGACCATAAAGGGAGCGATGGAGAAGGTAAACATGATCCGGATGGTCCTTATCAATGAAGCTTTTGGGTTGTTCCATATACACAGTATCATAAATCTTACCATAAAGAAAGGCATTGGAGATGTCTAGTTGCTTCATTAGCCAGTTGGACATTGTTGCAAGAGCAATGATTGTTCATATTATAGTTGCCTTCACGATGGGACTGAAGGTTTCAGCATAGGCAATGTTACGACCCAAAACAGGGGTCATGACCGATGCTAGGGAACGAGAATTCTTTCGAATCCGGAACCCGTAGCAAGCCTTAAAATAAATAAAAACATGCAATAATAATAATAGCATAGATAAAATATTTTGCATCAAAAATAAAATTCATAAATAAAATTAAATAATAATCCTCCAATGGAATTAAATGAACATCCTCATATCATATATAAATAATCTTTTAATACATATCTCAGTTCAAATATTTAAAATACATATTTCTTACAAACATAATACATAAATCTCACAACTGACCATAACTACTGTAGTGTCTAGATTATAAAATAAACTCAGGTAAGCATTTTACATAGTGAAGCCGGGACGGAAGAAATCCAGCGTATGGGTCTGCTACTAAGGTCTGAAGACAATGACTCTTCTGAAAAATAGTCAACGGAGGAGAGTTAGACCTCACTGAGTGAATTATTGTAATATATATACATGCATAACTAAATGACAATGCACACAGTCAATAGTATATATAATAAATATATATATATAAGCAAATACACACAAATGCAACAAAATCATTTTATATACATTTACTGAAAATAATATCTATTTATGAAGGATCAAATAGAACCCTAGAAAATCACAACCTCAAACATTGTTAGACAACACTCTAGCCATACAGGTGTTGAAAATCACTTATTCCAAATAAGTTCACTTGTTCTATTTGGACAGTAGACTAGCCCCGAGACACTAAGTCAATCGAGCTCCAGCAGTCTGACTGTCAATGTGATTGGCCCCGAGACACTTGGTCAACCGAGCTCCAGCAATCACACTCTCAAATCACATCACACATTAAATAAATCAATCCAGTCAATATCCACAAATAGATTAGTAATATAGCCTAAATGCTATCGGCGTACCGGTATATACTCGGTCCTAGTGCTGCCCACTAGGTAGCACGTTCTATTGATATCCTTCATTTAAATATAAAACATACATTCATAAAATCAATGATGCATGATATTAAATAAAATAACAACATAAACCATATATATACTAGAAATATACCAAAAGTAAATCAGGTATATTTTGAGTATAAATACGTCGAATAAATTCAATTTAATAATAAAATAAACCAGAAATAAACTATACATATACTTGAAAACATTTTAAGTATAATTTAATAATAAAACACACATTTAATTTAAAATATACCAAAAATATACCAAAATAAACCTAAGCAATTATTAAATCATTTATGCATAATTTACAAAAAAATAATCATACATTTCTAAAACATGCACCCTAAAACATGTATATATAAAATAACAACTCACTGTTATTGCACTCCTCGAGACGGATTTGACGGGCCTGGTCCATTAGGCCTCGGTCTCGGCGCAACTAAATAAACAAACGATAACAAGAAATCAGAATAATTCTAACAAAAATTCTAAGGACTTGATCTAGAATCTTAGACACAGAATTAGAATAAAAATTTGACTGGACATCACGTTTTACGAGAATTCTATCAAAAATTCGACAGAACCTCCCCTGTAAAACGGACATATCTCTACTCAAAGAGTAGAGCCGGTCCTGCAAAGAAATACACTTCGAGAATAAACAAAATTCACAATCCCTCGGTCGGACTCCAAACTACAATTCACCGACCGAAGTTCACAATCTACAGAATAATTACAGAAATACCAAAAATACCATTTAATACTCAAAATATAGCAAACTTAAATATTCAAAAGCTAAAAATATTTATTTAACCGATAAATACACAAAAACCCTAATTTTAATAAAATATTATTAAAAGTCGGTAATTCTCAATAAATTCATAAATATTGACCAAAATACATTTTATAAATTCAAATTACATAGTTAACCCTAAAACTCACTAATAATCAATAAAAACTCATTTATTTAGAAAAATTATATATTATATATAATTTAAAAATAATTTACGAAAAATAATTTTAATTAGTTAAAAATACTAAATAATTTGTAGAAATCATTTTTATACCTTAAATAACTAGTAAAACCAATTTAATTATATTTTTAGCCAGTTTAGTGTCAAATTACCAAAATACCCCTAGTTATGTAAATTTCACTAAAAATGTTCAAAAATTCACCAAAAATAGTATATTACTCAAAATTAATTTTCTCAACATATATCTCAATAATATCAATAAACATACTCAATTAACCAATTAATTTCACTAAAACACATAATTAACCTAATTTTTCAAAAATTACATAAACTAAAAAAATTCAAAATAAATATATAAAATTCAAAAAAATTAAAAATAAATTTCTAAAATGCATTTAAACACCTATAAATACCATAAAATACAATTTCATAATTTAATTAATTAATTTTTGAAAATTAGAAAATATTAATAAAATAATAAAAAGTTCACAAAAATCAAAATAATTCCCAAAAATTCCAAAAAAATTCACAGAGGTAGATTAAGCTACAAGGATCAATATTTGTGAAGGAATATTTCATGAATCATTTAAATCAAAGCTCAAAAAAATAAAAAACCCTAATAGGCCAAAAATGAAAAATCGAAACCTAAGGAAATCTAGACCGTTAAAAGTGAAACAAAGCTTAGAAATGGACTCACCGGAGCTCAAGGAGAAGATAAAGACTGGTGGCATCGAGTTTGGTGGCTGGAAACGGTTTGATCGATTGTGAGGAAGTTTTTGGCTTCTCTTGGATATTCCGGCCAAAACACGCCGAAAATGGAGGCTACAGGTGGCGGGAATGGCTGGAGGTGGTGGTGGCAAGCCATGAGGCACACCGACGGGGAAGGAACGACGTTGCAGCGGCCAAAAATGGTGAGGGAGTCGATCGGAGAAGAAGAAGGAGAGGGAGGGGCAATTTCGTAAATAATGCAAACCTTTTGTTTTTGATAAATAAATATGTATATATATGCATATTTATAACTATACTTTATATTATAATATTATATAATATCACACACACAATAAATACACACCACACACATATTTTAATAATATATACACATATATAATTAATTAATTAATATTAAAACTATATGATAAAAATTAATTTAATTAATTAAACCCTAATTTAATTTAAATAAATGTACATTTTTGCATTTTATTTAACATTTTAAAATAATGTATGAACCCATGCAAATTCGTAAAACTATTTCAAATAATTAATATTAAATTATTTATGTTTTCATTTCCCCAAAAATAAAATTTCAAGGAAAATTTTACGTAAATCCCTTAAAATACTTAAAACAAATAAAATGACTTTAATAAATAACAAGCTAATTAAATATATATATATATATATATATATATATATATATATATATATATATATATATATATAATTATTAACACTGCATATCCTGATGCAGTTTTAAATTATCTAAAAACTCAGGATATTACAATCAACCATAAATTATTGATCAAATCCCTTTGCTACGAAGAGCGCTTTAAAGTGAGAAACTATACCATCTGGCTTTTGCTTCACCCGATATACCCATTTATTGCCTACAACATTGATATAAGAAGGACGAGGTACAATGCTTTAAGTGTTATTATTTAAAAGAGCTTAATATTCAAACATCATTGCATTTCTCCATTCGGTATGTTTTATGGCTTGAGTAAAGGTAGTGGCTTCAAAAGGTGGTGGTGTTTATGAGGCAGTAATAGAAAGATGAGCTCGTTTTTGTATGGTGGTAGGCCGAAGCTCTAATGGGTGAGTGCAGAGTGGGGAGATAGTATGAGAAGTGATGTCTCGATTGGGTTGAATTTAATATGGGTGGTTGTTAGGATAAGAGGTGAGGTCAATTATTTGGTTGAGGCTAGGTGGTTGTGTTGGATTACAGAATAAGGAAAAAGCCAAAGGTGGATTATATATGGGATAATGGCAGGAAAGAGATAAAGGTGAAGTTGGATAAGATAGGGAATATGTATCGGTATGACGAGATTATAATGGATGAGGACTTTGGTGGTATAGGAAATATTGGACTCTGTCAAATGTGGTAGAGTTCAGTATGGATAAGGTAGTGGGACCTGAAAGAGAGTTAGTGGTATTAAAAGAAAAAGAATTAAATGACATTGGCACAATACCTAAGAGACATGAATTTGAATGATTCATAATATGCATGTGAAGCCAAGGGAGTGAATCAGGTGAGGTAGGTTGTATGGTAGTGTTAGGTGTAGTTTTGAATGGAAATTGGTATTCATAAAATTGAACATGTCTAGTTAGGTAAATTTTGTCAATAGAGGGATCAAGAAACCTATAACCAAAGTGAGAAGTAGCTGGCCCTAAATAAACACAAGTTTTGGTTCAAAAATTGAACTTGTGTTTATTATATGGTTTTAAAAAAGGAAAAATAGCTGAACCAAAAATTTCTAAAGAATAAAATTTTAGTTGCCTACCATGTAAAGAGAAATAAGGAGATTGTCCATAAAGAACATTAGTAGGCATATTATTAAATTAAATTAATTATAGTGCTAAAGAGCAAGGCCAATATCGAAAAAGGACAGAACTATGAGCAAGCAAGGTAAAACCCATGTCTACTAAATGATGAATTTTACTTTCACATGTGCCATTTTGCTCATGAGTATATAGCCAAGCAATCTGATGGATAATGCCATGAGACTAAAAATATTTATTCAATTTTTGATACTTACCACCCCAATCAGAATGAAAAGCTTTAATTGTGGTGGAAAGTTGATTTTCAGAGCTTTAAAATTAAGAAAAAATTGATAGACATCACTTTTATTCTTGAAAAAATACACCCAAGTATAACAAGTGTAATCATCAATAAAAAGAACAAAATAACAAAAACCTAAATTAAAAAAAATTAGGGACGGACCCCAAACATCCGAATGAACAATATCAAATGATTTTTTATTCTTATGCTCAACAAGAGCAAGGGAAATTTTTATAAATTTTCCTAATATATGAGAAGAAAATTTTATTGAATTATTTCTTGGAGAATATGGTAATGCATTATCTTAGAGAATTTTAGAGAGAGTGCAATGTTGAGGATTACCAAAGTGAGAGTGCCAAATGTCAAATGGAACAGATTCGGTGATAAAAGCTTACGAATTTGCGATAGTGGGTAGCATGTACAGGTCGTTCTTATTCTCGCCTTATAAGAGTTGAGCCTTTGTCTTCTGATCCTTGATAAAGAAAAAATGAAGGCCAAAATTCAAAGAAATAAGAATTGTCAGTAAAAAATTTTCAAAAAGAAAGTCAAGGCCTAGAAATAGAAGGAACATGTAAAACATTATTAAATGCCAACGAATGAGAAGAAGTAGGAATGAAAGAGGTACCAATAGAAGAAATGTGCAAACCTTGACCATTACCCACAATCAATTTATCACTTTTGGTATAAGGTTGAGGAAGGTGAAAGTTAGTGATGTCCAAAGTGAGATGAACATTAGCACCTGTATTTGCTACTCATGACATGCCTATACACTAAGGGCGAGAATGACCATAAAACGGCAAGCTGGTGTGAGCAAAATTTGCTTGCATTGGTGAAGACCGTGGATAAATAAGAGATGTATAATGACAACATCTGTCTATAGTGTGGTTATTTAAACCACAAATTTGACAAGTTTCGTTATTTTGCCATGGATGACGACGAGGTTGCCATGAACAACGACTAGGTGGAGAAGGTGGAGTTCGGTAATGAAGGAGGCATGGAAGAATGAGAAGGGTATTGCATTAGACGCTGATATGCAATATTAGCAAGAGGCGATTCATGAGTACTTTTTAAAAGGATTTCATGGGCAAGAAGATGACTATGGAGTTCATTAAGAATAACAACTTTAGGGCGAAGATTAAGAGCTATAATAATATTATAATATTCAACAAGAGTCATTGTGTGACCAGCAGCAGACAATTCATCAGAGAGAGACTTTGCTCGTTGAAGATACTGAGAAATAGACATGTCATTCTTCTTTAATTCTTGTAATTCAATAGTCAACTGAAGTTGCTTATTAAGCCAAAAGAGTTGGCAAGGGCTATCCAAGCAACTTGAGAAGACGTAATTCCGATTATGTATGGAAAAGCTTCCTCAGTGAGGGAGGAAAGTATCCGTGAGAGCAACATTTGGTCATGCTCAAACCTAGTTTCATATGTAGGATTCAGAATTTCAACAGGAGGGGTAGCAGTTTTAAGAATGGTTTATGGAGGAGGAGGTTGGGAACCATCAACAAATCCCATTAATGTTTGGTAGTTCAACAAAGGAAGAAATTGAGCTTTCAATGACAAATAATTTTTGCTATTTAATTTGATTGAAAAAGTGTGACTTGTGATAGAAGAAGATGGGAAAAGGTTGAAGGTGGTAGGAATGAGTTGGGTATTTTGAGCCATGGTGCTCTAATACCATGTAAAAATAAATGCTGAATAATGTTTTAATTATATTAGTAAAATATATTTACATGTACATTTATGTAGAAGTGACAGTAGCTAAGCAATAGAATGGATATACAACAATATACGTGATAAATATTGAATAACTAATAGAGGTACATGCTTATTAGTATCTCCCAAATTGTGTTTTCCCCTTCCTAATTAATGTAAGACCAAAAAAAGTATTACATTTGTTTAATAAAATGAGATACATGGCTAATAAGGGAATAATCAAGTGGTAATTTCTCTCTAAAAAATATTATGAGGTGTAAGATTTGATTCCTGTCGTCGATTATTTAAAAGGGAAGAATTATCTCATGTTGTGCAGTTCATCAATGTTAAGGTCATATAACCTCTCAATTTAGAAACATAAATAAATAAAAATGAGATACATATCTTTAAATTACAAATCTCATTCACTCAATATTCTTACTAAAAATCATCACCATTCAAATAATAATTCATATTTTCTGAGTATATCTATGTTTGTCTCATTTAGTTATTAAGATTTTTTTATTTAATAAATGAAGTAATAAAAGATATATATATATATATATATATATATATATATATATATATATATATATATATATATATATATATATATATAGTACTAAGAAAAACATCATGTTATTTTATAAAGTAAGAGGATTCAAGATTCAAGACCGAGTCTACTTACATGATCTCATTTTTTACGCATGAACTTACATAGTAGTTATCATTGACCTCACTGCCGTCTTTAATTATTTGAAAAAATGAATGAGCAGCAAGAGAAGAAAATCCCAAAAGCATAAGAGGAACGTTAAAGAGCTGGCTGCATATATCTACACAAGATAAAATTTTTGTAATCGTAGCCCACATAAGTCATGGATTTGATTTTGGCAAGTTTGGATTATTATAGAATATTATGATAGAAATACAACATTGGATTATCTCTTTTTGACTATCCATTCACATGAAATTGGGTTATGTTTGCACAGTTTAGTCTTTACATATGACTGGCTAAACCTTAAGGATATGATAGATACCAAATCCAAGTGTGAATCTTGACAGATATTCATAACTTCACTGTTAGATGTGAGGCTAGTTCGGTTCTTATTGTTTCTAATCTTTGAAAAAGAAACCATGTTCACAATTTCTCCAATAGACCAGAACTTTAATTTTTTTTTTAAAGAAAACATATCAGATGTTGGATTTTTTATTTCATAGGGCAGAAAAAAAATTCATCATTTAACAGCATATATTGTAATTGATGCGTATAGAAATAATTATAGGTGTTTGAATATTATTTTTTTTTACCATTCTATTTTTAACAAATTATAATTATTAATGTGGTTAATAAAAAAATATTCAAGTAGAAAAATCTCTTATTTTAAATGTAAAAGTGCTCAGAAAAGAAAGAGGAAAAAAAAATTTTCATTAAAAATTTGTCAATTAATTTCTTTAAATGCTTTCAATATTTAAAAATTATATCATTTTTACAATTATTTTTTTAAAAATACACCAAATTTGATTTTTCTTCAATTCTTTCCTGTGTCGTCCAATACAACAAAATAGTACATCTTATCTAGAAAAGCAAAAAAATAAGCTGGCTAGCTCTCAATCTTTAATTATGTGGGATAACTTACACATACAATCTAGATATATACAACATTTTGATCATGTAACTCTGCGTCAGAAGCTAGCCAGAGAGGTTGATAATTGTAATTTGAACATATTAATAATTCAGCCCTTGATAAGCTGAAACAGTAACTGTGCTTTCTCAAGCTCTTGAGCAATGTTTCTTCCAAAAACAGAGAGAACATAATCCATGAATGCTCCATCACAAGTCAAAGTGATAGGACCATCTGTTGGCAACCCCAATACTTCCTCGGACATTTTAAACAGCTCTCTGAAAATGTTGCTTCGCAAATATGCCAAAGGAATGACATACCGTTTCCTATCTATAGAGTACACTACAAAGTGACCCTTACTGGCCACCATATTGCAAATACGCCTAGGAATTGCAGCAGCAATAAGTTTTTTGAAGCTAACCATATGGAGACCTACAGTTTTGGTAGTGTTAAGTATAGAAGTGGTGAGACCTGCGAAAAAAGAGGCAAGAACTTAGATTTAATTTATAGCAAGGATAAGAAAAGCAAATGTCATCGTTTGAAATATATAACCCAAAACCATGTGCTAATTTGGATTAGAAGTGATAGTTTTTATACCGGGGTATGTTTTGGAATTTATCGACCTTTGGTTGGGAACATCAATCCACATGGATACTAATGCATTGCTCCAAACCAAAAGTCCAAGACAAATAATTGTCGAGGGAAATGAAAAGAAGACTCAAGATTGTGATAGCCTTGTATAATAATATCTGAATTTATGCTTATAAATGAATAATTAAGTGGTAATTTTTTTTTAAAAGTTTTTGAGGTGTAAAATATAAATTCTATCTTTCTCAATTTAAAAGGAAAAAAATTATCTTTTATTGTACAATTAATTAATATTTAGGTTATATAATTTTCAAATTAATCAAAAGAATAATGATATATGTTGCTATCCTCAACATGAACAATAACGTATATAATATCGATAATAATATTTTTACCTTTTTATTTATTTTTGAAAATTCAATTTTTTTTAAATTTAAAATTTAAAATATACACAGATAAATTTATCTTATAAATATTTAAATACTCATAATTTATAATTTTTTTAATAATTTAATAAAAATAAAAATAAAAATAAAAATATTATAATAATTATGTCGCAGTTTGCAATATAATGTAGCATCACGGAACGTAACATAAATCTTTATCCTGAAAAGTATCTGTACTTACATTTTTGGTTATTTTCATAACGTTTTAGGCCTTTTAAGGATAAACTCTGAACTTGTATTAGAGGTCTGATCATAAACTTTAATTTCGACGTAGCTTTCTCGTCATACAAATTTTACCCATCTCATTTGGGTCTCTTACCCAAAGAGGGAAGTGGGTATTTCTTGGTTTTGTTCTTTCATAAAAAAGAGGTCTTTGATCACAAGCGACATTGTTTTCCTTGAACAACATTCATGTATGCCAGCCAGCAAGCTATGGAGCTAAGAGTGAGATTTTGAGGACTGTTTGCGCTAGCTGTTTGGGGGTCAACATTTAGCCACATGCATCATGGTTGGTTGCATATACTTGCTTGAGAATTGAGAAGTGATAAGCAGACATGTGCTCCTAGCGGTAGCATTAACCAAATGATGAGAAACCATGCTCCGGATTTTTGGAAATGGGAGATGAATTCTAAATTTTTTCTCCTGCACAAAGTAGACGTATGTATGCTGGTAGAAGCAATTTGCACGTAACTGTGGATTGGTCTTGGTTATAGCATATACCAACAAAATGCATTTATATTTGCACAGTCTCCAATTTCAAATGATTCCAGAACTTGCATCCTCAATCCCCTCTGCTAAACCTTTAAGTACAATCTCAACCCAATTTTTCTTATTTATTTATTTTTTGCATATGGCTTAAAAAGATAATTATCTTTTTTTTATAAACAAATAGTTTATTGGAGATGAAAATGTTAAAGTAGCTAATATTCTTTGTTATTTTCATTTGTCATAATGATTGTTATAGATAATCAGCAGTACGAAAGTTAATATATATACACGATGGAATTACTTTGGAATTCTTTTACTAAAAAGAAAAAAATTAATTTCCAGTTGTGCTAGAGATGTTATTTGTTGTGTAGTGATTAGTGTATATATACGGCGCAATTTGTTCATTGTTCGATTATAATGCACATTTAACCTTCTCTGCCATATATATCCACATTGTATTTATACATTAATGTTTCCGCTTATCCTACAAAATTTTGTTGAAAAGTGACGCACATTACATACAACATGCATTACATAAGAAATCATATATATATAATTAACGTTTTAAATTTATAATTGACCATATGCTTTCCATTCACACACAAACTAGCTCGAGAATATAATAATTTTATTATTTGGAAAAAGTTAGAACGGTGAGCAATTAATTTCGAACTTAAGTAGTTCCTTCATATGGGACCTTAGCTATTGGACTTACCGATTTTTTAAACATATTGCGATATGTTAAAATCAAGATTTTTATTTCAGAAGCTAGGAAGAAGTAGCTGTTGGCTTCTCTGGTGGTTTAGAATATTGAAGGAGCAACGATAAGCAAGCATGGTGATAAAGAAGAGAGAGGAGGAGTGCTCCTCTGAATCATGTTGTTTGACCAAATAAATAACATATTCCATGAACACAGCATCACATGGAAATATGATAGGTCCAGAGCTAGGCAATCCAAATTCCTCCTCAGACATTTTAAAGAGCTCTTTAAAGATGTTATGGTTAAGACAATGCAATGGCACCATGAATCGCTTCTTATCAATGCTGTACACCACAAAATGACCCTTCTGCGCTACTTGATGAACTTTGCACTTTTGGTGGTGATGATGATCACTTGATGATGACGATGAGCAACCAATAGTTGATGATAAACATATCCTTCTCATGTTCCTCCTCTTAAGAGAAGCTGTATATTGCCATTTACTTGCTATCTCAATAACTCTTTTGGGGCTAAGCATTATGGGTTTTCTATTGAAATGTTAAGGTTGGGATATTGCTAGGACTGTGTGGCTCAAGAATTTGCTCTGCAAAGTAAGGGAAGATATATGGCTGCTTTTATAGATAGATAATTATGGATGTAAAGAAAATAATCTTTTCTTTATAGACATTTGTTTTTGGTTACAAAATAAAGACATTTTTTTGAAGTTGAGACGGGTGATATTTTTACGACAGAGGAAGTTTTGGAGAGGATCATGTTTGATATTTTAAGGAATCGTAGGCCAGACCTCGAATTCTTACCACAACCGAGAACTTTCGGCTTTTGCATGTCCCGCCCTAGCTTTGTGCTAATTCGTTGGCTCGCCCCATATCACATTCATACGATATAAGTGGCCCATGAAGATTGAAGACATGTATTCCTACCATTGGTTTATCATAAAGAAAAATTCTCAAACGAGAAGATATATATCGCTTACAAATAATTTCTTTTTCTTTGCTTGTTTTCAATTTTGGATTTTCTTCGCATACCAAAGAATCAATGAGCTCTGCTAGCTTAATGATGGAACACATTATGTTCTGATCTGAAGCAGAAGTGTACTTAGTGTTGGTTTTTGTTGGTGCGGATGGATACAAAGCCATGTGAGACTATGCAAAGATCGATGGTTAGGGAAATGGGCATGTCCCATTATGCTTGAAGATAATAAACATCACAATTGCTTTTTGCTCCAAATATCCAAAAACGAAAAATTACAAAATGGATGTGTGAAATTTTCAATTTTTACTTGATGGTCGTATTATATTATTTATTTACAATTGAGTATTAAAAAATATTGATTTTGTATCATTTCAGTGCTTGTGTACGATGAGTGGTGGCTTTACTACCTGTTAGCTCATATAATGTCTGCCATTTGAACAACTTGCATGCCACATACTGAATATATTTAAATTAAAATGACAAAAATATCTTTAAATAATGAAATGATAATGACCAAAAGGACCTTATTAATCAAAAGACTAAAACACCTGCTTAACATTGTAATCAAGCACAGGTCATTGCACTCTTCCATAACCCATTTTCACAGCTTGAGCAGCCACAGCCGAAAGCAGCATCTTCTACCTTTCCTTCCTCATATAACACTCTCTCATGTACAAATCCTCCACATAAAAACCTAGTTTCTCAAGAAACATCGAATAGTTGGGAAAAAACAACAAAAATCTAGCAACGACAACATCATTAGCACTGCTACTAACATTATAAGTTCCATGGATGCGATAAGGCGATTTTGGATAAAGGGTTCATGGAAACTTCAAGAAGGAAAATGGTTAATGAATGGAAAGGTTGGGAGTTTAATTTTTGTTTAGTTTATACATTAAAGTGCTCTAAAGTTGTCTCTTGGCTTCCCATGGAACTCTTAGGACACCCTTTAAATTCCACATAATCAAAATTACATTCTTTGAAGGCTGCCAAATCCTATAAACCTCAAGTGAAATCTCCTTAAACAACATCTTGCCATGAAACCTCAATGCCCAAAAAATCAATTTGTATTTTTCAATGCCAATGGGTTAGAAAAACTAATATCGTCCCAGAAGACAAACAAAACAAAATTAATTAAATAGAAAAAAGCAAGCAAAAATTGCAAGATAAGAGATACCCACATCTAAAAAATCACTTGCAAATGTCATAATTGAGATATTTATCAAGAAGAAAAGGCAAATCCCCATGGGCTTTGGCTTGGGCTTCTGAAAGCCTTTAGACGCCTTACCCTTGCCCTTTGCAACCCTTTTTCATCCCCTTTCCCTTATTGACCATGAGAACATCCGTAGTGTTACTTTTGATGTTCTTTTCAGCAGTTTTCAGCATCCCATACAACTCTGAAACAGTCTTCTCCATACTATGCATATTGAAATTCATAATGAAGCTATCATAAGCTTCAGGCAAAGAATGAAGAATAATATCCACAACCAACTCTTGTTCAATCTTGAGACCAAGCTTATCCAAGTGATCAAGATGACCATTCATCTTGAGAACATGAGGACTGACAGAGCTGCCAATAGTCAACTTGCAAGAAAGCAATGACCTGACATTATTGAACCTTTCAATTTTAGCTTTCTCTTGGAACATTTCCTTGAGATGACCTATCATAGTATAAGCTTCCATTTCCATCAGCTGCTTTTGTAGCTCAGACTCCATACATCCAAACATAACATAAGTGACATCAGTAGAATCATTGAGATGCTTATTATAAGCATCCCTTTGTGCTCTAGGAGCATTGGTAGCTGGTTCCTCAGGGATGGGTTGATTAAGGATATATTCCTTTCTCTCATGCCTAAGAACAATTCTTAGGTTTCTGTACCAATAAAGAAAATTAGTCTCAAGGATCGATCGCAGTGACATGGTAGGTCTAATGTTTGAAGTCATTATCTACAACAACTATATGCAAAGTCCATTCAATATTTTATTAAATGAGGCATAATAAATCCCATAAAATTATTTAAATTAATAATCCTCAAAATTAATTTATAAATTATAGTGGGCCAAGATCCATATTTCATTATACTCTAAGTGAGTTTTGGCTCATCGCCTAAAATATGGTTATTTAGGTAGAAAACTCTTATCAATTACATCTCATGTAACTCTTGTGTGGTATGGGATTTGACATCATAAGTCGTGGTTTAAAAATCCCATCTAATGCCCTAGGTTCAAAACCATTTTGATAACCTAGTTAAGTCAAACCATGTCAAATGTTTGGATAGCACCATTATCCAACTTGCCTTCCCCGGATAAGTTTATACACCCTGCTTTGGCAGGCCCATATATAATAATCTAAGGCTTGACAAGTGTTGAATTTATGGGAGACATTACAATGACTTAATATTAAATGAGGGTTTGTATTTATTTAATCTTATTTAGTTGTTGTTATGTTATATCATATGGCATCACATACGTAACAACTAAAATAAATGTGACATAGCATGGCCCAAATCTAATTTGATCTTCATAAGCCAATATGAAGATCAAAGGACAAACCTAGGTAATATAACAATTACAAATTGAGTTTTCAATATGGATCTCTATCTTTTATCATGGATCTCCTTCTTAGGTTCCCACCTTGAATCTCCATCCTGGGCCTCCAACTTGAATTGCTCCATAGGTTTTAATTTACATTAATTGTTGTAATTTATTCTACACTCTTACAAAATCAAATAAATACAACAAAATAAAAATGACTCGCAGGCCATATTTAAAATTACAACCCATAAAACAATTAAATCCAATCACATTGGTCTAGGGGCTATGTTATGCACCATGCATTAAACAACAAACATGTATAACATAACAATCTATTTAGTTAGCAACTCCAAATCCAAAGCTGAACCCAAAGCAAAAGAAGTCATTTGCTTTTTCTGTAATGAGCCAGGCCATTGGAAAAGGAATTGCAAGCTCTATTTGGATGATCTAAAGAAGAAAAAGGGTAGTGAGACTACCTTTTCAAGTATTCATGTTATAGAATTAAATTTATCTACTTCTGCTTCTGATTCTTAGGTATTAGATACTGGATCAGGATCTCACATTTGCACAAATGTGCAAGGTCTAAAAAGGAATATATTATTGGCTAGAGGCGAAGTGTACCTATGAGTAGACAATGGAGCAAGAGTTGCTGCTTTAGTTGTAGGAACTTATGAGTTACCTTTGCCTAGTGGACTTTTTTTATCCTTAGAAAATTTTTATTATGTACCTACCATGCGTAGGAATATTATTTATATTTCTTGTTTGGACAAAAAAGGGTTTGAATTTATTATTAAGAATAATACATGCAATATTTATCTGGATAACATTTTCTATGGATATGCTCCATGCACTAGTGGTCTTTAGGTTTTAGATGCTGAAGACACTAATAAAATGCCAATCTGTAACATTGATACAAAGAAGTCTAAATCTAATGATTTAAACTCAACCTATCTCTGGCTATATAAATGAGAAATGCATTTCAAAGCTACACTAAAATGGGCTTTTGAATTCATTTGATTATGAATCATTTGATACATGTGAATCTTGTTTACTTGGAAAATGACTAAAACACCTTTTACTAAATAGAGTGAGAGGGCTAATGACTTATTGGGCCTAATACATTCTGATGTATGTGGACCATTAAGCTTAATTGCTAGAGGAGGTTTTCAGTACTTTATAACTTTCACAGATGATTTCAGTAGATATGATTATCTCTATCTAATGAAACATAAATCTAAATCTTTTGAAAAGTTCAAAATTTTCAAGAATGAAGTACAAAATCAACTTGGTAAAAATATTAAAACACTAAGATCTGATCGAGGTGGTGAATATTTAAACTAAGAATTTACAGATCATCTTAGAGATTATAGGATAGTTTCACAATTGACTCCTCCAGGTACACCACAATGGAATGGTGTGTCTGAATGTATAAATCAGACTTTATTAGATATGGTTTGATCTATGTTGAATCTTCTTTTGGGGTTATGCTTTAGAAACTGCTGCATTCATTTTGAATAGAGTTCCCTCCAAGGCAGTTGAAAAGACACCATATGAGATATGGACTGGAAAAACTCCCAGTTTATCTTTTTTTAAGATTTGGGGATGTGATGCTTATGTGAAGCGTTAAATCTCAGATAAATTAGCACCCAAATCTGAAAAATGCCTTTTTGTGGGATATCCTAAAGAAACTAAAGGATATTAATTCTACAATGCATCTGAGAACAAAATGTTTGTTGCTCAGAATGGTGTATTTTTGGAAAGAGAGTTTATTTCCAAAGGAACTAGTGGGAGCACAGTGCAACTTGAAGAGATTCAAGGTCCACAAAATAACATTGTACCTAATATGGAACTGCAGCTGGATCAACAAGTAGTTGTTGAGCCTGTACAAGTACCAAAAGGCCCAAGGAGGTCTGGTAGGACATGTCAAATCCCTGAGAGATACGGATTTCTTATAACTGGTGATAATGATGTGTTGATTGTGGATCAAAATAAGCCCACATCCTATCAAGAGACCATAAATAGTCTCGACTATGAGAAATGGCTAGAAGCCATGAAATCAGAAATGCAATCCATGTATAATAATTAAGTATGGACCTTGATTAACCCAACTGATGGTTTAAAGACTATTGGGTGTAAATGAGTTTTTAAAAAGAAATCCGACATGGATGGCAATATGCATACCTTTAAGGCAAGACTAGTTGCAAAAGGTTTTAAACAAACACATGGTATAAACTATGATGAAACTTTTTCACCAGTAGCTATGCTAAAATCTATTCAAGTTCTCCTTGCCATAGCTGCATACTATGATTATGAGATATGGCAAATAGATGTCAAAACAACGTTTCTTAATGGAAACTTACTTGAGGATGTGTACATGACACAACCAGAGGGTTTTGTTAGTCCTGAGAATTCTGGTAAGGTATGCAAGCTTCAAAAATCCATTTATGGATTAAAGTAAGCATCTCAGAGTTGGAATCTTCATTTTGATAAAGCAGTCAAAGAATTTGGCTTCATTAAAAATGAAGATGAACCTTGTGTATACAAGAAAGTTAGTGGGAGTGCTATTGTGTTTTTAGTGTTGTATGTGGATAACATACTACTCATTAGAAATGATATCATTGTTTTACAAAATGTCAAATCATGGCTAGGGAATTGTTTCTCAATGAAAGACTTAAGTGAAGCTGCTTATATATTAGGCACCAAGATTTATAGAGATAGATCTAAAAGGCTTATTGGCCTAAGTCAAAGCAATTATATTAATAAGGTATTGAACAGGTTTAGCATGCAAGACTCTAAGAGAGGATTCTTACCAATGTCATATGGCATTAGTCTCAATAAGACTTAGTGTCCTATGATACAAGATAAGCGAGATCGCATGAGTAAGATTCCATATGCTTATGCTATTGGATGTATCATGTATGCAATGTTATGTACTTGACTTGATGTCTCATATGCCTTAAGCACAACTAGCAGATACCAGTCAGACCTAGGTGAAAGTCACTGGACAACAGTTAAAAACATTCTTAAGTACTTGAGAAGAACTAAGGATGCATTTTTACTGTATAATGGTCAGGAAAATAAGCTAGTTATAAATGGTTACACTGACGCTAGCTTCCAAACTAATAAGGATGATTTTTTATTACAGTCAGGATATGTGTTTTGTTTGAACGGATGTGCAATTAGCTAGAGGAGTTCCAAGCAAGACACCGTTGCTGATTCTATAATAAAAGCTAAGTACATAGCTGCCTCAGAAGCAGCTAAGGAGGCTTTTTGGATTAAGAAGTTCATAACTGGACTAGATGTTGTTCCTAGTATATCAAATCCAATGAACTTGTATTATGATAATAATGGAGCTATAGCCCAAGCTAAAGAGCCCAGATCACATTAGAGATCCAAACATATACTCAGGCATTATTATCTCATTCGAGAGATCATTGAGAGAGGAGACGACAAGATATGTAGAGTACCTACAAATGATAATATTGTTGATCCACTAACTAAGCCTCTTCCACAGCCTAAGCATGAGAGTCATACTGGGTCCATGGGTATTAGATATGATATTGATTAGGCCTAGTGCAAGTGGGAGATTATTAGTGATATGCACTAGGTTAATCATTTGTGATTATGTATTGACATTTCTATTTTATTAATAAAGAGGCATTTCCATATCATTCCTTTTATGATCATTATTTGAATGGTTAATTCTTACTAAGGTCATCAAGTATGTGACTTGATAGTAAAATCCTTAGATTAAAATAAGAGTTCTACTCTAATTATCCCTAGCCATTTATTTATTGTATAAGTATTAATAAGGCTAGTATGATGTCGATTGATGATTATGTTTTACTAATCATGGATATGAGATATTAAGTCAACTCATAGGTATATGATGAGAGATCATGTACTGGATTGACCCACTATGAGAATACTACATAGATTATTGTTATAAGTATTTCTCATTGTAGTGATATTGTTTAAGTCCTTTGACCTTGAAATCACCATGGTTTTCTACATAGCTTTTTTATGTTTTGACACATTCTAACATTATCTTTAACTAGATGATTAAATAGAATGTTGTTGGATATGAAGTGAGTTATGTGAGGAATGTGAGTGATTGAGAAGGAATTTATCCCTCATTAATATGAGTAAGATATCTATGGGCCCATTGATGAGTTAGACTGAAGAAAAATGCATGGCCATGCTGAAATGAATTGATAAAGAGTTATCATTTTTAGTCTACTTAGAATCAAGTCATAATACTATTGAACTATATAAGGATGACATTCTATACCTTATGTTCAATACAGATATCATGTGATAAAGGGACTATAATGTTCACTGTAATTAGGTTATGTCGGATTATTGACTTCACATGACTTGGGTAGTCATAATGTCTTGCTAGAGGCCACTTATAGGCCTAAATAGAGATTTAAGCTTGCTGCCAATGTTATGTGAGCCTATAGGGTCACACACTTAGAAGAGGCCCAAAACGATTATAGGCTTATTAAGCCTAGTTAAACTCTTTGGAAATAAATATATTTAACTATTTATTTATGATAATTGTTATCTAAATAAATAATAAATATATATTAGTAATTTTATTTTAAATAAATAAAATTAGAATTTAATGGCTATTTACCAAAAAGGGTTTAGTAAGTGAAACCCTCATTAAGAACTCTATATATATGTTATATTCTCTAGGGTTTGATACAGATCAATTGAGTGAGCTACCTAAAATTCGTTTTCTCTGCATTTTGAGAAAAATGAAATTAAAGAGAGTTTTGTTCTTGAGTTATGAGACAACCAAGTCATGCTTGCACACACAGAGATCGTTTTGATCAAGGCCTGTTCGTGTGGATACCTTTAGAGGACGGATTCTTTTGAAGACGTCTAAAATTTGAATCTGAATCAAAGCAAAAGCTCGAGGTAAGGTGTCACTGAAGTGAACCTCCTCTCATCCTTCCAGATTTTCTTGCCTCTTCTACGTTTTAGTAAGATTCTTGAAACCCTAAATTTAATCAAGTAGTCGAATTACATGGATTTGAATTTGGGAATGTGATAAAATTTTTATATTTCCATTGCGTTTGTATCATGAATCCCAATAGGGTCTACACTCCACACAACAAGGCCAAGGCCACATACATGATACCGCATATCAGTATTATATTCTAATAAAGGTTATATTCCCCAAAGGGGATGATTACTTTAATAAGAAGAAAACTTAATAAGAAAGTCTATTTCAGTTAAGAAGACTACTCTACAAAGGAAGTCTTCTTCTCTCCTAAACAAGGTAATCCTACAAGACTAAGGAATCATATTCCTAAGAGGTTTGAGCAATACCTTTTCCTATAAATACATCTCATGTCATTCATTCATCATCTCCACATAACATCACACTCTAGATCAAAACATCATTCCATTACCTCATTATACAAGCAATCATCCTTTACTCTTTTATCCTCTATTCTATTATGCCTATTTGCTTTATTATATTTTTCTTCATACCATTACATAATTAAGTTTTGGAGTGTTTATAGGGAAAATCTCACCCCTTTACCCATTCTTCTCATCAATGCAAGTTCCACAAGTAAGAAATATCAATTCAGAGTTATCAAGTGGCACCATTTGTAGGGAAAAACCTAGCTCATTTTATTTTGCTTTAAAATAAAATAATCAAGAGCTAAGCATGACCAAATTAAATTATGAATTATCTTTACTTACTGGGAATCTAGTTCGACAGCTCAAAGACGCTATTTCTCTAAGCATGATTATAAAGAATTCCAATTTAGTCATCAAGATAAATCTAGGATAAAATATTGCATAGATTATCAAAACAATTCTTTCTTATCATTACTATAAGGTTGGCTCTACATCATAAGGCTACAACATTGAAGGGATTGATGAAAGTCAAAACACAATGCATGTCTTCAATATAAGTGAAGGGACTTTAGCTTTGTTATACTTGATTCTCTAGATGTTGCAATAACCTACTAATAATGTGGAAATAATTGATGGGGACAACAAGGCTAAAGTTAGGGCTCGACCCACTATAGACGATGGGGTTCAGTGCGCGCCCAAGATTTTAACAACTGTGATATTGTTTAGGCTCAGAGCTTTAGGGAACACACTACTATGCCACAAAGTCATAGTGTGGAGATGAGGAGTTGCCACCTAGGGTAATAACTGGGATAATTCGATTAGTGGTACTTAATTCTCTAAAAGAAAGCTAGTACCATAACCAGGAGATTCTGGAAATAGATTACTAACTTCTCTTAGTCTCGTGTTCATTTAGAATTACTTTATAAATCATTACTTCATTCTCTAATTACATGCAATTTTATTAAACCTTATTTAAACTTCCATCTAACCCTAAAGCATCTAGTCAATAAAATCACACATAAAAAATACATTTAAGCGCATCATCCTTAAGTCTAAACTAGGTTAATTTTAATGAAAGTTAGCTAAATTTATGCTTTTATTTACAAATGAAATGGACTAAAGGTGAGCCTACATTTTAATTAGTGAGCTTAAGTCTACTTGTTTCAATTATATACAAATGGGCTTAAATCTACAAGTTTTTAAAGAAATGAAATTAAATAGGCTAAACTAAGTCTAGGTTGATTTTATTAATTAAAAAGGTGGTCCTAAGTCTATTTAACCTAAAACAGGCCTAAATTGATTTTGAGTTGAATTAAACTTTAGACTAATTTTAAGGCTATTAACTGAGTGGGTTAGACTTAACATGGGCTTGGGGCCCAAAAGGATAAAAATCCAAAAATACAACTAATCAAATAATAACATGCCAAATCAAATCAAACATACATCCACACATGATTTCTTAAAACCCTAATTCAATTCCATGCAAACCTTAATTTGCTACCGCCATCATTGATTTTAAAGTTTTACCCAGTGATCCTAATTACTAATCCATTTTAAATGCATAAAAGTAAAATTTTACTATTCCCACTACTGGGGTTATTATAATGTTCTACGTACTGAAAATTAAAATTAAGTACAAACCTAAATGAATTAACACAGTAAAACACAGAAAATAATAATCAAAGAAAAGGTAAAAACTAAATCTAATCACAGTTTAAAACCCATGGCATTCCATGGATCTTCCGTTCAATTTTTGGATATCAAGCAATATCCTCCTCCACCCCCCATCGAATCTCAAAAAGAAAACACGAAAACAAAAAAATTATGTTAGTGAAATTAAATAGCCAAAACAATAACAAAACAGTAATAAAAAATCACAAAAGAAATAGAAGAATAAAAAAGGAATGTTGTGCAGATGATATTAGATGACCCTTTATAATGGATTTTCATCGTATATGGAATTAACTCAATGTGTGTTTTGGATCTTGGGGCTAAATCACGTAAAAAATGTAACACAGACTCTTAGCTTTTTTTTTTTTTGAAAATACAAGGAAAAAGAACCAAGTTCTATATTTTGTAGTTTTTTGCAAAGTTTATGATTTTTCTAAGGTTTTCTTTGCTTAGTCAGGGCCTCCCAAAATTTTTTTCTTTTAGCTTTTTAAAACCAAAAACAACTTCTAGCCCCTATGATGTGATCATGCAGAGAGGTTGCGTGATCCTGGGAGCTAGAAAACAACCGCTCTTTCCATTTTCAAAAATCAATCCTCGAGATAAAGAAAGTGATAAGGGTTAAAAAAAAATCAGAGATTCATGCACGTGTCTGTGCAGAACCAATAAAAATTTAACAACATGCCTAAAATTAGATTTTTTATGAAAAATATTAAAACAGTGAAGGAAAATACGGGTCGCATTGCATAATGCCTATCGGCATTATGTAATGTCGATTGGCATTGCATAATGTCGATCAACATTATGTAATGCCAATCGACATTATGTAATGCCGATTGGCATTATGCCTGTATTTGTCAAAATTTCATTAAAACCCCCAATATACACTTTTCTGCAATTTAAACCTTAAAATATTTGAACTCTTGTAATTAAATCCTAAAAAGGCTGCAATTTAGTCCTTTAAATCGCGAAACTTGACACTAGAGATCAATTCTCAATTAATTTGCATTATAAGGGCTTTCGTATTACGCATGGACAATTACATTCCGAAATTGGATGCTTACAGTTGCCCTCCTTTGTCGTTATTTGCTTGATAAATTGCGGCAAAGCAATAGTAGCGCACAATTTCGATAAAAAGAATTAGGACACTTAATTGCACCCTAATTGACATATCGATGCTTAAATTGCTATGCAATTTTAAGCAAGATGTAATGTTGGACAAGTTTCATTATATTTCCTGTGGAACATATAGTAAACTTTATGCAAATGATTTTTGCTATATTTCCTACGAAACTTTTAATAATGATGAATTGAAAATCTACTATAGTTCTTGTGGAACGTCTAATAATAATACCATAACTGCTGTGTAGTGTCTGGTGAACTACACTATATTCCATGTGGGATGTATAGTGATAATAAATTTTGTTATATTCCATGTGGGATGTCTAACGATGCACACTATATTCCTTGTGGGATGTCTAGTGAAAATGAGTTTCGTTATATTCCCTATGGGACATCTAATGCAACATAATTTTAAAAATATGCTATAGTTCATATGGAAAATCTAGTAACGATAAATTTAAAGACTTATGTCACAATTGTTATACAATACATAACATAGTGACAGTTATGACTACTGTGCAGTACATAACATAATGATTTGAAGTTTATGTCATAGCTACTGTGTAGCACATAAGTTTAAAATCCTTTGATTCAAATGATGCATGTAAAATGCAAAAAATGAAATATGTAATTTCGTTCTGTATTTTGTACTTGATAGAGAACTTATAATTACAAACTGGTTATGCATATTAACAGTTCTATGAATTATTAATTTGATAGACGTTATGATATGCTAAAATGCTGAAGAAGTGAGGTGCATGACCATGCGCAAAATGCACATGGCCATGCAACCTGGTGATTGGGAAATTCGGAGTCCAATTTAATTGTTGACTCATGAGGGACAAGATGGAGATTTCGCATGGCTGTAACCCTAGGGCTGGTAATTAAGGTTTTATAAGAGGGTAGCCACAAAAAATAAGGGGGAGGATATTTCATCAATTTTTTATATACATTTTCTTAGAGCAATTTTGGAGAGAACAAGGCTTTTTCTTGCTTATATTAGTTTTAGAGATTTGAGAATAAGAATTGAAGAACATCAAGCTTCCTATTGAACAGGGGGTTTCTTGTCACGACCCAAAATAGGGGCCATGACTGGCGCTAGGGAACAGGAATTCTTTCGAATCCGGAACCCATAGCAAGCTTTAAAAATAAAATAAAAGCATGCAATAATGATAACATAAATAAAATATTTTGCAGCGGAAATTAAAATCTCATATACAACAAATATAATCCACCAACTCATTTAATAAAACAACTCATCAAATATATATAATATCTTTCAATACACTTTTTCGTTTCAATCCTTTAAAGTACAAATCTCAAACATATATAAAATAAACATCCCACAACTTGACTACTACAGTGTCTAGAATACAAAATAAAATTAAGTAAGCAGTTTACATAGTAAAGCCGGGGCGGAAGAAATCCAGCGTAAGGGTCTGCTACTAAGGTTTGAAGACAAAAACTCTCCTGAAAAATAGTCAACGGAGGGGAGTCAGACCTCACTGAGTGAATTGTTATAATATATATACATGCATAGCTAAATGACAAATGCACACATTCAATAGCATATATATCATAAATATATATACAGGCAAATATACACAGATGCAGTAAAATCATTTTATGTATATACTGAAAATAACATCCGTTTATGAAGGATCAAATAAAACCCAAAATGATTGCAACCTCAAAACAGTGTTAGACAACACTTTAGCCATATAGGCTCACTTATTCCAAATAAGTTCACTTGTTCCATTTAGACAGTAGATTGGTCCCGAGACACTAAGTCAACCCAGCTCCAGCAGTCTGACTATTAGTGTGATTGGCCCCGAGACACTTGGTCAACCGAGCTCCAGCAATCACACTCTCAAATCACATCACACATCAAATAAATCAATCCGATCAATATCCACAAATAGGTTAGTAATATAACCTAAATTCTATCGTCGTACCGGTACGTACTTGGTCCTAGTGCTGCCCACTAGGTAGCACGTTCTATTGATATCCTTCATTTAAAAATAAATCCATACATTCATGAAATAAATGATGCATGACATTAATCAAAATAACAATATAAACCATATATATACAAAAAATATACCAAAAATAAACCTAAGCACTAATTAAACCATTTATGCATAATTTATAAAATAAATCATACATTTCTAAAAACATGCATCCTAGAACAGGTATATATAAGATAACAACTCACAGTTATTGCGCTCCTCAAGATGGGTCCGACGGGCCTGGTCCACTAGACTTCGGTCTCGGCACAACTAAACAAACAAATGACAATACGAAATTAGAATAAATCTATCGAAATTCTAGAGACTCGATCTAAAACATTAAACACAGAATAGGAATAGGAATTCGACCGGATGTTACGTTTTACGAGAATCCTATCGAAAATTCGGCATAACCTCTTTTATAAAATGGACATCTCTCTACGGAAAGAGTAGAGCTGGTCCTGTAAAGAAACACACTTCGAAAATATATAGCCACAACATCCCTTTGTCGGACTTCTAACTACAATTCCACCGACCAAGGTTCACAATTCACGGGATAATTATAGAACACATTAAAATTCCAAAAATACCAAAAATACCCATTAATACTCAAAATATAGAAATTTAGATATTTAAATGCTAAAAATAATTATTTTACCAATAAATACATAAAAACCCTAATTTTGATAAAATATTATTAAAAATTCATAATTCTCGATAAATTCGTAAATATTGACCAAAATACATTTTAAAACTTCAAATTACATAATTAGCCCTAAAACATATTAAAAATCTATAAAAACTCATTTATTTAGAAAAATAGTATTTTATATATAATTTGAAAATAATTTATGAAAAATAGTTTTAATTAGTTAAAAATACTAAATAATTTTTAAAAATCAATTTTATATCTCAAATAACTATTAAAACCAATTTAATTATATTTTTAGCCAATTTAGTGCCAAGTTACCAAAATACCCCTACTATGTATAAATTCACTATAATTATTCAAAAATTCACTAAAAATAATATAATTACTCAAAAATTAATTTCTCAACATATAATTCAATAATATCAATAATTATACTCAATTAACCAATTAATTTTAATAAAAAACATAATTAACCTAATTTTTTAAAAATCACATAAACTAAATAAATTCATAATAATTATATAAAAATCATAAAAATTACAAATAAATTTCTAAAATGCATTTTAGCACCTATAAACACCATAAATCACAATTTCACAATTTAATTAATTAATTTACGAAAATTAGAAAATATTAATAAAATAATAAAAAATTCACAAAAATCAAAATAATTCTCAAAAATTCCACAAAAATTATAGCATGTAGATTGAGCTACTAGGATCAATCTTTGTGAAGAAAGTTTGCTTGAATCATTGAAATTGAAGCTCAAAGAAATCAAAAACTCAAAGTGGCCGAAATGAAAATCAAGCTCAAACCTTCACAACCACTCGTTTTCCGACCAAAAGAAGCTTAGAATAGGAACCACCGGAGCTCAGGGAGTTGATGGAGACTAGCGGTGCATGAAATGGTGGCCAAAAAAGTGATTGACGGTGAAGAGTTCCACATGTTGTCGCTGCGATTCCAGGCGATCCAACGGGCTTCAGGCGGCCTAACCACGTCGGAGAAGGAGAGGGAGGAAGGGAGAGGGAGGAAGGGGGAGGAGGTTGGTAGTAGTTGGTGGCGATGAAGGGCGGTCTGACGTACTGAACCAAGAGGCACAATGAGGGTAGGGTGCGGGATGGCGTGAGAGAAGAAGAAGAAGGAGCTGCGTTTTGGTTCAATATGTACATTATACATACATAAAACTATAATATAAAAACATTATTTAACAATAAAATAATGTATACTCAATATAAACCACATGTTCTCTAATATATATATATATATATATATATATATATATATATATATATATATATATATATATATATATATATATATATATATAAATACAATATATCCATGCAAAAATAATATATTCCATTAACATAGTAGTACTAAAATATTAATGCTTTAAGTTAAAGATTTATCAATACACTACTTTCAAAATAAAAATAATTTAAAAACATGTTTACGTAAAATTTGTTAATTAAATATAAAATAATGATACTATTTCACAAATAGTAAAATACTCAAATATAAATTTTGAAATTATTAACAAAATAATTAACTAGTCAAATATATATATTAAAATTATTAATACTGCATATCTCGATGAAGTTTAAAATTGTTTAAAAACTCGGGATATTACAGTTCTTCTATTCAATTGTGTTTATTCGTTCTTAATTTTGATTTAATGATGATGTTTATTTTCTTTTATTCTTCATCTTTATCTCTTACATTAACATGAGTAGCTAAATTCTTAGTTAGGGTTCTTATTGCAATTCAACTATGAGCTAATCATAATTAAACCTAAGCCATTAATCTATATCCTTTGGTTATTGTTAAACTTAATGTCTTCTTAGGATTGATCACCCTTTGATTGAATATACACAATAAAACTTGACCGAGAGATGGGTTGTATTGAATTTAAACAATAACCTGTTAGATGCTTTCTTAGTTGAGAAACACTTAAGCAACTAATATTGATTAAGGGTTGGTGCTTAAATTGGGTTAACCGAACACTTAGTAGGCGAGAGCTTTAAATCTAAGAACATCAATTTACTTGGTTAATCATAGGGTTTTCTTAGGAGGAAAGTCTATGATTTTTTAGAAACCCTCAAATTGGATTAAGGTTAGGTATGGCTTAGTAGTTAATTAATCTTAAATAAAGGTTAAATTGGTAATAAGAACCCTAGCTCTCTAAAGCGATTGTTATTTCATTGTGATTTTTTGTGTTTTGTCTTAGTTTAATTTTTAGTTTAATTCAAAATACCCTTTTTCATTGTTTAAACAAACAAACACAACTAGTATCACTGTAGTCAATCTACAATCTCTGTGGGATCAATATTTAATTACTACTTGTACGAATCCGTATACTTGCGAAAACCCACCATATTAAATGAGAAAATTAGCTAAAAATGAATGATAGAATTAAAATTAAGCTTAAAAAATATCTCCTGGGTAGTCTGTTTGTCTGATCGAATGTCTGGAATTATAGTCAAAATTCTAGATTTTCGATCGACAAAGGAGAAGGGCTGATTGTTATAGTGGAATATTGATCAGCAATCTACATTATCAGTTTGAAATTTTTAAAATTTTTTTCTTTTTTAAATAATCACCATTTTTCATCATTTTATTAACAAGGTTAACTAATTAATTAATTAATCAATTAATCATAATTTCTTGTTAACACGATTAATTAATTAACCGTTGTTTTTTACTAATTAAGTCCTTTAAACTAAACTAATGTCCTATGAAATTCACGGGATGTTTTAATCTAGCCCAGGAATTATTTCATGGACTATCGGAGCATGTAACATGATTGATTTGGGCCTCCAGGTTCAGGCGATTCATTGTTGTGCTTTTGATTACTCGAGGTTGGTCTGACCATTATTCTTTGTTCGCTTTGATCGAGCGATAAATGGATACTACCCACACTTTTCATACTTGCGTGGGTGAGTTGACCATTTCTCTTATAAGCTTCTCTACTATTACCGGGTTACCTTCGGAGGGTCCTCAGTTTCCTTTAATGTAAGCTACTACAATCTGTTTGAAGATGCACGGAGTTATTATGTGCGTGACCTAATAGGGTTCATTCTGATGTGGAAGAATCAGAAGAATGTTCAAGTTCCATCCTTAGTTCAAGGGTTTAGACTTCTTCCCACTACTACTCCTCATCAGATTACCTAGAAGGCGAGGTGCCTTCTTTTGATACTATTGGGTACGACCCTCTTTTGTGAGATCAGTCATGAGGTCAGTATTGCTCTACTTAGTCTACTTCGTGACTTGGATCGGGTTGCCACACTTAACTGGGGATCTGCTGCACTCATTTACCTTTACTACAGACTGGACACTATCTGTAGAGGTATTGTCATGATGTGTGGCTTTTGGCACGTCTTGCATGTACGTTCTCCTTTTCTTTAATCTTTATTGTCTTACTTTCCTTTGCCATTTATTGATATGCTCTCTTCCTTTCAGATATGAAGCATAGAGATTGGGTTGATTCGAGGCTCTTATAGGAGCTTTCCTTTGATGATGAGATAGGGTTCTTCTTGCCTTGCTAGCAACAAGAACACTTTACAGAAATATCGTGATCAGTTGAACACTATTGAATGGCACCAGGTAAGAAAAGTAAAATTATTAGTATCTTATAATTTAATGTGAGTTAAACTTAATTAACCTAAATTACAGATAAATTTTGATTGGTTGGAGGGTACTGATGACATCCAGTGATACGATTTCATGGTTGCTGCAGTACACCTTGAGCCTACGAGGGTTCTGCTCCATGGGTATGGCTATTTGATATGGTATTTAGGGGAGCGACTGTATCGCTGGTCTTCTAGGCCTTCTCGATGCCGTATTCCACCTGATGTCCCTTCCTCTATGCTCCATGGCTCACATCTAATAGGTTCAGAGCTAAGAGATGCACTATAGGGTTACGTTGCCTCATATTTTCTTGAGCGTTTTCGACATTATTAGCAGTTCCTTTATGAGAGCCTCTTGGAGCATATTCTTATTGAGGATGCTGAGGTAATTCCTTATTGTCTCAGCTACTTCCCTTAGAACCTATGAATCACTGTTTCTTTTTTTAGTTTGAGGAGGTTTGCTCTCCTACTGTTGAGGTGATGGAAGAGGAGACCAATATTGCTCTGGAGACTGAGGTTGTTCTCGATATTGAGAGGTCTGAGCCTAGACCTAGCCCTATACATTATACTCAATATGTCGGGATTAGTTGCGATGGTGCTTTTGTGGGTGTTACCCTTGGTGATATCTCTCTCTCGGATAGGTCCATGTTCTATTGGGCTCTTACTATTCAGACTCTAATTAAGCAACATATGTACTTTAGTGTTGTTCAGTTTCCTATCCTTTCTCCAGCAGATGCTTCTTATGTGAATCTTTCTGAATTATTCCCTACATGATTTATACACTTGACACTAATTTTAATAAATTTATAAAACAGGTTCCTCAGACACAGATGGAGTACTTGCATGGACTAGCCTCATCTCAGAGGTTATTCACTATACAGGTCATAAATGGTTGAAGGGTAAGTATATACACTGGAAGTGCAAATGTATGCATGTTATGCATGAAATGCATATGATATGTTATTTCCTATATGTACAGAGCTACTCTAGTGATCTGGAACACGAGATCGAGATGCTTTGCTGGCAGCTTGCAGGTTTAGGCATTGATCCTCATAATGCTTGGACTTTATCTATTAGACCTTTGGATACCTTTCATCGGGATGATCCTACCAGAGGATGGAGCCCATGGTCGAATTATGGAGCTCAGGATGACTGATCTAGGCTATCTTTATACCAAACTATTTCTATCGTACTGTTGTGTTATGAATCCTGTACTATTTGTATGCACTGTGTTGAACTGATCTCAGACTTCGATACGTGGACTTAAGTAGAGTAAAGGTTTTTTTTATTTTTTTTACCTTAACTTTTGCCTAAGCCACCCTCTCTGGTTTTCGATTTAGCAGGCTTGCCTTAACTTTTGCTTAAGCTGCCCCTTTGGATTTTCAACTTAGCAGGCTTTCAATTTATTTTATTTATTTTAGTATTTTCTAAATTTTGTTACAGGAGAAGCTGAGCTTGCTTGCTGTTCTTGCTAACTCTTTATCCTATCAGCCTCATCAACTGCAATCTCACCCATTGAAGGTGGAGGTCAGGCACACTATAGACCAGTGGGTGAACTGGTTACAGGGCATTACAGACGTTGAGATTATATGGATATACCCCTGCTGGAAGCTGAAGTTTTGACCCTTGACTTATAAGATCACTATGTTGCCATCCCAGGGCTGCATTTCTCGACTTTCTTTTCTCCCATCACAGTTACTATTCTGACTGACTTTGGAGGCTTCCCCCTCAGACATGATTTTTTTTTGGATATGGTCAAGAATTTATGGCCTCGTAGGACTCTTGAGCGAAACATACACTTGGATGCTGATAGAGTTACTGATGATAATTGCAAAACCTAGGTTTTGGTACAAGCTACAGAGCCACTATGATTCTCTATATACAAGAGGACTCAAGCTTTGCATGATGAGTCATAAAAGAAGAAACAAAGACAGCATTAGGAAATGGTCTTATAGAGTTGATTTTAAGCTTTCATGTTTTATTTTCCTTTCTAGCACTTATGCATTATAAATAAGATAGAACATGCAATGTTAAAAAAAAAATCGATTTCAAAAAGATTTATTAATTAAGGCCAAAATGAGTACATTTATTACATCACCTGATATAACTCATGTTATCAACTAGTCCTTTCAGATTTTCTAGCTGAATATTTTTCTCTCTCATTTATTTAACCTAATTTTTGCCTGACTACCCTTTATGGGTTTTCTAGCCAGCATGACCATTGCTTTTATTTTTATTCCTTAATTTTTGCCTGCCAGCCCTTTACGGGTTTTCTGAACAGTAAGAATGTCCTAACTTTTGCTTGATTAGCCTTTTTCAGGTTTTCTAATCAGCGGACTTTATTTTCTTCATATTACTTTTATTCATTTTTATAGGTAGTATTTCTTAAGGCGATCTAAATTAATAGGTTCCACAAACTCATTCCCTTCTAGATCTGATATCTTAACAGCTCCTTTAGGCATAACTGATTTGACTAAATACGGTCCTTCCCAATTTAGTCTAAATTTTCCTCTCGGATCAAATACCATTGCTCTGGATTATTTTAACACCATGTCCCTAGCTTTTATCTTTCCAGGCTTAACCTTCTTATTGAATGATTTTGCTATCCTCTTCTGATATATTTGAGTATGGAACAAAGCATTCATCCTTTTCACATATAGAGATACCAGGTGATTATATCTCTTTTATGCCTATTCACTCTTAGGAGTTTTAGCTTCTATAACTACTCTCAAGGATTTAATCTCTGTTTCTATTGGTAAGACTACTTCACAACCATACACTAAAGAGAATGAAGTTTAGCCTGTGGCAATTCTAGTTGTAGTCCTCTATCCCCACAAAGCAAATGGGAGAAACTCATACCAATCTTTGTAAGTCTTAACCATTTTAGAGAGAATCTTCTTAACATTTTTGTTAGCTGCTTCTACTACTCCATTAGCTTGAGGACGATATGGAGAAGACTTATGATGTTCAATCCCATACTTCTGCAATAATTTCGTTGTTTCTACTTGAAATTGGACACCATTATTTGTCATAATATGATGTGGAACCCCATACCTATAAATGAGGCTCTTCTCAATAGATCGAGCCATTTGTTTTACTGTCGTGGCATTGAAGGATTCAGCCGCTACCCATATAGAAAAGTAATCTATTGTTATAACTATGTACTTGTGCCCATTTGATGTTATCGACCTTATTTCTCCTATAATATCAATCCCCCATGCTACAAAGGGCTAAGGTGATGATAAACTATTTAGCACCATAGGAGGTAGATGGTTAAGATTTACATGAATCTAGCACTGATGACACTATCTCACTTTTCTAATGCAATCCTTTTCCATACTCATCCAATAATACCCTTGCTTGAGTACCTTATTTACTAAGATCATCCCGCTCATGTGAGAACCACAAGCTCCTACATGAATTTCTTTCATTACCTCTTCAACTTCATCTTTCTTGAGACATCTGAACTGCACTCCATTCGACATTCTTTTATATAATACTCCATTATAACTTGCATAGTTATGTGCAAGAACACGAAGAACATATCTCTCTTTTGAGGTTGCTTTATTAGGATACTTTCTTTCTTTGATAAACCTCTGAATATCATAAAACCATGGCTTCTCTTTAGGCCCTATCTGAATTCCCATAATCTGCTCACCTCCATAACATGGAGCTCTTGATTTCATGATTACCAAAGGCTTCATTGT
Source organism: Mallotus nudiflorus (assembly GCA_947683625.1). Taxonomy (NCBI): domain Eukaryota; kingdom Viridiplantae; phylum Streptophyta; class Magnoliopsida; order Malpighiales; family Euphorbiaceae; genus Mallotus; species Mallotus nudiflorus. Next base: position 1,558,120 of record CANTUR010000228.1, read on the forward strand.
TGATCCTGTCACACTATCCCATATTAAAGAGAGTGTTGCCAATGCATCTGCCATCTAATTGCCATCTCTTGATAAAGGATGAAGAGACACTTGGTGAAATTCTTTGTTAAAGCTTACAAATTGCAGACGTAAGGTTTTAGCTTTTCGTCTTTCACTTCCTATTCCTCATTAGCCTGGCTGATAACCAACATAGAATCCCCATAAACCAGTAACTCTTTTACCCCAGTTGCTAAAGCTGCTTCAATTCCGTAGATGCACACCTCATACTCAGCCATATTGTTTGTTATCTTGAAATATAATTTCTTGGCCATCGGTATGGTCTCTCCTTTTGGAGTAATAAGAATTACTCCTAATCCAGCTCCTTTATTGTTTACAGCCCTATTAAAGTATAGCTTTCGCTCCCAATGCTCTTTGACTACTAGGTTCTCATTCGAAAACTCCAAGTTTTACTATTCATCATCGTCGATTGCATTCTGAGTTAGGAATTCTGCCATTGCCCTTCCTTTAATGACTTTTATGGTGATTTATTCTATACTAAACTCAATAAGAAGTACTAGCCATCGAGACATTCTTCCAATCAAAGCAGGCGCTTGAAATAAGTACCTTAAGGGATTTACCTTTGAAATAGCTTGAAGCCTATAAGACTGAAAATAATGCCTTAATTTTCTTATCGCCCAGATCATGATCAAACACATTGTAGACGGCGAGGTTTAGCGTGCGTCCAAAATTTTAGCAACTGCGTCACTGTTTGAGCTCAGGGCTCTAGAGAACACACTAACCATTGTCACAAAGACATGGTGTGGAGATAAGAAGTCACCACCCAGGGTAATAATTGGGACAAATAAAAAAGGTGGTGCTCGATTCCCTAAAAGAAAGCTAGCACTACAACCAGGAGATTCTGGATACGGAATACCAACTTCTTTCAGTATTGTGTTCATTTAGAATTACTTAATGAATTATTATCTTATCCTCTATTTACATGCAATTTCATATAAACCCAAAACAATAAACTCCAAGGCAAACTAGTCATGAAATATACAAGTAAATAATGCATTCAATCACATAACCCCTAAGTTAGTCTAATCTACATGGATTTTAAATAAATGAGTTAAAGTCTACATGTTTTAAATTATAAGTGAACCTAAGGACCTAATTCCCTTTGATTTTAATTGAATGAACCTAAGTCTACTAATTTTAGTTCTGAATATGGGCTTAAATCTACAAATTATGAAGATATTTAAATTAGTGGGCTTAATTCTACATGTTTTAATTAAATAATAATCTTAAATCTACAAATTATGAAAAAATGCTTAAATTAAGTGGAATAAATCTGAATTAATTAAATTAGGTGGGCTTAATTTTACAAATTATGAAAGAAGGCTTTAATTAAGTGAGTTAAGTCTAAATTAATTAAATTAAATTAAGTGGGTCTATGTCTAATTAACTAAATGGGCCTAAGGATATATCTAATATAAAATCTAATTAATTATGGACCTAAAAATATATTTTAATTAATTAAACCTAATTAATTATTAAATGATATGGGCTAAAAGAATTATCTAAACTTAAATAAATAGATTAATGGCTAAAGTGGGCTTAAGGCCCCAAAACACACAAATATAATAAATAAAACCCAAAAATAACTAAAAATATAAAAGAAACAATTAAATAAGATCAAACAAATAATTATTAATCCTTACTAAAACCCTAATTTTTATTAACATGCAACCTAAATTAGTCAACTTCCTCCATTGATTTTAAATGATTACCAAATTGAAACCTAATTTTACTAACCCATTCAATCAAAATAAACATGCAACCATACACATAATTTTATTACTCCCACTATTAGGGCTATTACATTAATTCCTAAAACAATTAATAAAAATAAAGAATAAAATAAAAATAAAGACAATAAAACTAAAAAATAAAACCCTAGAAACTAAGTCTCTATAAGTCTTTATCCATAGTCTTCTGTGGATTTCTAATGAAATTCATCTCCCTCACATGATCACCATGTGTTTTCCTCCATAATCACCATAAAACATAAAATAAAATAATAATTAATGAATAAATTATGATAAAATAATAAGAATAATAAATAAATAAATAAAATAAATAAATAAATAAAAGAAGAATAAAAAAATATGATATGCTTATGGATGATTTAGGGTGCTCCTCAGATTTGTGATTCACTGTTCTTGATAAGTCTTCAAATATTCTTCACGAGTCTTGAATTAATTGATGAATCAAAATAATCTTTTTATTAAAAATAAATATAAGAAGAATAGAATCACAATTTTCTCTCTTCTCCTCTCCTTCTTTTTTCTTTTTTTTTTTCCTTCCCTAACTCCCCTTTTATAGTGGAATTAGGAAGCCTAACCCTAATCCTAATATAATTCTCATTCCTAAAGTGTATTTAGGAATTTTGAACCAAATAGGATTGAATTAATTAGGAAGTTTAAACCACTTTAGAATTGAATTAATTAGGAAATTTAAACCATCTAAAACACTAAATTGGAATAATTAGAAATAGGAAAACGAAAGAGTTCAATTCCGATCGGAATTGTACAATCCCGATCGGAATTATTGTAATTCCGATCGGAATTACATAATTCTGGTCGAAATTATAGAATTTCGATGCGCACTTTGTTTTTTTTAAACATTTAATTACAAAAAGGCCCCCGAAAAAATTTAAATTTTGCAATTAGGTCCTAAAAAGAACTTTGCAATTTAGTCCCTAAAAACATTAAATTCTTCCTTTAAAAGCCCTTAGAATTTTTTAAAGATTAAGCATCGAAGACATTTTCATCATTGGAGTCCTTTGCTGCATTTAGAACATGTCATCCCGTAATTGGGTGTGTATAGTTGCCCCCCTTTGTCGCTGTTTGCTTGACAAATTACGGCAAAGTAGAATAGCACCCAATTGATAGTTTTAACCATTTCCTAAATTGATAAACTATAAAGCTTTACAATTTAGGACTAAATTGCAAAGAATCAAATGGACCTAATTGTAAATGAACGTTGAAGGACCAAATAGGATATTTTCCCTTTATATATTTCATTTCTTCTTTTCCTGATCCATACTCTCTTTTTCCTATTCTTCTTCTCTTTTTTTTTCCTTTTCATTTTCTCTTGATTTTCAAATTTTCTCTTTTCAATTAAACTCTCATCCAACGTCCGATTTTGGATCCATCTGATCCTATGGCCCACCCACAATGTAGACTATACGGGAGCAGTTCCAGGCAGTCAGATACCATCACTTTACGTCCACATTTTCCCTAAAATGATTTGGGACTTTATGAAGATAAGGAGATATTTCCATTGACCCACTTGCACCTCCACAAATGTTCTCAAGCTGGAAATGAGGAAAATTCCTTATCCCTATTTTCAATTCTACAATAAACATATTTATTTTAGTATATAAAATTAATGTTTATATGCATGCAATTTAAAGTTGATGTGAATCATGGAAAATTGACAAATTAAAATCAAAATGCGTTAAATTTCACTGGGATTTTCATCAAAGGTCTGAATTTATGGATTGAAATCCTAGATTTTCGACCAGAATTCTCTAATTTCTGACTGGAAATCAGGAAATCCGATCGGATTTCTAGATTTCCGATTGTAAATCTAGAATTCCGATTTATTTATTTATTTTTTATTATTTTTTGTAAGAAAGAGAAAAAAAAGTGATGTAAAAATTGGAAATTTAGGAAAGAAAATGATCCTGTTGTTTCTGTATTGTTTAGAAACCCCTGAAATTCTTGGGATATTTTTACTTGGCACGAGATTTGTTCCATGACTTGTCTGGAGAGGTAGCACAACATGTCTGGGCATCCGACTTTCGATGCATTGTTGCTGCTTTACCGACTGCTCGAGGTAAGTCAGATCACTATTCCCTTTTTGCACTTATTGAGAGATGGATGGACACTACTCACACCTTCCACACACGAGTGGTTGAGCTGACCATTTCCCCGATGAGCTTTTATGCCATTACCGGGATTGCATTCGGAGGTTCCTCGCTTATTTTTTATGTCCATTACTGCACTCTTTCGGAGGATGCTAGGAGCCATTACGTCTGTGCCCTACTCAGATTCGTTCCAGCATGGAAGAATAGGAAGAACGTGCTTCTTTCCTCCCTTGTATAGGGTTTTAGGAGACTACTAACCACTACACCTCGCCAGATTCTCCAGAAGGCGAGATGTTTCTTATTGATTCTGCTCGGCACTATCCTCTTTTATAAAACTGGTCATGAGGTTAGCATCGCTCTTCTTGGCCCTCTTCAAGATCTTTCTAGGGTCTTTACTTTAGATTGGGGGTCTGCAACACTTGCTTACCTCTACTATAGATTGGATATTATTTGTAGAGGAGCTATGATGATGTGCAACTTCTGGCATGTCTTGCATGTATGCTTCTTATCCCTTTTTAACTTTTTACTTACTTCCACCTTCCCCTTTTTATTTCCTTCATCTTCCCCTTTTCAGATTTAGGGTATTGAGATTGGAGTGATTCGAGGTTTCAGTGCTATTAGCTCTGACAGGAGTCTTCCCCTGATGTAGAGATAGGGTTCTTTTTATCTTGCTAGCATTAAACATGATTTGCAAACTTATTGGGATCAGCTGAACTCCTTAGAGTGGGACCTGGTAAGAAAATTTTAACTTTTAGTATTTCATTAATTGCAGAAGTCTAACAAATTTACATGAAAATGAATGAGTTTACAGGTTAGATCAGATTGGTTGGCTAGTGCTGAGGACATTCAACAATATGAGTTTATGATTGCAGCTATGAGACTTGAGACTATGAGAGTTCTACTTCCTAGTTATGGCTGCCAGATGTGGTATCTTGGTGAGCGTGTTTATCACTGGCATGTGGGGCCTTCCAGAAGACGTGTCCCTTCTTTTATTCCTCCCTCAATGTTACAGAGTAGCAGCATGACTGGCCCTGAGCTTAGAGCTGCTCTTGAGGGATATGTTGCTTTGACGATGCTTGAGCGTTCTCATCATTATCGTGAGTATATTTGAGAGAACCTCTTAGAGAAAGTTCCTACAGACCCATCTGAGGTATGCTCTTTCTCACTACTTTACTTTAATTCTCTCATCATTATTGACATTTGATTCTCTGTATAGTTTGAAGGAGTCCCTGATGCTGCTATGGAGGAGACTAAGGATGGTACTGAGGAGACTGAGCAGGAGGTCGAGCCTATTCCTCATAGTGAGACTGCTCATGGTGAGGCTCCCTCGAGTATTTTTCTAGGTGATGTTCCCCCATTTGATAGGTCAATGTATTATTGGGCTCCCATGGTACAGACTCCTGTTGAGTGACACATGTATTTTGATATAGCTTAGATTCCTAGCTTCTCACCCCTTGATGCTTCACATGTAAGTTCAACTTGCTCTCTAGCCAACCCTGCATAAACCTACACTTATTGCTGAGTTAGTAAAATTTATTTTATAGGTTCTTAGGACACAGGCAGAGTATTTGTATGGAATCACCTCTTCCCAGAGATTGTTTACTATACAGATTATAGATACTTGGAGGGTTAGTATTCATAACAAATATGCAAATGTATGCATATTATGCATGATATACATGGTTCTAACTATTTTTTAATGCAACAAAATTATGACGGGGATCTGGAGCATGAGAATGAGAGTCTCCGGTGACAACTTGCGAGCCTTGGTTTCCATGGACATGATGCCAGGACTTCTATGCACCCAGATCAGGGTGATGATCCATCTAGAGAATGGAGCCCTTGGCCTGACACTGGAGCTCTGGAGGACTGAATTGTATTGGTGTGATTGTTGTAATTGTACTTTGAGATATTTCGGGACTGTCTTCTTTTATGCACTATAGACCTTTACTTTGGACCAAACTGTAATTTTCCTTTTTTTTGGCCAGTGTTCTAGATTTCTGATCGAGTTTTTAGAATTCCGATCGAAAATCTAGAATTTCGATCAAAAATCTCGGTTCTGCTTCGTTCCTTTTCCTTTTCCGACATGAATTCAGTCCAAACGTAATCTTAATCCTTTATGTATTTGATTTGTAGCCTATATAAGAACTAAAAACCATAAGACACATATACTGCATTCATTCCATTCTTCGCCTCCATCATGACACAAGCCATGCTTATTTTGGTGAGGAAACTTCTCAAAACCCTTAATGGAGATGATTGGAATAAAATTCTACCCTTTCATGCCAAACCATTAAAGTCCTTTCAACATCTTAAGATAGACAATAATTTCTTATATGCTGCTGCCACTTTTTAGGATGTCAAGGATCACGTATTTAGATTCAACGGGTAAGAGCTGTGTCCCCTAATAGAGGAGTTTGCTGCTATTATGGGATGTTCACTAAGTTCAACTGCTACCATTGCTCTCCCAGACCTTGAAATAGAGTTCCCTAATAGGTTAATAGCATTCTTTGATATGCCCCCAGATATTATCTACATGCACGCACATAATGCTGAAACCATCAGTCTTCCTTTTCTTATTTCCTCTTATGAAACTAGAGACAAAACCAGTGCTGCCTGGATTAAAACTGTCACATTCTGCCTATATGCTCAGTTCCTGTTAGTATCTTCTCATGGAGATGCTGATGTAAGAATTATTAGTATCTTGGAATAGGTAGAAACTGGAGCTAATCCCGTGCCTATCATACTTGCTGAAACTATCATTGGGTTAAATAATTTCAAAGTTCAAAATCGACTCTCAGGCAGTCTACTTCTCCTTCAGGTATGTAACCCCTTTTTTTTAGCTTAGCCGCCCTTTTAGGTTTTCAACTTAGTTTTTTTTTTAGATTTGGTTACAGGAGAAATTGAGTCTGCTTGATGCCCCTCCCAATGCTTTGACTTATCAACCTCATCATCTACAATCCCATCCTTTGAAGATAAAGAATAAGCATACTAGAGATTAATGGGTTGATTGGATGAAAGGCATTGCTGATACTAAGATTACTTGGATCTGTCCTTGGTGGAGATTAAAATTTGTGACCATCAACTTGTATGACAACTGTGTCCCTATTCCCGGATTATACTCTTACGCCTCTGCCGTCAGTATGGTCACCCTCAATTCATTGTTGCTGTTATGACTAACTTCGAAGGTTTCCTTCTGAGGCAAGACTTCTTGGACCTTGTGACCTCGTAGAGCTTTGGAATGCAATTTATGCCTGGAAGCTGACATGACTACTGATGACAACTATAAGACTTAGGTTACTATGCAATCTACAGAATCACCAAAACTTATCAAGTACAAAAGGAATCAAATATTATTAGACAAGTCAAGAAAGAAATAAAAACATAACTAGTGGTCTCATAAGTCTGGTTTCTTATATTTTATTTTTTCTTCAAGTCTTTGTGTCTTGTAATAAAGATAGAATACACAATATTTAACAAAAATATCTTTTCAATTCATTTCATTATCCAGGGCAAAAATGAGTACATTTAGTACATCACATGACACAACTCCTGTTATCAACTAGTTTTTTTAGATTTTCTAACTGAACATTTTTCCTCTCATTTTCATTTCCCTATTGTAGACGGTAGGGTTTAGCACGCGTCCAAGATTTTAGCAACTGCGACACTGTTTAGGCTCAGGGCCTTAGAGAACACATTAACCACTGTCACAAAGACATGGCATGGAGATAAGGAGTTGCCACCTAGGGTAATAACTGGGACAATTTGATTAGTGGTACTCGATTCTCTAAAAGAAAATTAGCACCACAACCAGGAGATTATGGATACGGAATACTAACTTCTCTTAGTCTCGTGTTCATTTAGAATAATTTTACAAATAATTATTTCATCCTCTAATTACATGCAATTTTATTAAACCCTAATTAACATCCATCTACCCAAAAAGGCAACAAGTCAATAAAATTACAAGAAAAAATGCACTCAAGATCACGTTGTCCCTAAGTTTAAACTATGTTAATTTTATTTAAATAAGTTAGCTAAATCTACATTTTATTTACAAGTGAAATAGAATAAAAGTGGGCCTACATTTTATTAATTAATGAGCCTAAATCTATATTTTTTAGTTTTTCTAAGATATGGGCTTAAGTCTATTCAATTTTAAAGAAGAAATTAAATTAATGGGCCTAAGTCTAACTTGGTTTTACTTTAAATGAAATGTGGGTCTAGGTCTATTTATTTTAAAAGAAATGCAATTAAATAGGTTGAGCTAAGTTTAGACAATTTTAATTAACTAAGCAGGCCTAAAATCTAATTAACCTAATAGGCCTAAGTTGATTTTAATTATTTAAAATCTTAAACCATTTTTAAATCTATTTATTTAGTGGGTTAGACCTAAACGTGGGCTTGGGGACCTAAAACATAAAAAACAAGCCAAAATAAATAAAGCACAAAAAATAGATCAAACAAACATTACAATGATTTTCTAAAAAAAACCCTAAATTAATTACATGCAAACCCTAATTTAACTAAAGCCACCATTAATTTTAATTGATTTTTACCCAATTGAACCTAATTACTAATTAATTTTAAAGTGCAGAAATTTAAATCTTTCACTATTCCCACTACTGGGGCTATTACAAACTACGTACAAAATTAAAATTAAATAATTATACATCCAAAAATTAAAATAAATTACACAGGATTCAAAAATGCAGAACAAAAATTAAAATCCTAAGAACTATTATTAAAACAGTACTAGTTCCATGGATCCTTTGTTCAATTTCACATACGGACATCAAAACAACCAAAAATAAATAAATTAGCAATGAAATCAAATAATCAAAACAATAACAAAAATAAAAGAAAACAACATAAACAGAAAATAATAAAAAAAAGGTAATAAAAGAAATAGAAGAATAACACTGAAGATGTTATGCAAATGCCCTTTTTTGAGCCCCTCAGATTGGATTATCATCGTTAAAATTAAGATATTGTTGATTCTGGACTATTGCCTTCGGAAATTTCAGTATCAAAAATTAGGGTTTTATGCTTCTAGTCTATTTTTTCTCACTATGTCTTCTTTCTCTCAGTCTCTCTTTGTAAAAAATCCTTTCGAAGACCAGAAGAAAAAGAAGTCCCCCCCAACCAAAACCTTCTTTTTTTTTTCCGCATGCATGCAGAGTCTGTGCGTACTGAACTTCCTCCAAAGGAGGAATGGACTGATGATCAGATAGCGTTTGTTTTGATTTAAAAAAAAGCCTTCTGCGTTTAAAAAAAACCTTATCAGATAATCAAGGATAAAATTTGAATTTTTTAACCAATTAAAACACTGAAAAAATTGATAAAAATAAGGAAAAAACGCGAAAAAATCAAAAAATGGAATTATTGTGCATTGGTATTGTGCAATGCCGACCGACATTGTACAATGCCGATCGACATTGTGTAATGCCGATCGGCATTACACAATGCCGGTCGACATTGTGTAATGCCAGTCAGCATTACACCAATGCTGATCTAAAAACTTTTAATTACCAAAAGACCCCTGAAAAAATGACTTATTTACAATCAAATCCTAAAAAACATTACAATTTGGTTCCTAAAGTCCAGAAAAACAACAACCAAGTTCAATTTTTGAATAAATTTCATCATAGGGGCTTACATCGCAATTGTGCACAATCGCATCCCAAAATTGGGTGCTTACACCTACCTTCTGCCTTATTAGCCCTTTACGGGTTTTTTGAACAGCTAGAATGTCCTAACTTTTGCCTAACCAACCTTTTCAGGTTTTCTAGTTAGTGGACTCTTTTTTTTCAAAGGTAGTATTTCTTAAGGCAATCCAGGTTAATTGGCTCAGTGAATTCATTCCCTTCTTGATCTGATATCTTTGTGGCTCCCCTAGGCAGAATTATCTTGACTAAATACGGCCCTTCCCAATTCGGTATGAATTTTCCTCTCGAGTCAAACACCATTGCCCTTGCGTGCTTTAATACCATATCTCCTGCTTTTATCTATCATGGCTTAACCTTTTTATTGAACGCTCTTGCTATTCTCCTCTGATAAATCTGAGTGTGGAATAAAGCATCCATCCTTTTCTCATATAGTGATATAAGGTAATCAACCCTCTTTTGCATCCATTCGCTCTCGGGGATCTTTGCTTCCATAACCACCCTCAAGGATTTAATTTCTATCTCTATGGGTAGAATTGCTTCACAACTATATACTAACAAGAACGTAGTTTGTCTCATAGTCGTACGTGTTGTAGTTCTGTATCCCCACAAAGCAAAAGGAAGGTGTTCGGACCAGTCCTTATGTGTCTTCACCATCTTAGAGAAAATCTTCTTTATATTCTTATTAGCTACTTCTAATCCTCCATTAACCTGAGGTCGATAAGGTGAGGACTTATGATGCTTAATCTTATATCTTTGCAATAACTCAGTGGTTTCTGCCTGAAACTGAACTCCATTGTCTGTCACAATATGATGTGGGACCCTAAACCTACAAATGAGGTTCTTCTCAATGAACTTTGCCAACTGTCTAGCTTTTAGGGTGCCAAAGGATTCTACTTCTACCCATCTTGAAAAGTAATTGATTGCGACCACTATATATTTATGCCCGTTTGAAGCAGTTAGTTTTATTTCCCCTACTATATCTATCCCCAGGCTGCAAAGGGCCATGGAGATGTTAAACTGTTTAGAACTGTAGAGGGAAGGTGATTGAGGTTCCCATGTATTTGACATTGATGGCATTCTCTCACCATCCGGATGCAGTCTTTTTCCATACTCCCCTAATAGTACCCCTGTCGAGTAATCTTCTTTGCCAGAATTATCCCATTCATATGTGATCCACAGACTCCTGCATGAATTTCTATCATCACTTGCTCTACTTCATCCTTCTTGAGACATCTCAACTGCATTCCATTTGGCATCCTTCTGTATAATATCCCATCACGACTTGCATAATGACATGCAAGAACACGAAGAGCATATCTATCTTTGGAAGTTGCTTCATCTGGGTATTTTCTTTCCTCGATAAATCTCTGGATGTCATAAAACCATGGCTTTTCCTTTGGCCCTATCTGAATATTCATGACAAGTTCTTTGCCATAACACGGAACTTGCATTTTCATTATCACCAAAGGTTTCATCATCGATCCCGTCGGTTTATCCCACATTGAAGAAAGTGTTGCCAAAGCATCCGCCATCTGATTATCATCTCTTGGTAGATGCATAAAAAGACATTTAGTGAAATTCTTTATCAGCTTTCTCAAATAATGGATGTAAGGTTTCAGTCTTTCTTCCTTTACTTCCCATTCTTCATTAGCTTGGCTAATGACCAACATGGAATCTCTGTAAACCAATAGGTCTTTTACTCCGACTGCCAATGCTGCTTCCATACCATAGATATATGTCTCGTATTCAGCCATATTGTTGGTAACCCTGAAGTCTAATTTTTGGGCCATTGGGATGGTTTCTCCTTCTGGTATGACAAGAATTACTGCTAACCCTGCTCCTCTATTATTCACTGCTCCATCGAAATACAGTTTCCATTCTCGGTGTTCTATTACTGCTAGGTTCTCATATGAAAACTCTAGATTCCACTACTCATTTCCTTCGACTGCATTTTGGGCTAGAAACTTTGCTATAGCTCTACATTTGATGACCTTTGTAGTGACATATTCTATATCGAACTCTATTAAAAGTACCAACTATCTAGACATCTTTCCAGTCAAAAATGGTGTTTGAAACAAGTATTTAAAGGATCTATCCTTGAAAAGGGCCCCAAAAAATTTAAATTTTGCAATTAGGTCCTAAAAAGAACTTTACAATTTAGTCCCTAAAAACATTAAATTCTTCCTTTAAAAGCCCTTATAATTTTTTAAAGATTAAGCATCGATGACATTTTCATCATTGGAGTCTTTTACTGTATCCATAACATGTCATCCCGAAATTGGGTGTCTACACACATCTTTTTAATCAAGTCATACTTTTCCTTATATGGTAGGAACTTCTTACAGAGATAATACATTGCATGTTCTATCCCCTCAGGTCCTTCTTGTGCTAGCATTGCCCCTATTGCATTATCCTTCTAAGGCCAAGTACAGGATCAATGGCTTACCTTGTCTCACTGGCTTTAATACAGGTGGATTGGCGAGATATTCTTTAATCGTGTCAAAGGCCTTCTGACAATCATCACTCCACTTCACTGGCTGGTCTTTCCTCAAGAGTTTGAAAATAAGGTCATAAATATTAGTAAGCTTTGCCATAAACCTACTAATATATTGTAACTTGCCAACAAACCCTCTCACTTCTTTCTCTATCTTTAGCGTCGGCATTTCCTGAATAGCTTTCACTTTATTTGGATCTACTTCAATTCCTCTGCTGCTAACTATATGCCTTAGTAGTTTTCCTAAAGTAACCCCAAAAATGTATTTCTTCGGGTTGAGCCTCAGATTGTACCTCTTAATTCAAGCTAAAAAATTATCCAGAGCTTCAAAGTGTCCCTCTCTTATTTCTGACTTAACCATCATATTTTCCACATACACCTTGACCTCCTTGTGCATTATATTATGGAAAAGAGTGGTGGCTGCCCTTTGATATGTTGCACCTTTATTCTTCAACTTGAAAAGCATAACCTTAGAGCAATATGTCCCCCATTGCGTGATGAAAGCTATCTTGATCTTATCCATAATTGCCATTATTATCTTATTATACCCTTAGAACCCATCCATGAAGGAATACATTAAACTAGATATTACACTATCCACTATTACATCGATGTGAGGTAAAGGGAAGTCATCCTTCAAACATGCTTTATTTAAATCCTTAAAATCTATCTTCATATGTACCTTGCCATCTTTCTTGGGTACTGGTACTATATTTGCTAACCATTGAGGATAATCTACTACTTCTATAAAGTTAGCCTAGATTTGTTTAGTAATTTCCTCTCTTATCTTTTCAATCCATTCTGGTCTCAGCCTACGCAATTTTTGTTTAACTGGTTTTATTTCCAGATGAGTTAGAATGTGATTCTTTGCAATGTCCCTATTTAAACCTGGCATGTCTTCGTAGGTCTAAGCAAATATTACTTTTCTTTTTATTAATATTCTCTTAAAAATTTTCCTCCCCTTAGGAGTTACCTCATGTGATATAGAAATGTTCTTAAGTTATCATTTGTGCCCATGTTAAATGAATCATATTGAATTGAATTAATGTCAAACATGCATGAATGATCAAAATTATAATGCACAAAACTATCAGGATGCACATTACACAAGTAAGCAAAATCAGCATTTGTATCATTGACCATGGAAAAAATAGAGTTTTCATCCTCAAACAGACCGGATGTTATTACATTAGTTTCCTCATAAAAAACACCAATAAAGCTATCATTAATAACAGTAGCTAAATCCTAGGGTGGCTCCTCTTCAGGTGGCAGACACAGTAGATCCTTAATAGTAGCATTGCCCATCCTCTCAACTACCAGCTTCATCACTTCCACTTTGTTGTCTTTCACCAAGTTCTCCATAATCTACTTCTTAAAGATCTCAAACCCAGGAATATCTCCTCTAGCAACATTGACTAATTCCTTAGCTCCCAAATAGTATTTTCCTTCCCCTGGCCTAACAAAATTCTCACTCAATGCCCCAATTTTCTTAGAGAGCTTCCTTTGTTTGGCATTAAACCTCTTCCTTGCTCTTCTGCTTCGTAGCTTTGTTTCTTTAACATAACCTAAACTAGTTGTGTTGCTTTAGCTTTTAAACTCTAGGAGACTAGGGCTCCCTTACTCATTCTTCCCCAGCCCTTGTCCAGGCTAGTAATTCATACTCTTCATCATTTTTGCTACTCTCGGGTCCATTTCAGTTCCATAAAATATCCTAGCAATCTGGAAACTAGGGGGTGCATACTGTTGCTTCTGTTTGTCCAATATGGCTGCCACAATAGCATTTTTCCCAGCTTCTATAGTTACAACCTCTCTTTTATGAGGAAATTTTATCTTTTAATGCATAGTTGAGGGCACCCCTCCCAAAGCATGGAACCATGGCCTTCCCAACAGCAAGGCATAAGTGACGGGTATATCCAGCACAGTGAATTCACTGGTAGACTCTACGGGTCATGTTTTAACCAGAGCTTAAAATGTCCCCTCCACTTTCCTGGTGTTGTCATTATAAGCTCGGATTATGAGATTTGAACTTGTCAAGTCATCAGCCTTTAATCCCAAGCTGGGTAGGATCTTTAATGGACATAGTTGATAGTAGAACCATCATCTACCATGACAAAATTGGTTTCTTTTCCCCTCACCTCAGCTGGGTTAAATAGTGCTTTGTTATGGTTTCTTCCTTCCAAAGACAAGTCATCATCTGAGAACGTTATAAGTTTTGGATGATTTTTGCAAGTGTACATTTCGTTACAAGTAATATATGGTGAGTGAGTATCGTTCCCACAGGAAGATGAGAAATTCTAGCACTAAGTGTGATCTTGCATTCTATAAGCTAATAGAATGAATGATTTTAAATTGGAAAATTAAATAAACAGAATGCTAATGTAAACAGATTATATTTAAAGAAATTCAGCAATAGCCATGAGATGATCATCTTAGGGTGATCCTTTTATCGACTGATGCTCATATTACACTCGTAGTCTCTGAAGGATGAGATTTAAAAACTAGAGCTTGGATTCATTCACCAGGCACTTGCTTAAATTATAGGATTTTGTTAATTTAGTTAATAAATCTCAGTCAAGGGTAGGCTGTTCATAAATTCCTAAAGCTTCTTTCAAAGTCACTCAGGCATACCTAAAGCAAACATAGCCTATTCTCATGGTCTAATGAATTACTCAGTTTTATTAAGTTCCATAACAATCTATTAATCCCCTAAGGTCTTGTCTACTTTCGTGATCAAGGATCCCTAAAATCATAGGTTTTATGAGCTAACAAATCATGCAACTTTCGTTGTCATAAATTTATCCACAAGCATGCATTTAATTAGGCCTAAATTAAACACAAGATTAATGAAGCAAAACCTGAGAAATTGAAGGATGATAATTAACTGCAATAAAATAATATCCAGACAAGCAGTAATCCTGGCTACATGAATCCAAACTCTAAAGGAGCTTAGTTATACATAATGTAAATTATTAAAGACAGGAATAAATGAATATAAGAAAAAGAGTCTGGAGAATATAGTCTCTGTTTCTCATCTCTGTTTCTTCAATCCTCTATTTTTTCTGTCTCTCTGTTTTGCTCTCCTACCTTTGTTCATCCTTCCTTTTACTCTTCTGCCTTCGTTCATCCCCCATTTCCATGAGTTCATGATGTCTTATATCCTCAAAATTAGGGTTAAGTGTGATGCATGCATCCAAGTTGAAATTCTTTAAATGTACAAGCATAGCTAGACTTGCATGGGCATGCACATTCGTATAAAGTTCTTTACAAAACTGCGTTAACAAGTGCACGGGCATGTCCTTGCCTTAAGAAATTATGGCACGGTTTTATGAATCAAGGCACAGTCGTGCCTTTGTTGCCCTTTAATATAGCACGACCATGTTGAAGAGTGCACGGCCGTGCTACTTTTAACCTTTGATTTGGCATAGCTGTGCTCCTTTTCTCTTGTAGAAAGGCACAACCATGCTCTAGCTTACATAGCCATGCTCCTTCCTTCCTAAATGTTAGCATGGCCATGCTTTGCATCATATGGCCGTGCATGATTAATGCACACCTGTTTTCCTTTCTCTGACTTTTATGAATCTTTGACTTTTCTTAAGGCATTTATTTTCTACATATGAAATAGTGAGAAGAATACAAAAATTAAATAAAGAATATAAAACTCCTCATTTATTTAATTAAAGCATAATTCTATCTATATTACATTTAAATATCCTAATATTATCTAAATGCTAAATTTGTTAATTATTATGCAGAAAATGGAAAATTATGCAACTAAAATGAATTGTTATTAAATAAAATCAAAGACTAAAGAGTGTAAATTTTAATAGTAAAATGCAATTATCAATAAGCCCGTGTTTCTTTTCTATAACTTTTGCTACCATAACCTCAAGTGTGGCCGTTGTTTCAATGTTCATGTTTGACAGAGCTTTGACAAGAGCTCTTTTATGGCCACCTAAATGCATTAGTGGTTCCCAAATGCTCACATTTTCCTTAACTTTCTTCAGCTATTCCAAAATCAGGTCTTCTTTCTATTCTTCCTCTACTTATGTATCTTCTGTTTCTTCTCTTTCTGCGACTCTCTCAGTTTTCTTTTTAGATGATTTGTAATTATTTCTACTCTTAATGACATGATTCACCTTAGGATCATCACTCCACACATCAAGACCACTCGAGTTTTCTTCATTAGAGGCATACCATATATCAACAACTTTAATGATTCGATCTCTTTTCCCATTTTTTGATACTTCCACTATGCATGTTTCTTTCTCCTTCAATTTTTCCATATTAAGCTTGCCTAAGTGCTGATTCAATAGATCTTTAACTCCCTCTAGAGATTTTTTGGGACTTAAAGGTCTTTTATCATCTTTAAACTCGTCACCCCATCCTGTAGGCACAATCCCTTCAATTGGTATATTAGCTGAAGCAGGCTTAGAGTAGAATACTCTATAATCAAACTTGCCCAAAGGTTGTCCCAATAAATCTCCTCTCTGTGGCTATTTAGGAGTTTCAGGTTCTTTCTCTTCCTTCATTGGCTCATCATCAAATTCATCACCCCAACCCGAGGACTTAATTGATTCAATGGGAATATCAGTAGAGGGTGGTTTGGAATAGAACACTTTGTAATAAAATTTGCCTGAGGGCTATCCTAGTAAATCCACTACTCCTCTAGAGGTATCAAGAGATTCTCCATTGGTTGTAGGGTTTAGACTTTCAAAGGAGTTTAACACTTCTTCTTCGCTAACTCTCGAGTTGATTATCATGGTGGCCGATGGTAGTAGTTTGAGAAAGGGTTAGTTCTGGTGTTTGGGTTGGAATTGGACTTTTCAGGATCTATGATTTTTCTAGAGTCTATAAGGTTTTAGATTTCATGTTTTAGGTGGATACATTGTGTGGAATGACCAACAACTTAGTGGAATTTGCAGTAACTATTAGGGTCATAGCCGGGGACATTTAGGTTCGGTGGTTTGGAAAAGGTTAAGGGTCAAAGCAGGCCTTTCTGCATTAGCCTTTGTAGGACGTCAGAGAGTGGTTGGTTGAAGTTGGAGAATCTTCGGGGTTACTAAACTGCGTGCACCTCTACGCTCAGCTAGTACTTCTCTGTTGTGTGCCCCCAATTGGGTAATTTCGAGTTCTAGTGCTTCTAGCATTTCTCTTCTTCTCACTTTTAATCTCTTCTACTTGCAGACCATCATCATATAAGTCTATGAATATTTTGGGGTTCATCATCTGTAATCTCTCGACCAGATTAGGTGATATGTTACGGACTATTATCCTAACCTAATCCTTCTCAACTAGCTTGTTCTCCATCAGTCCTGCCTTGTTCGTGAACTTGGTAAGGAAATCAAAGAAGGATTCATTGGGTTTTTGCTTTGTCGGTTCTAGATCTCTTATGGACACTTCCAGTCTGGTGTTATAATCATATTATTTCAAAAAAATAGTGCATAATTCTTTCCAGTCAGCCTGGACAAATTTTTCTAGCCTATAATACTAGTTTACAGCCATCCCCTCTAAAGATAGTACGAACAACCTAGTGACTACAGCTAACAGTACCTTAGTAGTACTGATAGTCATTGTATATTAGCTCAAATGAATCTTAGGGTCTCTAGTTCCATCAAACTTTTGTAGCTGAGGCATCTTGAATTTTTCAGGGAGCTTATCACCCTCCATTTGCAGCATGTCATCGAAGTTAAATGAGTACCCCATTCCTTGTCCTCTAATAAGCTCTTCCATCTTGGACATTTTATGAGTTAAGGCCTGCATCTATTTGTACTCATGATAATGGAACAGTTCAAGTGACTCCCTCTTCGCCTTTTCACCATGTAGTTCTCAACATCTTCAAGTCTCATATCAGTAGTAGCTACATTTCTAGCAACAGGTTACCCCCCAGTATTATTAGCAATAGGTGGAGTGCCTATAACAGGTGGTTGTTCAACAACAACGGTAAGTGGTGGTATGATAGCAAGTTACACTAATCTGGCTAAAGCTTGCCTCAGTTCATCTTGCACTATGGCTCTCATGTCATCCATCAAAGCTCCCTTAATGTCTTCTAAGGTCCATATCTCTGATTATTTTCCATCTCTGTCTGTTTTATCTGAGTTGGTTTAGCTTCTAGGTAAAGCAGGTTGATAGGACTCTTTTCTAGTTCTTGAAGGATCTCTTAAGCTATCAACTTAGGACTTAGGTCTATTTTGACTAATTTGCCACCTTTCCATCCCCAAATTTAAAAAGACCTAGTTGAATAAATGATAGCTACAAAACAAGGTGTCAGTATGATTCGTGGAATGCATGTATGTATGCATGATGCACATGCTATACAACAAGTAGCAAGTAGCAGGTAGCAGGTAATAAGTATCATAAAAAGTGTACAATATTTAAAGCCTTCCAACCTTATTCCTCCTACACACGTGTTCAATGGTGAGTCTCTTTTCCTAGGATTTTTTATCTAGGCCTTTATATCAATAGGGGATATTAAAAGTCAACGCGCATGCCAAATCTCTCTTAAAATAAAAAACACATAAACAATATTTCTAAATATAAAGGTCTAGCCCAATCCTTATTAGCCCAAATGGGCTTCAAAGTTATGGGCTTGGGCTTTTATAAATAGAAATACCCTCATGGCAATTCAAACAAACAAGCAATTTTAGATAAAAAAATCCTAGGGGAAGTAACTAAGCCATTATATGTGGTTAAGATCCGATGAAAAGTTAAGGTTCCCTTAGCAAGATGCCCTCCATTATGGATGTTGAGCTACAGGCCAAGGTCAGAGGGGCCCAACATCCTTTACCAACTTGAGAGAAGATTACCCCCCTTAAGGACTTAGGTTATAAACTCTGGTCAGATAAGCCCGATAGTCTCTCTTGAACCGAGTTAAGGTTAAAAGTGATGGTTAGCCAGTTTACAACTCCATGAAGCTAGTGGAATCATGGAATCATAAACCAATGCCATCAGTTTATAGGGACATTCAGAATGAAAGCAAGAATAAAATAATAATCAATAAAATAATTCTAAAGAACACAAGTAAAATCAATATCTCTTATCCCTAGTGGAGTCATTACCGTAGACAGCAGGGTTTAGTGCGTGCCCAAGATTTTAGTAACCGCGACACTGTTTAGGCTTAAGGCTTTAGGGAACATACTACTATCCTACAAAGTGATAGCATAGAGATGAGGAGTCGCCACCCAGGGTAATAACTGGGACAATTAGATTGGTGGTACTTGATTCTCTAAAAGAAAGTTAGCACCACAACCAGGAGATTCTAGGAATGGAATACTAACTTCTCTTAGACTCATGTTCATTTAAAATTACTTTATAAATCATTACTTCATTCTCTAATTATGTGCAATTTTATTAAACCCTATTTAAACATCCATCTAACCCTAAGGCATTTAGTTAATAAAATTATACATAAAAATGTATTAAAGCACATCGTACTTAAGTCTGAACTAGGTTAATTTTAATGAAAGTTAGCTAGATTTACGTTTTTATTTACAAATGAAATGGACTAAAGGTGGGCCTACATTTTAATTAGTGAGCTTAAGTCTACTTGTTTCAATTATCTACATTTTAAAGAAATGAAATTAAATGGGCTGAGTTAAGTCTAGGTTGATTTTATTAATTAAAAAGGTGGTCCTAAGTCTATTTAACCTAAAACAGGCCTAAATTGATTTTGAGTTAAATTAGACTTCAGACCAATTTTAAGGCTATTAATTGAGTGGGTTAGACCTAACATGGGCTTAGGGCCCAAAAGGATAAAAACCTAAAAATGCAACTAATCAAATAATAACATGCCAAAGCTTATCAAACATATATCCACACATGATTTCCTAAAACCCTAATTCAATTCCATACAAACCCTAATTTACTACTGCCATCATTAATTTTAAAGTTTTACCCAGTGATCCTGATTACTAATCCATTTTAAATGTATAAAAGTAAAATTTTACTATTCCCACTACTGGGGTTATTACAATGTTCTACATACTGGAAATTAAAATTAAGTACAAACCCAAATGAATTAACACAGCAAAACAAATAAAATATTGATCACAAAAAAGGTAAAACCTAGATTTAATCACAGAGCATTCCATGGATCTTCTGTTCGATTTTTGGATATCAAGCAGTATCCTCCTCAACCCCCATCAGATCTCAAAAAGAAAACACATAAACAAACAAATTACATTAGTGAAATTAAATAGCCAAAACAATAATAAAAAATCACAAAAGAAAGAGAAGAATAAAAAAGGAATATTGTGCGTATGATATTAGATGACCCTTCAAAATGGATTTTCACCATATATGGAATTGACTCAGTGTGTGTTTTGGATCGTGGGACTGAATCATGTAAAAAACATAATATGGACTCTTAGTTTTTTTTTTTTTGAAAATATAAGGAAAAAGAATAAGGTTTTGTGTTCTGTGGTTTTTTATAGAGTCTATGATTTTTCTAGGGTTTTCTTTATGCAGTCACGGCCTCTCAAAATTTTTCTTTTGTTCACTTTTTAAATCCAAAAACAACTTTTAACCCTTGTGATTGCGCAAAGAGGTTGCATGATCCTGGCAGCTAGAGAACAACTGCTCTTTCCATTTTCAAAAATCAATCCTCGAGATAAAGAAAGTGATAAGGGTTAAAAAAAATCAGAGATTCATGCACGTGTCTGTGCAGAACCAATAAAAATTTGACAACACGCCCAAAATTAGATTTTTTACAAAAAAATATTAAAACAGTGAAGGAAAATATGGGTCGGCATTACGTAATGCCGATTGACATTATGCCTGTATTTGTCAAAATTTCATTAAAATCCCCTAAAAGTCACTTTTCTGCAATTTAGACCTTAAAACTTTTAACTCTTGTAATTAAATCCTAAAAATGCTGCAATTTAGTCCTTTAAATCGTGAAACTTGATACTAGAGATCAATTCTCAATTAATTTTCATCATAACGGCTTTCGTCTTATGCATGCACAATTGCATTCCAGAATTGGGTGCTTACACCCACTCCATTAAAATCAAAACCTCTTCAAATTGAAGGTTATACTTCTGTCCTAAACCCGAAAGCCTTTTCCTTAGTAAGCTTATTCTCTGAGCTTGGTAAGATATAGGCTCAACCTCAAGCTAAGAAAACCAAAGCAACAACAAACTCAAAGACAGGTATCAACCGAAATGCAGATGCAACATTGAAGATCAATTGTGCTGATACATGTCTCATTTTAGAGCTAGTCAATATTCTTTTACAAAATTTGAGCAAGAAAGCTTTTATCAAGTTGACACAATTTGAAGTGCAAGCTGATTTAATTCATCCTGGAGCAGAAGTTGTGCATGAACAAAGACTGCACTAGGTTTATAATGCATTGTAGCAATGATTATATCACACAACAAATTAATAAATATTTCATAATAGTGTTGCAATGGCCTTTTAACTAATTGACTTATTGGTGGCTCTTTGCATTGGAAATAAAAGAGATGAAAGCAAAAGCCCAAGCCTAGAACCTCTTTTGATGTTGTAGAAGGAAGTTAGATAAGAATTGTGAAATTCTTTAATCTTTCTATCACTTATGGAAGGTTCCCTCAGATTTATATGTTCATTTGAAAAAAATTCACTCTTGCACTATAATTTCATTAAGGACAAACCATAACTGACATGGAGAAGCAAGGATTCAAGCTCTAAGCATAAGAATCATCAAGCACTAAACATTGAAGAACTGAGCATAGCAGTACAGAGACAATCTGGTATTGGGTATCGACGTTTGGGAATCAAAGAGCTCGAGCATCTAAGTCTGAGTATAGGTTTATTTCTTAGCACTGAACATCAGAATAATAAGAGCATAAATAAGTTATTGTCGAGCATCAACTAGAAACGAGCATCCACTACCGGACATCGACTTCGTAGTTGTTCAAACTCTGAGCAATGAGCAACAGATTCTAAGTTAAATTGACCACTTGAACTGATCATCCTTTAGCTTGCGAGATTCCTTGAAGCACCCAGTTCTCAAATGTAAGCTATCTCCAAGCATTTGGTTCTGTTTCTTATCAAATTCTAGTCTTATTATTCTTTTACATAAAGTTTCATAACTGGATAAGATATACAAATCTTTAAATAGCTACCATCTTCATTAACTTAAGAAAACATGAACTGTACTCGAAAAACTACAAAAAAAAAGGGTGAAAATATGCAAAAGAACGTTAATAACCAAGTATTTAAGTATCCAAATCCAAACATCGCAGCACTAAAGACTAGAGCTAGGTAAAAATCTAAATCAGCTAACCAAAAAGACATTAAACTTAGAAGCTAGACATCCAGAGAATTTGAGATTCTGAGGTGACGAGCATCGAACTTCAGAGATTAAGCATCCAACAAGCACCCTTCATAAGCACTCAAACTCCGAGCTTCAAATTACCCGGGTCATCCGAGCATTGAAGAATTAAAAAGCTTAAGTCTAGTTCCTAGTTTTGACTTTATTTAGAATAAAGTGTTGAACATCAAAACCTTAGATATTCGAGCATCGACCTCAAACTAGCATCCACTACCAGATACCAACTTCATAGGCATTCAGACTCCCAACAATGAGCAATAAATCCTAGTTAATCTTCAAAAGATAAGTTTCTCTCTTAAATCATTTGATTATTTATTTTCATACAACATCTACGACAAAAGCACATTTACACCTTTATTTGTAGATGCATGCTTATGAAAATGATTACATTGTCACACATGATATTATTTATTTTACTAAAGCAATCATGACTTATTACATGGACATATTCATATATTTATATATACACACTTATAAAAATAAAGATGCACCGTATTGTAGCTCTGTGCATATAAATTTGAAAAACATATGCTTATCATGTTAGCATATATTCATCAAGATTTGACCATTAATTGCTAAGGGAGATCAAAAAATCCCTTGATTCTCATTCTTTTATTATTTATTATTACAGTTAAATAATACAAGAATAGATGCTACTTTGAGCATTTTGATGATAATACTCAGAATTGTTAATGATAAAAAATAATGGCCTTTGGAAACTTAATCTAGCTGTTAATCTAGGAGCAGTATATTTTCATGAAGCTGGATATACACAAAATGCCAATGAATTAGATACACATAAACTTGGGTAGTACATGGAACTTAAAACTCGGATATTCACTATTACATAAAACAAAAGTTATGGCTGCATCTTCAAGGACAAGGTCATTTAGGCAACAATTAAAGCAAACAATGAACATGTATATTCGTTAAACTCAAAGGCAAGACAAGAGGTCATTACAGATAAGGTTTCTCTTTTTTCTTAATTATTTATTTTTATTATTATTTATTATTATATAAATATTTATAGCTTGTCACACAAGTACGCTTACATATCTACACATAGATGCTCGTCCATATATACATGATTATTATTCGTGTAAAACATACATCAATTACATTTGATATATTTATTACATGAGGACTGATCATTAAATGGAGATCAATTAAACGATCCTAAAACTATTTTTCTTTTATCTATCACTATAAATAAGAAAAATGTATTTACAGATGAAGATGCTACTTTAAAAGCACTCATCAATCCAAAAAATCAGACACTCTGATAATCTCACTCGACATCAACATGTAGAATTTGTCAAAAGACATTAGACACATTGCTAAGCAACACCAAGGTGAACAAGCACTCATTCATGTTCAGACAACAATTGGTGGCTCCCACTCAAAGTTGGATCCAACAATACTCAGACAAATCCTACTCTACAGCAAATCCTTGTTCATGAAATTTTAGAGAATGTTTAGTGAAAAGATTCCTAAAGGGGGGGTGAATAGGATTGTCAAATAAAAATGAGAAATTAAAAGAATTCTTTGCAAAAATTGAATAGAAGTTGAGAAGGAAGAATGAAGAACACAAAGATTTAAGGAGTTCAGATTCAACAACAATCCTACGTCTCCACCTAAATTATCCCCAAGTTAGGATGTTCAATCACCCACAATATTATTCATAAGATTGAGATTACATAAGATTTTTATGGCTCACTCTTATAACCTTACAACATGAGTTTTCAAGGCTCACTTAAAAAACCAAAACCCAAGTGTTTCAATGGACAATACTTAACTAATTCTTTTAAAAATAAATCTCACTTCCCTTCTAATCTAACCCAAAATTTAAGATGAAGAGAAATTCTATTTCTAACACACACCCAACTCTCACAAGAGTTATACAAACAAAGAATTGTTTAAGAGAATTTGAGAGCTCGATGAATGCTTAAGAAAAAATGAATGATAAACAAGTTTCTTGACTTTCATTCAGCTCTAGAGGTATTTATACTTAAAAATATAGATTTTTTAGGTGAAAATGACGTGTCCAACATCTATATTTTGAATCATTGAAAGTGATGCTTTCAGACAGCTATTCTTAGATTGAAACTGTGATTAGTTACTCAAAAAGTTTGAATTTGCCCACAATTTCTTCATAGAATCTATAGATATTTGAATTATCTTTCCATATAATTTTGAATAACCTAAATTGGATTTCTTAAACTCAATATATGTCTAAAATACTAAGATTTTTACAATCTGAAATGCAGAATACTGTTAGACATATATACCCAAGTTGAATCCGTTATTTGATATTGAATAATTTTTAATTTTTCCATACTTTCTTCATGAAAATTGTATATATTTGACTTATATTTACATATCATTTTCAATCACCTAAATTTGACTTCTTTAGCTCAGGATATGTCCAAAATACTAAGAGCTGTGCAATCTGAAATGCAGAATACTGTCAAACAGCTATACCCAAGTTGAGCCCTTGATTTTCCATTGAATAATTTTTAATTTGCCTACACTTTCTTCACAAAAGTTTTATATATTTGACTTATCTTTCTATATCCTTTTGAATCACCTAAATTGGACTTCTTTATCTCAGGATATGTCCAAAATACTAAGAGATATGCAGTCTGAGATGGCAAACATATACATGGATTTCGACTCAAAATTTGCATAACCAAATGAACTTGTATTTTGAAAAATAAGCCCAATTCAAAAAGCTCAATATGTCTAATTCAAATGTGAAGAAGATAACTCTCTCATTGTAAAGCTCTAAGGATGTCAAAAGCCTCCTTAAATCTCAAAGGTCCAATCAGCCCAAGATAATTATACTTCATTTTAACTTCCAATAGAGTCCTAACTTATACACACTTAAATAAACAAATTAAATGCTCAAAATTAAGTTTTCTAAGATTAAAATTAAGATTGATTATTGCTAAGGTCAACAAGCTCCCCCTTTTTTCTTTTGACAAACTTATGTTGAGTTTGATTAAAAAATAATACAAAATAAAGTGTATGATAATATTTGTGATAATAATGATACCAAATGTAATAAAATATATTTCTTTATTTATCCCCCTATGAATATGAACATGATAAAAAATATAAATTTATAGATTATTTCCCTTGATAAAAAAATATATAAACAACATAAAATATAGCAAGAGGGATAAAAACATGGCATTCTTATAACAAATGTATTAAAAATATAAAATATGATAACATGATCATTTAAATAAATGTTAGGCAATTTGAAGAAATAATCTCAAACATATATGCATGTATTCCTACTAAAATGCATCACTTCCTATAGGAACAAAGCAAAGATACACCAAATCTTTGTAAAAATATTCATGCCCTATCAAAGATCAAAACAATTCCTAAGAAGATATTCATGCCTTATCAAAGATAAAAATTATTCCTAAGAAGAAATTATACATGAATTATGCATGTATAAACGCAATAATAAAATATTATACACATGTATAGTAATGCATGCCTTATCAAATATCAAAACAATTCCTAAGAAGAATATTATACACATGTATAGTAATAAATAACAAACTCAAATATATTTCTCCCCCTTTGTCAAAAGCAAAAAGAAAAGAGAGAGATATAAAGGGAAAATGAAAAAACAAAGATACTCAAAATCTTTATGAAATCTATGTCATACATAAAGTAAGAAAAATAAGACCTTTTGTAATATATGTTGTACGACAAATTAATCATAATGTTAATATGCATGAAAAAAATTTAAACAAAATTTCTCCCCCTATATCAAATAAAAATATAATATGTCACTAACATAAACACAATTTTTAAGGGAGTTTTAAAATTAAAAACAAACTAAGTATATATGTTAAAAAGAAAATTAACTAGGTACGCATACAAAATCAAATTATTTCTCCTCCTTTGACAAAATGCAAAAGGAAATTTAAAAAGATAAGCCAAATATAAGCTGACGACAAAAAAAAATTTAAGATCAAAATCAAAATACTTATCAATCAAAGCATTCCATAAGCACAACATGATTTCACATGAAAACAGTTCAACCATCAATTAAACATAAAATCAAGATAAACTAGAACCATTAATAATGCCAAGTTTATGCTTAATGAAATTTAATCTCTCTTTATTTAGAGGTTTGGTGAAGACATCTACAAGTTGATTATTTGTATCAATAAATTCAAGTGAGATATCACTAATTTGAACATTATGCATGCAAGAAATGATGTCTAATGTATATATGCTTAGTTCTAGAATGCTGAATGTTGAATGAGATTTTTACTAAGGTTAATAGCACTTGTATTATCACATTTGATTGGAATGTGATGAAGTTTTACACTATAGTCTAACAACTGTTGTTTTTGCCATAAAACTTGTGAACAACAAAGACTTGCTGCAATATATTCAGCTTTAGCAATGGACAAGGCAACCGAAACTTGTTTCTTGCTAAACCAAGAAATCAAACATTGTCCTAAAACTTAAAAAGTTCCAGAAGTGCTTTTACTTTCTATCTAGTAAACTACTAACAAAGTCTACATCAAAATAACTAATCAAGTCAAAGGATCAACTCTTAGGATACCAAAGTCCTAAATGCGTTGTACCACAAAGATATTTGAAAATTCTTTTGATAGCATTCAAATGAGACTCTTTAGGACTTGATTGAAATCTAGCACATAAATAAGTAGCAAACATAATATCATGTCTACTAGCAGTTAAATAAAAAAGAGATTCAATCATACCTCTAAATCACTTTTCATCAATCAGTTTGTCATTCTCATCTTTGTTAAGTTTGGTTGTGGTGCTCATTAGAGTTTTACTTATCTTAGCTCCATCCATGCCAAAATTCTTAAAAACATCTCTTTCATACTTGGTTTGATTGATGAAAATCTCATTTTTGCATTGTTTGATTTGTAATCCAAAAAAGAATTTGAGTTCACTCCTTGTACTCATCTCAAATTCTCCTTGCATTAAATTAAAGAATTCCGCACACAAGCAATGGTTAGTAGCATCGAATATAATGTCATCAACATATATTTGAACAATTAATAAATCATGCTTGGATTTCTTTATGAAAAGAGTTGTATCAACTTTTCCTTTAAAGAAACCTTTCTTTAATAAGAAGTTGCTCAATCTTTCATACTAAGCTCTAGGAGCTTGTTTTAATCCATATAATGCTTTAAAAAGTTTGAATACATGATTTGGAAAATCAAAGCTTTCAAAACTTGGAGGTTGTTCAACATACACCTCTTCTTCAATAAAACCATTTAAAAATGCACTTTTAACATCCATTTGATAAATTTTAAAATCCATGAATGATGAAAATTCAAGTAGCATCCTAATAGCTTTTAATCTTGCAACGGGGGCAAAGGTTTCATCATAATCAATTCCCTCCTTTTGATTATAAACTTTAGCTACTAAACTAGCTTTGTTCCTAGTTATGACACCTTGTTCATTCATCTTATTTCTAAACACCCATTTGGTGCCTATAATAGGATGATCTTTAGGTATAGGAACCAAGGTCCAAACCTTATTTCTCTCAAATTTATTTAACTCTTCTTGCATAGCAAGGTCCTAAAATTCATCACACAAAGCATCATCAATATTTTTTGGTTCAGTTTGAGAAATGAAGGCTAATTAACAATAGACTTTAATTGAGATCTAGTAGTTACCCCTTTTGTAGTGTCACCTATAATGAGGTCTTGAGGGTAAGCTTTTTTGAATTTTCAATCCTTTGGAAGTTCATCCTTCAAGGTAGGTTAAGATGCCTCCTCATTTTCCTTCTTACTTGGATCTTCAAGTTCCAAAGGCTTACTAGCATTTTCTTCTTGTGTTTCCACAATCTCATTGTTACCTACAAGATCATCAACACTACAAACATCCTTTTTAGGATCAAGTGAGTTTGATTCATTAAATACCATATGCATTGACTCTTTAACTACTAGAGTTCTCTTATTAAAGACCCTAAATGCTTTACTAGAAATAGAATAGCCTAGGAAAATTCCTTCATCAGCTTTAGAATTAAATTTTGCAAGATTGTCTGTGGTGTTCAATATAAAGCACTTGCATCCAAATACTCTTAGATATGAGATTTTAGGTTTTCTATTGTTCCATAGTTTATAAGATGTTTTATTTAAAATTGGTCTTTTGAAAACTCAATTTGAAATATAACAAGATGTGTTAACGACTTCTGCCCAAAAGTATAGAGGTAAATTATACTCATGAAGCATTGTTCTAGACATTTCCATAAGAGTTCTATTTTTCCTTTCAACTACCCCATTTTATTGACGATTTCTAGGAGATGAAAATGTATGAGAAATACCGTTTTCATTACAATAGTTTTTGAAAATTTCATTTTCAAATTCAGTTCCATGATCACTTTTAATAAAAGAAAGATAAAAGCCTTTTTCTTTTTTAACTCTTTTTTCAAACTTTTCAAAAGCTTTAAATGCATCATTCTTATGGGCAAGGAAACATACCCATGTAAATCTAGAGTAATCATCAACCAATACATATCCATAGTGCATTCCACCGAGACTAGCAACTCTAGTTAGTTAAAATAAATCCATATGTATAAGCTCAAGTGGCCTAGAGGTAGACACTACATTTTTTAGTTTAAATGAGGACTTGGATTTTTTCCCTTTTGGCAAGCATCATAAGGCTTATCCTTAGTAAATTCAAGCTTAGGTAAACCAATAACAAGTTCATGTTTACAAAGATCATTCAAAAGCTCAAAATTTGCATGTCCTAACCTTCTATGCCATGTCCATATATCATGGGAGATAGACACTAAGAATTTAATGTCTTTGTTATCAATTTTATTCAAATCAATGACATAAACATTGTCTACTCTTTCACCACTAAAAATAACTTTATTTTCATCAAGACTACTAACAAAACAATTTTTAGGATATAAAGTTCCTTATTTCCCATGTCACATAATTGACTTATACTAAGAAAATTATGTTTAAGACCATTAACAAAAAACACATGATGTATAGATAAGGATTGAGGATTACCTATTTCTCCAATGCCAATAATTTTTCCTTTTGCATTATCTCCGAAAGTAACGTGTCCTTCATCCTTAGTATCAAGTTTGTTGAATTGCTCTTTATCTCCTATCATATGCCTTAAACATCCACTATTGAGATACCACTTACTTTTTATTCTTCTAGATTTCAAGCACATCTACACAATACAATTTAAGTGTTCTTTTGGACCCAAACTTTTCTTGGTTTAGGTTGGTTAGTTTCAAGATAATCCGTAGGAAGTAAATTCATATGCAATCTTTTATAGAAGCACACATTATTAGTATGTCCTTTGATCATGCAATAATAACATATAATATTTTTGAATTTATTCGTCCAAGAATGAAATGCTTTCCTAACGTGTGCAACATGCTTTTGGTGTTTTGTGTATCTCCTATTGTTTTGTGTCATTAAGTGAGACATGCGGTGGCAATGGTGATGTGAATTTTGATAATTTTATGCAACATGTTTATGTGCATTGTATTGTGTAGCATGCCTATTTTAATTGTCTATAATGTACATATAAGCATGCTTAGGTTTCGGTGCTTTAGTTTGAGCCTTACCTCTTTATGTTAATGAAGGACGAATCTCATGAGACTTTCCCTTACTATTTAACACATAAGATCTTTTAGCTTTGAAAGCTTGAGTCTCATTTGATTTGGAGGTTAGAGAAGTGGAATCATGTGAAGCTTTTACAAAATTAATATGTGATGAATATGATGAAGACATTCCATTCTTATATCAAATTCCATGGGTATCTCCATGAAATTTTTGAGAGTCAATAAGACTATCTAAAGTTTATTTTCCTCTCTTAAATTTAGCAATGGAATTCTTTAATTCTAAGACCTCCTTAGAAAGCTTATGATTTTCATTATTTGCTTTCTTAAGTTGATCTTCCAAAGAATTAGAAGATTTTGCATCACTAACAAGTTTTTCATTTGATTCAACAAGTTTAGCAAAATTAATTTTTAAAATTTCTAATTCTCTATTTAAGCTACCTGACTCATGCTTATAATGTTTCTTCTTAGATAATAAACTTTTGCATTTAACAAGTAATTTACTTATAATTGAGCTCTCATCATCATCATCATCATCATTATCACAATAATTATCACAATCATCAAAGGAAAAATAAGAAATAAATGGTGTTGACCATTTGCATGATCAAACTCCTAATTTTGGATTTTGACAAAAAAATTTTATACTAACAATTTTAATTAAGTGTGTAGGGAATTATATACCAAACATATACCAAGCATATACACGTTTGGATGAATAGTGACTTTTCAGGCTGATTGAACCTCTGAGATTAAAGAAGACTTTTAACATATTTAGAGCTCTTAAATGAGAAAATGAGCTCCTTATCTTTTGAAGTAGACATCTTTAGCTTTCCAAATTGTGCTTGCTTATCAAAATCCAAGTTCATTTCAGCATGAAAATCTTAAGTCAAAGTCAACATATGCAGCTTACATTTCAGTTTGCACAGCTCTTGGTATTTCAGCAATATCTTGAGCTACAGATGTCTAATTAAGATGATTCAAAGTTATCTATAACTTTTAAATGGAACTTTTTAGCTGAATCGATCTTCTTCAGTCCCTTTTATGAGCATCTTTTAAAGTGGTCATGAGATATCCTTCAATGGAGCCTTTGGAGCACATTTTTGC
Organism: Mallotus nudiflorus; assembly: GCA_947683625.1. Taxonomy (NCBI): domain Eukaryota; kingdom Viridiplantae; phylum Streptophyta; class Magnoliopsida; order Malpighiales; family Euphorbiaceae; genus Mallotus; species Mallotus nudiflorus. The sequence goes on from CANTUR010000228.1 coordinate 1,589,212, forward strand.
CAAAAAATGGCAGCACCCCTCACAAGCTGTTTGCTCATGACCTGCTTGTGAGTAGACCTCTAACAGCATTCCAATGGGAATTTTTGAATGCAACGGATATATTTTCACCCCTCACGAGACTGTTTACTCGTGAGCCGCTCGTGAGCATCCTCTGAGCTGCCAAAAGTCCAATAATTGATTCAGAATCAATTCTAAATGTTGGAGACATGATTGATACATCCAAAAACTACATTTTTCATTATTTTTCTATATAAACACAACTTATAATTCAATTAAAAGGTTAAGAAAACTTATTTATCATTCATCATTTTCTTAAACATTCAATTGAGCTCTAAAGCTTTCTTTTAAAAAAATTTTTTATGTATAAGTCTTGTGAGAGTTGGTGAGTGATTAGAATAGAAATTCTTATTCTTCTATTTTCTGGGTTTAGAAAATGGGAAGTGAGATTCTATTCTAAAGGAATTAGTTTAAATGTTTAGCCATTAAAACACTTGGGAATTTGATTTTTGAGTGAGCCTTGAAAACTCAAGTTGTAAGGTTGTAAGAGTGAGCCATAAAACTCTTGTGTATTCTCAGTCTTGTTAATAAAATTATGGGTGATTAAAACATCCTAACTTGGGGATAAGTTAGGGGGAGATGTAGGATTATTGTTGAATCTGAACTCCTTAAATATTTGTGTTCTTCATTCTTTCTTCTCAACTCTCACTTAATTCTTGCAAAGAATTCCTTTAATTTCCTATTTTTGTTTGATAGTCCTATTCACCCCCTCTTGGACTCTTTCATATGGTACCTTATTTTCGTTTTTAAAGGCCATAAAGTAAAGACTGGCCACCTTTTGTTGTTCCTCTTCCTTTTCCAATTCTGAGAAATCATCCCAAGTAGATTTGAATGCCTTCTTCAGAAAGCTCAAGATGTCTACTTCAAATGTGAAAAAGATAACTTTCTCATTATAAAGCTCTAAGGATGTCAAAAGCCTCATTCAATCTCAAAGGTCCAATCAGCCCAAAATAATTATACTTCATTTTAACTTCTAATAGAGTCTTAACTTATACACACTTAAATAAACAAATTAAATGCTCAAAATTAAGTTTGTTAAGATCAAAATTAAGATTGATTATTACTAAGGTCAACATTTAGCAAAAAAAATGGAGACAAGTATACCCCCTACACAACCAGATAAACTAAATCACAATTTCCAGACATCTTAGCTAATATCACACAAAATCTTCTATTTAAGAAGAAGGACACTCTTAGCCTTTCATTTGAATTACAATCCTCATCCCATGACTTGGATTGAGCAAGCCCAAAATTTTGGTCCTTTAAAACCCACCTTCCATCATTTCAAAAACCCTCACTAAATTATTATACTATATTATGGAGCTCAGATTGAAAGGGCTCAGACTCACTATCAAGATCACAACATCCTTCCTTTTATGAAAATATTATTAATCACAAATGCTTGGAAAATCAAACATCTACAGTAATAATGTCCGGACTCAACATCAATCATTATTCTGACTAGGCAGCTGCCATCAATAGAATTATTAAAGTTCATAAACTGAGCAACATTATATAGCACTTGGGCTGCGCTTCTAATGCACCAAGAATCTAAGTCCAGTGACCGAAGTTGGCACCCTTAGGTCTATAGTACTGAGGTTCTGAGCATGTAAGCTTCATGTCATAGCACTGAGCATTTAAGCCTCGAGTATCTAAGTCCAGTGACTGAAGCTGGTACCCCTGTAATGACCGAATATTTTTAAATTATTAAAATATATTTTGATATTTTCGGTATTAATAATATTTTAAATTTATATTTATTATGATTATTTTATTGAGATTTAAAAGTTTTTTTTATTGTTAATTATTATTTATTTGTTTAATAATATTATTATATTATAATTATTTGTGACTAGTATTTATTTATTTTACGTTAAATATTTTTATTATATAAAATAATTTATTGGGAAGTGTTACTATTTAAAAATATATTAAAGTTATTATCATTACTACTACTATTATTATTATTATCATTATTTTCATTACCATTAGAGTGCATGTGTATCGTGCATGTGTGTTAACATTATTATTATTCTTATTAGTATTATTGTTTTTATTGTTATTATTATTATTATTTTAATTTTTAATTTTTATTTGTTATTACTATGATTATTGTTATTATATTATATGCATAGTGTGCATGTGTGTCTATGTGTTGTGTTGTGTGTGTGTGTGTGTGTGTGTGTGTATATATATATATCGGACAAAAGCAGGTGTCATGACCCAAAATAGGAGCCATGACCGGCGCTAGGGAACGGGAATTCTTTCGAATCTGGAACCCGTAGCAAGCCTTAAAATAAATAAAAACATGCAATAATAATAATAACATATTAAAATAATCTACAGTGGAAATAAATCATAAATAAAACAAAATAATAATCCACCACGGGATTTAAATCAACAACTCATCTCATATATATATAAATAAACTTTTAATACAAATCCAGTCCAAATATTTAAAGTACATAACTCATACAAATATAATACAATAATCTTTTTTTTTTTCAATTTAACAACTACTGCAGTGTCTAGATTGTAAAAATAAAATTCAGGTGAGCAGTTTACATAAAGCCGAGGTGGAAGAAATCTGGCGTATAGGTCTGCTACTGAGGTCTAAGGATGATGACTCTCCTGAAAAATAGTCAACGAAGGGGAGTCAGACCTCATTGAGTGAATTGCTATAATATATATACATGCATACTAAATGTCAATGCATACAGTCAAAAGTATATATAATAAATATATATACAAGCAAATACACACAGATGCAATAAAATCATTTTATATATTTTTATTGAAAATCACTGTTTATGAAGGATAAAATAGAATCCTAGAAAATCGCAACCTCAAAACAGTGTTAGACAACACTCTAGCCATACATGCTCACTTATTCCAAATATATTCAATTGTTCCATTTGGACAGTAGACTGGCCCCGAGACACTAAGTCAACCGAGCTCCAGCAGTCTAACTGTCAATGTGATTGGCCCTGAGACACTTGGTCAACTGAGCTCCAGCAATCACACTCCTAAATCGTATCTCACACATCAATTAATCAAATCTAATCAATATCCACAAACAGGTTAGTGATATAGCCTAAATGCTATAAGCATACCGGTAGGTACTCGGTCCTAGTGTTGCCCACTAGGTAGCACGTTCGATTGATATCCTTCATTAAAATATAAAACATACATTCATAAAAATAAATGATGCATGAATTTAAATAAAATAGCAACATAAACCATATATATACTAGAAATATACCACAAGTAAACTAGGTATGTTTCGAGTATATATACGTCAAATAAATCCAATATAATCGTAAAATAAACTAAATATATATTTAAAAACATTTTAAATATAACTGTTTAATAAAGCATGCATATAATTTAAAATATACCAAAAATAAACTTAAGTACTAATTAAATTATTTATGCATATTTAATCAAAATAAAACATATATTTCTAAAATCATGCACCCTAGAGCATATATATATAAAATAACAACTCACTATTATTGCGCTCCTTGAGATGGGTCCGATGAGCCTGGTCCACTAGACCTCGGTCTCGGTGCAACTAAACAAACAAACAACCACAAAATATCAGAATAAATCTAACAGAAGTTCTAAAGATTTGATCTAGAACACTAGACATAGAATCAGGATTAGAGTTCGATCGGACACCACGTTTTACGAGAATTCTACTGAAAATCCGGCAAAACCTCCCTTGTAAAATGGACATCTCTCTACTCAAAGAGTAGAGCCGGCCCTGCAAAGAAATACACTTCAAAATACACAAAAAACACAATCAAAATCCCTCGGTCGGACTCCAAATTACAATTTACCGACCGAGGTTCACAATTCACAGAATATTTACAAAAATACCCTTATATAATAAAATACATTTTATAAATCAAAATTATGTAATTAACCCTAAAACACATTAAAAACCGATAAAAACTCATTTATTTAGAAAAATCGTATAATATACATATAATTTGAAAATAATTTACGAAAAATAGTTTTCATTAGTTAAAAATATTAAATAATTTGTAGAAATCATTTTTATACCCTAAATAACAATTAAAACCAATTTAATTACATTTTTAGCAAATTTAGAGTAAAATTACCAAAATACCCCTATATATATAAATTTACTAAAATTAATCCAAAAATTCACCAAAAATAATATATTTGCACAAAATTAATTTTCTCAACATATATCTAAATAATATCAATAAATATACTTAATTAACCAATTTATTTCAATTAAACACCCAATTAACCCTATTTTTCAAAATTACATAAACTAAATAAATTCAAAATAAATACATAAAAATTCACAAAAAATAAAAATAAATTCCTATAATTCATTTCAACACCTATATTTACCATAAAACACAATTTCATAATTTAATTAATTAATTTTCGAAAATTAGAAAATATTAATAAAATAATAAAAAATTCACAAAAATCAAAATAAATTCAAAAAATTCTACAAAAATTCCAGCATGAATATTAAGCTACTAGGATCAAATTTTGTGAAGGAATTTTTCATGAATAAATCAAATTGAAGCTCAAAAAAATCAAGAACCCTAATAGGCTGAAATTGAAAAATCGAAACCTAGGGAAATCTAGACCATTTTAAGTGAAACAAAGCTTGAAATCACACTCACCGGAGCTCAAGGAGAAGATAGAGATGGGCGGTGTCAAAAACGGTGGCCGAAAACACTATGATCGATAGTGAGGAAGAGTTTTGGGTTTTCGGCGATTTCGAGCTCCTCCGACACCGGAAACGGCTGCTGTAGGTGGCGGGGATGGCTGAGGATGGAGGTGGCACGCCTGGAGGCACACCGACAGGAAGGAAATGGCGTGACAAGTGGAGGAATGGCGCGGAGGACGATCGGGAGAGAGAGGAAGCTTCAATGGCAATCTTGTAAATATTGTAAACTTTATTTTTTGTTAAATAAATATGTATATATATATATATATATATATATATATCCAAATCATATATTATAATAATAATAATAATCCCACATACAAAAAATTCTCACCACGCATATATTTTAATATATTTAATAATTTATACACTTAAAATTAATTAATTAATATTAAAGCTAAATAATAAAAATTAAGGTAATTAATTAAACCCTAATTTAATTTAAATAAATACACATATATACACTTTATTTTAGCACTCTAAAAATATATATGAGTTCATGCAAATTCATAAAACTAGTCAAAATAATTAGTATTAAATTATTTACGTGTCAATTTCCCCGAAAATATAATTTTCCGTAAAGCACTTAAAATAATATAAAATAATTAAAATTTAGTTTTAATTAAATAAAAACTCATAAAATATCATAAATATGTACAAAAATTTAGTAACACTGTATATCTCGATGCAGTATAAAAATATTTAAAAACTCAGGATATTACAGCAGGTCAAATCGAGTCAAACCTCACCTTCCCTATTTTTTTTCTCTTTCTTCTTCTTCTTCTCCTACCTTCTGTCGTTGCCAACTCCCGAAGCTTCACTAGCACGCTATCAGCCACCACCAAGCTCACCACCTTCCTTTTCTCCCTTCCCGTCACCTCCAGGGAGCCCTAATCATCGGATTTTATAAGAAACCGTGGGATAGTTACTGTAGCACCGACGAATTTTTTGTGGATTTAGCTTGCATTTTTTTGGTTTGTTAGACTCTTCTCAATGCGTACTTCTCAATTCTCAAGTTGTTTCGACTTTACAACGTCCAGATTGTGAGTTATCTCAAGTTTTAGTTTATTTCTATTTTAGGTTTTTATTTTTTTTTAGCTTGATTATATTTGATTCTTGATAAATCCTTTTGGAAATGTTGTTATAAGGAACTTAAGCTTCTTAAATATATTTTTAGTTTATTTTTTCAATTTATTTGAATTATGGGTAATTATTGAATTTTTAATAATTAAAAATGAATTTTTATTAATTATGTTATTTATTTATTTTGGATGAAAATTTGGTTAAATTAGTATTATTAATTTAAGTTATTAATTTTGGTAGTAATAAAATAATTTTTAGAAATTTTGTATAATTTTTTAATAATATTTTTGTATTATGTGATTTAGGATTTATAGGTAAATTGTGTGTTTTTGTTGAAATTATAGTTAAATAATATGTTTTAAATAATTTTGGAATAATAATTGATATTAAAATAATTTTTACAAATTATTTACTATTTTTAATTAATTAATACTAATTTTCAAAAATATTTTCAAATAATAATTTATTGATTATTTTTGTGATTAAATAAGTTTTTAACCATTTTTATTATATATATAACCTATTTGAGTAATTATTTATGAATTTACTATTTTGTGTTAAATAATTGAAAATTTGAATTTTTATTAATATTATATAATTATTTAAGATTTTATTTAGTTAATGTAAAAATAATTATATAAATTTTTTTTATGTTTAAATGTATTATATTTTGGTATTTTATGATATTTATGGAATTTAATGGTTTTATTATATTTATTATTTAATATTAATTTTTTTGGTGATTTGTGAACCTTGGTTGGAAATTTGTGTAGTTCAAGGTCCTAACTCGAGGTGTTGAGCTTTGTGTTATTTAGAAGTGTGTTTTCTTACAGGATTATCTCTACTTTTCAATAGAGAGATGTCCATTTTACAGAGAAGATTCTGCTAAATTTTTGGTAAAATTCTCGTAAAATGTGACATCAGCTCAATCTTGAATTTTTGGTTTTTAGTTGAGTTTTAAATCCTGGATCGAGTCTTCCTTTAGAATTCTTATAAGTATAAGTTAGAAATTTATTCTGATTTTATTATTACTAACTGCGCTGAGACCGAGGCCTATCAAACCAAGCATGTCGAGTCAGTATCGAGGAGCGCAAACTTGTGAGTTATTATTTTATATATGCATTGCATATAGGATGCATGTATATGAATTTTTATATTTTCATAATACATTTAAACATAAATTATTTTAATTAAATGATTTAGTATATTTTTAGTATACTTTTAGTATATTTTGTTATATATGCTATGTATATGACATATATGTTTAGTATGCTTTTAGTATGCATTTTGTATATATGTGACATGCATATGTTAGAATGTTACGGTATATTTTGACATATATTCAGAATATATAATTGGTATATTTTTGGCATATTTCGATAAATATGCAATATATATGCATGTTATAATTTTCAATATATATTTAATATATTTCTGGTATATTCATGGTTTAATTGGGTATTTTTATGGCATATATATCTGGTATATGTTTAGTATACATTTAGTACATTTTTAGTATTCTAGGTTGCACTATAACTATATAAGTACCAATGCAATAGATCTTAGGATTGAGTTTATGAAATCATTTAGGGTGAAATTTGATTGATCAATTTATTAAGAATTTCAGTGATTGAGTAGTGTGATTACGGGAGCTCAATTGACCTAGTGTCTCAGGGCCAATCACACTGACAATGAGATTACAAGAGCTTAGTTGACTTAGTGTCTCGGGGCCAGTCTACTGTCCAAAAATAGAATAAGAGAATTAATTTGGAATTAAGTAAGCCTGTATGGCTAGTGAGATATTTTGATTAAAGTTGCAAATATTTAGGGTTCTATTTGATCCTTCATTTAAATAAATATTTTTCTTCATTTATATATATATATAGCGGATTTTAGCATCTGTGTGAAATGCCTGTATACATTTATATATATACTAATGCTTGACTGCATATGATTTTAGATTTCATGTATGTATATTATAATAATTCACTCAGTGAGGTCTGACTCCCCTCAATATTTTTTCAGGAGATTCTTCTTCAGACCTCACTAGTAGTATGTTACACCGGTCTTCTTCAACCCCGGCTAGATTATGTAATTTATTTATCTGAACTTTATTTGTACTTTAGAATACTGCAGTAGTAGTGTATTGTATCACCAGTATGTATTTTGGGTTAGAAATCTGTCTCTGAATATTGTATAAATATTTTTAATCTTATTTTATGAAATGACATTTAAGTATTTATTTCATATCAATTTAAATTATAATTCTAGCATATTTTTATTTGTTTATTACTTGTGTTTTTATTTTTAAGGCTTGCTACAAGTTCCGAATTCAAAAGAATTCTCATTCCCTAGCACCGGTCATGACTCCCGGTTTAGGTCGTGACATACACTCAAGTCGCTTCGATAGTACTGAGGTTCAGCACTCGAGTCGCACTTTTAATGCATCGAGATTATCTTGCACTCAGGCCATGCTTTTAACGCACCAACCATCAAAACTCCAGCAATGGCTGGTTCTGGCAAAGTTGTCTCCATACTGGTGGGTTAATCCCTTACACCAATCATTTTTATTGCAAGTTCTGTGCACTCCAGTCCAGCTGGAACTTCATTGATGTTCTTATATAATGATTTTGAGACTTGGTATCGAGCTTTATCTTTTCTTGTGACTGAGGCTGGCCACCTCAGTTCACCCTTCCATATCAAATGCAATTACTCAAGCAGTCTCTTTCTCTAGGCTGAAGAATGATGTTTCCATCATCTTACATACCCAAACAAATCAGACATAAATATCTGAACATACTTTCAAGGGGGATTCTTGATACCCAATAACAGTATCATATTCTAATAAGGGTTATATTCCCCCAAAAATGAGGATTATTTGAATAAGAAGAAAGCTTAATAAGGAAGTCTATTTCAATTAGGAAGATTACTCCACAAAGGAAGTCTCCTTCTCTCCTAAACAAGGTAATCCTACAAGACTAAGGAATCATATTCCTAAGAGGTTTGAGCAATGCCTTCTCCTATAAATACATCTCATGTCATTCATTCATCATCTCTACATAACATCACACTCTACATCAAAACATCATCCCATCACCTCATCATGGAAACAATCATCCTTTACTCCTTTATCCTCTATTCTATTCTGCCTATTTGCTTTATTATATTTTTTCTTATACTGACTTAAGCTTCAGAGTGTTTATAGGGGAAACCCTAACCTTTTACCCATTCTCCTTGTCAATGCAGGTTCCATAAGTAAGAAATATCAATTCAAAGTTATCATTACAGTTAATAAGGTACCCTAAGTTTGGACACCTTATGATGAAGTAGAAGTGAAGGAAGAGAGGAAGGCAGTAGTAGTAACAATATGGGTTTTGTTTAAGGAGAGATATAGTGTAGGTAAGAATCTCCCTAATAAGAAAGCATTTGAATATAAGTTTGTTTCAATCTCTTGTAATGACAATAAAAGTCTTACAGTCTTGCTCAATTAACACTTTGCCATGGACATCTGAGATTTCCTTCCATTTTTATACTCCCTCATCAATTTTTTCCTCTCTCATCTTTTTTTTCTTAACAACTCAAATCCCTAATCTAAAAGAAGAACAAAGCGCATTTTAGACAAATATCATGATTTGTACATAAGGATTAAGATGTGGCATGCAACTAGGCAAATAATTAATCTTATGCAAGCTAACAAGATGCTCAGTCTACTACTCATCGTCTAAAAACAATGAAATGATACAAAATTAATAAGTATAAACATTCAATTGTAAAATAAAAAATACAACCATCAAAATAATAAAAATTAAAAAGCTCATGTACTAAATTTATAATTTTTCCGTCCGGAAACAATTATAACTTCAAGTTTCAAATTCATTTGTTTTGGGCTAAGTCAGCCACTCAACATATGGCCTGTGAATAAGGGCACGATGCATTAAGCTTTGGGGTTTTTTCATAAATACCCCAAAACAGAGGCAAAATAACAAAAACACCTCAAGTTTTCTAAATGTGCGTGCTTACCCTTTTGTTATAACCCAAATTTTATAAATTATTAAATTAATTTCTAAGATTTGCAGTGTTAATAAATCTTTTATTTAATTATTATATTATGGTTATTTTGTGGGATTAAATTAAATTCAAGTGGTATTAATTATTTTATTATATTATGGTATTAATATTAAATTGAAATTTAAAGCTTAAATTTATTGTTTTATATTATATAATAATATTATTATTATTTTTGAATTATCTAATGTAGTGTAATTTTATATATATTTTAATATTGTGGCGAGTTTAATTAGAAAAAGAAAATATTCTTTTCCCCCTTTTTTTCTCTTTCCTTCCTTCCCTTTCTCTCCCTTTCCCTTCTTTTTCTTCTCCTTCTCTGCGCAGTATGCAGAACATTGCACACAGTATGCCGCAGCTCGCTACCGCTTCTCCTCTACTTGCCACCGCCACAACCACCTTCTCTTTCCTTCCTCTTCCTCCCGCCGTCATCATTTTCTCTTCCCTCTCCCTCTTGGTTTCTTTTAGTGCCATGAGCTTCTAGAGGTCGCCGGTGGCATTTTCGGTAGTGGTTGGAGCTCGCACCGATCTTGTTTGAAAGCTCTCAATGTGGGCTTCTTTTCCCCTAAGGTAATTCATTTGATTAACTTTGAATTCAACTTCAATTTTAGATGATTCATTATAGGGTTCTTAGTTTCAATTGTTGATTTTGTGTTCAATTGATTTGATTCATGTTAAATTGACTTTAGCTTAGTTAAATTGAAGTTGTAAGCTTTCCAAAAATGTATTTAAATTTGATTTTGGTGATAACTGAGATTTGAACATTATTCCGAGCTCGGTTACTGTTCACGGGCACTGTCCCGACTCGAAAATGTGCTTTATTTTTAATAAATTATGCTAATTATTTTAAGCATATCTCACACAGAAAGTTGATTGAAATTATGTTCTGAATATTTATTATGATTTTTTGAATGTTTATTTAAAAATTAGATTTTTGGAAAAATTAGTATCAATTAGTAAATTTTGTATTTTAATTGAAATTATTGTTAATTATTATGTTTTGGATACTTTTTGAGTAATAAATAGTATTAAAATAATTTTTATGAATTATTTACTATTTTTAGCTAATTAATAATAATTTCCGGAAATATATTCGAATAATGGTTTTATCTATTATTTTTATAACTAAATGAAGTTTTAGTATTTTTATTATATATTTGGGCAATTTAAATAATTATTGGTAATTGATGCTATTTAATTTTGAATATTTGAAAAATGCATTTTTATTAATATTATTTACTTATATTTTGGATTTTATTATTTATTTTGAAAATAATTATCTTTGATGTTTTTATTATTTAAATAAATTAAATTGTGGTAATTTATGATTTTTATGAGTTTTGGTGAATTATTAGTATTTATTATTATTTTATTGATTTTGAGTATATAGATTCTCGATTGAGCAATAAATGTATTTCAGGGGCCCAACCCGAGAAGTTGAGCATTTTGAGTATTTGAAGTGTGTATGCTTGCAAGATCGGCTCTACTTTTAGTAGGGAAACGTTCGTTTTACAGATGAGACTCTATCGAATTTTTGATAGAATTCTCGTAAAGTGCGACATTGGGTCGGTCCTGAGTTTTGAATTTTTGTCGAGTCGTGTCCTAGATTGAATCATTCTTTAGAAATTCTAGAAGTATAAAAATTTGGATTTTTATTTTAATATATTATTATTTTTATTATTTTCTTTAATTGTTTCATGTGTTAAGCCTATCGAACCGAACCAACTGAGTTAGGGTAGAGGAACACACTTAAATTGTGAGTTATTATTATATGTATACATTGCATATAGGTAATATATTGTGAGCATTCATATTTTGAATAAATATGATTTTTCATTATACTTTAATTCATTAATTTGTTATTATATGATTATTTCAAATATATATTTTCATATATATATTTACATGTGATTATGTAATTATGAAACTGAATGTTATTCACGTTTATTGTGATTTTCATTATTTTATTATGATTTTTCAATATATTATTATGAAACAACATTTTTGGAAGATAATTGTAGAACGTGCCACCTAGCAGGTCACGTTAGGGCTGTTGAACAACAGTACGCTAGAATTAGGCTTCGAACGTTGATCTGTAGGGTAGTCAGAGCCAGTTAGCACCGGTAATAGAACTGTGAATCTTCGGTTGACCCTTTGTATACTTGGAGCCAATTCACTACCAAAAAGTTGGATAAATAATATTTTGGAGATATGGATAGCCTATTGGCTAAATAATTACAGTGATCGAGGTTGCAGAAATTTATGGATTCTACTTTGATCCTCCACTTAAAATTCTTTTACATTTATTATTATAATAAAAATGAATTGTTAGCATCTGTATGAAATGCATGTATGTGTGTGTGTGTATATATATATATTATATTGATGTTTAAGTGTCTATATCTTTAAGTTGCGTGTATATATATAATAATAATTCACTCAGTGAGGTCTGACCCCCCTCAATATTTTTTTCAAGATCTTTTACTTCAGACCTCCCTATTAAACCTCTTCGTTGGACTCTTTCTTTCATGGCCGACTTATATAAATATTGAATCATCTCTTCTCTTGTATTTTAATAATTGCTGCAGTAGTAGTGTTTCTTGTTGTAATACCTGTTATTGTATTTGACAGTGTTCTTGTATTTAAAGATTTGTATGAAGATATTTTATTTATGTTATAATATGGATTTCTTTTCTATTAATTAAAATTTTAATTCTGATGTATTTTTGTGATATGTTTGCATGTGTTTTTATTTTAAGGCTTGCTACAGGTTCCGAATTCGTGAGAATTCTCGTTCCCTAGTGTCAGTCATGACTCCTCAGTTTGGGTCGTGACACCTCTTTTTCAATTTTAATTTCGCGTCTACCCCTCTCCTCCTTCAGCTGTAAAATACGCTTCCATCTTCTCCCTCAGCTGCAAAACATGAACCTTCAGCTATAAAACCTCTCTTTCAACTCAAAAACACTTCAATAACCTACAATCACTCTACATCAAATCAAAACCAATTTCTTCTCCAAAAAATGAACCTCAACTCTGCCTCCCTCACATCAACCACCATTATCAATCTCTTGTTAAAACTCAAAAAACACCACCACAATTTCAAAAAAAAAAGAATCAAAAACAAGATTTCAACAACCAAGAAAAGAAAAAGAAATTGAACAACAATAAAAAAATCAAAGGTAAGTTTTCTCATTCAAATTCATCATTTTATACAATCATTGAATGCATGCAAACCAATATCTATTCTTAAACCTATCCAGATTTTCATTTTCTTTAATCTTTTTAAGAATTAATTAATATAAAAGATAATGTATGACATAAACAGTGTACAAACCTTGATTTCTTCCAAAAAAAAAATACCTACATTGATTTATTATTTCAATTTAGAATCCTTTCAGTTTACTTCTATTTCTGATACAATTCAATGATATATGAGTCAAGTTCATTAGAAGATGAAAAAATAATGTATGTGCAGAGACAAATATTTCAAAACACTTTTTTTTACATTCTTGCTTCATTTTAGAATCTTTTCTATTTACATTTGGTTTCTGAAACATTTCAAGGACATATGTTTGAAATTCCTTAGAAAATTAAGAAATAATATATATGGCTCCTTCATTTCAGAATCCTTTATGTTTACGCTTGGTTTCTGAAAATAATTCAAGGACATCTATTTCAAGTTTTTTGAAAAATCCTAAAATAATGTATATGCTTGCTTGATTTTAGAATTCTTTCTGTTTACATTTGGTTTCTAATATATATTTCACTTACAGGAAATGCAGCAACTGCTTGTTTTCATTCACCAGAGTTCAAATTCCAATAAATTGCACGTACCAAAACCTCATAAATACATTTTCAAATTGATTGAAAGTGCAAAATGCAGAAAATGAACTACAAATCACCTACCAAGTCAAACAACAGTATCTGAAACTTGTAATTAAAGATCATTCAACTCTGCATTTCTATATACAGTTGAAAAGCACACAACCAAATCAAATAAAGTTCCCCTTGTGCATTAACAGCAACTATATTACAGTCTGAGTAACAATCAACAATAAAAATGGATTCTTTTTATTTTGTTAAAATTTTCTAATGCAATTACACTTTTCCTCAAATGAATGATACGTAATATAATTTATGTTAGGGACATTCAGATTGCCACTTAAAATAAATATACTTCAATAAAACTTCACTATAAAAAAAAGAATCCATTCCGTTTCTTTTCTATTTTTGAAACCATTTCAGACACATATACACACAACTTCAAAGAATAAAAAAAATTCATTAATTTATTTTTAATTTTTCAAACTGCAGTTACATTTACTCAAAAATATAATTTTCAAAAGTATATTTAGCTAGTCCATTACATGAAATAACCAACTTTTCATTAAATTTCACAAAACATTTTGAATACTTTTGGTTTACATTAGGTTTCTAATACGAATATAATAAATTTGAAATAATAATAAACCTCTTCTAATAAAAAAAATCAATTATCACCATATACAAAATCTTAAAAGTAATAATAATAAAATAACAGGAAACTTAAAATAAAATATTTTATAAAATCAAATATCTCCAACATCAACAAACAAACATCAAATACGAATTCAACAACCAAAATATTCATCTTCATAACCAAACAAGGATACCTTAAAATCCTTTAAAAAAAAAAAATAGTTCACAAAAGACTTCTAAAATAATCTAATCAATCAACCTATTATAAATCAACCTTTTTCTTCCCCTACGCACATGCACACATATGTGCGTATGCTTTCAATTGGATGCAATCTTTTCGATATTCATATTCACTTTCCACTGCATCACGTTGCTTCATCATGCCATAGGCGTACAAACTCACAACATACTAAATTATCTTCTTATCTATATTAATGTTCTCAGGAATTTCTAACCCATGAAGCAAGTACTCAACAAATGCAACTGCAAATACTCCATAATCACTAAAAAAATTAAAAATCAAAATAATGAAAAATTAATAAAATGACACTAAAACAAAGAAAAAAAACTCACTTATTCTCTTGGGAAGGAAGATCATCAACTGAGACAACTTCAAAAGGATCTAAAACCTTCTTCGAGGCATAAACTACAGAATTCATATCAATATCTTTACGATTTGAACATAGATCAAAAAGTTCAAAAAATAACAGAAGTAGAACATTATAAAATTCCAAAACTTTCATCACCAATTTATTAGTTTTTACACACCTCAAAGAATTATAAATGTAAATACACCTATCCTGGAAGTTCAAACACTTTAAAATCCAATGTTTCTCTTTACCAATGTAAATGGAAAATAACACATCATCACAAGATACCAAGCAGTGTTATTAGCCATGTAATACTCGAGTATGTACTTCGCAACACTATTATCAACAAAAATAAGAGAATAATCATTTTTATTTGATAAAAATTTCTTATATAAAGCCTGTATATGTTGATTAAATTGGTTATGTATTGTAGTGTATTTGACATAACTATCAGAATACACTCTCTTTTTTCCTTAAATAATAAAAAAAATCATCAATATGCTGTAAAAAAGAAATTTAGCATATCAAAAAATTGTTTCATATATAGTATACAATCAATTTATATTCAGTTTCAGAAATTAAAAACATGCACAAAAATGAAAAACTTACAGAAGAAGAAAACTTCTTTCCAGGGGAATCCAGAGTATAGAATCTTGTCTTTGCTACAATTGTCTTAACTCCAAATACAAACTAGGAGAAATCAAATTATCTTTATCAGAATAAAACTTCTTCCTACAAAATAAAAAAAATACAAATAAACAATCAATAAACTACTTATAAATAACTAAATAAACAAACAAATAAAAAATTAGAACGTACTTGTTCTTCTTCTTTAACCCAGCCTCAATCCAACTATCAAAACTAGATAGAGATTTATATTTTAAAGCTTCTCCAATATTCTTACTAAAAGGATGTATATTTTTTAAAATAGTTATGGCCTTCCTCCCCGTTTTAACTCCTAAAGAACCAAACTCATTCACGAAAGGAGATTTTATGACATAACCAGGTCTATGCTCCCTTTTATCAAGAGGTGGAGTCTCAAAGTCATCATCATCAACTTGAATATATTAATTAATATCAGAAACCAAATAAAAATAAGAAAGCAACCCAAATAAATCTATCATGACCCAAATCCGGGAATCATGACCGGCGTTGGGGAACAGGAATTCACACGAATCTAGAACCCGTAGCAAACCTTAAAATAAAAACACATGTAAACATATCATAAAAATACATCAAAATTAAAACTTTAATTAATATAAAAGAAATCCATATCATAACATAAATAAAATATCTTCATACAAATCTTTAAATACATAAACACTGACTAATACAATAACAGGTACTACAACAAGAAGTACTACTAGTGTAGCATTTACTAAAATACAAGAAAAGAGATGGTTCAATATATACATAAGTCAGTCAGGGAGGAAAAAGTTCGGCGAATAAGACTAATAAGGAGGTCTGAAGTAGAAGATCCTAAAAAAAATATGGAGGGGGTTAGACCTCACTAAGTGAATTATTATTATGTATATGTATACAACCTAACAATACAGACATTCAAGCATCGGTATAATAATATTATATTTTTATATTTATTTATTTATACATGCATTACATACAGATGTTTGAAATCGTATTTTTGATAAATGAATAAATGCAATAATATTTAGGTGGAGGACGGGAGGAAAACCCTAAAATATTTCGCAATCTCAATCACTGAACCTGACTAACCAACAGGCTCACTTAATTCTAAAATATTTCTCTTCTCAATTTTTGGACAGTAGACTGGCCCTGAGACACTAAGTCAACTAAGCTCCCACAATCTCACTGTCAGAATGATTGGCCTTGAGAAACCAAGTCAACCGCGCTCCCACAATCACACCACTCTCTCACCACAAATCTCAAAAATTAATTATTCATATCTCACATCAATAAATTTCATAATATCAATCCTAACATTTTAACGTACCAATGCACACACAGTTCTAGTGTAACCCACTATGTAGCACATTCTACTACTATCCTCCAAAATATTTCATAAAAAATAATTAAATAAATGAAATCATATTAAATATGTAAAGCATCCAATTTATACAAATAAATATTCAAATTTATGTATATATGCAAAAAAACATACATATATATTAATAATAACAATTAATATTTAATGCAACATAGCATAATAAAATTCATATTTTATTAAAAACATAGATGTCAATTGATGAGTGAGAAAATATTGTATTTTGAACACTCTTTTCTATGGGAATAGAATCTAATTAGTTGCATTTTTAATTAATTTAGTTAATTTTTAGATCTTTTATTTATTTTTGTTAATTTTGTTTAGTTGTTAGGATTTTTGTTAATTTTATTTGTTTTTAAGTCTATTTAGTTAATCTTTATTTAATTTTTGAAATAAGGATGCATGAAAGAAGTTGAAAGATTTAAACAAGTCAAAGATAGGATTTAGAGGTTACAACAAGTCAAAATCTTGAAGAAAAGTGGAGTTTTAAAAGCAACCTATTCTGACATAACCGTGTGCCTGAGTGTTAGAAAGTTGACACACCCTGTGACACAACTGTGTGCCTATGCAAGCTATTGCAATAACTTCTTAAATTCAAATTTTGAGATGATGATTTAAGGGAATTTTATGAGATTTGAATTGTAACAAACCTCAAAGTTGTTTGTGGCTAGAGGCTATAAGTAGGAGGCCTTTATAAGAGCAAGAGGAAGTTACACTTAGTCTTCTCTAAATTTTTACTTTAAAGAATCAAAGTTAATTTTCATTCAAGTTCTTGTTCATGTTAAGTAGAAAATTAGTTTTGAAGGAATAAGACCTTCTATTGCAGTTGTTTGAAGCAGTAAAAGGGGTTTTCTTATTTAAACTCTTTGGTTATTATTTTCTTTTAATTAATAATGATTGGTTTTCTTCTTTACTTCATCTTCTTCTCTTTCTCTTAACATGTGTAGCTAAACATAATTTTAGGGTTCTTATTTCATTTCAACCATGTAATTTTTTTTTGAATTAAATTCTAAGTCTTTAATCTTAATTCTTTGGTTGTTATTGAACTTAATGTCATCTTAGACTTGATCACCCTTAGATTGAATTTATACTTTAGAACTTAATTGAGAGATAGGTTTCATTGAATTAAAACAATAACCTATTAGTCACTTACTTAGTTGAGAGACATTTAAGTAACTAATATTAATTAAAAAGTTGGATTTAAAATTGAGTTTAAGAAAAATTTATTTAGTGAGAGCTAGTAAACTATGTGTTAATTCTACTCAATTAATTATAAGTTTATCTGAGAGGAAAATCTATGGTTTTAAAGATGCTTTCAAATTGAATTAAGATTAGTTAAAGACTTAGATGTTTAATTAACTTTTAGAAAAGGTTGAAATGATAATAAGAACCCTAGCCTTTAATTTGAATGTTAAGTTTTAATTAAATTTTTTTTATTTATTTTTATTTGATTTTCAAACCAAAATTTGGTGTTTAAACAAACAAACATTTTTAGTATTTCAATACTCAATTTGCAATCTCTATGGGATTGATACTTTATTTTACTACTTGAACCGACTCCATACGCTTACGGATTTCTCACGTCATCAATAATTTCTCTACATGTAATGCATACATATAATAATAACTCACAGTTGTGCGCTGCTCTAAAATGACTCGACTGGTCTGATCTTGTAAGTCTCGGTCTTAACACAACTATAGAAAAATAAATAATAATACTAATAATAATATTAGAATTAAATTCCTAATTTTATACATCTAGAATTTCTAAAGAACAACTTAATCTATGACATGACTCGTCTAAAACTCAAAACTTAGGATCGACCTGATGTCACGTTTTATGAAATATCTACCAAAAATTCAGCAGAGTCTCCTCTGTAAAATGGACATCTCTCTACTAAAAGTGGAGTCGATCCTACACGCAAACACACGTCAAATACACAAAATGCTCAACTTCTCGGGTTAGGGCCCCCGAACTACAATTATTATCCAACCGAGAACCAATATGCTCAAAATCAAGAATATAATAATAAACATTAATAATTCACTAAAATTCTTAAAAATCAATAAAATACCACAATTCAATTTATTTAAATAATAAAAGCATAAAAAATATCTACTTTCAAAATAAATAATAAAATCACAAATATAATTAAATAATATTAATCAAAATCCATTTTTCAAATATTCAAAATCAAATAGCATAATTTACAAATAATTATTTAAATTGCTCAAATATATAATAATATTAGCTAAAAATTCATTTAATCATAAAAATAATAGGTAAAACTATTCTTTGAATATATTTCTGGAAATTATTATTAATTAGCTAAAAAATAGTAAATAATTCATAAAAATTATTTTAATACTATTTATTACTCAAAAATTATGCAAAACATAATAATTAACAATGATTTCAATTAAAATAAAAAAATTATTTATATCAATTTTTTCAAAAATCTAATTTTTACATAAACATTCAAAAATTTATAATAAATAATCAGAATATAATTTCAATAAACTTTCTTAGCGAAAACACTTAAAATTACTATTAAAAATAAAACACATTTTCGAGCCGGGACAGTCCTCGTGAACAATAACCGAACTCGGGATAGTGTTTAAATTTCAACTATCTCAAAAAGTGAATTTAAATAGATTTTTGGAAAGCTTACAGCTTCAATTTAGCTAATCTAAAGTCAATTTAACAATAATCAAACCAATTGAACATAAAATCAACAATTTAAGCAAAAAACCCTAGAATGAATTATTCAAAATTGAAGCTGAATTCGAGTTTAATCATACGAATTACCTTAGGAAAAATGAAGCTCACAACGAGAGCTTTCAAATAGGACCGATATGAGCTCCAACCACCTCCGGAATCATCACCAATGGCCTCCGAAAGCCCTCAACACCAAAAAGGGAGAAGAAGGAGGAAAAAGAAAAATGGCGGTGGAAAGGAGAAGGACAGGTGGTGGCGAGCTAGAAAGGAACAGCGACAATGATGGTGGTGCTGCTGAGCTCCGTCGCGCAGAGGGGATGGGGCCGGTGAAATATTAATACCATAATATAATAAAATAACTAATAGCACTTGAATTTAATTTAATCTCACAAAATAACCATAATATAATACTTAAATAAAATATTTATTAACACTGCAAATCTCAAAAATTAATTTAATAATTTATAAAAATATTGGGTTATAACAAAATCATACATAGAAACACCTTTTCCAATAGCCTATTCAAAAAAAAAAACCAATGCTCAACCATAAAAAAAAATTAAAAATAAAATAACATACAGTATCACCAATCAAAACAGCTTTTACAACATTATCAATAATAATGAAAGCCTCACCAACATCATCAAATACATAATCTTTAACCTAAAAATAAAAATAATTTATAAAAAGCAAAATTAATAACTAAAACAAAATTAAAAAATTAATATATTAATAAAACAAAACAAACATAACATACCACATTGGACTTCTTCACCACTTTATCATCATCTTTATCAAAATCATCTTTACTATTGGAATTTAAACCAGTATCATCAACCAATTTATCGCCTTTAAAATAGAAAAAAAAAAGTTTCAAAAACAAAAAAGAAACCAAAACGATTCAAAAATAATCAAATCCAATATACCTTAACAGAATCTCCTACCTCTGATTCACGAGCTTCTTTATTCCCATCATGCCCTCCACCTTCACTCCCTTTACATTCACTTTCTTTCTCTTTAAAAGCCTTCTCTTTATCACTTAACCAACAATAAAAAAAATTAAAAACAAATCGTAATAAATAACCAACAACACCTGACGCAGTGCCTCCATCATTTCCATCATCATCTTTCTTTTTCTTCAACACAAACATAATATTTTCATTTGAATCAGCATCTAAATCAATATTTTCAACCCCTAGTTTGTCTATAACCAATTTCATTGAAGAAGAAAGATAATCCAACTTTTTATGCACAAACAACTTCAAATCATTAAATTTATTTCTCAAATAGTCATGTCTTAAAGCTAATTCCTTTACAAAGTCACGAGAATTAGGTGAACTTTTCATATAACCAAAATCACCAAACTCTTCCTCACCTTTTTAAAAAAAACCACCTAAAGCCAGCCTTGTCAACTCTTTCTTAGTGGGAGATACATTCCTCAATTCCAACTAAAAAAAAATTAATAACAAAAAAAATTAAAAAATTAAATAAGCTTAAAAAAATTAAATAACCAAAATAAAATATACCTTACTCAGCAATTCCCTGAAAATCAAGCGCTGCAACACCTTGTAACTCAAATTTGATTTACAAGTTCAATTCAGAATTCAAGGAATAAGCAAATTCTTTAGACCACTGTGTACACAAATATTATCAACCATAAATGGACAACATTCATAAAACTATATTTGAATAGCGTAGGAAAAGCCATTCAATTTGTAAAAAGTCCAATCAATTTTCTTTCTATTTTCACTCATAAAAAGATTCCCCTTAAGTATTCCATGGTCAAGTAAAATGTGTCCTTCCCCTAATGATACTCATTACAAAAACTAGACTCTACAATATCAAATGTTCTCTTACTCACCATCTTCTCCAACAAAGAACTCATAAAAAAACTTCATCAAAAGGAATCAAGGCAATCTTAACAATATTTTCATCATTATCCTAATGTTTGGACAATAAACACTTATGCACATATTGCTTGTTTATTTTCTTCAAACCACCAAAATATTTTAAAATCAACCTATTCTTCTCTAAAAAAAAAGTTAACAACATAGATTTACCAACACACCTTAACTTAGTAACTAATGTAAATTCATCAATTCTAAATTTTAATCTCTTTCTAGAAACATCAAAATAACACTTAAACAAATTCGGTTGCTTCAATTCTCTTAACAAAAGAGAATGAATCAACTAGCATTGAACTTCAAATTTTGGTAAATCTGAAAAAAAAAAAAAACAAATCAAACCACCAAAATGTTTTAAAATCAACCTATTCTCCTCTAAAAAAACAGTTGACAACATAGATTTACCAACACATCTTAACTAGTAACTAACGTAAATTCATCAATTCCAAATTTTAATCTCTTTCCAGAAACATCTAAATAACACTCATACAAATTCAGTTACTTCAACTCTCTTAACAAAAAAGAATGAATCAACTGGCATTGAACTTCAAATTTCAATAAATCTAAAAAAAATTAAAATATGTTTCATGAAAAAGACCCAATTGGATTTCATTCAAAATTTTTTTAATCAAATTAAGAACACCGTATGATAAAGTGTAAAAAATCTTAGCTTTAAAATTCTCATTGCTTTTCAAGAAAGGCTCCCAGTCCATAAAAAAATGTAATCAGAAACTAAAACAAAACAAAACCTAAACCAAATAATAATAATAATTACACCAAATCCTTCATTAACATCTTTTTTCATCTTCTTTTTCCCCCTATGAATATGAATATCTACACCCTCAAAAGCCTTTTTCTTCCTACCCAAAACACAACGACTATCCTTCTTTGCATGTCCTTTTTTTTTCACTCTTGCATATTGTGTTCTCCACCATTTTTACTCCTATATCTCTTTTCTTTTTCGCACTTCGTTCTCTTTATTTCACAGGGTTGGGATTTTTTGATTTTGTGCTAACAATAAGATTCTTATAAAAAATAACCATTAAAAATAAAATGCCAGTTAATTTTCACACTACTAAAAGCAGTTACCACCAAAAAAAAAAGAAAAAAACCAACTTAAAAGTCAAAATGTGAAGAAATTGAAAAAAAAAATGTGAAGGAAGAAAAAGAAACGGTGAAGAAACCTCTCTAAAATAAGACAAGATATTTTTGAAAATGTGAAGGACATACGTGTAAAAAGAGGGGGTAGACTTGTAAAAAATGAAAAATTGGAACATTTTTGCTCGCAACAATTAAAAATTGAGTTTTTTTGTAAATGTCTCTTAAGCTTTTAACCCTCTCGGTCAGGAGATATTATATGATAGTTCTGATTTTTTATGAATTGAAGAGTTAAACCAATAAAAATTAAATATAATTAAAGTAATAAAAATTAAAATTTAATAGCACATAGATAAATTTTAAATAGCTTGATATTATTAAAAAAAATGTGTATTGTAATGTACAATCTAAATCTACTTCCTTAAATAATTTAGAGTAGCTTTGGCTTATAAAACCACCAAGTTCATTGATGTTCTATCCCTTCATTCTTCATCACCACCTTGTAAAAGACCCAAGCCACATATTAGTTTGAAAACAAAAGTAGTCTTTAACCCTTTTAGCTACGAGATATTATACAATAGTATTGATTTTCTATGAATTGAAAAGTGAAATTAATAAAAATTAAATATAATTAAAGTGATAAAAATTAAAATTTAATAGCACATAGATAAACTTTAAATTGTTTGATATTATTAAAAAAATGTATATTGTACTGTACAATCTAAATTACTTCCTTAAATAATTTAGAGCAGCTTTGGCTTATGGAACCACTACGTTCACTGATCTTCTATTATTGAGGAAGTAAATATTTTTATTGTATATATTAGGAAGTAAATATTTGTATACAATTAGGAATAAAGTTCTATTTTATTTAGGATGTTATTTTATTCCTGATTAGGTTATGATTAGGATTCCTTTGTGTATATATAAAGGGTGTAACCCTTCTTTAAATATCAAGAAAAAATATTTCCTTGAATTTTCTTTCTTTTTCTCTGAATTTTATTCTTCATAGTATCAAAGCATACCCATTGAAATTTAATTTTTTTTTAATTCTTGCAAATCGTATTTTTTTTCTTTTGAATCCTTTGAATCTTTAAAATCATGACCATCGAAAATAAATCCATCGTATCCTATAGAACACCCAATTTTATTCAAACCCTTTAAGATAATTCTCCCTTTCCCACAAGAATTATTCTTGGTGATACGAACTATACTCTATGGTCATAGATCATAGAGATGCGAATTGGAGCCAGAAATAAATCTGGCTTTCTTAATGGCACTACGCCAAAGCCATCAATAGGAGATAAAGTGTTGGAAACTTGGCTCCTTGATAATAATCAAGTAAAAAGTTGGCTGATTGACTTCATGAGTCCGACATTAATGCAGAGATTCATCCATCTTCCAACAGTAAAAGAGATATGGGATGCTGTCTCAAAAACCTTCCATGATGGATCAGACGAAACTCAGTTATTTGAATTGAACCAAAAATCATTCACTACACGTCAGAATGGTAAGCCATTACCTGTATACTATAATGAATTGATTGGAATATTTCAGGAAATTGATGCCCGGACATGTGCACAAGGGGTGCATGTTAATGGAGTAGTATCACTCCATAAACATATTACCCGGCTTCAAACACATATTTTCCTAGTGGGGCTTGATTCTGAAGTTAATAATGCTCAAAGTGAAATACTTCGAAAGGATCCACCTCATGATCTCGAGTCTAGTTATGTATATGTCCGGAGGGATCACAACCAGCGACATACGATAGAAGAGCCGAAGATACTGTCGGGCCATTCTGTACTTGTAGCAGCTCATACTCATCCCCAGTTCAAAGGAAAAATACCAAGTAAGCCCATCACATACACTTGTACTCATTGTGGCGAAGTTGGACACTCCAAGGAATGGTGCTATGAAATTGTGGGATATCCGAAGTGGTGGGATTTTAATAAAAAGCCTCATAAGAAGCTCGGTAAGGCTGCAATTGCTACTTCTACTAAACTAAGTAGTGATCCTGATACCACTTCAGGTATGAAAAATCTTACTCGAAATAATACATGGATTATTGATACAGGTGTTACTGATCATATGACAAACTCTACTCACCATCTTACATTTATCCGTCCATTAACCCAACAAAATATTCTAATTGCTAATGGAGGCATAGCACTAGTCCCTCATGAGGGATCAGTATCTAACTCCGACTCTCTTAATTTAGATATTGTTCTTATTGTTCCATCTCTTTCTTGTAATCTACTATCTGTTGGCTAAATCACTGAAACCTTAAATTGCACTGTCAAATTTTGGCCTAATTATTGTGTATTTCAGGACATTACAACGCACCGGATTCTTGGCTCTGGTGTTAAACGTGGAAAGTTGTACTATCTTGAGTTGCATGATGATCCAAAATGGAAGTCAAGTCAAGTTAATAGGGTTGGTAGAAGTTGCTCGAGTAAAGACCAAGTAATCTTGCGGCATTATCGTCTTGGGCATCTCTTTTTTCATTATCTTAGACAAATAAAATCGAATTTATTTTTACATACCATAGACTCGAAATTTAAGTGTGATGTTTATGAATTGGCAAAAGGCCACCGAATTTCTTATGTACCGAGTTATAATAAAAATTCAATTCCATTTATGGCCATTCATTCTGATGTTTAGGGACTTGCTCAGATTCCTACTCTATCTGGTGCTCAATATTTTATAACATTTATTGATGAATGTACCCGGATGACCTTGGTATCACTACTTTCCAATAAAGGAGATGTGTGCTCTAAGTTTTAGGACCTATACAACATGGTGGCTACACAATACCAGAGTAAAATCTGAGTCTTACAATTTGATAATGGTGGGGAGTATGTTAACTCAATTCTCAATGATTTCTACCACAAGAAGGGCATTCACCACCAAACATCTTATGCCGACACTCCTCAACAGAATGGTATAGCTGAACGAAAGAACTGGTAATTATTGGAAGTTGTCCGAGCATCACTATTTGACATGAATGTTCCTCGAGAATACTGAGGAGAAGTTGTTCAATCCGCTGCATACCTCATAAATCGGACACCATCACGAGTACTCAATTTTAAAACTCCCCTTCAAAAACTTCAGGAACTTGTCATATCTCTACCCCTCAATAATCTCAAACCCTAAGTTTTTGGATGCTCGGCATATGTTCATCAGACACTCAGTAAATTAGACCCTCAAGCTATCTGGTGTATCTTTATTGGCTATACGGATTTACAACAAGGATATCGATGTTATGATCCAAATATAAAAAAAGATGTATGTCACTTGGGATGTTCGGTTTAATGAAAATTGTCCTTTCTTCTCCCACTCCGAGTGCTCTCTTCAAGGGGAGAAAAATCTAAAATTCTTTGAGCTTAAAGATAGCATTCTAAGTGTTCTGAATCTGAGTCTCCCAAATGTTCCGAGTATTCCGAGCATCTCACCCAAACAAACATTTGGTGTTCCGAGTGTTCCAATCATCTCACCCAGATAGACATTTGGTGTTTCGAGTACGAGCATCTCACCCGGATAGACATCTGATGTTCTGAGTATGAACATCTTACCCAGACAAATCATCAAAGAATATCTAAGTAATCAAGATAGTACATCTTCCCAACTCATACCAGAAGCTGAAGAAACTCCAGATGTGGTGCATAATAATATAAACTTGTCTCCTTTAATTCCAAATACTGAGCCTCGTTATCTTTCTAGGATCAATAGAGGGGTTTTGAAAAAATAATATGATCTGGACCTTCATACCAAAGCTAAATACCCTATCAACAAACCATTTGTCTAACTCACATGCACTTAATGTAAATCAATTATTTACTGTATATATTCTGAGTAATGTGCAGGAAGCGTTAGATGATCCAGATTGGAAGAAAGCTATGAATGATGAAATGGAGGCATTGTAGAAGAACCAGACGTAAGATCTTATTCCTCTTCCAGAAGGAAAGAAAACGGTGGGGTGTATGTGGATATTCACTGTCAAACTCAATCTAGATGGAAGCATAAATCGATATAAAGCTCGGTTGGTAGCAAAGGGGTATACTCATAAGTATGGAATTGCCTATGAAGATACATTTTCCCCAGTAGCAAAAATGAACACCATCCGAGTCCTTATTTCCTTAACTGCCAATCTGGACTGGCCGTTACGACAATTTGATGTAAAGAATGCATTTTTGAATGGAACTATAGATGAAGAAGTATATATGAATCCACAACCCGTAACTAAATGTACTGACCGAGGATGCAAACTAAAGAGAGCATTGTATAGACTCAAGCAATCACCTCGAGTATGGTTTGGACGACTCTCAACCTTCATGAGGAAGCTTGGATATAGGCAAAGTGATGTTGATCACACAATATTCATTAAACATAAGTTAAGTAAAGTCACTGCACTGATTGTATATGTTGATGATATAGTGGTCACTGGAAATGATCCGAGTGAGACAACAATCTTGCAAAGACAGTTAGCATTTGAGTTTGAACTTAAGGATTTAGGTAACTTGAAGTATTTTTTAGGAATTGAAGTTACAAGATCGGCTCAAGGAATGACTCTTTGCCAATGAAAGTACGTAATGGACCTACTGATAGAGACAGGGATGCTTGATTGTAAGCCAGCCGAGACTCCCATTGAAGTCAACCATGGACTTTCAGTCCTAGAAGATCAAGTTCCAACTGATAGAGATCAGTATCAAAGGTTGGTGGGAAAGTTGATTTACCTATCTCATACTCGGCCAGACATTGCTTATGCAGTAAGTGTTGTGAGTCAGTTCATGCATTCTCCGAGTAAAGAACATATGAATGCAGTATACCGAATATTAAGATATCTAAAGTCTTCTCCAGGTAAAGGGTTATTCTTTGGGAGGAATAAGGAATATGAAATTGCTGGCTATACTGATGTTGATTAGGCTGGAGATCGGACTGATCGAAAATCAACATCCGGGTACTTTACATTTGTTGAAAATAATTTAGTCACTTGGAGAAGCAAGAAGCAGAAAGTTGTAGCAAGGTCAAACACTGAAGCTAATTTTAAAGGAATGGCTCATGGAGCATGTGAGTTGCTCTGTGTAAGGCGAATTGTTCAAGATCTGGGATTAAAACATCCGAAGCCTATGTTGTTACATTATGATAACAAGGAAGCTATAGAAATTGCAAACAATCGGGTTCAACATGATCGAACTAAGCATGTAAAGGTTGACAGACATTTCATAAAAGATCACCTGAATCAAGGGACAATTGATCTTCCATATGTTTCATCTCAGACTTAACTAGCTGATATCCTCACAAAGACTGTATCCGGAAAAACGTTCTACAACTCACTTGATAAGTTGGGAATAATTGACATACATTCACCAACTTGAGGGGGAGTGTTGAGGATGTAAATATTTTTATTGTATATATTAGGAAGTAAATATTTGTATACAATTAGGAATAAAGTTCTATTCTATTTAGGATGTTATTTTATTTCTAATTAGATTGTGATTAAAATTTCTATGTGTATATATAAGGAGTATAAACCTTTTTTGAATAATAAGGAAAAATATTTCTCTTAAATTTTCTTTTTTTTTTTCTCAAAATTTTATTTTTCATCCTTCGTCACCACATTGTAAAAGACCCAAGCCTCATGTTAGTTTGAAAACAAAAGTAGTCCACTTCGGTTTTGTTTTCTTTTTTTCATATCCAATATACATATTATAATAAAAAGTCAGGTCCCCAACATTTTCATAAGTCACAGGAAACCCACTATACTCTCCATACATTACCGGTATGCGGGCTTCCTCCATTACCTTAGCTTTTAAATCTCCCCATTACAATGGCTTTTTTTCCATCCGCCAACTGCTTATAAAATCATCATAGTCCTCCAACATATGGCAATACAAACATTCATTTCTTAAAATTCCTTAGCCCGGCTACAACCAATCTTAAAAACCAACGGTGAGTTTGGTACATGAAGAGTTCTTCTAAGATACTAAGCGATATCAGACAGAAATGGGTCCACAAGAGAAAGACGGGTCATTTTGCTGTCTACACCAAGGACTGCAAGAGGTTTGCTGTGCCTATAGACTACTTGAATCATCCCATTTTCAAAGTTTTACTTGAAATGGCTGAAGAAGAGTTTCGGACTATGGCTCATGGACCATTGCAAGTTCCTTGCGAGGAAGAATTCATGGAATACATTTTTGCTTTGTTAAGGAAGAATCCTTCTCCGGAAGTCGAAAATGATCTTCTCTCAATGAATAATTGCAAGGGCATTTCGTCGTCTTCCTACTCTCATTCAAGGTGCTCGAGCAATGCCTGTGGATCTGCAGTTTTGTACAGCAGGATGCATGCGAAGTGATTCACATGAACTGCCTTGTATCATTTTAATGTATACAATAATTGCTATGATTCCTTTATAGCATTTGCATATATTTCATCTAGCAATAGATGGACCAAAACCTCAAACAAGGGTTTATTGCGTTTATTACACCATGAATATAATAAAAGTCAATAGCAATCAAGCTGCCTAGGACCTACCGAAACTAATATGAAAGGGGATGCAAATTATGCAGATAAACAAGCTAAAATATCATATTCTGGGCTCAAAACTAATGATAATTGACAGGTACGAATATGATCCTCGTTGTTCTAAAGGCAGGTACGAATATGCCCCCAACCAATCAGAGTTTAGAGGTAGCAAGCTTTATCAAATCCTTCCTGAGAATCTTGCCAGATGGATTCTTTGGTATGGCAGCAATAAATGTGACTCTTCGGATTCTCTTGTACGGAGCCACCTGCACGCACATATGTAACAGCCCATTATATTGATGATATGTATTAAGAAAGAGCAATCCTGTGGTTGATTATTGTTGTGCTCTTGAAGAAGTTTGATAATTCAAGTAATCGAAATTTCAGACGCACCTGTCTTGCCACAAAATCCATGATGGAACTCTCTGATAAATTGCTTCCAGCCTTTCTGACTACATATGCCAACGGGACCTGCCCAGCCTCTTTGTCAGGAAACCTGAGATATAAAAATCACATTCAGCCTCATTTTTTCCAAAAGAAAATTAGTTTTTCAATTAAGGAGATTCTAGGGATCAAAAAAGCAATAAGGTTCCAATTCCAGGGTAATTTATGTCTCCAAGGATCATAACAGTGAATGCCAAAGCTGTACTTCACAAGTAAAGTAATGCTTACGGTATAACAGCAGCATCCGAAATTTCTGGATGAGTAAGTAACAAGGCTTCTAGTTCTGCTGGGGGAACCTAACAGGAGAAGAGTGAATGCAATCAGAGTAAATCCACTAAATCACTGTTTCCACAAGAGAATGCATAGAATGCAGTAATAGCTATCATTATGTAATCAACCAGGATTGATTTCACTATAATATAAAATTATATGTAAAGGATTAGGAAGAAATAATTACCTAAGAAGAGCCAGAAAAAAAAATGAGAAGTCAATGCATTGATTATTACCTGATATCCTTTGTATTTAATGAGCTCCTTCAATCGATCAACCACAAAGATAAAGCCATCATCATCAATATAGCACAGGTCTCCAGTTCTTAGCCATCCCTCTGAATCAAGAGTTGAAGATGTAGCTTCAGCATTACTAAAGTAGCCTGCAAAGTCAACCAGACAGGTTGTGCCATAAAATATTAATTGCCAATAAATAATTATGTCACCATAGATGAACAATATCGGTTCAAAAAAATATATACATATTAACAATACAAGAATCAATAGTGAAACTGTGACTGTTTTCTGTGAGAAATAGTGAAACTGAAAGATCTGCCTACCTAGTAGTGATCAAACAGTGAAAGACCACAATATAAATTACGATGATAATAAATTTCGCCGGTAGCCATGTTTCTGATTTTGTCCTTCTAAATTTTTTTGCTTTTTTTTTTTGAAAATTCAATTGTTTATTATTATTTTTAGAATCTAAAACAAAAATTGCACACAAATAAATTGTGTAAGAATTTAAATACCTATAATTTGTAATTTTTTTAATAATCAAATAGAAAAAAAATTAATTTCTTTTAAAAAAAATTCAATTTTTTGGTGAATTTTTTTTAAATCTAAAATCTAAGTTATACATGAGTGAACTTGTTGTATAAGAATTTAAACACTCGTAACTTGTAATTTTTTTTTAATAATCAAATGAAAAAATATTTTTTTTTATTTTTTTTAATTTCAAATTTTTGGTGAAATATTTTTTTTTATAATCTAAAACCTAAATTGTATACAGATGAACCCGTCGTGTAAGAATTTAAATACCCGTAGCTTGTAATTTTTTTTTATTATAAAATAAAAAATAATAATAAAGCAAGGGTATAATAACAAAAGCATCGTGAGTTGCGACGCACTATAGGATCACAACTCGCAACACTTATCTTTTTCCACAAAATTATCACACTCCTTAATTATATGTCAACGGTGAATGTATTTTTATTTTGGATGCTGATATATTTTGGTATCACTAACAAATTTTTACATTTTTGTTCTTTAAAATTTTTTTGATATCCTAGTAAAAATAAAAAAATAATAATAATTTTCATAATTGACAATAGATTTATCGCAACCCACAACATAAAATATTTTTATTTTTATTTTTTTTCAGTAAATTTCATCATATGTGAGTATGGCTCCACATTTTGTTAACAACAGTTTAAGGTTACATTAAAAATGGAGAAATAGTTTTTTGTGTGTAAATATCACTATATATGCTTAATTAATTATAGTTTTTTTAAGACTATCTGTTCTGTTAGTATCATAAACTATTTCTTAGCGGATAGATTTGTTCGATTTTGGTCAAGAGATTTGTTCGATTTTATTGCTATATTTTTATAATATCTTGTATGGCTTCACATTTGGAGGCACAACATTTATCCCCACGTAGATAAATTTTCCTTTTCTCTCTTCATATTTTGCAAGAAAATGTGTTGATTATATTAATTCTCGAGTAATTCAACATATGATCACTAAATTTTATTTGCAATTTCAATTTATTTATAAAATTTTAATTTGTAATTTTTTATTATTAAATATTTATTTTTATTTTAAACATAATCTATGTCTAAAATTTTAAACCTTAAAATTATATAATATTATATTTTAGTCCAAAATTTTATTTTTTTTTGTAAATAAGACCATAAGTTCTAAAACTAATTAATAAAATAAAATTATATATTTTTATTTTCTTCATATGCCTTTCATTGTAGAAAGTTTTGTCCATTATTTGTGATATCTCATATCAGTATCCTATTCTAATAAAGGTTATATTCCCCCAAAGAGGATGATTACTTGAATAAGAAAAAAAAAACTTAATAAAAAAGTCTATTTCAATTAGGAAGATTAACTACAAAAGAAATTTACTTCTCTTCTAAACAAGATAATCCTACAAGACTAAGAAATCATATTCCTAAGAGGTTTAAGCAATACATTCTCCTATAAATATATCTCATATCATTCATTCTATTCTCACATTCTCATTCTCATCTTCCTATTCTCATCATACAACATCACCAAGACATCACTCCATCATCACACCATCCAAGAAATCACTCTTTATTCTCTATTCTATTATGTTCATTTGCTTTATTATATTTTTCTCCATACCATTATTGATTTAATCTTCAGAATGTTTATGGTGGAAACTTCGCCCCTTTACTCATTCTCTTCGTCGATATAAGTTCCACAAGTAAAAATATCAATTTGGAGTTATCAAATGGCACTGTCAGAGTTATCAACCACAACCATATGGTTAAAAGTCAAATTATATCAACAACACAGATTATGGAGAGACCTTCAAATACTCAACAACAACTAGACAATTTCAACGAATATAAATAGTCGTTACTTCAAAAGGAGGAACAAAAGCACTACAACCAAAATAAGTTTCTTTTCTAATTATTTATTTTCATATCCATTTTTCTTAAATTATTATCACTTGGATTGATCATTAATTGAGATGGATCAAGCAATCCTGAGATTTTCGTTCTTCTATTGTTTATTGTTACAGTAAAACAATACAAGGGTAGATGTTACCATGAGCACCTCAATGTCGATACTCATGAGTATCAATAAAAAAAAAATCATCATGACCTTTGGGAACTTGATCCAGCTGATAATCTCAGAGCAATATGTTTGGAAAGTATATTTTCATGAAGCTGAATATACACAAAATGACAATAAATTGGACACACACAAACTTGGGCAGTACATGACACCAAATTAAAGTCAATTAAAAACTTGGATATTCAACATTACATAAAGCAAAAGTCATGGCAATATCTTCAAGAACAAGATCATTCAGGCAACAATTGAAGCAAACAATAAACATAAATATTCGTTAAACTCAAAGGCGAGACAAAAGATAAGGAAAATGTATTTACTGAAGACACTACTATAAGCACCAATCGGTCCAAGCGGTTAGACATTTTGATCACCTCACTTGGCATCAACATGTAGAAATTGTCAAAAAATGCATTAAAATGACATAGCGGTTTTCACCTCCGTGCACATCACTGCCAGCTGTCCCTCCATGCTAAGCATTTAAAGCTCCATCATTAATGTCTAATAACTGAAAACTGGCACCCTCATGTTGCTTCTATAGTACTGAGGTTCGTCACTTGGGCTGCGCTTTTAATGCACCGAGAATATACGGCACTTGGGCGCGCTTTTAATGCACCAAACATCAAAACTCCAGTAACGACCGGTTCCATCATGTTGTCTTTATACTGGTAGGTTAATCCTTCACATATCCTTTTTTATTGCAGGTTTTATACATCTAAGTCCAGGTGGCACTTCCAATATATTCTTATACGATGATTTCAAAACTTGGTACCATGCTTCATCTTTTCTGTGACTGAGGTTGGTCATCTCAGCTCACCCTTCCATATCAAACGCGGTGATTCAAGCAGTCTCTCTTTAGACAGAAGAATGATGTTTCTATTACCTTACAGACCCGAATACATCGAACATAAATATCCGAACAGACTTTCAGGGGGACTCTTGATATCCTATATCAGTTTCCTATTCTAATAAGGGTTATATTCCCCAAAGAGTAGAATTACTTGAATAAGAATAAAACTTAATAAAGAAGTTTATTTCAATTAGGAAGATTAACTACAAAGGAAATATACGTCCTTCCTAAACAAGGCAATCCTATAAGACTAAAAAATCATATTTCTAAGAGGTTTGAGTAATATCTTTTCCTATAAATACACCTCATGTTATTCATTCTATTCTCACATTCTCATTCTCATCTTCCCATTCTCATTATACAACATCACCAAGACATCATTCCATCACTCCATCATCACATCATCTAAGCAATCACTCTTTATTATCTATTCTATTATGTCTATTTACTTTATTATAGTTTTCCTCATACCATTACTGACTTAAGTTTCAGAGTATTTATGGAGGAAACCTCGTCCCTTTACCTATTCTCCTCGTCAATGCAAGTTCCACAAATAAAAAATATCAATTTGGAGTTATCAATTTGTGTTTATTGACTGATTTAATACTAACAATTTAAGAGTTTTAAGACAAAAATTATTAGATGCAAGACAAGAAGAGATTAATATTCACCACGAATATCATAATCAATATATTGTGACTTCATTGAATACAATAAATTAAATATTCGATACGAACTGTACAATAAATTAAAACTCAATAAGTTTTTTTTGTGCTAAATATAGTACTTTTAGAAAATTTTTTAAATACGGAGAAAGAAGGTAATAATTAAATAGACTATTGTAACTAGAATATTTAACATTTATTACCGTATTTTATAAAAAATTAAATATTTATAATTTGTTATAAGTTTAGTTTATAATTTGAATTTTAAATGACTATTTATTAATAAAAAAAATTAGCATATAGTTCGTATTAAATTTTTAAAAAAAATACTTAATTAGTGTAATCCTGATAAATTATTGTAATCTGAACTCTCTCTTTGATTTCTCATTTATCTAACAATTATTTTAATTTAAACCAAACAAATGATCTAAAAAATATAATAATAATATTAATAATACACAACTTTCTATTGTATTTAATACAGTCACAATATTGATTATAATATTTCTTGATAAATACTACCTTTTTCTGTAATGTGTTGAATAATTATTATCTTAAAATTCTCAAACTATTAGTATTAGATCAGTCAAATAAACATAAATAATGGATA
Source organism: Mallotus nudiflorus (assembly GCA_947683625.1). Lineage (NCBI taxonomy): Eukaryota > Viridiplantae > Streptophyta > Magnoliopsida > Malpighiales > Euphorbiaceae > Mallotus > Mallotus nudiflorus. Next base: position 1,624,130 of record CANTUR010000228.1, read on the forward strand.
AAACTCTCTACAATAAAAGGTATGGAAAAAATAAAAAATATATTTTTTTATTTTATTTATTATCTTTAAAATCTATAAATTTATTTATAAGAAAATAATTTTTTGAACTAAAATAGTAATATTATATAACTTTAAAACTTAAAATTTTAAATAAACACTACATTTAAAATAAAAATTAAAATTTAGTAACAAAAAAGTCACAAATTAAAATTTCATAACTAAATTGAATTCATGAATAAAATTTTGCAACCATTAGGGTAATTTACCCATTAATTCTCGCACAACCAAAACGACAACGACAAACACCAACTGAAAACAAATAAAATAAATTAATAAAAGCATTGGTGGTCGGTAGTGACGTCCACTTACCTTTCATGATTGAAGGACCTTTAAGCCAAAGCTCGCCGGTCTGGTTAACCGTCAAGGCTTTTCTGTTCTCTGGTTCTACAATCTTCGCCTCCATACTCGGAGACAGCAACCCTGCCGTACCATACCTTCTGCTCTCCTCTAATGTATCTGTTGAAGCACCTATGCCCGTCGATTCCGTCAGCCCATAACCCTGAAGAATCTCCACCGTTGGATATTTCGCAACAAAACCGTCTATCACTTCTTTACTGAGTGGAGCCCCTCCAGACAGAACTGTTTTCAGCGAACTCAAATCATACTTCAACCTCATCTGATCAGCACCGTTGATCATTGCTACTAGTATTGGTGGAACCAGAGGAAGATCGGTAGCACGGTACCTCTCAATCGTTGACAGCATTTCGTGCATCTCGAATTTCGAGAGAACTATGATTGTTGATCCTGACGCGAGCAGTCCCATCGCGAAAGCTGCTAGACCGTAGATGTGAAACATAGGGACTGTGCATATAAATTTACGCTCTCTGTCTTCGCTGAAACGTCCAACGATTGTTTGAACCATAGCGATTAAGTTACGATGGGAGGAAATCACGCCTTTGCTTGCTCCGGTTGTACCGGAAGAATAGAGCAGAGTAGCTGTGTCATCCATGTTGACTCGCTCCTTGACTCGGCTCTCACTCGGTTCTTTTCTCATCATTTCAGTTAAAGTTGCTATAATTTTTGGTTCTCTTTTGGCGGCGGAGCTGTGGTCGCCGTCTATGAGGATGATAGGGAGATTCGATTTTGATTCGATGAGTTTAGGAACCAGTTGTGGGACAGTGAAGGCGAATATTGGTTTGGAGTCAGTGATTTGTTTGGCAATTTCACGAGGAGTGTTGAGAGGATTAGTGGTGGTGATTACAGCGCCAAGAGACATAACAGAGAGGCAAACAACAGGGAAGAAGAGAGAGTTTGGAGAAAGGAGAAGGATGACGTGGCCTTTGCGAACTCCCATATCAGATAAACAAGCAGCGACGGAGTCAACGGCTTTCCATAGGTCGGAGAAGCTGAGATGGTGGCCAGTGGTGGCGTCGATAAAGGCAGTTTTGCCATTGTGGGCCTGGGAGGAAATGAAAGTGGTGATGTTTATGGAGTGTTTGGGTGGCAAAAGAATAGGTTTGCGTTTGCTGTAGAAAGTTGAATTAGATCGGCAAAAGCCGCTTCTTGGATCGATTGCGGATGTGCTAGTGTGTGCCATGGAACCTTTTTCCGGTTTTCCGGTCGTTCTCCGGTGGCGCTGGCGTTTCAAGTTGATGTAAAGAGGGGTCTTTTTTTAAGATTATGCTAGAAGAAGGACTGTGGACCTGCCCAGATATTTTATTTCGTGGCGAGGAAACAGCAATTTTACGATGAGTTGGACTTTGATGAGTTATAAATGTTAATTCAACCATATTAAGATTATTTGTTATTAAATTTTAGTTTTTATTATTTTTATTAAATATATATTTTTTTTTATTAATTTGACATTTTAAAGTCATTAAAAGCCTGTATAAAGTTTCAAAACACTAGGCCTTAGTTAAGGTGAAAGTGGGAATGTAATCTATATGTCTCTAACAATTATTTGCCTGAAATAGGAATAAAAATATTTTCATTTTTGTAGGTCTAAATTCAGCATATTTTTATGTTTATAATTGAGTAGTTCTAAATTCAGTATTTTTTTTTTAAATCTCACAATAATTAATTTAAAGTTACTATATAAACTTCATAATTTGAATGGTAAATATCCGTTAAAATAGTGCTATCTATGAGGAGTTCAAATCCCATAAACTCCTCTCCTCTCTAATAAAAAAAAACTATTATAGAAATTTTTATAAGGTATTAACAAACGATAATTGATTAAAAAAAATTAAAGTTTCTATGTACAGAAATTTTTAAACTTAAAATATTATTTTTAAATAGAACATTTTTTATCAATTAATTTTAATAATTATTAATTAATTTTTTTTAATAATATATTATCAAATTTACTAGTGGCCTGGTGGTCAGATGCTGGGGGGTGGGGTTCCAACGCCTGACCACCAAGCCAAGCGCTGGGGATCTCCAACGACAATCTAGCTCTTACTTTTCTTGCAAACCTTAATTAAAATGTGACATTTTGACGAGGCAGGGATGAAAATATTAGTAAGTTCGCAATATTTCAACCTACTTGCTTTCCTTGTATAGTCACTGGTCACTGGTCAGCCCGCCTATGATGTTTGCTTTCGTGTGCAAATTCTTTTTTGCTGTTAGAATATGGTGCGTTTTTGTTGACTAATAGAACTTCCACGGTAACATTGACCGTCGGTATACATGCCGCATCCACCAGATGGATTTCTTTAATGAAACATGCCGAATGCAGGTTACACAACTAGTCAAATTATACTATCCTTTGAAGAAATTGTTAGCTGAAACGGCAGGATAATTATATAGCATTTATTATATTTTTAAATTTTAAAAATTATACATCTAACTATCATTATTTTTAATAATATATTATAATTTTTTTAATTATAATTTTATTTTAAAATTTCATATGTTAATTCATATTGAATTGCATAACTAAATATGTTAGCAAGAGTTTAAATTAATCTTTTGGCAAAATAAACCATGATTACCTATCTAGCAGCAGGAGGGAACTCCCAAACTTTACCAAACACTCCTTTTCTTTTAAATAATTTCATTTCCTTTTGAAAACTTCCATTTCAACCCCCAAAACAATATATGTATAAAATAAGGTGAGGAGAATTACATTTTTTTTAATTAAAAATATCATACAAAAAGGCCTCTACCTTATTTTTTTTATTTTACGAATAAATTTTTTTGCCTATTTCTGTGCTTTTTTTATTTAATTTTAATTTAATGAGGTTTTTTTTTTCCATAAATGCTTTGTTGATTCTTATAGAATCTGTTTGAATGTTTTCATGGAAATATTGATAAAATCGGAAATTTGGTAAATTGATATTTCTTTTATCATTCTTGTTTGCAAATAAAATTATTTGTAATTTAAAGTAACTATAAAGTGAACTGCATCTTCTAAAAATTAGAAATGTTTTATCCATGTGATTGAAAAATATTCAATACAGTTATTATACATTTATGAAAAATTATATTTATATTTATTGTGAATTTAATTACATCCTTTTTATAAATATATTTTCTTAAAAGAAGATTTATTATTTTGCTAAAAGATTAATTTGAACTTTTGTTAACGCATTTAGTTATACAATTCAATATGAATTAACATGAGATTTTTTGTTTTTAAAAAATCATAATTAAAAAAAATTATAAATATATTAAAAAGTAATCATGGTTAAATGTTTAACTTTTAAAATTAAAAAATATAATAAATGCCACTTAATTGTATTATATGTTAAATTCATAGTGGATAGTTCATAATCTTACTTGATGAATAAAAAATTTCTCTTAAATTTGTCATTGGTTAATCATTTTTTCCTTTTTCGGTTGGAACAATTTTTTTTTAATAATAATGACTAAACTCATATACTATATTTTCACTATTATATACTCATAATAAGCAAATAGTGATAAAATTTAATGGTTCTGCATTTGTAACACAGCAACCAAGGGTTATGCGCCACCATCAATTCATCAAGAATTGAATTCTAGCTCATATCGCAAAAAAAGAAAAACATAATGTATATAATATTTTTATTAGTTGAATATAAAATATTTAGACTTTTTTAAATCTAAATACAGTAACACTCTTAGCATAGATCATGCTTCAAATGTTCAAATTGCTGAAAAAAAAATCAATAAATCCTTTTTGTTTTTTTTGGTTTCAACAACTTTAAAAATGTTTAGGGCCAGGGCCCAGACAGAGACATAACGTTTCAGCCCATTCATAAAATTGGGCGAGGCTAGAGTACGAGAGGAGTGGAATCAAGTGCGGCGCGCATAGGGAAAAATAGTGAATCCATCAAAACGAGATTCGCCGATCGTTCATTTTCTGAATTGCAGAGAAAGGGATATGGGAGGAGGGCACGGAGAAGGCTATACTTACAAGGGGGTGACAGTACATCCGCCAAAACGATGGCATTCAGTTACCGGAAAGGGCTTATGTGCCGTCATGTGGTCAGTCCTTGCCCATCGTTATCTCCGATTCTCTATCGATTTCAAACCCTCAATTATCTAATTTTTGCTGTGTTTTGTTCCTTTCTTCATATCTGCTTCATCTATTATTCGAGTGCTATATGTGCGTTTACTGATCTGCTTGCTTTGCCTCGTTATGAGCTATTTTTGTTGAATTTTTTTTCTCTGTATCTGGTGCTCAAAAAGATATATTTTTGCTTTTTAATTTGTCAGCGAATGCTAATAATAGTGTAATTTAACTGCGCAGTTGGAGTGAAATTGATTGGTGGAGTCTGATATGTAGGGTTTCAACTAGGGATCTTACTGAAGATTTGTTTCGTATGTTTTGCACATGTAGTGTAGAAATTTATTTGAACGGATGACTTAGGTGATTCTATTGAAGAAATGACGGCATCCTGGATTGGATGGATTTTACCCAGTGATTAGATTGAAATTGGATTAAACAAACTTAGTGGTTCAAGTAATGCTATATTCATTCTTAAAACTGCCAGCTGATTCTTCAATGAAGTTTGCAGTATTTTTTTTTTTTTTTTTCAGGTTTTGGATCCTGTACAGGGCTAAGCAAGATGGTCCTGTAGTTTTGGTGAGAGTTGATTATAGATGGGTATTTCTTTAATATTTTATTTTCTTTTTGACGAATTCACAATTGTGCTTTTTTTTTTTTTTTTCCAAGGGTTGGCGGCATCCTTGGGAGGGCCACGGTGACCATGGCCATGACCACTAGGTACTGTTTCTTCCTATTACTGGATAAGTGGTGCTTTGCATTACTTATATGGGCAAGGTGTAATTCAAAGAATGAGATTGAATGAAATAGTTTTGAAATACTTGCATTTGTTTTGTATGTCCATAGTCATACTAGTTCTTAAAATTTGATAACGCTGTATATAGGGAAATGTGGAAATTTCCTGAAATGACAAAAGAAATACTCTAGATATTTCTGTTTGAATATGGAGAAAGGGCCTTTAGTTGCCTGTAATTGGATTTGTTGTCTTTGTAGAAGTCTCTCCAACGCTTAGTTGCAACACTGTGATTTAGTCGTTTATGGTAAAATGCTGCTATTCATAGCTAATGAATGAGGTTGTTCAATTAAACCAACCAACCAACCCTCCTTCCCTCCACTCGCTCCTCCCTTTATTTATGCTTTATAGAGTTGCAATATGGAAATCCAGTGATAACTGAAGGACCTGCATTACACTTGTCATGGCCCTTTCTCTTTTGTGTTTTTGCAACTTTTGGATGTGTGTTTGTTCACAGGTGTTACAGTATCATTGGCTCAGGAATTTGTCTAGGAATTTTATTTGTTCTTTGTTTTAGATTGTTAGATAAACTGGAGCCATCATACTTTTTGTCTTTGTGATTGCAGCCATTGCATGGAAGAGTGAAGATGCAATCGTAAATGTTTTTGGTTGTCGATGATAGTTAACAAATGTTATGTTGACATCGTTGTTCAATAAAGAGATTGTCGGAAGGTGATTGGCATAGACATAATGTGATGAACGCAGTTTCATTTGTACTTGTTAACTTCTGAACATGGATTTGACTTTCAGATTGCAGTTATCTTTGTACTTGCGCCTCCCATTTTATGGTATAAATTGTTGAATTGGTAGTGGAGCTACAACAAATGCAAGGTCATTTGCAGACTAGACCAGAAAGTATCAATCTGGTTCAATCGTTTTATTAGCTAACATATGCTCACATGTTTGGATATCTGATATATATTTGCCTTTTTACTTGGTTACATTACTCAGAAACAAGAAGGTAACAGTTGAATAGAAGATGTAGAAGCTAGGAAGTCAGTTTGAGCTACAAATTTGAACTATATAAATAATGATGACTTGCAATCCAATAGATTCAGTCCTCATGGGTCTTTAGTTTTTTAGGCCAGACATCAAAGCCAATGAGGTTAAGTTTGAACTCGGTTTTTGTCTAGGTTGCCTGGTTGAACTCCAGGTTGAAATGTAATTAGCTAGAAAAGCGACAATAAAAAATTACAAATTTATGCTGTAAGCTTCATTAAACTGAAAATGAAAGGTCAAACATCTCAATCCAGATTCGTCACGCCAAAAATGATGGGGGGGCGGAATTGATGCATCTAAAGTTTCTTAATGAATGAATTCACGGTGCAAGAATATAGTTTTTCGCTCAGCAAGGGGCTTTTTAAGTTTGGGCTTTAACTTGTCATCTAAGCAATTCCACAATTATGGTTTCAAGGCCTCACTAAAATCAAGCTTGGATTGGACTTACTACAAGCTGGTTCAGAACTTACGTTTGCAAGAGGTCCCTACAGGCCGTTCGTTCGAAGATGCAAGAATGCAAGCGGAAGTGGGCAATTGGAAAGGAAGTGGCATTCTTGCAAAGGGAGACATTTAACACTTCACTTTACGTGCTCAATATGGGCGAAGAGTCGGTTTAATTATTATAATAGACCACCGCTGCATCTTCGTGCATCAGAATGGGAGACAAATCTAAGGATAAACAAGTACAAAATTATGTCATTTCCAACTACTAATACTCCAACAGTCTTTAAAAAAATGATAATATGGGCTGGCATGTCTCTATTAAGGTTACACGAATGTAATTATTAAACCAACTGAGAATCTTCATTGCTTTAATAGACCCTGTAGTGCAGACACAGGGATGCTCTTTGTTTTTCCTGATTCTCGATCTACCTTTTTCGGTTTTGACTCAATTTAATTTCATGTATATATTAAGATTATTGTTTAGTTTGATTGTTGAGTATTCAATGAGCCATTAGTTGGATGCTTTGGAGTCAAATTAAGAGTTTGAGTAAACAACTTGACGAGATTGAGGTATACAGCTGCATGTAAGTTAAATAATTTTAGAGGACTACGTACGTGAGAATTGAAGTTGACTAGAATGAAGCTTCCTTGTCCAGCTCACTCCGATTTACCTCCAATAAAATAAAATTTGAATTTGTCATATGCTCTCCGCTAGACAACAATTAATGTTGGCGGGTTATAAATGGGTTTATTTTATACAGAAGCGCAATATATATATATATATATATATATATAAACAGGTTTATACATGTTAATGCGTATATTTCAGAGTAATTGTATTCAATTCATGTTTAAATGAATTAGGTAAATTTAACCCGTTTAAATATAATTTTATTTATATTTTAGATGGATTGAGCAATCTATAACTAGAACACATTTATACTAAATTCAAACTCATTTAATTTTATATCGTGTCATATCATTTACACAAATCATGTTATAAATTGTCAATTTTACTCTCCTCATACAGAATATAGTCAATAAGAGATTAGGCTTCTAGCTAGCTATTCACTTATTGTTTATTTATGAGTTAAAATATTGGATGGACGGTCTTGCATATGAAATCACTAAAAAAAGATCGATCATGAAGTTTAATGATTTTACATTTTGTAATTAATAATTTTTTTATGAGAGGTTAAAACTATAAATTGAAGTCTCCGAATTAATGTGCTAGCGAGCAATGGTTATGTTTATGTGATTTTTTTTAATTGAGAAATCATATAATTTTAATATTAATGAACTACAAAATAAAAAACAGTCTTTTATTATTAAAGTAATGAAAGCCGAATTCGAATTTTATATTTCAAAATACTTTTGAAAAAGAATAAGAATTATTACTTAATTATTCCCCATTTAACTTCCATGAACTTTATGACGTGGGAGAGTTTTTTTTCCAACATCCAACCTATGTACAACAATTAGTTAATAAACACATATTTTTAATGAATTGTATTTAGAATCATATTATATACAGATATGTATGCATAGGTGTGGACAAAAAAAATTTCAAAGGCCAAATTGCTCAAACGCTCTTTGTCCACCAACGGAACAATTTTCACCGGCTTTTTTTTTTCTTTTTTTCTTTTTTAAATATTGTCCTTCCTTATATTAAAACATCTGAATGAAAATTATTAAGAGTGGAGATAAAATTTATTACCTCTATCAATGTTTTGGTCCATAAAAAAATAGCAAATCATCCGCCCTAAGCGAATTAAATAATTGCAAGATATTATTGGAATTTCTATATTATTCTAGAGTTGTAACTTCTTATTTTAAGTTCTCACCTCTCTATTTTCCAATAAACAAATGAGTTAAACAAACATAATATAAATACGACTAAAGAAAATGAAGGAAGGTTATATATATAGCTAGCTAGATAGTTTGCTTTTTTGCATGCAGCATGTTAAGCAATAATCGCTTAATATTATAGGTTTGCAATGAATACACACGCTTTATATATGTATATGTCCTATTTAGTTGGTAAGTATATTAAGAAGTGAAACCCTAGTTTGGATCAAACGCCTAAATATGCACTCTAATTCCACTTCAAGATCTTCAATGGCAATCTCCACAGCCTCCAATCTTTTATTTGCACTTTGAAGTGCCGTTTCGTCACAAAAATCATACTGCCTCTGCCCACTTGAGCTAAACAACTTACACCTGAAAGACCCTTTATTAGTAGATTTCTGATCCAGCCATGGAATTGTAATGAGAGACAACAAGGACTCAACAATGGAGATTGTGATGACTCTGACTTCTCTCAGTACTTGAATAACAACCATAAGCTTTTTATCTATAGTTGAAATATCTGAAATAACAACTGAATTGCACTTCATTCCCTTCAGTGAACGTAGACATTTCAACGTCTCTTTCTTTAGCTTTGTTCTACAGTGATTATAAGCAGCAATCTTGGAATTAATATTTTGTTGGCTAAGCACTTTTCTTCGTAACGTGAATTGTAGGTCTATAAGATGTTCTTTGACGAGCAAAAGAACATCTTTAGAAATGCTGCACACGTCCAACATTTTTAGAGATGCCTCGCACACCTCTTGAACCCATTTTTCCTTGCTTTTGTGGACAAGGACTTGTTGGATTTCTGCTGAGTGAAGAAGGTCGTTGGCAGAATTGTGCAACTCTTTAAAAGCACTGAAATTAGGAAGCGACATAATTATCTTCTTCAATTCTTTTAATTTTTTTGGGTTTCTGGGTAATTCAAGAAACAAGCAAGAGTGTTTGTATATTATGTGAGTGTATGATTTTTCAAGAAGAATGTAGTAGAAGATTAGAGTCCAGAGGCTATAGTAGGACTATGGTTTTTATAGAAACTAAAGAATGGGACAACTTATCCTAAGATTAGATCTGAGATCTTTATATTGCACGTTATGCAATGCATGGAGCTATAGTTGCCAGCCTGTGATTAATTAATCGTTAGAGATCAACAGACAAAGAGTTTGTAAAATAGAAGGTTTTCAAAAGTATATAATATCCTTTCTGATGCTGTTGTTGCTTACGGAACAGGATCACTTACAACTGGAGATGCTTTCGTTCATACTGGACTCAACAAAGGGATCTGAGATTAAGACATTTATAGTTTGATCTATTCAGAAACTGACAAGAAATTCATTTGAAGGTTCTTGGATAGATCATGCCGCAATGGGAATGCAAGATTTTTGGATAATGTAGGTATGTGTAAAACAAAATATTGGAGATAGCCAAGAAAAATTTTTAGTGAATTTTAGTTATTATGCAATTCATAAATTTCACAAGAATTTTTATTAATTAGATGAGTTACACACTAACATATTCTGCTTCCATTTGTGCAAACTTCATTGTAAAACAAAGATTATTGGGCCAATTAAAATTTTAATTATTTGTATACCTCGAAACACATATATATCCCAAGGTTGACAACTCTTGCTTGAAAAATTTGGCTTTAATTTTCAGTTGGGATTTGCTTTATTTTATTCTTGAGGATTGAAGATCAACAAGACATGACAAATGACTTTCAATTTGATTTTCAATGGATAATAGCACACAGCTTCATTGGCATCATTAATAATATATTCCCCGTGTAATAGAAATAGTAACAGAAGCAAACTAAAGACTATTATAAAATTTTTTGTGATTCTATTTAAATTAAACTGAATTAGTTAGAATTTAATATATTTTAATTACTGATGGTTTAAACAAAAAAAATACTACAAATCGTGAGGTAAATGATTGAATTTATACCGTCGTCGATGTAAAAAGAAATGACTATCCTATACTATCCAAACAAAAAAAATTAAGTCATATTATATCATAATAATAATAAATACTTTAACATTTTACTCATTTCTCTTCCAAGTTCCAAACAAATAATTCAGTTTGCTAACCCCTTTCATTGCCCAACAAAAGAAAAAGGTAAATAGTTGAAATTAAAGGCCTCATCAGCTGATGTTCAAAAGAAAAACCATTAAAACAACTGGGTTTTTCGTTATTTAATTATTAGTTTTGGACCATAATCTTAATAACCGGTAATTATAGCACGTTTAATTTATCGGAACAATCAATTAATGCCGGTTGGTTTTTGGAGTTTTAATGAAAGCTTCTCATTTATATATATAAACTTGAATTTTAGTCAACTAGGCAACGTACGAGTAGTGGAAATGTTTGTATTGTATGCGTCTTGTGCGAAGTTCCAAGCTTCTAACTTAATTAATAATCAAAGCTGTACTTGTCGGTGTATGTAATTTCAATCTTCTAAACTAAAAGAAAATAAATATAACTAAGAAGACATTATTGGTGTCCTGCATAGTTAAAGACATTCTTATCAATTACTAGCAAACTAATCTTCATGCCCTATCGTCCGAATTAAACGCAAGTAAGACACAATTCAAAAAGGTTGGCATGTGGTGAATGCTTCAATATTTCTAGCTGAGGAATTAGTTGAAAAAAGGGACTAATTAGATTTTTTTTTTTTTTTTACCATTACAAACTGTTGTAATATAGAAAATTTGAACCAATCTTCAGATGATATCACATAAGTGCTAATTTCTTGAGACACTTTGATTGGATTTGAAAAAATTAATGTTGCTAGGGACAAAAGAATTGCTATGTAAAACCAGTAAAGGTCGTACATGTGGTTGAATAATGGATAAAATATTATATAAAATTTGAATGTGTCGTTTCAGCATTCAACTTTTATTATTCAAACAAAATGAATGCTTATCGCTTTGAAATTTTGCCATAAATTTGAGGGAAGGTGAGGGATGTGAACGTTTTGCCGTCTCACTAAGAAGCATACTTGATGTTGAGACTTTCTAAAAGTTTTCGTAATTTAGTTGTATTTAAAACCACCACATCTTTCAAACATTCTCAATTTTTGCTATAATTATCCCAACTATACCATTCTTTTCTTCCACTTATATACATTATTAAATTACTTATTTTTATAAATCTTTTGAAGTATTTAATTTGAATTCTACATTTAATTTTAATAAAAGTAAAATATTTTTCTATTATATAAATTATTCATTAAAATTTTGATACAATGTGATTACTTTGTGAGTAAATTGTTCATATTTTTATTATCTTCTTTCAATAGATAAAATCTATTTATTGTTGAAAAAAATAAAGAATAAAGAATTTAAAGAAAGTGTTAGATGTTGAAAACAAAGTGAAAAAAATTACGTATGCTGTCGGCTTAAAAAGGGGTTATCTGAAAGTCAAGTCCATACTATTTTGAACAAGCTTAAATTATTGTGCTCCTTCCCTACGCTCTACCCTATGTTCATAGTCAACTAAATTTACTTTATTTTTTTCCAAAAAAAAAAAAATTAATAATAATAATCTCTATGATTTGTCTTTTTTCTTTTGGACCATCACCACCCCACAACACAGTGATATAAAAGAGACACCTACCAGACACGCACTCACAAGCCCCACCTTTTATTTTAAAATTTTTTTCTTAAATCTTAATAAATAAAAATAAAAGAATTTCTTTTAATTTCAAATCATATTATATATAATTATATTAAATTCATTACTGATAAATATTTAACTATTTTACAAGTTTATCTTATCAAATTAATATTACTAACTAATAAAAAAATAATTAAAAAGAAAAAAAAAATTCAAACTAAGGTCATTTTCTTTTCTAAGAATTAGTCTTAGAGAAGTTGTACACGTAAAAAACTTAATGTTTGAACCCACATCAGTTTCAAATCAACGGCCTCTCCTAATTAACAAGATTAATGGAAACCATACGATAAGTTATTTTACAACTTACTTTAGCCACCGCCACCCATTTTATGGGATTTTTTTCTTCCTTTTTCCACATCAATAAAAGTCAAGCACCAACAAGTACTTTCATACTCACATTAAGTTTAAGGAATATGCATGAATATATATAATAACAAAAATTTTAATCTTAATACAATGGATGAGGAATAAAGAAAGATTCCAACTTAAACTTAGTCAAATTATAATGGGCATATATAATAGAATTTTACATAATAATGTGAAATAAATGTGTTTAATTTGGGTGAAAATTCTTTTGATGGGAACTTTCGTGGAAGGTTGGTTTATATTCAATTAGTCAGATTAATCAAACTTATTTCTTTATCTTTGACTGATTCAAGAAATTGAATGGTTGGTGAGAAGGAGAAAAGCCCTGAAAGTACTAAGATTATGACATTTTTTATGTCTTGAGTTATAAGTCTAAGTATATTAGTGTGTACGTAGGACGCAAAATTTTGACTTTTTAATATTAATTAATTAGTCTATTGTACAGGACCATAAATACTTGTCTGGATGTGGGCCATTGCTACAGTTAACTGCCAATAGGTTAATAGAAGATAAAGGCTCCAAATAGATTGGACGTTCTGTTTTTTTTTTCCTCCTCAAGAGATAAATCTAGGTTAATTAATTAACTAATTTGGAAAATGCAGCATTAAAGTTAATTAAGCTTAATTAATGCTAGTTATAAACTCTCCATGTCCTCATCAAATGCATTAAACAAGTTTAAGAAAAAAATTAATTAAATTTACTTAATGCAATCATATTCGATAAGGATATAGAGTAAAAAAAATTAATTAATTAAACTTATTTAAAGCAGGAGTATAGAAATCGATCCTTATTCCTCTTAAAAATACTAATACTGGCATACTAACACTAATCATTTGGCATAAACCAAAAAAATAATAACAGTAAATTAAGCTAACTTGATATTCCACAAACTGAATGCAGTGGTATATAGAAAACCAATTAATCATTTTATTATTATTATTATTACATTGTATTATATCTTTTAAAAAATAACCATTAAATTATTTACTCACCGATAGTGGTAAAACTTTGGAATCGAACGTTTTAAACTCCAAAGGCCTACGACAAACTTACAAGAAGAGGTTTCATTTCAGGCTGGTAGAACTATCGTTTCAAATGCTGAATCACTGAGAACCTAACTGCTGACAATTTTATAGCAAATTATTTTCTACTAATATTTGACAACTATATGAAATTATTGAATTGGACATGCTATGATGCCTACTAGTCCATAAATATATCCTTCAAATGGAAACATAGATAGATGGATTATAATGAAAATGTAGAATTCAATTTATCTACAGAAGGGTTTATTCTCTCTTCACTTTAACAGTTATAGTTTGTTTTTTTTTTAACAAATAATGAAATTTTATTTATTGATAAAAGAGTTGCACACAATCAAACAGAATAAATACAATGTACGCAGAAATATATTATTTTTCTACAAATATTATTGAAACACAGAAATGATATGAATATGAAGTACTAAAAAATGCCTTAATGATCGACATATATTATTCTCTTTTAATGCAAATAAAGAGTTAAATTCCGACAATTTTTTTAATATACCATATATGGTCAAGATTCACCAATTTAATGCTCATCAGGTAGACAAATAATAAAAGAAGCCTAGCTAACTGTACCATCAAATCAATGGGGAAATAAATTTTTTAGCTATGATTATAATATGTTGAGATTTTTTCCAAAGTAATTGATTGAATGTGTCACAAGTCGCAAGTTGGACAGATTATGCAAAGGGGGCCATGGAGAAATATGAAAAGAGAGTTGCATATATCGCTTGCACGTGTGATGCGGTTGTGATCAGAGCCTATGACCACAAGAGGAGAATCACGTGCACTCAGTCGGAACACATCAAAAGAAATTTTTGGTAATTATCTGATCTCACCAACCTCAACCCCTCAAAAGCAGCATAATTGCTCGGGCAATGGAGTGGCGGCCACTCATCAAATATAGCCATACAGTTTCGGCTTCGGTGTACTGTGGGCCTTTCTCTTGAAACTCTAGTTGGCTCGAGCTCAACTATTGCACGTTGCTAATATTCTTCAATTTAAAATGGGATTCAAATTTTTATTGAAAAAAAAGGGATTCAAATTTATAATTTTTTTTACATTTGATGCTCTTGATGTCATACAGATACGAGAATTTTGACTATTTATAAAAAGGTAAAATTTTTTTAATATTTTTTTTCTATATACAAGATTTGAATTTAAAATCTTATTTGAAGAAATTTAAGTTCTTCGTTGATTAAACTAACAAATAAATGTTGATTAAATTTATAATTTTTTTAATATACAATGTTGGTGGTTATAAAAATTTAATCATTTTATAAGAAAAATAAAATCATTTGTAGGTCAAAGTATATTTAATGTGTAAAATCATTTGTTAGAGTAAAACATTTGGCCTACTAAATGATGTTTTGGTGAGGTGTATTAAATATGACCTTCTCACTAAATGGAACTCTATGGCTATATTTAATGTATTGTATCTAACATAATATTTTCTTTGTTGTTCCAAAAAAAAAAAAAAAAATCTATGGCTATATTTCTTTATGTAAAATCACAGGACAGACGTACATGTTTATTTAATAAATTCTTTCACATTATAGCATTGACATACATAGACTATACTCCTCACTTTTCTATCGCCTCTTTCTTGGTATTCTTCAATCTTCATCTTATTTCTGTTTCATATGGTTTAGGGTGGTTTTTTGACCTTTTTTATTTTTGGCTAAAACCATCCATATAACTCCTTTTTTTTCCTTTAATCTCTAAACAGAGTGTGTTTTATTCCATTTAAATAATCTTTTTCTTGGCATTTTGTTTTTATTTTATTGATTATCAATAGTCGTTAGATCTTTCTAATGAAACTTTTGATTCGTATATCATAATGGTAATGATCAAGAGTGGTAAATACTTAAAGCATATAATCAGGTTTTACTCCAATTGGCTCCTTTTCACATCAGTATAATATTTTCAAACTAAAAAAACTTTTTTCTTGCCTCGCAGGATTGGTTTTAATGTTATTTTTAATAAATTTTCTGTGTTCAAATATATAACTTTTCACTTTTTTTTTAAATAATAAAATATAATTCGCTATCACATTTTATATATATTATCTATCAGCTATCTATTTAGCATATTAACTACTATATTATCTATCCATATTATTATAATTATTTCTTATATATATATAATGTGTCTTTTTACCTAATCAAACCTTGATTTTTAACGCCTTAGAATTTGAACCTATAATAGTCATGGGTTCCTCTCCCTAACCAAGGAGGCTTGGGGTGATTGGCATATATAACTTTTCATTTGATTGGATGAAATCTCACCAAACCAAATTTGATAAACAAAAAAATAACATGTATACTATTAATTATGACTATGGTGCACCTACACTTTCAAAAGAAAAAAAAAATATATATATATATATATATATATATATATATATATATATATTCTCCACGTGGCTTAACAGGTTTCCACGGCTGACAAAATTATCCTATTTTTTCTTTTTTTCTTTTTATTGCTATAAATAAAAACCCAATCACACCATTCTCTTTTGGTAGTGGCCCCTGAAAGTAAAAGAAAAAGAAAAAAAATTTCAGGCTCATTTCGAAACAACAATTAACAAGAAACAAAGAGGAAGATGGAGGAGAATAGAGCAGGGAAGTCCAGGTTCAAAAGAGTTTGTGTCTTTTGTGGGAGTAGCACTGGCAAGAAAGATTGTTATAGAGATGCTGCTTTGGAGCTTGGCCGAGAACTGGTACAGTTCTTTCAAGTTTTTCTCTGTCTCTCTCCGCGTTTTTTGTTTTTTGATATCTTTCAGGTTTAGAAGCACAAGAAAGCTAAAATCATATTTTTTCTTTGGTACATGTTAAGGTTTCAAGGAGATTGAATCTAGTTTATGGAGGAGGAAGCGTCGGGTTGATGGGCTTAGTATCTCAAGAAGTTCATCGTGGTGGAGGACATGTAATAGGGTACGTACGCATATACGTAGGTATATATATATATATATATATATATATATATATATATATATATATATGCATATTTGCTCATCAAGACTGATTAATGGTTTATTGATTATATTTCTTTTCTATTTTTTTAGAATCATCCCGAAAACTCTGATGAACAAAGAGGTAATTAAATTACACAAAATTTTGTATTTTTGAAGTGGGTAGTTACTGGATTAATTTGTTTTCTTGAGCTATCGTTATATTATCTCATACAGCTGTAGCTTATATGAATAATATTATTCCAAAAATGATATTATTTTGTTTATGAGTTGTTTATTTTTATTATTATTTTTATTTTACGAGTTAAATATATATGTGTATGTAACTATAATTATTTTGCTTGCTTTTATTAAGCAGATAACTGGAGAAACAATTGGGGAGGTCAGACCAGTAGCCGACATGCATCAAAGGAAAGCTGAGATGGCTCGTCATTCTGACTGTTTTATTGCCTTGCCAGGTTCTTCTCTCACTCTCCCTTTCTTTTCTATAATATTAATATTCATAATAAAAATGACTGTAATATAATTTTTATGATTTGATAGTAATCATGTTTGCACATACCTATAAATAATCATAGGTGGATACGGAACATTGGAGGAGCTATTGGAAGTAATTACATGGGCCCAATTAGGCATCCACAACAAGCCTGTAAAGCAACTTTCATGTCCTTAATAACCTTTTATTGAATTTAAGTTTTCTGAAAGCTGGTTTTATTCCATGTTTCATAGCAATTAACAATAAAATGTCAACTCTCAAGTCAACTTTTAAATCTGATCATAATTATAATTAATTATTTTAACAGGTAGGCTTGCTTAATGTGGACGGCTACTACAATCTCCTACTTACTTTCATCGACAAGGCCGTGGATGATGGATTCATCATGCCTTCTCAACGTAACATTATTGTTTCTGCTCCAAACGCTGAGGAGCTCGTTCAAAAACTTGAGGTGGGTATCAATATTTTCCTCTCTAACCACATTCTTTATATTCTTCTTTCTTCTTCTACTTCTTCTATCTATTATTATTATATTTTTTTTTGAAAAATAAAAAAATATTATCAGGAGTACGTGCCCTTGCATGATGGAGTTGCTGGTAAGGTTAAGTGGGAGGTTGAGCAAGTGGAGCTTAATGCATCTTTACAGACTGAAATTGCTCGTTAGGGACCATTCATAAGAAGGTGTCTTTTTCTTTCTTGAAACAAATGTATGTAACTAGGGTTTTTTCTCCTTTTCAAGTTTTGTACCTATGTATTGATTTAGAAATTAAAGGAAAAAGGAGAACTAATTTCATGTGAAAAAAAAAAAAGAAAAACTATATAGCTAGCTAGGGTCTATTTATATATCTCTATTTTAATTAAGTTTATATTTAAATGTAATTAGATTGAAAGAAACTGGCGAAATGTTATTATTCTTTCTGATAATTAAATTTATTATTTGTGTAAAAAGAGGCAAAGAAGAAAGAAACAAATAGGAAAAACAAAAATAGCAGCTTTTTATTCCCTCTTTGCATGCCTGCTATTGCTGCTCTCTGATGTACTGTTGTGTGCTTTTTATCTCTAAATCTTTGAGCTATTTGCTTGGTCTATATATGGGATATATATGTTTTATTCTAAGCTCTCCTTGCTTCCATATGTGACCCTTCAAGGGCCACTCAGGCAAGGACCCAGCAAAAGCTATGACCTTGAGTACTGACCAGATTCTATTATTGCTTCTGATATATGTTCTTACAATGAATTATGATTACTGGTGTATATATATATGTGCATAAAATACATGTACAAATTTCCACAATTTTTTTTTTCCTTTTTCTTTTTGCTCTTTTGCAAAACATAACTGAGAGACAGAATTATATGTTGGTTTGATTCGAGAGGGGAGAAGGGAATAGCTGACAGACATGAGATGATGATAATCAGTGACCTATAGAAATAGCTGACAAACTTAAGGCGGCTTAACGAATCGCCAAGGGACACTATCGCAGTTCCTTGTGTGG
Source organism: Mallotus nudiflorus (assembly GCA_947683625.1). Taxonomy (NCBI): domain Eukaryota; kingdom Viridiplantae; phylum Streptophyta; class Magnoliopsida; order Malpighiales; family Euphorbiaceae; genus Mallotus; species Mallotus nudiflorus. The sequence goes on from CANTUR010000228.1 coordinate 1,642,756, forward strand.
TATAAATCTCTTGTTTCTTCTTGCCTTAACTATATTGCATTTGCTTGAATTAATGTAAAATCATTCTACTTAAAGTCAAGGAATATTATGACTATTATAGGATTTTTTTGGTGAAATATAATGTAAAACATTCCTATATATCAAATATGAAATTGTTTTTACTATTTGGATCAAATTGAATTAGTTAAAATTTAATGAATTCTGAATATTAATAGTTCAAATTAAAAAAAATATAAAATTAATTTTTCATTGTCGGTTGAATTTTTTTTTTTTTTAAATAAAATGACAAATATCATTAATATATATATATTATCCACCAATTTGAGTAAGGATTGGAGCAGATTCATGATGCAACTAATCAAAGAACTGAAGGGGGTCTGTCTATTCCCACCCAGTGGGGATATGATATAATACTATACTTGAATTTGACGCAGTTTTTCCTCTGATTTGCTTCTTATCCAAAGAGGCAGACCCATTCATCCACTCACATCCACTGATCTAATGATCTACCACAACACCTTTTTTATTTATCTATCCTCCATTAGTACGTATTAATTGATTTCTTGGACCGAACTTGTTGACACATGAACTAATAGTTTTGGCATATGTCAATTTCGCCAACATCCCTTTTAATACTTTTTTCTCTTTGGAAAGCAACATTTCGATTTTCATTCATTTATTCTTATTTGTACATCTGTGCTCATTCCATCATTAAAATATACTCTAGTTCAGAATATAAAAACAAAACAAAAAAAATTCTATCTTTCAAACTAAAAATAAAAATACATAACATTTTATATATCAAACTAAAAAATAATAGTAACCTCAGTTACCTTAATCTAACGATCAAAACTTTACGGTTAAAAGGGACTCAATCTCACCTTCTACCTCTAAAAATGATTGTAATATTATAAATTTAAAATACAAGTTGTGAAGAGGGCTTAAGTTTGAGTCCCAGCTTAAGTTAGATATAAATAAATTTTAAAAAAATACAAATACAATCATTTCATTGTTTGATATAGTTTGAACAAGAACTAGCAAAAAGGAAACGGACAACAATATAAAGAGGACGAGTAACAGATAAGCAGAGCCAGTTGCAATTGCGTGGTGTAGAATTTAAAGGAAATGGCGAATGAAAATTGGAATCAAGAACATGTAGCTGGGTCTCTTAACTAATGTACACATATTGATAGATATTCATATAAAACACATAAAAATCTCTATCAAAAAGGCGAGACAAAGAGTCCATGCAAATATGTGGGCTCTCGCAAACATCTAAATCAATAGGCCAGGCTTCGACTACTTGAAAATAAAAACACACTCGCCAGCTACAAGTCTGTCCCCAGCCGAAGTCTATTTCATTTTGCTATTCTGTGTCAATGCAAATCTGCATACGCAATAAACGACATACATCTACATAATAATTTCAACTTCAAAATTCAGAAATTAACTATATAATTAATAGGTGAAAATTAACCAATTTGTAGTACTGTGTGTATATATTGTCGTGTAATTGGGAGAGGATAGCTCCAGTGAATTGGGAGGGGAAAAAACAAAAAAAAAAAGACAGAAGGAGAGGCAAAAAGAATAAAATTAAAAAGAGAAAATTTCTTGTCTACATTAAGTGGAATATGCCCAACGATTAGATATGAACAATAAAAGAAATGAACATTAATTATTTTTATTTGCCAAATAATTTACACTTAATTAACTTATGTATTATTAATTATTTAACTATAAAATATATTATATTTAGTGTAAGTAAAAATCTGATTTAGTTAAAAATATAGCTGTCAGAAGGGAAAAATGAACAAAGGTTTTGATGGCTGTGCTCAGTTTTTGTATTACTGAGTATATGCTGAAAAAAAATGGTCCCTCAATCGCCATCACCGCCCTTACTTGAGTTGAGCAAGCAACTGCCTACTATATTCCTAGGTATATAGTAGGCAGTTGCTTCAAATTAAACCTTTGGCTTCAATTTGTGCCTTCCCACTAATAATGGCGACTGAGAATATAAATAATAGACCAATCTCTTAAATTAGGCCATTATAATTTACTTTTTCAACTGTGCTCTGTTTTTTTTTCTTTTTAATAAACAAAAATGGACTGATATATAATTTTATCTTTTTATCACAATAAAAATCATAAAAAAATTACCAATAAATGAACTAGTGTTAACTATTCTCATTTTAATGAAGTTTTAAATTTAAACCGTAATATATGCATTCATATTAAAATTAGTTATTGAAATAATTTATTTTACCTCTATAATTTGTATGAATTGAATTAGTTAAAATTTTATAGAATAATGCCAATATTTGACATCAAAAAATTATAAAGAAACTAAACAAAAAAAAAAATTTCTTTTAACTCTAAATCAATTAAAGTTAATATTAGTGTCTAATCTAAGTAGGCGAAATTATCCGATTGCAATGCAAATGCTAGGACAAGAAGCGCACATGGGTATAATAATAATAAGCAAGTTGAAGTTGGTCAGCTCCAGTCATGTCCCTACTACTAATACGACCTCTTGAAATTTGATTATTAGGTTGGTGGTAAGTCGCTGTTAACACTAGTTCAGTGATAGGTGAGTTATGGTTGTAAGTTTATTTACTAGTACTGGTGCATACCAAGTCCTTCAGGCTCAAGGTGAGTCCTCCATTTAATGCCAGAAGCTTTGGACCATTTTATTGGTCCCCTTTTGTTCTGCTGAAAATTTTGCATCTCTGGTACGATATATGGACCCCAGCTAGTGGGTTATGGCAAAAACTGGTCCATGATAACTCGGAGACAAAGGCCCAGTAGTAATACCGACCGTGACTTGTCGAACCTAAAGGAACAGCTAACCCTTGTTTTTCTCTTTTAGTGGAGATTAACCGGAATGGTTCTTTTCTTTCGCCTAACTATTGGACTATATTTATGGCGTACCCTCTTTTGGACCCATCTACCATCTGCAATGCTCGTAGTTAATGTACGTACAAGATGGCCTAATAATTCCGATTTCCGACAGCAACAGGTTAGAGTCTCTCTTATCACTTCTATAATTTACCATCTCGGACACTGTTTTATTTTATTTTATGGCATAAAATTTCTTAGAATTCGTCTGCTGAGATTCCCATCTTTATCTTCATTATCATTACAATTTGCATGTACTTTGGTTATGCTCTACCATCCTAACATTTCAGCTTACGGATCATCATTGTTAAGCATTTTCACAGTTGGACAATGAGCTCCAAGTGCCGCTGAACTGTCGAAGAACATTTTGATAATATAGGCCCAATGAACGCAAAAGATGAAACAAAAGTTTTAGCCCAAAGACGAGCTCAGTATTATGCTGTTTTCTGTAGCCCATTTGTCTTTTCTGAAATAAAGATTTGTTTTCAGGTATATAGATACCTTTCAATTGATAAAATGTACAAGCAAGCCCCTTGTAAAAATTGGGGATGCTATTGCTATTAGAGACATGTGTCACGGGAAAAACTCACGTGACACATGGCCATATTATCAGGAATTCAGGAAAAAGGACTAGTGACTCAGGATGTTAAGAAGGGAGACTCTGATTTTAATCAAACACCTAAAAAGAGTGTCTAATCCCTCTTCAACTTGTTGCATTCTTGAGTTCAATTTCTGTATATCCTTTTGCAATTTCTGCACATGGATAACATGGATGCTTTCGCTCAGCTTTTGCTTGCTTAAGGCAATCAGGGCCTCATCTACCTTCTCCATATGGCTATCCTCATTGTAAAGGACGTGCTTGGATTGGATCAACTTGGTGAGCAAAGACCAAACCCTGGTCGTCTTTTCTCGTGCTTTTGGTGAGCAGAAGGATAACAGCAAGGACTCAAAAGTTTTAACACTGACTCCTTCAACTTCTCTCAGAATGATAACTATGGCCTCAAGGTTAGCATCTTTGTCCCCAGCCGCCAAATTGCGCAGTTGCGTTTTCTTCAGATTGCCAAGGCATTTGCCAACAATTCTATCGACCTCCTTTTTAGATATCACATATTTTTTAAAGTCATTTTCTTGGCTAGATTGGCCACCATTTTTCCTCCGGAAGTATAATTCGATATGTTTCATACAACATTTCACCCGTGAGAAAACTTCTTTGGTGGTGCTGCAGATATCCAACAGCCTGACAGATCCGTCGAGGACTTGCTGTCCAGATTTGACATTCTGTTCACGAGAGAAAGCTTTTTGAGCAAGTGGAATTTGAAGCAGATCATCAACTGACTCATATAAACCCTTCAGACCATCCAATTTCGTAAAAGATACTGCTTCTGAGGATCTCAGTTTACGGAACTGATCCTCTACACAGGCGACAAGAGGATGAGATTCAGATGGAAGACTGGTGGAACGAGCATGGCAACTAGCTCCGGAGGCATCCATCTTTTCTTAGCTAATTACATACACAACGTCAGATGTTCAGGTCATCAGGATTGTGCACACCTTTTATACAAAAAAACATTAAGTAGTTATAATTGCAGTTGGTTGTCTTGCAAGAATAGTGATTGAAGCACGGATAATATAATTAAAATCAGGCTGAATTAAATATTTATGTGCATGCATGCGACTGCTTTCAGTGTTCCCCACCAGACTTTTATGACATATATGATTTCTTTTTGGTGCAATTATCATCTGTATAGTTGAAATTAGGCTAATAATGATTGAAAACTAAATTCATTATGTTATATTTGAGAATAGGTGAAATCTTGACAGCTTTTAACGTTAATTGAACAAAGTCATATATATGAATGGTTTCATTCTGATAATCAAGACAAATAGATAGGTCAGTTCATCAGAAATGAATTATTTATGGATATATTATCATTAATGATTAAGAAGATGGTAGTTGGCTTAAAATTTTTTAATCATTGAAACCCCACGAGTGATGTGGTATTAATTTGAGCTTCAATCTGACAAATGATAGATTGCAGAGACCTCCCTTTGCTTGTCTTGATGCAATGTTTGCGGCCAGTGCAACCTTCCTTGACAACCTATTTCTCTAATTAAAAAATTAATGCAATCCATGTGCATAATTTAAACATTACAATGGGTATGAGATGTTGAATTAATAATAATTCTGCCCTTTCTGACTCTCAAACATCATATAATAAATATTGTATAACGTGATATGTCAAAATAATCATATCATAATTTATGTTTTGAATTTTAGCTAGTTGCAAGTCAATAATTTCACATTAATGTCTCTGAAAATAGTAATGGAATTCACAACTCACACCAAGTTCATAGTAATAAATCTCTTCTTTTTTTTAACAACAATTGATAGGATACTTGTTCCCAAAGAGATGTTTTACGTAAATATTTATGTTTGGAATAATGACATTTTCAGTTTTATAAATTTGATGTATTTCATAATTAAGTCCTAAAAATAAATTTATTAACAATTGAGCTCCACAAAAATTTAAAATTTTGATTGTTAGTCTCAATCTGTTAATTTTAATAGAATATACTGATTTTTTATTGAATTCTTGCAAATCGTTTTTTTTTTCTTCTTGAATTCTTTAAATATTCAAAATCATGACCACTGAAAATACATTCATCGTATCCCATGGAACACCCAATTTTATTCAAACCCTTCAAAATAATTCTCCCTTTCCCACATGAATTATTCTTGATGATATGAACTATACTCTATGGTCATAGATCATGGAGATGCGAATTGGAGCCAGAAATAAATCTGACTTTTTTAATGGTACTACGCCAAAGCCACCAGCAGGAGATAAAGCATTGGAAACTTGACTCTTTGATAATAATCAAGTAAAAAGTTGGCTGATTGATTCCATGAGTCTGACATTGATGCAGATATTCATCCATCTTCCAACAGTAAAGGAGATATGAGATGTTGTCTCAAAACCTTCTATGATGGATCAGACGAAACTCAGTTATTTGAATTGAACCGGAAATCATTCACTATATGTCAGAATGGTAAGTCATTACCTACATACTATAATAAACTAATTGGAATATTTTAGGAAATTGATGCTCGGACATGTGCACAAGGGGAGGATGTTAATGGAGTAGTATCAGTCCATAAACATATTACCCGGCTTCGAACACATATTTTCCTAGTCAGGCTTGATTTTGAATTTAATAATACTCGGAGTGAAATACTCTGGAAGGATCCACCTCTTGATCTCGAGTCTAGTTATGCATATGTCCGGCGGGATCACAACCAATGACATACAATGGAAGAGCTGAAGATACTGTCGGACCATTTTGTACTTGTAGCAGCTTAGACTCGTCCCTAGTTCAAAGGAAAAATACCGAGTAAGCCCATCACATACACCTGTACTCATTGTGGCAAAGTTGGACACTCCAAGGAACGATGCTATGAAATTATGGGATATCCGGAATGGTGGGATTTCAATAAAAAGCCTCGTAAGAAGTTCGGTAAGGCTGCAATTGCTACTTCTACTAAACCAAGTGGTGATCTTGATACCACTTAAGGTATGACAAATCTTACTCGAAATAATACATGGATTATTGATACAGGTGCTACTGATCATATGACAAACTCCACTCACCATCTTACATCTATATGTCCATCAACCCAATAAAATATTCTAACTGCTAATGGAGGCATAACACCAGTCACTCATGAGGGATCATTATCTAACTCTGACTCTCTTAATTTAGATACTATTTTTGTTGTTCCATCTCTTTCTTGTAATTTACTATATGTTGGCCAAATCACTGAAACCTTGAATTGCACTATCAAATTTTGGCCAAATTATTGTGTATTTCAGGACATTGTAACACACCAGATTCTTGACTCTAATGTTAAACGTGGAAAGTTGTATTATCTTGAGTTGCATGATAATTCAAAATAGAAGTCAAGTCAAGTTAATAGGGTTGGTAGAAGTTGCTCGAGTAAAAACCAAGTAATATTATGGCATCGTCGTCATGGGCATCTCTCTTTTCATTATCTTAGACAAATAAAATCGAATTTATTTTTACATACCACAGACTCGAAATTTAAGTGTGATGTTTGTGAATTGATAAAAGGCCACCGAATTTCTTATGTATTATGTTATAATAAAAATTCAATTCCATTTATGACTATTCATTCTGATGTATGGGGACCTGCTCGGATTCCTACCCTATCTGGTGCTTGATATTTTATAACGTTTATTGATGAATGTACCCGGATGACTTGGGTATCACTACTTTCCAATAAAGGAGATGTGTGCTCTAAGTTTCAGGACCTGTACAATATGATGGCTACACAATACCAGAGTAAAATTTGAGTCTTACAGTCTGACAATGGTGGGGAGTATGTTAACTCAATTCTCAATGATTTCTGCCTTACCACCAAACATCTTGTGTCGGCACTCCTCAACAGAATGGTATAACCGAACAAAAGAACCGACAGTTATTGGAAGTTGTCCGAGCATCACTGTTTAACATGAATGTTCCTCAAGAATACTGGGGAGACGCTGTTCGATCTGCTGTGTACCTCATAAACCGGACACCATCACAAGTACTCGATTTTAAAACTCCTCTTCAGAAACTTCAGGAACTTGTCATATCTCCAACCCTCAATAATCTCGAACCCCGAGTTTTTGGATGCTTGGCATATGTTCATTAGACACTCAATAAATTAGACCCTTGAGCTATCTAGTGTATCTTTATTGGTTATGCGGATCTATAAAAAGGATATCGGTGTTATGATCCGAATACAAAAAGGATGTATGTCACTCAGGATGTTCAATTTCATGAAAATTATCCTTTTTTCTCCTACTCCGAGTGCTCTTTTCAGGGGGAGAAAAATTCGAACCTCTTTGAGCTTGAAGATAGCATTCTGAGTGTTCTGAATCTGAGTCTCCCAAATGTTCTGAGTGTTCTAAGCATCTCACCCAGATAGACATTTGGTGTTCCAAGCATCTTACCCAGACAGACATCTGGTGTTCCAAGAATCTCACCCGGACAGATATCTGATGTTCCAAGTATGAGCATCTCACCCGAAACTAAATGCACTGATCGAGTATGCAAACTAAAGAAAGCATTGTATGGACTCAAGCAATCACCTCGAGCATGGTTTGGATGACTCTTAACCTTCATGAGGAAGCTTGAATATAAGTAAAGTGATGCTGATCACACACTATTCATCAAACAAAAGTTAGATAAAGTCACCGTGCTGATTGTATATGTTGATGATATGGTGGTCACTGAAAATTATCAGAGTGAGACAACAATCTTGCAAAGACAGTTAGCATCCGAGTTTGAACTTAAGGATTTGGGTAACTTGAAGTATTTTTTAGGAATTGAAGTTGTAAGATCTCAAGGAATTTCTCTTTGCCAACGAAAGTACATAATGGACCTATGGACAGAGATGGGGATGCTTGATTGTAAGCCAGTTGAGACTCCCATTGAAGTCAACCATGGACTTTTAGTCCTAGAAGATCAAGTTCTAACTGATAGAGATTAGTATCAAAGGTTGGTGGGAAGGTTGATTTACCTATCTTATACTCGGCCAGACATTGCTTATACAGTAAGTGTTGTGAGTCAGTTCATGCATTCTCTGAGTAAAGAACATATGAATGCAGTATACTGAATATTAAGGTATCTAAAGTCTTCTTCGAGTAAAGGGTTATTCTTTATAAGGAATAGGGATTATGAAATTACTGGCTGTACTAATGCTGATTGGGCTAGAGATTGGACTAATAAAAAATCAACATCTGGGTACTTTACATTTATTGGAAATAATTTAGTCATTTAGAGAAGCAAGAAGCAAAAAGTTATAGCAAGGTCAAGCCCTAAAGCTAAGTTTAGAGGAATGGCTCATGGAGTATGTGAGTTGCTCTGTGTAAGAAGAATTATTCAGGATATGGGATTAAAACATCCAAAGCCTATATTGTTGCATTGTGATAACAAGGCAACCATAGCAATTGCAAATAATCCGGTTCTACATGATCGAACTAAGCATGTAGAGGTTGATAGATATTTCATAAAAGATCATCTGAACCAAGGGACAATTGATCTTCTGTATGTTTCATCTCATACTCAACTAGCTAAAATCCTCACAAAGGCTGTATCCGAAAAAATATTCTACAGCTCACTTGGCAAGTTGGGAATGATTAAAATACATTCACCAACTTGAGGGGGAGTGTTGAGGAAGTAAATATTTTCATTGTATATATTAGGAAGTAAATATTTATATACAATTAGAAATAAAGTTCTATTCTATTTAGGATGTTATTCTATTCCTAATTAGGTTGTAATTAGGATTCCTGTGTGTATATATAAAGGGTGTAACCCCTTCTTTGAATATCATGGAAAAATATTTCCCTTGAATTTTCTTTTTTCCTCTGAATTTTATTCTTCATGTTGATAAAGTGAATATTTTTATTGTATATATTAAGAAATAAATATTTGTATACAATTAGGAATAAAGTTTTATTCTATTTAGGATATTATTTTGTTCCTAATTAAGTTATGATTAGGATTCCTGTGTGTATATATAAGGGGTGTAACCCCTTCTTTAAATATCATGGAAAAATATTTCCTTTGAATTTTATTTTTTCCTTTAAATTTTATTCTTCATGATATCAGAGCAATGGTCTCAGGTTCATATGTAAGACCTGATTGTATTTGAATTTGGGAAGTGCCCGTGGTTGGGTGTAGCCCGTTTGAATTTAGCAAGTGTAATTGTTTCAGGCCCAATTACACTTGAGGGGGAGTGTTGAAGAATCCTATATTGAAAAAGTATAAATGAATGAAGTGGCTAATAAGTGGTGTAGATTGAGTCTTAACATAAGCCAATTGGTTTTATGTTAGATGGGCTCAACCCTATTTATAAGTCCACATGTGTACGTGGGCTAACACTCTCTTAAGGCTCGTGGACGTGTTAACAGTATACACATCACATCTTTACTTTACACCTCAGCTTCCATAGCACCCATTTTTTTGCCACATCAATTATTTTTCTCAGCTGCCAACACCACATCATCATCTTCTTCTTCTTTTTCTTCATATCTCTAAATGACTAGAAAGTTCTATACTCTTCCCACTCTAAATGCATTATTCAATCAGAATCTCACGCATAATATGCAACTTTAGGCTTGTACGAACCATGGCCATCGAATACTTAAAAAAAAAGTACTTTTATTCCTGAAAAAACTTAGACTTTTAGTTCACTGCTGATTTGGTGGGAAGTTGAAGGAAAACACAAGCGATATCATTCAACAATCATTAAAGCTTCTTCGTTCTGTTTGAAAATAAAAAGAAAAAAGAAAAAGGTGACGTGAGAATGCTTCATGCTTTTCGACAGTAACAAGTGGAATCTAAGGCCATGGCAGCAATTTGCTTGCTTAAGATCTCTGTCAAGAATATCTTCAATAGCTTGGGATCATCTATCGTCATTATTGATTATAGAAGTGCAGCAGATGCTAAGTTTTTAGCTCAAGGTTTCTGTGAAATTTTAAAAAGGGCAAAGTTTGCAACACCGAATTCGGTGTTGCATTTGTTGAAAAATTTGGTTGAATTTTTGGCCAACTTACATGGCTATATAAAGCCATCCAGATGGCCATTTATAGTATGGAGTGAAGGAAGTCACAAAAATAAAAAATAAAAAATAAGTGAGTGAGGTATGTGCATGTGAGGTGAGAGTCATAACAATTTTGCTTTAACGAGTGTGAGAAAGTTTTAAGAGTTTGAGAAATTTTTCTTAAAGGGTAAGTGACAAAATAGTGAGATAATTATTTTAAACCGTTTAGAAAACACTTGGAGTACCACTATTTTGGTGAGAATTCTTTTTTTTTTTATTGTGTACCTCTAGTGTTAGTATAAAACAAACTCTTTCTTGTACCTACTATTTTTATAATGGAAGAAAATCTTAGATTTAGTCTTGTGGACATAGTTCCAAGAATTAAGGATGAACCACATTAAAATATTGGTGTCATTTTTATTATTTATATGCTAGATTTTACTACATAGTTTATTCACCCATTAGCCGGTTTAACAAACTCTATTTATTTATATGTTTGATTATTTCTACAGTAATTTTTATTTTTGTCTCTGTGAGCATTATTCTGTTACGTCAACTCAGTCAATTATCCCAATAGTGATATCAGAGTTGTTGGTTCTTGTTCTGAAGGCATTATTAAATATTATCACGATAGAGGCTAAGACTAGCAAAAATGTTAGCTTAAATGACACGGATTATCATATATGGAGAAATAAGATGAAGGATCTCCTATTTGTGATGAAGATGCATCTACCAATTTTTGCTACAACAAAACAAAGGTTAAGATGGATGAGGAATGGGTATTTGAGCATGAGTAAGTATGTGGCTACATCTGACAGTTAATTGAAAATTGTGTGTACAACCACATTTGCAATAAAACTCATGTATAAACGTTATGGAATAAGCTTGAGGAGCTGTAAGCTTCAAAGACCAGCAACAATAAATTATTTTATTTGAAAAATTAATGCAGATAAAATATCGCAAAGGCTTTTTTGTCATTAATCACTTGAATAAAATGCAATGGATCATGGATTAGTTGTTGGGTATGGGCATAAAATTTAATAACAAAATTCTTACCCTTATAGTGCTGGCTTCTTTGCCAGAATCATGAGAGACTTTGAAGATTTCATTTACAAACTCTACATCAAACAATGTAGTGAATATAAAATTTTTTAAAAGTAGTATTCTAAATAAAAAGATGAGATGCGGATCAAAGGGTGCCTCTTCAATATAGTTAAATATCCTTATTGTAAATTTTAAGGGGAGAAATGAGACTTGAAGCTCAAAGCAAAGAGATAAGAGCAGAGGAAAGTCAAACAAAGTATGCAAATATTAAATGTCATTACTGCAAAAAAAAAGGTTACATCAAGAAGTTATGTCAAAAGTTTAGGGATAAAAACAAAGGCAAAGATGTGAGAAAAGATAACAGTAGTGATGAAGATGAAGAAAATCTTTTTTGAGAAGTCAACGTCTTTTTTTATAATGATACTGTTAATATTACTATCCATAGGACTAGTTGGGTGATTGATAATGGTGCTTCTATTCATACTACATCTTGAAGAGAATTCTTCTCATCCTACACTCTAAGAGATTTTGGATTTATGAATATGGGAAATGGCAATCAAATAAGAGTTGCTGGTGAAGCATATTTGAAATGAAAAATGGTATAAAACTAGTCTTGAAGACTGTCAAGTATGTTCCAAGCATTTGCTTGAATTTGATCTCAATAGGCACGCTTGATGATGAAGGATTTTACAACACCTTCCATAATAACCAATGGAAACTTACTAAAGTCTCCTTGGTGGTGGCTACAGGCAAAAAGGACTTAGCACTAATTTTATGCATGCAAATCTCTCCAAAGACATGGTGAATGCCTTGGAGAAAGATAGTATAGTTGAGTTACGACATAAAAGACTCAGTCATATGAGTGAAAAAGGGATGACAGTGCTGGCCAAGAAAAATGTGTTATATGGAGTTAATTTTGTGCATCTAGAGAAATGTACCGATTGTCTTACAGGAAAGTAAAACACGGTTGCTTTTAAGAGTTCTCCTTTTTCCAGAATGAAGAATGTGTTGGATTTAATTCATTTAGACTTGTATAGGCTAATGCCAAAGTCACTTGGTGGTTTTTTGCACTTTATGACTTACATTGATGATCATTCTCGGAAGATGTGGGTATACACTTCAAAGTCAAAAGATCGGGGGCTAAATATCTTTAAGGAATTTTATACCCTAGTGGAGAGATAAATTGGCAAGAAGTTGAAATGCATCCAAACAGACAACAATGGAGAGTATTTTGGACCATTTAATGCTTATTGTAAAGAGTCTGGTATACAACATCAAACAACACCTTCAAAGATGTCACAATTGAATGGTTTAATTGAGAGGATGAATAAAAATTTGATAGAGAGAGTCGGATTTTTGCTCTCACATTTAAAGTTACCTAAGACATTTTGGGGTAAAGCTCTAATTACAATAGTGCATGTACTGAACCTTTTAGTATATGTTCCTTTACAGTCTGACTGTCACGACCCAAAACAGGGGCCATGACCGGCGCTAGGGAACGAGAATTCTTTCAAATCCGGAACCCGTGGCAAGCCTAAAAATAAAATAAAACATACAGTAATAATAATAACCACACTTAATGCAACGGAAATAAAATTATAATTATCAAGATAAAAATCCATATCTCATATATAAATAAACTATTTTAATACAAATCCAGTACAACTTCTTAAAATACATAACTCACACAAATATATTACATAAAACCCACAATTTATTTACAACTACTGCAGTGTCTAGATTATAAAAATAAAACTCAAGACTTAGATAAGCAGTTTACATAAAGAAGCCGGGGAGGAAGAAATCCGGCATACAGGCCTGCTAGTGAGGTCTGAAGATGATGACTCTCCTGAAAAAAATAGTCAACGGAGGAGAGTCAAACCTCACTGAGTGAATTACTATAATATATATACATGCATACTAAATGCTGATGCACACAGTCAACAGTATATATATACTAAGTATATATACAAGCAAATACACACAAATGAAATAAAATCATTTTATATATATTTTTATTGAAAATCATAGTTCATGAAGGATCAAATAGAACCCTAGAATATTGCAACCTTAAAACAGTGTTAGACAACACTCTAGCCATACAGGCTCACTTATTCCAAATATAATCACTTGATCCATTTAGACAGTAGACTGGTCCCGAGACACTAAGTCAACCGAGCTCCAGCAGTCTGACTGTCAGTGTGATTGGCCCCGAGACACTTGGTCAACCGAGCTCCAACAATCACACTCCCAAATCATATCACACATCAAATATTCATATCCAATCAATATCCACAATCTGGTTAGTAATATAGCCTAAATGTTATAAGCGTACCGGTACGTACTCGATCCTAGTACTGCCCACTGGTAGCACGTTCTATTGATATCCTTCATTAAAATATAAAGCATACATTCATAAAAGTAAATGATGCATGAATTGAATAAAATAGCAACATAAACCATATATATATTAGAAATATACCAAAAATAAATCAGGTATATTTCGAGTATATATACGTCAAATAAATCCAATATAATTACAAAATAAGCTAGAAATATATTCAAAAACATTTTAAGCATAATTCATTAATAAGACATGCATATAGTTTAAAATATACGAAAAATAAACCAAAAGTAAACTAAAAATAAATTTAAGTAATAATTAAACCATTTATGCATATTTAATCAAAATAAAGCATATATTTCTAAAATCATGCACCCTAGAGCACATATATATAAAATAGTAACTCACACTTAGTGCGCTCCTCGAGATGGATCCGACGAGCCTGGTCCACTAGGCCTCGGTCTCGGCGTAACTAAACAAACAATAAATAACAGACATCAGAATAGACCTAACAGAAAATCCTAGAAACTCGATCTAGAATATTAGATACAGAATCAAAATTAGGGTTCGACCGGACATCACGTTTTACGAGAATTCTATCAAAAATTCGGTAGAACCTCCCCTGTAAAACGGACATCTCTCTACTCAAAGAATAGAGTCGGCCCTGCAAAGAAGCACACTTCGAAAAATAAACACAGAAACACATCCACAATCCCTCGGTCGAACTCCAAACTACAGTCTACCGACCGAGGTTCACAATTCACAAAACAATATAAAAATATCAAAAATACTCTTATATCATAGAAATACATTTTATAAGTAGAAATTACATAATTAACCCTAAAACGCAGTAAAAACCGATAAAAACTCATTTATTTAGAAAAATCGTATATTATATATATAATTGAAAATAATTTACGAAAAATAGTTTTAATTAGTTAAAAATACTAAATAATTTGTAGAAATAATTTTTATACCTTAAATAACTATTAAAACCAATTTAATTACATTTTTAGCCAATTTAGTATAAAATTACCAAAATGCCCTTATATATATAAATATACTAAAATTACTCCAAAAATTCACCAAAAATAATATAATTGCACAAAATTAATTTTATCAACATATTTATCAATAATATCAATAATTAAACTCAATTAACTAATGAATTTCAATTAAAAATACAATTAACCTAATTTTCCAAAATTACATAAACCTAATTAAATTCAAAATAAATACATAGAAATTCATAAAAATTCCAAATAAATTTCCATAATTCATTTCAACACCTATATTTATCATAAAACACAATTTCATAATTTAATTAATTAATTTTCGAAAATTAGAAAATAATAATAAAATATTCAAACATACCCAAAAATCAAAATAATCTCCAAAAATTCTAAAAAAATTCACACATGAAGATTAAGCTACTAGGATCAACATTTTTAAAGGAATTTTTCATGAATCAATCAATTCAAAGTTCAAAAAAATCAAGAACCCTAAAATGGCCGAATTACCAAAATCGAAACCTAAGCAAATTAAGACCATTTTAAGTGAAACAAAGCTTGGAATCACACTCACCGGAGCTCAAGGAGAAGAAAGAGATTGACGGTGTCGAAAACGATGGCCGAAAATGTCGTGAACGACGGTGGCCAAAGTTTCAGCTTCTCGAGCTAATTCCGGCCAAACCTCGACGGAATAGGGTGCTGCTGGCGGCGGAGAAGGCTGGGGAAGGAGGTGGCACGCCGGGAGGCACACTGACGGCAAGAAAACGACATGACAGGCGGTGGTTGGTGATCAGGCGTGCGTCGGGAAGCAGGAGGAGGGTGGATGGCAGTTTTGTAAATAATTCAAACTTTATAATTTGTTTTAATATTAAATGTATATATGTATATATATATACTTTACACTATATATTAAAATAATATAAAATCATACACATTAAATATACACCACATACATATAATTTAATATTTTAAAATTTAATACTAAATAAAAATAATTAAATAACAATAAAACTAATAAATAAATAATAAAATATTAGGATAATTAATCAAACCCTAATTAAATAAATAAGTACATATATATACGTTATTTAGTATTTTAAAAATATATATGAACTCATGCAAATTCGGAAATCTATTTAATATAATTAATAGTAAATAATTTACGTGAAAATTTCCCCGAAAATAGTATTCTCGGGAAAATTTTACGTAAAACACTTAAAATAATATACAATAATTAAAATAAGTTTTAAATACATATCAACTCGTAAAATATCATAATTATATACAAAATTATTAATACTGCATATCCCAATACAATATTAAAATATTTAAAAATACGGGATATTACACTGACACTCCAAAAATTGTATGGTTAGGAAAAAATGTTTCTTATGGTCATCTGTGGACTTTTAGGTGCAAAGCCTTTGTGCATATTCCTAAAGATGAGAGGTCCATGCTTGATGTTAAGACACAATAGTGTGTGTTCATTAGCTATGGTCAAGATCAACTTGGCTATAAATTTTATGATCCAGTCTAGAAGAATCTTGTCAGAAGCCATGATGCTCTATTTATTAAAGATAAGACAATCAAAGATATTACTAGAGTTGAGAAGAACACCCCAGCTCTAAAGATGATTCAAATTTGAAGTTAGTTCCTCTAATAATAGTGCCAAAAGAAGTTGGAGATGAAAATGAAGTTATTTCACCACATGTAGGTGATTAAGATGCTTTTGTTGAGATTCCATCTGAAAATGATAATGATGGTGTTCATGATCAACCACCAACAAATGAGGCTTTTTTAGTGCCACTGAGGAGGTATGATAGAAATAAACAACCTTCTACCAGATATCCTAAAGATCAGTTTATGTTCCTAATTGAAAGGGGAGAGCTAGAAAGCTTTGAAAAAGCTATAAATGATGAACACAAGCAAAAATGGTTTGAAGCGATGCAGGATAAGATAAAATCTCTATATGAAAACAAAACGTTTAAGTTGGTAAAGTTACCTAAAGGCAAGAGAGCTTTGAAGAATAAGTGGGTGTTCAAGATTAAACATGAAGAACACAGTCTCCAGCCATAATTCAAAGCTAGAGTGATTGTAAAAGGATCAAACTAGAGAAAAGGTATAGACTTTGATGAGATTTTTTCTCCAGTTATGAAGATGACATATATCCGTACTATTCTAGGTTTAGCAATAAGTTTTGATATGGAGATCGAACAAATGGATGTCAAAACTGCCTTCCTTCATGGTGATTTAGAAGAAGAAATATTCATGGAGTAGCCAAAGGATTTCAAAGTAAACAGAAAAGAGGACTATATTTACAGATTGAAGAAAAGCTTGTACAACTTAAAACAAGCACCAAAATAATAGTATAAGACGTTTGAGTATGTTATGGCAGAGCAAGGCTACAAGAAGACCACTTCATACCATTATGTATTTGTTCATAAATTCTTTGATAATGACTTTATTATGTTGTTGCTCTATGTGGATGATATGTTGATTGTTGTTCAAAATGTTTCTAGAATCAATAGCTTGAAGAAGTAGTTGAGTAAGTATTTTGTTATGAAAAAGTTGGGATTAGCAAAGTAGATTCATGGAATGAAGATTATTAGAGACAGAGGCGTCAAGAAACTGTGGTTGTCACAAGAGAAGTACATTGAGAAGGTACTTTAGAGGTTCAACATGTACAATGCTAAAGCAGTTAGCTGTCCTTGTCACGACCCAAAATAGGGGCCATGACCGGCGCTAGGGAACGGGAATTCTTTCAAATCCGGAACCCGTAGCAAGCCTAAAAATAAAATAAACTTGCAATAATAACAATAACAATATAATATGCAGCGGAAATAAAATCATAATATCATAATATTATTCACATCAACTGGATTTAAATCAAAATCTCATCTCATAGATACATAATCTCTTAATACAAATCCAGTTTCAATATAATACATCTCTTAAAAATAAAATACATGAAATCCAATACTTTAATTCCCAACTACTGCAGTATCTAGATTATAAAAATAAGACTCAAGTAGATAATTTACATAAAGAAGCCGGGCCGGAAGAAATCCGGCGTATCGACCTGCTACTGAGGTCTGAAGAAGTTGACTCTCCTGAAAAATAGTCAATGGAGGGGAGTCAGACCTCACTTAGTGAATTACTATAATATATATACATACACACTAAGTGATAATGCATACAGTCAACAGTATATATGTAATATGTAAATATATACATGCAAATTCACATAGATGTAGAAAAATCATTTTATATATTTTCATTAAAAATCATCTTTTATGAAGGATCATATAGAACCCTAGAATATCGCAACCTCAGAAAATAGTGTTAAACAACACTCTAGCCATACAGGCTCACTTATTCCAAATATATTCACTTAATCCATTTGGACAGTAGATTGGCCCCGAGACACTAAGTCAACCGAGCTCCAGCAGTCTGACTGCCAGTGTGATTGGCCCCGGGACACTTGGTCAACCGAGCTCCAGCAATCACACCCAAATCACATCTCACACATCAATAATCATAATCAATCAATATCCACAAATAAGTTAGTATTATAGCCTAAATATTATAGGCGTACCGGTACGTACTCGGTCCTAGTGCTGCCCACTAGGTAGCACGTTCTATTGATATCCTTCATCATTAATAATGTAAAACATTCATTCACAAAAATAAATGATGCATGGATGTAAATGAAATAACAATATAACCCATATATATACCAGAAATATACCAAAAGTAAATCAGGTATATTTCGAGTATATATACGTCAAATAAATCCAGTCAAATCATAAATTAAACTAAAAATATATTTAAAAACATTTTAAATATATTTTATTAACAAAACATGTATATAATTTAATATATACCAAAAATAAACCAAAAATATACTTAATGTAAACTTAAGAAATAATCAAATTATTTATGCATATTTAATCAACATAAAACATGCATTTCTAAATCATGCATCCTAAGCATATATATATAGTATAGTAACTCACCTAATGCGCTCCACGAGATAGGTCAGACGGGTCTGGTCCACTAGCCCTCGGTCTCGGCGCAACTAAACAAACAATGAATAATAGACATCAGAATAAACCTAACAGAAATCCTAGAATTCAATCTAGAGTATTAAAATACGGAAACAGAATTAAGGTTCGACTGGACATCACGTTTTACGAGAATTCTATCGAAAATCCGGCAGAACCTCCCCTGTAAAACGGACATCTCTCTACTCAAAAGAGTAGAGCTGACCCTGCAAAGAAACACACTTCGAAATACAAGCTCAACACAAATCCATAACCCCTCGGTCGGACTCCAGACTACAATCTACCGACCGGGGTCCACAAATACAGAACAATTCTGAAAATACCAAGAATATCCTTATAGCATAGAAATTCATTTTATACGTAGAAATTACATACTTAACCTTAAAACACTGTAAAAATCGATAAAAACTCATTTTATTAGTAAAACCATATATTATATATATAATTGAAAATAATTCACGAAAAATAGTTTTAATTAGTTAAAAATACCAAATAATTTATAGAAATCATTTTTATACCTTAAATAACTATTAAAACCAATTAAATTACATTTTTAGACAATTTAGGGTAAAATTACCAAAATACCCCTATATATATAAATATACTTAAATTACTTCAAAAATTCACCAAAAATTATAAAATTAACCAAAATTAATTTTCTCAACATATTTATCAATAATATTAATAATTAAACTCAATTAACCAATTAAATTCAAATAAAAACACATTTAACCCTAATTTCTCAAAATCACATAAACTTCAATAATTCAAAATAAATACTTAGAAATTCATAAAAATTCCAAATAAATTCCTATAATTCATTTAAATACCTAATTTAACCATAAACTCCAATTTCATAATTTAAATAATTAATTTCCGAAAATTAGAAAATAATATTAAAATATTCAAAAATACCCAAAAATCCAAAAAATCTCCAAAAATTCTACAAAAATTCACACATGAATATTAAGCTACTAGGATCAACATTTTTGAAGGGATTTTTCATGAATCAATCAATTCGAAGCTCAAAAAATCAAAAACCCTAATGTGACCGAAATTGAAAATTCAAAACCTAAGCAATTCTAGACCATTTTAGCTCAAACCAAAGCTAGAATCACACTCACCGGAGCTCAAGGAGAAGAAAGAGACCGGTGGTGTCGAAAACGGTGGCCGGAATCGACGAGGAAAGAAGAAGATGCAACTCTCGGCTTCCGGCGAAATCAAGCTTCCCCGACGCCGGAAATGAGCTCTGCAGGAGACGGAACGGCTAGAGGATGGTGGTGGCACACTGGACGGCACACCCACGATGAAGAAACAGCAGTAGCAGTGACCGGACGGTGAAGGAAACGGTCGGGAGGAAGAAGAAGCTCATGGGGGCAGTTTTGTAATTTTCCAAACTTTTGTAATTTTGACAATTTTTAATGTATATATGTATATATATACTTTACACTATATAATAAAATAATATTAAATTACACACTTTAAATATACACCACACACATAAAAATTAATATTTTAATAATTTATACTAAATAAAAATAATTAAATAACAATAAAACTAATAAATAATTAATAAAATATTAGGGTAATAATAAACCCTAATTAAATAAATATACACACACATGCTTTATTTAATAATTTAAAAATACGTATGAGTTTATGCAAGTCCGAAAATACATTTAAAACAATTAATAATACATTGTTTACGTGAAAATTTCCCCGAAAATGCAAGTCCCGGGAAAATTTTACGTAAAACACTGAAAATAATACACAGTAATTAAAATAGGTTTTAAATACATATTAACTCGTAAAAATATCATATAATATACAGAAATTATTAACACTGCATATCCCGGTACAATGTAAAAATATTTTAAAAACACGGGATATTACAGTCCTTTTACTAATCACTTTAGATTGACTTCTCAGTAAAACCCTTCCACTGATAAGGAGAAAGAAGAGATGGATAGAGTTCCAAATGCTTATGCAGTTTATAGTTTGATGTATGCCATGATGTGTACATGGCCAGATATTGTGCACTCGGTTAGAGTTGTGAGTCGATTCCTTTCAAATCTTAGAAAGGAACATTGGGCCGTAGTAAAATGGATTTTCATGTATCTTTATGGAATGTCCAAAATATGCTTATGTTTTGGAGATACCAAACCTGTGTTAGCTGGATACACAGATGCAAACATGGTGAGCGATGTTGACTTGAGAAAGTCAACCTCGTATTACCTGATTACATTTGCAAGGAGAGCTGTGTTATGGCAGTCAAAATTATAAAAATGTATGACTTTATCTACCATTGAAGCAAAGTTTATTGGAGTAACTAAAGCTTATAAAGAGTTGCTATGGATGAAGAAGTTTTTAAGTGAACTTGATTTTCAGCAAGACAGATACGAGCTATTTTATGATAATCAAAGTGCTATCCATCTTGATAAAAATTCCTCCTTTCATTCAAGATCAAAGCACATTGATGTGAGATATCACTGGATACGGAATGTATTGGAGAAGAAATTATTGTAGCTTAAGAAGATCTATACATATGAAAATGGATTAGACATATTAATGAAGACTCTACTAAGGGAGAAGAAATTTTGTTGATTGGCCGCCATAATGGTGATGATCTTCATGTAGTCAAGAGGGGGAGAATTGTTATAGGTCCCTTTTAGTGGAGCCCATGAGTTTAAAAAAAGGGTCAAAATTTGCAGTATCGAATTCGATGCTGCATTTATTGAAAAATTTGATTGAATTTTTTGCCAATTTACATGGCTATATAAAGCCATCTGGATAGCTATTTGTAGTATGGAGTGAAGAAAGTCACAAGCAAAAGAAAAATAAGTGTGTGAGGTGTGTGCTTGTGAGGTGAGAGCCAAAACAATTTTGCTTTGATGATTGTAATAGAGTTTTAAGGGTTTGAGAAATTTTTCTCAAAGGTTGAGTGATAAAATAGTGAAACAATTATTTTGGGGTGTTTGAAAAATATTTTGAGTGCCAATATTTTGATAAGAATTTTTTTTAATTGTGTACTTCTAATTTGATTTAAAGAAGACTTTTTCTTGTACTTACTATTTTTATAGTGAAAGAAAATGTTAGATTTTGTCTCGTGAACGTAGCCCAAGAATTAAGAGTGAACTATATTAAAATATTGATGTCATTTTTATTATTTATACATGTTTTACCGCTTATTTTATTCACCCTATGACTAGTTTAACTGCCTTCATTTATTTATTTATTTGATTATTTCTATAATAATTTTTATTTTTATTTTTGCAAACATTATTTCAATGCATCAACTCAATTAATTTTCCCAACACAATGGACATAAAGCAATGAAGAATGAGTAGAGATAGTGGAGATTAATGGATTTTAGAGGAAGGAGAAGAAACATTTTAGGATTAGGGCTGCCATTGAAGTGCTGGCATTAGTTTCAGGTGATGGTTTGAGGTCAAAGGAAGATGGTGGCAAAAAATTTTATAGCTTTTTTTCTTTTTTTTTTCTCTCTAAATGATGTCATTTCTCCTCATTAATTCATGGATGATGATAGGCGTTACAGGTAGCTGAAAAAAACAAAAAAAAAAAAATTTCTCTTTTGCCTTTTAATACAGAGGGTTATCAATTGGAAGGGTGATTTTGGGAATTACATCCCTCGCGATGCATTGTTCTTGTAGCTATTCCTCAATTCATAACAAAATAAAAAGATGAAGTTGTGTGGCAAAAAAATGGGTGATGTGTAAGCTGAGATTTAAAGAAAAGATTTGATGTGTATGTCATGTTAGCACATTTTGTTAAAATTAATAAAATTAGGAGTAATGGTGAAAATTTTAAATTTTTGTAGAACTTAATTGTTAACAAATTCACTTTTAGGACTTAATTGTGAAATAGACCAAACTCATAGGACTGAAAATGTCATTATCCCTTATGTTTCGATATCTTCATATTGATTTTGATACAATTGACAGGATCTATAAACATCTACAATAAAAGCAAAATTGTGATGTACAAAAGTTACAGGTGAAAGATATTTAGTTCAGCGGTTAAGCACGTTCAAGAGCGAAACTCTGCTTTTCAATAATCGCCTGTAGATGCATTCCAATTCCTCCTCTATTTGTTGAATGCTGGACTCTGTTGCCTCCAGTCCCTTGAGTACATTTTGCATGTCTACAAGGCTGTATTTCTTGCCAATTATAACAATCAATTCAGAATCCATCTTCTCTATTTCATTGGCATCTTCGCAGGAAACATGCCCGGATTGAAATATTATGTTAACTACATTCCATCTGCTAGATCTTGATCTTGTCTTAGTTTGAGAAACAAAAGAGAAGAGGGGACTCAAACACCATGAAGCTGATTTCTTCAACGTCTCTTAGCAAACT
Source organism: Mallotus nudiflorus (assembly GCA_947683625.1). Taxonomy (NCBI): domain Eukaryota; kingdom Viridiplantae; phylum Streptophyta; class Magnoliopsida; order Malpighiales; family Euphorbiaceae; genus Mallotus; species Mallotus nudiflorus. Next base: position 1,666,101 of record CANTUR010000228.1, read on the forward strand.
AACGAGGTCTATCAAATCTGAATCCTTATCAGAGGACAATGCTGTTGAATTCTTTTCCATTCTCTTCAAATTTGCAACGCACTTGGAAATCACTTTATTTAATCTTTTTCTAGTGTTCATATATGCTCTGACTTCATTTTCCAAGCTGGCATCTGCAGTCCTTTTTCGTCGAAGGGATGATTCAAGCTCTTGGATGCATTCCTTCATCTGTGAGAGGACATCCCTGGTAGTGCCACAGACATCAAGTAAGCGGAGAGATCCATCCAGCATTTCCTCAACGCGTTTATCTAGATGCTCGTGGGAGACAGCCTGTCGGACAAGGGGTAATTGAAACAAATCATCAACTCTCTCGTACAAGTCTTTCAGGCCATCTAATTTTTGGCATATTGATCGTGATGCGCTTAATCTCAATAACTGTTCCTCAACACTTGCAGCTAGTGGATGATTTTTGGAAGGCAAGCTGCTTGAACGAACATGGCAACTGGATCTAGAGATTTCTGAGATGGAAGCCATCTTCTATTTTAAAAGAACAAAGCGACGCGCACTTTGTTATTGTATGAAGTTGTTGTAGCTGAAGCTGACCTTTTACTCCATTTGTATATATAAATATATATAGAGCAGATGAAGGAAACCACAGAATTCTATCCTCCTATGCAATTTGCAATTGTTTGTGCGGTTATGAGTTGGCAACTTTAATTGTTTCAAGCAATGTGGTCCGATCTGAAGATGAAACAAAATTAAGAAAATTCAAATGGAATATAAAAAAAATGAAGTTGCATGAGGGTTTTGCCTCCCCAGCACCCAGACATGATTTGATCTGAATTAATAATGAAGATTGCACGGATCTCCATGTGAGGCAAGTAGAATGTTGACAGCCTATTTTTGAATTTAAAATTCATTGAGGCCGTGTGGGTGATTCTGTTCTATATCCATTGCAAGCTTAACCTTCCCCTGAAAAAAAAAAAAAAAAAAAAAAAAAGTTTCTCACATTTATCGGTGGTTTATACAAACGACAGATGTCTTTCATTTATCAGCCGTTTTAAATTTGGAATATCGTTTAGTCAATGCTAATAAAGTATAAGCACCGGATAGTTTCTTCCTGCTATTAGTTAGTGTTTTTAATTTTTAACAGACAACAAAGTCCGGTTGTTTGGCTTATACGAGTTGCCGATTCAAACTTTTCGAACTAAAATAAGAGGCTAATTTCTTCAGTACATCTTATCATTTCAACCATAACAATCAGGCCTGAATCCTTATCCAAGGGCTTTGACATTATGGTGCGCAATTTTTTTTCCTCTTCTCTTTCAACAGGTATACTCAGTACTCAGAACAAAACTAAGGGGTACGTTAATTTTTTGGACACAAAATAATTAAGTGCAGAAAGAAATTATTAATTATGCAATTTAGATAAATTTCTGTGGTATATATTGATGATTTCTGTATATATATGTACATTATATTTACACGAGTGCAAAATTGTTTTACAAAACTATCAATCCCAGGGGGATTCAATGCTAGTGGCTGACCACATTGAGAATGGTAACTCTAGCTTTCAGCAATTGCCTGTAGACGCATTCCAATTCCTCCTCTGCTTCTTGAATGCTTGATTCTAATGATTTCAATCCCTTCAATGTGTTCTGCATTTCTACGTGATTGATTTCTTTGCTGGACTTCAATGCAAGAATTTGATCATCTATCCTTTTCACTTCCTTGGCATCATCTTCTTCGCTTGACACACGTTTGGACTGGAGCAACTTCGACACAACTGACCAGCCATTAGCTCTCAATCTAGTAACTGGGTGAGAGATCGTAGTTAAGAGAGACTCAAAAACTGCAACACTAATTTCTTCAATTTCTCTTAGCAATCCGAATACGGCTACCACATTGGAACCATAGTAATTCTTCTTTTCAGTCTTTAAATTTCTGAAACATTTGTTGATTGCTTTGTTAAGTTGCTTTCTTGAGACCATATATGACTTGACTTCACCTGACAGGCCAGATTCTCCGCCTTTTCTCCTTCGAAGGGATGATTCAAGCTCCTTCAGACATTCTTTCATTTGTGAGAAAATGTCTCTGGTAGTGCTGCACAGGTCTATCAACCTCAGAGATCCATCTAACATCTCGTCTACTGATTTGCGGTGCTGTTCATTCAAGAGATCTTTCTGACTTAGAGGCAACTGAAGCAAATCATCGACGTACTCGTACAAATCTTTGAGGCCGCTCAATTTGTTGCGAGCTGTTGATGGGGTTGCTTGAGATGATTTCAATCTGTCCAAGTGCGCCTCAACACTCAGCGTAAGGGGGTGAGATCCTGCTGGCAAGCTGATAGAACGAACATGGTAAGTAGCTTTAGATGTTGCAATTAAGGTAGCCATTTTTTCTTTCTTTTTCAAAGAAGCCTTTCACTGATATAGATTTACACGGTTTAGGAAGAAGCTGTTGAAGCTAACTCTCCTACATCCATTATTTATAGATGAGCAGGCAGCAAGTGCGAATCCGAGTTGCATTAGCTGTAATGTAGCAAGTTTTCCGAACATCCTGTTAGAAATCTCATCATTGTTGCACATCAACAAGACTAATGCCAATAAGATAATCCTGAGACTGATAATAAATTGATAAACATGAGGAGCATGCCTCCCACTACACCAGACAGAAATATAATCATCACGAGTTCATCATCATCAGGAATCTCATCATGTGAAACGTGCACAACCTTCGTCTATAATGATGAGACTATTAGAAAATTTCATTCCTGCCAATATATTTCTTATTATAATCGAATGGTTAGTTACATAATTCAGTTCTCTGACAATTTTGTTTCCTGCTGCTTCATCTAACTTAGACATAGTCCACATGCAACTAATGCAGATTCGCTTGGAACAATTGTAAGCAATTGTTAGTTAATCAATTGATGAAGGTGATGGTTAGATGCCTGTTGGCCAAGATTGAAACAAGATCCACCAACTCTGCTGAAGATAAAGCTTCAATGTAATTGAATATATGAGCAATATACATGATTAATGCGTGCTGCTACTGTGTTTGTTAAACTATAATGTGTCAGGAGTATCTTATTGGCTTTGCGACCTTGAAGTCTGACAATCGCAAGAGAAAGTCAGGGCAGTCGGAGACACGAGTAACATGACAGCTAATGCAAGCACTGAAGGATGTGATTTACCTTGCGACATGCTACTGCATATATATATAAATAAAGAGGAGTTGGCTTTAACATCTTCCGAAGAGGCTAATCGAACATTTCCATCGGTCGCATGGCATGACCTTTCATTTCTATCAGTGTGCCTGCTGGTCTTATCGGATGGGCTGAGACTTGAGATCATCAGTAGAATTATTAATATCAGCCTGCAAGAAAATTATCAGTCTCAGGGACCTACAAGACATCATTGCAATTTGCATCAATTGCAACTTATCAACCAATCTTTTACCGATGAACAGCATTTTCAGATCAGTAGAGAATATGTTTGGGTGGCAATGAGCTTCAGCTATCTCCCAGAAGATAGAGACAAGGAAAATTGAAATTCACTGGTGAAACTGACGCTGAAGCATAAGTGATTTCTAAAAAGAAACTGAAGCAAGTGATGTACATGTCTTTAAGAAATTTGAAGATGTGTTGGTGATGTGGATAAGATTGCATTGTTATTTATTAATAGACTTGACAAAGTACACGTGCGCACTTGGACTTCAAATAGACAATCGTGGTAACCCCGATTGAACCACGGAACCTATAATATATTAAATCGAAACTGACTCAGAGCCTTACAACAGGTGCTATATACTTTGTCTATAACAATCATTTTCGGACCCAAATTTCTTTGTTTAGGCCCTTAATTTGACTTCAAAATTTATGTTCTTTTTTTTTTAGTCTTTTCTTCCTTTTTTTGTTTTTAGAGTTTTCCCTAAACTCTATTTATTTGTCTTTTTGGGGTTGTTTGAGGATGACTTTTGTTGAATTAATAAATCAAATTTATATTTTTTCCAATATTCGGTATTTCTTGTGTGAATCACGATTATTGATACATATTTCCTATTATTTGTATGCAAATCAATAGATTTTAGAAAATTGTTAGACGATAATCGTGTATGATTCAACATCGAGCACTATTTGTCCAAATTCCTAGGTTTCCACTACGTCAGTTGGTCTAACAACTTTAACATGATAGGAGATGCTGAAGGTTTTACTATTTTAGCTGAGTTTAATTCACTTGTAACTTCCATTTTCCTAGCCTATGCATATCAAAACTAAAGACAAGCTGTTGCAAAACCATTTATCATTCTGATGAATTAAAAAAGTGTGGATGCTGCATTTCATGCTCTGAAATCAAGCAAAGGCACGATTAAGTCCGGCGCTAGAGGGAAAAAAAATCAAAAACATATTAAAAAAAAGTCCCTCTTTGCAGAGGCAATTGTGCAGCATATATGAACATTAACATTGGAACCTGCTGTTTGAATTGTTCTAGATCATTTTTTTAAATATATGTTCTCAGTCTCACTGCGCTTGTAATACTTGATTTATGAAACCAATTGCGTAGGTTGACCTACACCCAGATTATTACACCAATCCATTGGATAATTGACACATATATTAAGTATTTTATATTTGACTAATTAAAAATAAGATACGAATATTTATATTATAAATCTAACTATTGGGTGTAATAGCATGAGTGTAGGCAAGAACTTCTCAAAAATTTTACACTTCAACTTCCTAATCTTTCATTTGAGCTATTCAATCATAATTGCTTGAAACTTTGGAGCAAAAGTGTTGAAGTCTAAGATATATATTATTTCGTAGGAGAAGTATATAAAGTATATAAAATAATTAATAATTATTAAACAAATGAGGGAAATTTATATTTTATAACTAAGACTTGAAAGTATAGAACCAAAATGTATTCATATCTTATCTATTTGTGGTCTATATATATATATATATATATATATATATATATTATAATTACCATAAAAGCAATAAATTTCGTTAATATTGCTGATGATACAATAAGCATTTTTATTCGAAAATTTTATAAATTTTTACATGTAAAAATATTTAATTACTTTTTTTATTTAGAAGAAAAACTAGATTAGATATGAGTCAATGGAATCATTTGGCTCCATTGGATTTCAAAAATGGTTTTTTTTTTTTTTTAAATCTATAAGCATACGGGGGTGTAGATAAAATTGGCGATGAAATATATTTTGCTTTATCTTGTAAGATTAGGTTTCTTTCTGTTGTGGTCCCTTCTAATAGAGACCACAAAACATTAACGTATAATAATAATAATAATAATAATAATAATACATTTAAAGTATCAATTCGGTGCTAAAAAGTTGATAAATTGCCGATGAATAATTAAAGCAAATCAATTTTTTATTGATTTGCAAGGAGAGCCATGGCTATAAATAGCCTTCCATGGCATTTGGTTGAATACATACAAGCAAGTAGCATAACAAAGAAAACAAAATAGAGAGCAAGAGAAAAAGTTCAAATGTGAGGTGTATGCTTGTGAGAATAGCTAAAGCAATTTTTTATTTTGATGAATGTGAGAGTTTTAAGGGTTTGAGAAATTTTTCTCAATGGGTGAGTGACAAAATATGAAGAAAATATTTTGGAGTGTTTGGAAAATACTATGTGTCACTATTTTGCTGAGAACTCTTTTATTGTGTATCTTTAGTGTTGATATAGAGAAAACTCTCTTTTATATCTACTATTTTTATAGTGAAAGAAAATTTTGGATTTTGTCTTGTGGATGTAGTCCAAGAATTTAGGATGAACCGTGTTAAAATATTGGTGTTATTTTTATTAATTTTACAGCAGGTTTTACTATCTATTTTATTCACTCATTGGTCAATTTAACCGCTTCTATATATTTATTTGTTTGATTATTTCTACACTAATTTTTATTTTGTCTTTGTGAACATTATTTTGCTGCCCCAACTATATTAATTTTCCCAACAATGGTATCATAGCTGTTAATTCTTGTTCTAAAGGCATTATTAAATACTGCAATAATGGAGGCTAAGACTAGTTAGATGGTCAGTTTAAATGGCACAAATTACCACATATAGAGAAATAAGATGAAGGATCTCCTATTTGTGATGAAGTTGCATCTATCAGTTTTTTCTACAACAAAATCCAAAGTCAAGATGGATGAGGAATGGGCATTTAAGCATGAGCAAGTGTGTGGCTTCATCTGACAGTTCGTTGAAGACAATATGTACAACCACATTTGTAATGAAAATCATGCACGAATGTTGTGGAACAAGCTGAAGGAGTTGTACGCTTCAAAGACTGACAACAACAAATTATTTATCTAATAAAATTAATGCAAATAAAATATCAAGAAGGTTCTTTTGTCATCGATCACTTGAATGAAATGCAAGGGATCGTGGATTAATTGTTAGGTATGAGCATAAAATTTGACAATGAAATTCTTGCTCTTATGGTGCTGGCTTCTCTACCAAACTTATGACAGACTTTAAAGATTTTACTTACAAACTTTTCACCAAACGGTATAGTAAATATGGAATTTGTTAAAAGCAGTATTCTAAATAACGATATAAGACGTATATCAAAGGGTGCCTCTTTAATATAGTCAAATATCCTTATTGTAAATTTCAAGGGGAGAAGTGAAACTTGAAGCTCAAAACAAAGAAACAAGAGTAGAGGAAAGTCAAGTAAATATACCAATGTTGAATGCCATTGTTGCAAAAAGAAAGGTCATATTAAAAAGTTCTATTAAAAGTTCAAGAAAGACCAAGGCAATAATAAAAGCAAATTTATGAAAAAAGATAACAGCAGTGATGATGATGAAGTTAATCTTCTCAGAGAATTCAATGTCCTTTTTTATGATGATACTGTTAATCTTACTACCTATGAGACCAATTGGGTGATTGATAGTGGTGATTCCGTTCATGCTACATCTCGTAGAGAATTCTTCTCATCCTACATTCCAAGAGATTTTGGATTTGTAAAAATGGAAAATGACAATCGAATAAGAGTTGCTAGTGAAGGAGATGTATGTTTAGAAATAGAGAATGGTTCAAGACTAGTCTTGAAGAATGTCAAGCATGTTCTAGATATTCGCCTTAATTTGATCTCAGCATGCAAGCTTGATGATAAAGGTTTATGTAACACCTTCCATAACGGCCAAAAGAAACTCACTAAAGGCTCCCTGGTGGTGGCTAGAGGCAAAAAGGACTCATTATTGTATTTTATGTATGTAAATCTCTCTAAAGACATGGTGAATGTTGTGGAGAAAGATAGTACATTTGAGTTATGGCATAGAAGACTCGACTATATAAGTGAGAAAAGGATGATAGTACTGACTAAGAAAAATGTGTTATCTGGAGTAGATCTTTTGCATCTGGAGAAATGTATCGATTGTCTTATAGGAAAGCAAAATAAGGTTACTTTCAAGAGCTCTCCTGCTTCCAAAATGAAGAATGTGTTAGATTTAATTCATTCAGACTTGTGTGGGCTAATGCCAAAGTCACTCGGTGGTTGTCAGTACTTTGTGACTTTCATTGATGATCATTCTCGGAACACATAGGTAGACACCTTAAAGTTAAAAAAGCAAGTGCTATATGTCTTCAAGGAATTTCATACCCTGGTGGAGAGATAAACTGGTAAAGAAGCTGAAGTGCATCTAAACAGACAGCAGTGGAGAGTATTCTGGACCATTTTATGCTTATTGTAAAGAGCATGGTATTCAACATTAAATGATACCTCCAAAGACATCGTAGTTGAATGGTTTAGCTGAGAGGATGAATAGGACTTTAATGGAGAGATTCAGATCTTTGCTCTCACATTCAAAGTTGCTTAAGACATTTTGGGGTGAAGCTTTACTTACAACAGTACATGTGCTGAACTTTTCACCATGTGTTCCTCTATCTGACACTCTAGATAGAGTGTGGTTAAGAAAAGATGTTTCCTATGGTCATCTATGGGTTTTTGGGTACAAAGATTTTATGCATATTCTTAAGGATGAGAGGTCTAAACTTGATGTCAAGACACGATAGTGTGTGTTCATTGGCTATGGCCAAGATCAACTTGGCTATAGATTTTAGGATTTAGTCTAAAAGAAGCTTGTCAGAAGCTGTTATGCTCTGTTTATTGAAGACATAACAATCGAAGATATTGCTAGAGTTAAGAAGAACATCCCCAACTCTAATGATGATTCAAATTTGAAGTTAGTTCCTCTCACAATGGTGCCAAAGGAAGTTTGAGATGAAGATGAAGCTATTTCACTAGATGTAAGCAATAAAGATGCTCCCATTGAGATTCCATCTGAAAATGATAATGGTGGTGTTCATAATCAACCACTAGCAGATAAGGCTTCTCTGGTGCCATTGAGGAGATCTGATAGAATCAGACAACCTTCTATCAAACATCCTAGATACTAGTTTATGTTACTAACTGATAGGGGAGAGCCAGAAAGCTTTGAAGAAGTTATGAATGATGAACATAAGGAAAAATGGTTTAAAGCCATACAAGATGAGATGAAATCTCTACATGAGAATAAAAAATTTAATCTAATAGATTTGCCTGAAGGAAAAAGAGCTTTAAAGAATAAGTGGGTGTTTAGGATTAAACATGAAGAACACAGTCTCCAGCCATAATTCAAAGCTAGATTGGTTATAAAGGGATTCAACCAAAGAAAGGGTATTGAATTTAATGAGATTTTCTCTCTAGTTGTGAAGATAACATCCATCAGTACTATGATGGGTTTAACAATAACTTTTAATCTGAAGATCGAGTGAATGGATGTTAAAACTGCCTTCCTTCATGGTGATTTAGAAGAAGAAATATTCATAGAGCAACTAAAGGGTTTCAAAGAAAATGGAAATGAGGATTATGTTTGTAGATTGAAGCAAAGCTTATACAACTTGAATCAAACACCTAGACAATGGTATAAGAAGTTTGAGTCTATTATAGGGGAGCAAGACTACAAAAAGACCACTTCAGACCATGGTGTTTTTGTTTAGAAATTCTCTGATGATTATTTTATTGTGTTATTACTCTATGTGGATGACATATTAATTGTTAGTCGGAACGTTTCCAGAATTAACAGCTTGAAAAAGCAGTTAAGTAAGTCATGAAAGACTTGGGATTAGCAAAGCAGATTCTTGGCATGAAAATTATCGGTGACAGAGGCATCAAGAAATTATGGTTGTCATAAGAGAAGTACATTGAGAAGGTACTTCAGAGGTTCAATATATACAATGCTAAAGCGGTTAGTTGTCCTCTTGTTAATCACTTTAAATTGACTTCTCAGTAATGCCCTTCCATATATAAGGAAAAGGAAGAGGTGGATAGAGTTCCATATGCTTCAGCAATTGGTAGTTTGATGTATGTCATGGTGTGTACACGGTTAGATATTGCACACTCAGTTAGAGTTGTGAGTTGGTTCCTTTTAAATTCTGGAAAGGAACATTAGGCTGTAGTTAAATGGATTTTCAAGTATCTTCATGGAACGTCCAAAATATGCTTATATTTTGGAGATGTCAATCTTGTGTTAGCTGGATACACAAATACATATATAACAGGTGATGTTGATTTGAGAAAATCAACCTCAGGTTACCTAATTACATTTGTAGAGGGAGCTATGTCATGATAATTAAAATTATAAATATGTGTTGCTTTGTCTACCACTGAACCAGAGTTTATTACAGTAATTGAAGCTTGTAAAGAGTTGCTATAAATGAAGAAGTTCTTAAATGAACTTGGTTTTCAGCAGAACGGATATGAGCTATTTTGTGATAGTTAGAGTGCCATCCACCTTTGAAAGAATTCCTCTTTTCACTTAAGATTGAAGCACATTAATGTAAAATATCACTAGATACAGGATGGATTGAAGAAGAAGTTGTTGCAGCTTGAGAAGATCCATACAGATGAAAATGGATCAGATATGTTAACAAAGACTCTACTAAGGGAAAAGTTTGAATTTTGTCAACTATCAGTTGGAATAATGATGACCTCCATGTAGCCGAGAGGGGGAGAATTGTTATGGTCCCTCCTCCTCCTCCTCCTCCTCCTCCTCCTCCTACTACTACTACTACTAATAATAATAATAATAATGCACCGAAAGCATCAATTTGGTGTTGGAAAGTTGGCAAATTGCCAATGAATAATTAAAGCAAATCAATTTTTTATTAATTTGCAAGGAGAGTCATGGCTATAAATAACCTTCCATGGCATTTGGTTGAATACACACAAGTAAGCAGCATAGCAAAGAAAAAAAAAGAGTGAGAGAAAAAGCTCAAATATGAGGTGTGTGCTTATGAGAATAGCCAAACCAATTTTTTACTTTGATGAATGTGAGAGAGTTTTAAAGGTTTGAGAAATTTTTCTCAATGGGTGAGTGATAAAATACTAAATAAAATATTTTGGGGTGTTTAAGAAACACTTTAAGTACCACTATTTTGGTGAGAACTTTTTTATTATATATCTCCAGTGTTGATTTAAAGAAAGTTCTCTTTTATACCTACTATTTTTTATAACGGAAGAAAATTTTAGATTTTTTCCCGTGAACGTAACTCAAGAATTAAAGGTGAACCACATTAAAATATTAGTGTCATTTTTATTATTTATACTGTAGGTTTTATCGTATCCACCTCTATTTATTTATTTATTTGATTATTTTTACAATAATTTTTATTTTATCTCTGTGAATATTATTCCACTGCCCCAACTTTATTAATTTTCCCAACACTTTCTCCATAATTGGAAAGAGAGGGATTTTGAAATAATAGAAAGGATCTTATATGTATATACATAGCCGATGAAGAGAGATAGAGAATTCTATCCTCTTCTAAATTATTCATTTGTTTAGGCTGTTGTCAGTTGGCAAATTTAATTGTTTCATGCAACGTGGTCCGATCTCAAGATGAAACAATTAAGAAAATGCAAATGGAATATTAAAAAAAATAAAGTTGCACGAGGGGTATGCTCCCCAGCACTAGACATGATTTGGGAAAGATTGCCCAATTTCCATGTGAGGCAAGTGGAATCTTGACAACATACCCTTAAATGTAAAATCCATACAGCTAGGTTTAGCCATGGTTCTTTGAATTGTTAGTTCTGATTTATGAACTGATAATTCACAGTATGAGGGTCAGTGGAATCAGCCCTAAACTGGGTATAAGGCCAGTTTGAGGATCAGTTGATTTTGGTTCTAGTTAAAATTGGTTGGCTCTAGTTTCAAATCGATTCAATTTGATATAATTTTTTTGATGGACTAAAGTTAAAATAAAAATTTATTATAACATTTTAGTAAGTTTTTTTTAATTAAAAATAAAAAATAAAGAAAATTATACTTTACTTTGACTAGTTAACTTAAAATTAATTAACTAGTTAATTTTAGATAAAAAAAATTAAAAAAGATAGAAATAAAATTATTTTATGTTAGTTTTTACATAATATTGGTTGAAATAAAAAAATTTACAATAATAAATTAATAAATAAAATTAGAAAAATAAAACTAAAAAATTGAAGGACTTGAACTTAATTTTCTTATAAAAAATTAAGTTGTCTACATATTCTATTGAGGTATAGAGGAATCAAAACCTATGTAATTTTCTTACCTTTCAAAAAAAATTAGACTTTTTTTTCACCTTAAATAATTAATCACTTCCAACACTGGATGTTGAAGTTCTCATTCATTTGGTTGTGAAGTCAAATAAATTTTCATTCTCATCCCTTTTAATATTTTGTTGTCTTAATGCCTCTCTTGATCAATTATCCACACATGTTGAGACTCCAATGATTCGGGAACCATGGATAATCGAATTTCATCCAAAATACTTCCTTTCACACTAAATGCTTGTTCAATGGTTACTGTTTGATAACTGGTTTCCGGGACTTCTGGGCTGAGCGTCCTGCAAAGCACTAAGCAGAGGGCAAGGTGAGAGGTGGGGGGAATCCCCACAAACACTCCGATGCCTAAGTTAGAGAATAGAAAACGGGTGGCTGAAAGATAGCTTGAGTATTGTGAATGAGATAAGATGTCCTCTAATGAGGGGTGCATGGTGTTATATATAGTGATACTCAAACCTGGGAGGAATAGGAATCCTTGTGGGAGAGTATTCCTACTTCAGTTAGGATTCCTCTTTGAGGTAGTTCCTTGGACGAATCTGTCTCTCCTTTGTCCATGTGTTCCTAATTAAGGGGGTGGATGACCCCTAATCAGGTGGGAACATTCTAGATGGTATCAAGAGTCCCCCCCTGGAGTATGCAGATATTTATGTCCGTCGCGTCCGAGTAAGATGCAGTGGTGCCTCCATACGGGTGATAAGATGCAAGTAAGCTGAGGTGGCCAACCTTCATCGCAATAAGCAGAGCTTGGTACCGAGTATTTTTGGTTGATTTGTTATCGAATTGTAATCTACAGAACTGGGGTACATACTTGGATCCTCAATACTACGAAAGCGACCTGCGGGTGCCAACTTCAATCACTGGACTATGTGAGCCTCTTAAATGCTCGGCACAGGGGCGCGAGGCTTACATGCTTGGATCCTCAGTACTATGGAAGCGACCTGAGGGTGCCAACTTCAGTCACTGGACTTTATGTGAGCGAGACTTAGATGCTCGGCACAGGGGTGCGAGGCTTACATGCTCAGATCCTCAGTACTACGGAAGTGACCTGAAGGTGCCAGCTTCAGTTACTGGACTTTATGTGAGCGAGACTTAGATGCTCGGCACAGGGGCACGAGGATTACATGCTCGGATCCTCAGTACTAGGAAAGCGACCTGAGGGTACCAGCTTCAGTCACTGGACTTTATGTGAGCGAGACTTAGATGCTCGGCACAGGGGCGCGAGGCTTACATACTCGGATCCTCAATACTACGGAAGCGACCTGAGGGTGCCAGCTTCAGTCACTGGACTTTATATGGAATGGTCTGGGAGTGGTGCTTGGAGCATTTCCCGATTCGCTTGATGGAGCGGCCCATTTGAAAATGTGAGTGGGCCAATCACAGGGTGACTTCATTTCAACTCTGGTTGATGCGTCATTTCGTGTGTCAGTGATCAAAATGCTCGTACAGCCGTCATCGCGACTCTTCGCCTAATGGGCTTTTTTATGCCCAATAGGCCTTTGGTAATCTAGGGAGGAGCGGAGTAATAATGGGGGCAGTTAATGGCGTGCTTCCAGGTCCTTCCATGTCTCTATAAATACTGTTGTGTTTGCTAACTAGCACATTTTGCTTTCTTTCGCTCTTTCATTCTGTTTTTGCTGCGTTTCTACTGCATCCACCATTTTTATTCCTTCCGGCCATAACTCTCGTTTGAGGTTGCTAGGTGATTCTTTCATCATTTCTTCCTTCTCTTTTTTGCCCCTCTCCTTTTTTGTCATTAGATTTTCATTCCCTTCTTTGTTATGGCTCCTCGGGAAGAGATTAGCTCTGACCTCTTTGTGTCCAATGTAGATAGTGAATTGCTAGGGTGGTACCGATGGCAGTTTTGCATCCCCGTCGATTATGCCCTTCACACTGTAGATAGAAGGTTTAGGGCCCATACTCCTATATCGGGGCTAAGTAGATTAGTGGTCTATTTTGACCAGTTAGAGGGGGATCTGAAATTTCCCTTGGATCCTTTTATCAAGGATTTCCTTAATAGAAATAACATAGCGCCTGGTCAGCTTCATCCGAATAGTTATCGGATACTGATCGAGTTTATCCAGTTGATGCATGAGGAGGGTAGGATTCCCGATCTAGACGTCCTCTGGTATCTGTACAGGCTGACTAGGAAGAAGGGAGAGCTAATGTTCTCCCTTTCGGTCGTACCAAACCATTCCCTTTTCGTTAAACTGTCGGATCTTCATAAGAAGTGGAGATACCATTTTTTTATTGTGGAGCATCAATCGGACTTCCTAGATGTTCAGAGGATGTGGTCGGACGAGTGTCACAAAGTGACCTGTCCAGTGAAACTTTTCGATCCAGATACGGAATTAATTTTGTGGCTACATTTAGCCGGACTCGCTGAAGCTCGATCCGCAGAGGATGCATCCCGGAGATATTTATAGAGAGTCTGTCCAAGTCACGACCATTGCTCTGGTATGATTTTTGTTTTGAGTTTTGTTTTGTCTAACTAGTCTTATCTTTTCATTTGTAGATGGCTGAATTTTTTGATTTTACGAGTGGGATTTCCCTAGTAGATGAGCCAGTTGTAGTGGAGGAGTGCCGGGATTATCCTTCTCCTCCAACTGAGGCTCCCGCTGCTCCGGAGGCTGTTCCTACCGACCCAAAGGGTAAAGAAACAATTAAAGGTGAGCGGCCAGAGCGGATCGGACGACGGAAAAGGCGGCTGATCGAAGCAGAGTCAGATGCAGAGGGGCTAGACGAAGAGATTTATGTCCAACGGCCCCAATTATCTAGTTATCCGGATATGCGCGGCTGGATATTGAAAAAGATGAAGCCCCCAAGCATCTCCAACAGTCAAGTACGGGACCAGTACGCTGAGTCGATGCGGTTGCCCGGAGACATGCGGCGTTGGTCGGACGAGGGGCCAAACGGATTGCTCGATTCTATGATCGGTCAGTCACTGGAGGTAATGAAGTTTTTGGTTTTTGATATAACTGTTTGTGGTGGGGTTTTGGCTAAATTGTCTAGTTGTTTTTGGCAAATGACTCAGGCCCTGCTGTTGGCTAAGGATCAGTACTTCTATTTGAAGAGCCAATACAGCTTGAAGGAAATGGAGGTGGGGACGATTGCCATAGATTTTGAGAAAAAACTCGATAGCGCTAAAGCAGCTCTGGAGCACTGCCAGACAAGCTATGCAGAGGCTAAATCTGATGCGGAGGTGAATCAGAAGAAGGTTTTCAAGCTGGAACATAGCCAGGCTCAGCTGACAAGGAGGATCGAGAAGCAGGATCTTCAGATTGCTGGACTTCATGAGAGGCTAGTTGAGCTTGAGAAATCTCGTGCCAATGATAAGAAAGCATATCAGAGCATGGTAGGGGGGTTTCTCAAGGTGTACCGGGCAGAATGCAAAAGGATCATGCTCTCTCAAGACTCAGGATTGGATCTGGGGGCTTTGGATCGGATAACCCTAGCCGATCTGGCAAGGCATGCTGCAGAGGATGAAGCCCGTCGAAAGGCTGATTCTTTTGCTGTAAGGGAGTTTGAAGAGGTTGTTGCGACAACTGGGTCTGGCAAGAATCCAGAGGTTGCTAATGATGCTTCCCCCTCAGTTTTCGGGTCGGGGGGTCCGGGCGTAAAGATACTATAGTAGATAGATTTTATGTATCTCTTTTTTTTTTTTTTTTAACAATCAGTTGTAAAGATATTCTTTGATCAATAAAGATAGTTTTCATTGAATCAAATTATGTGCTTGTATACAAGATTATTGATAATATTTTCTGAGGGAGTCTGAGTTCCAGAACCTTGGTAGTTCTTTGCCTCCCCTCTCTCTTAGTTTATACGCCCCCTTTGTTGTGCATTCTAAGATCTGATATGGACCTTCCCAATTAAGACCTAACTTGCCAGTACCGAAGGTGCCTTTACCTATATCTGCTCTTCTGAGTACCCAGTCACCTATCTTGAAATTCTCTATTGCTTTACGCAGATGGTGGTACCGAGTTATCCTTTGCCGATGTGCCTCTGTCATTGCTGCCGCTTGTTCTCTTCGTTCTTCTAGTATATCAAGGCATATTCATGCGTTGACGTTATTGACGGCGTGGTCGAGGTCTTGGCTTACCCGATAACCTGGGGATCCCACCTCTACTGGAATTACTGCATCCATGCCATAAGTTAGTCTGAACGGCGTTTCCCCAGTGGATGATTGGGGTGTGGTTCTGTATGCCCATATTACATTGTTCAGCTCTTTGACCCAGTTCCCTTTCTTGTCATCGAGTCTTTTCTTCAACCCTTGCATGAGGATTCTGTTTGTGACCTCAGTTTGTCCGTTCGTCTACGGGTGAGCTACTGAGGTAAAGTGCAGTTTTATGCCAAGGTCTGAGTAGAAACTTCTGAATTTATGGTTGTCGAACTGTTTGCCATTATCTGTAATTAAGGTGTGGGAGATGCCGAATCTGCAAATGATTTCTTTCCAAAAAAAGTGTTGTATCCGGGCTTCTGTGATGGTTAGGACTGCTTCTTCTTTTATCCATTTCGTGAAATGGTTAATGGCCACGATTAAGAACTTTTTTTATGAGGTAGATAGAGGAAAAGGACCCAAAATGTCCATCCCCCACATGGCGAAAGGCCATGGGCTTCCAATGGGATGCAGAGGCCGAGAAGATTTATGGCTAAGCCGGGCGTGGTGCTGGCATTGGTGACATGATTGTGTTAGCTACTGGGCATCCTTGGACATGGTAGGCCAGTAATATCCCTGGAGCAGGGCCTTTCTAGTGAGCGAATAGTGAGACTCGTGTGCACCACAGATTCCTTCATAGATTTCTCTTAGTATGTAATTTCCCTCCTCTGGGGAAATGCATTTTGACCAAGGGTGTGAGAGGGATTTTTGGTAGAGCTCCCCTCAGTGGACGGAATTGTGTGCTGCTTTGGCTTTGAGTTTTCGAGCTTGCAGCTTATCTTCCGGAAGTGTGCCATGTTTAAGATATTGGATGATGGGCTGTATCCATTCCGAGACTGCTTGTGTTTTGAAAATTTCATTGTCCTCTGTGCTGGGATTGGTGAGTGATTCGATGAAATCCATATCCCTAAATGCCTGACTATTCTCGACTGTCGATTTAGCAAGCTAATCGGCCTCATGGTTGTCTTCTCTGAGAATCTGAACGATATTCCATTGGCCTCCGTCTTGCTCGATGTGTTGCAAAAGTCGCCTGGCTTTGTCTAAATACTTGGCGATGCAGACATCTTTGACTTAAAATGCTCCGCTGACTTGGTTGACTACTAGTTGGGAATCCAAGTGTATAATGAGGTGTTCGGCCCTGACTTCCGCTGCTAGCTTCAACCCTATAATGAGTGCTTCGTATTTAGCCACATTGTTGGTGGCGTTATACTCTATGCGGACTGCGTATTGAATATGAACTTTATGTGGTCCCCTGAGGATTATTCCTGCTCCGAAACCGTGAGCTGAGGATGCTCCGTCGACATAGAGCTTCCATTCTGGCATTTTGGTCAAGGTTATATCTTTCGGAGCCATTTCTTGTACAAAATCTGCTAAGGCCTGTGCCTTCATCTACTGTCGAAGTTCGTAATCAATATCAAACTCGTCGAGTAAGACCGACCATTGCACTAGCCTGCCTGAAGTCTATGGTCTCTGTAATATTT
This sequence comes from Mallotus nudiflorus, assembly GCA_947683625.1. Taxonomy (NCBI): domain Eukaryota; kingdom Viridiplantae; phylum Streptophyta; class Magnoliopsida; order Malpighiales; family Euphorbiaceae; genus Mallotus; species Mallotus nudiflorus. The sequence continues at coordinate 1,683,346 of CANTUR010000228.1, forward strand.
TGCGCAGTGGAAAATGGGACTGGACCACGATATGATGAGCTTGGAAGTAGGGACGAAGCTTTCGAGAAGTATGAAACACAGCTAAGGCTAACTTGTCTAGCACGAGGTATCGGACTTCAGGTCCTCGGAGCATCTTGCTGACATAGTATATAGGGCTTTGCTAGCTTCCCTCTTCCCTTATCAGTACTGAAGCAATGCATTCTCGGCCAACGGATAGGTATAAGTATAAGGTCTCATTCGGTATTGGACGGCTGATTAATGATGGGGAAGATAAGAATCTTTTGATGTCTTCAAATGCTGCTTGGCAATCAGCGGACCACTAGAACTTGCTGGAACTTTTGAGAGCTCAAAATAATGGTAGACATCGCCTAGCTGAGCAAGAAATAAAATGCCCCAGTGTGGTTATTCTTCCGTTTAGCTTTTGTATATCCCGGATGCTCTTTGGTGCGGCCATGTTGAGTATGGCTTCCATTTTTTCTGGGTTGGCTTCAATGCCTCAGTGGGAAATCATGAACCCCAGGAATTTGCCAGCTTGAACTCTGAAGACGCATTTATCAGGATTCAACTTGATCCTGGATTGGCTTAGTAATTGGAGGACTTGATCCACGTCCGCTGGGTGGTCCTCAGAGTGTTTTCTTTTGATGATGATGTCATCCACATATACCTCCACGCTGGTCCCAATCTGGCTCTGAAGGACTTGGTTCATCATTCTTTGGTATGTGGCTCTGGCATTTTTCAGTCCAAAGGGCATCACCCTGTAACAATACAGCCCTTCGTGTGTGATGAAAGACATTTTCTCCTGGTCTTCTTTCTTTATGGGGATCTGGTGATAACCTTAGGCCACGTCCACGAAGCTATATAGGCCATGGCCAGCCGTGGAATCGATGAGCTGATCAATCATTGGTAACAGGTAGCTGTCTTTGGGGCATGCCTGGTTGAGGTCGGTGTAGTCTACACACATTATGTACTTCCCGTTTGGTTTCTTGACAAGTACTACATTTGCTACCCAGTCCGGGTGAGTAACCTCTTTAATGAATTCGGCTGCTAGAAGCTTCGTTGTTTCCTCGGTAATGATCTTTTATCTTTCGTAGGCGAAAGTTCTTTTCTTCTGTGCTACTGGCTTGGCCCCTGGTTTGATATTTAGGTTATGACAGGCAACCCGCGAGTCCACGCCGATGATCTCGGAAGCTTGAGAAGCAAAATCTTCTGAGTGTCTAATAAGGACGTTCCTTAATGTGTCTTTGATATCTTGACTAAGGGCATTACCGATTTTCACGAATTTTCCTCCCTTGATTTGCAATGTCTCCATGTCTTCCACCGGTTATGGATTAGCGCCTTGCTTCTCAACTTCCCATGCTTCCAAATGAAAAGCTTTCGCCAGAGATTTCATGGTCATCTGATAGCATTGTCTGGCCATCTGTTGATCTCCCCTGATAGTAAGGGTCCCCATTCTGACTGGGATTTTCATGGTTAATTGTCGGATGCTGGTGACTGCATCTGCTTCGTAAAGTGTCGGTCGCCCTATTATCCCATTATAGGCTAGTGGTATATCTACCACGTTGAATGGGGTCCGGACGGTTTTTGTTTCCTCATCCTCTTGGTTTCCGAATTCTAGATCCAGATTGACAATCCCCATTGGTTGCATTGTTCCTCCATAAAAACTAGTGATGGGGTTCTGGAGTTGGTGATGGAGCCGCCCATAGCTTTGTACGCATTCCAAGATAAAACATTGATAGCACTCCCGTTATCGACCAATAGCCTTTTGACTCGATACTTATTTATGCATGCGGTTATCACCAGGGCATCACTGTGAGGGTGATGTATAGGCGAATTGTCTTTCGAGTTAAGAATGTTGTTACTTTTACCGGGTATCGCTTTTCCTCTACTGCGTTTTAATCGTTTCCCAGTGTTTTCTCCTCCCACAATCATGTTGATCATTTCGATCGGTTCTTTCCTAACTTTCTTTATTTCGGCTTTGTCACGATCATGGTCTTCCATGTTTCCGCGTCTGCTTGGTGCATCAGTGAAATTATCAAGCTTTCCCCGCTGCACTAGTTTTTCTATGGCACTCTTCAGTTCTCTGCAGCCTTCTGTGTTATGGTCGTATTCCCTGTGGTACTTACAGTACTGGCTTTTATCACGAGTAAATCTCCGGCTTGGGCTAATTCTTTTGGCTGGCGTAATTTCCACTCCATTCTGCCTGACCCACATGAGGATCCTTGATCGAGAAGTGTTCAGGGGTGTATATCTATCTGCTTCCTTATCAAATCTGTCTATCAAAACTTTGAAATTTGTTTTTGGGAAGCTTACTCGTCTCTGCTTTGGCCGTTCATCTCTAGTTGGTGGCCTATCTTCTTCCCGATGCATCCTCCTGTCCTCGTCTATCTTTATCATCCGGACCGTTATCGCCATTGCTTCGACAAAGGTACTCGGTTCTTTAGTCATTAATTTATCTTTTAGCTTGCCGAGTTTAGTGCCATTTTTTAAAGCTTCTATGGCGACTTCATCAACGAGGTGCTTAATCTGCATGGTTATTTTGTTAAAACGATTGAGGTAACTCCGTAGAGACTCGTCAGCTTCCTGTCGGCACACCTGGAGGTCGTTGATGTTTTTCGCAGGAGGGATATTGGTGATAAATCTGATACGGAACTGCTCGGCTAAGTCTTCAAAAGAAGTGATAGTATTCTCCGGAAGCCGATGAAACCATTTTTGGGCGCTTTTTATGAGTGTACTTGGGAAGACTCTGCACATGATTCCATCGTTCACATTCTGGAGCAACATCTTTGTTCGGAAAGCAGATATGTGACTAATAGGGTCTCCTATCCCATCGTACTGATCGAGCTGTGGGATTCTGAACTTACTAGGAATCTCCATTTGAATTATTCTGCTGACAAACGGAGTTCTGCTATCCATCACCTATTGTTCTTCCTTTCTAGGTTTAGTCTGGGCCTTGTTCATTGCTTTCTCAACCTTTTATGCTAATTTTGAATCATCGAGAGCTGGGATGGACGAACTACACTCCCCTTCCGGTGCTTTACCCTTCCCTGTGCTTGTCCCTGGAGCCTGTCGGGGTGCTGCATTATCATTATTTAGAGCTAGTTCAGTATGCTCGCTCTGTATTATAGCGCTTAGCTGTTGTTGCATCAAGGTAATTTGTGCCTAAATATTTTTTATCATGGCATCTTTGCTTGCTTGGTCAAGGCCAAGTGTTTGGGTTACTGTGTTTAGGTTTGGAGTGGTTATTGTTGGTGTTTCTAGTAGGCTTGGAAAAGGTATTGATCTATGGTGCTGCAGTGGAGCATAATGTGGGAGATCTATTCCCAAGGACGGGTATCTCAAAGTATTTTTCGAAGGTAAAGATGTATGGCTGGATGTGGCCCCAACAAGATGCAAGGTGGGTGGTGGTATTATTATTGGGAAAGGGCTTGAAAGGTCAGTCGAAAGGATGGGTGCGGAAGGATTAGTGCTGCCCTCAGGAATTTGGGCCGGAGGTGGACTGGAAGTCATGGTGAAAGTGCCTTTAGCTTAGCAAGTGAATGAATGGCTTTTCCCAAGGAGTTCCCACAGACGGCGTCACTTAATAACTGGTTTTTGGGACTCCTGGGCTGAGCGTCCTGCAAAGCACTAAGCAGAGGGCAAGGTGAGAGGTGGGGGGAATCCCCACAAACACTCTGGTGCCTAAGTTAAAGAATAGAAAACGGGTGGCTGAAAGATAGCTTGAGTATGTGTGAATGAGATAAGATGTCCTCTAATAAGGGGTGCATGGTGTTATATATAGTGATACTCAAACCTGGGAGGAATAGGAATCCTTGTGGGAGAGTATTCCTACTTCAGTTAGGATTCCTCTTTGAGGTAGTTCCTTGGACGAATCTGTCTTCTCCTTTGTCCATGTGTTTTTAATTAAGGGGGTGGATGACCCCTAATCAGGTGGGAGCATTCTAGATGGTATCACTGTTGAAACCAGACTTGAAAAAATTTGTTTAGCAATTAGTGTAAAAATTGAAAATATATTTTGATGTCGACTCCACCATTCAAGGATTGAAAAATATATAAATATATATAAAACAAAATTGAAAATATGTATAGATAGCTTAAAATATATATAATAACATATATATATACAAAGCTCGAAGATATTTATATTATTTATACAATTTTAAAAAATTTTACAGGGTTTGAATTACAATTAAATTGTAAAAATAAATTAAAAAAATTATAATTCACTCTAACTTGAAATTAAAAAGTTCAAAGAGGTTGAATTAAAAATAAAAATAAAAATAAAATAAATATATTAAATTAGTTTATAAATTATATATATATATTTTAAAATGTCGATTCGGAACTGTCGATTTTCCGTTCCATCTAGAGAAGAATCAAATTAAATCAGTTCTCCCAATAATTTTAGATCAGTTCAATCCGATTTAATTTTAACCAGGTCAGTTTCAATTTTGATTGCGGACGTGGCCAGTCCTACATACAGCCCAAGTGGGTGATTTATTACAAGCTTAACCTTCTCATGAAATAAAAGAAAATTAGTTTTTCGCATTTATCAGTCCTTTTAGATTAGAAATATCGTTTATAAAGTATAAGCAACAGATAGTTTCTTCCTATTAATACCCAGTGTTTTGAATTTTTAACGGACAACAAAATCCCGTCGTTGGACTTATACGAGTCGCTGTATCAAAATTTTCGAACTAAAATAAGAGGCTAATTTTTTAATATCTCTTAGCATTTTAAAAATCAGGCCTGAATTCTTATCCAAGGGCTTTGGCATTGTGGTGTGCAATTTTTTTCCACTTCTCTCTGTATTTTCAACAGGGTACTCAGACTAATTTAAAGAGTATGTAAAATTTTTTTGGACACAATAGTTAAGTGAAGAAAGAAGTTGTTAATTACGCAATTTAGATAAATTACTGTGCTAAATATTGATGATTTCCGTGTATGTATGTACGTTATATTTACACAAGTACAAAATTGTTTTACAAAACTATCAATCCCGGGGGGATTCAGTGCTAGTGGCTGACCACATTGAGAATGGTAACTCTAGCTTTCAGTAATTGCCTGTAGACGCAATCCAATTCCTCCTCTGCTTCTTGAATGCTTGATTCTAATGATTTTAATCCCTTCAACGTGTTCTGCATTTCTACGTGATTGATTTCTTTGCTGGACTTCAATGCAAGAATTTGATCATTTATCCTTTTCACTTCCTCGGCATCATCTTCTTCGCTTGACACACGTTTGGACCGGAGCAACTTCGACACAACTGACCAGCCATTAGCTCTCGATCTAGTAACTGGGTGAGAGATCGTAGTTAAGAGAGACTCAAAAACTGCAACACTAATTTCTTCAATTTCTATTAGCAATCCGAATAAGGTTACCATATTGGAATCTTTGTAATTCTTCTTTTCAGTCTTTAAATTTCTGAAACATTTGTTGATTGCTTTATTAAGTTGCTTTCTTGAGTCCAAATATGCTTTGACTTCACTTGACAGGCCAGATTCTCCGCCTTTTCTCCTTTGGAGAGATGATTCGAGCTCCTTCAGACATTCTTTCATTTGTGAGAAAATGTCTCTGGTAGTGCTGCACAGGTCTATCAACCTCTGAGATCCATCTAACATCTCATCTACTGATTTACTTTGCTGTTCATTAAAGAGGTCTTTCTGAGTTAGAGGCAATTGAAGCAAATAATCGACGCACTCGTACAAATCTTTGAGGCCGCTCAATCTGTTGCAACCTGGTGATGAGGTTGCTTGAGATGATTTCAATCTGTCTAATTGTGCCTCAACACTCAGCGTAAGGGGGTGGGATCTTGCTGGCAAGCCGATAGAACGAACATGGTAAGTAACTTTAGATTTTTCAATTGAGGCAGCCATTCTTTCTTTGTTTTCCGGGGAAGCCTTTCACCTATATAGATTTACTCGGTTTAGGAAGAAGCTATTGAAGCCATCTCTTCCACATCCATTATACATAGATGAGCAGGTAGCAAATGCTATTCTGACTTGCATTAGCTGTAATGTAGCAAGTTTTCCGAACATCCTGTCAGAGATCTCATCATTGTGGCGCATCAAGAAGACTAATGCCAATAAGATAATCCTGAGAGTGATTATAAATTGATAAACAGGCGGAGCATGCCTCCCAGGCTCCCAGTACAACCAGACAGAAATATAATCATCACGAGTTCATCATCATCAGGAATCTCATCATGTGAAACGAGAACGCCCTTCCTCTATAATGCGTTGTTCGAGCCTCTTAGAAAATGTCATTACTGCCAATATATTTGTTATTATAATCGAACCGTTAGTTACATAATTCAGTTCTCTGACAATTTTGTTTCCTGCTGCTTCATCTAACTTAGACATAGTCCACAGGCAACCAACGTAGATTAGCTTGGAACAATTTTAATCAAATGTTAGCTAATCAATTGATGAAGGTGATGGTTGGATGCCTGTTGGCCATGATTGAAACATGATCCACCAACCCTACTGAAGATCAAGCTTCACTGTAATTGAACAAATGAGCATTATACAAGATTATTGCTTGCTGCTAACGTGTTTTGTTAAATTATAATGTGTCAGCTGTATCTTAATAGCTTGATGAGATAAATTCAGGGCGGTCGGAAACTCGAGCAACATGACAACTAATGCAAGCACTGAAGGAAGTGATTCACCTTGCGACATGCTACTGTATATATATAAATAAAGACCAAGACAAGGAGTTGGCTTTAACAGGCTAATCGAACATTTCCATCGGTCGCATGGCATGACCTTTCATTTCCATCAGTGTGCCTGCAGGTCTCATCGCCAATGTAGAGGAGTAATTGGATGGGTTGAGATTATCTCTAGCAATATTCGTCTTTAACAAATTGATCAATCCCAGGGACTTAAAAAACAGCATTTGTAATTTGCTTCAATATTCACAACTTATCGGTCAATCTTTCTCCGATGATCAGTGTGTTAAACTTATTATTAATATTGTCGGTCCCCTACCTGGAGCCCACAAGTGTTAAAGTTTGAAAAAAAAAAAAAGTTTGTTGTGGGTCAAGTTTTATGCACAATATTTGAATTTTGAAGTTAAAAAAAAAAAAAAAAAAGAAGTCAGCATCAAATTTGGCGCTGAAAAAATTTATCTATCTGCATGACTATATAAAATCATGCACTTTGCAAGAATTATGCATCAAGTGAGAGCAAAAATGAGCAACCGGTAGAGCAAGAGAGCCACAAGGCAAGGGCGAGAGAAATAAAAGTGAGTTGTCTAAGGCTGTCAGTGGTACAAAAGCAAGTGACTGTAATGTGTGCTTTGTAAGTGGTGTTCGTAGTATATGAGTGAAAAATAATTGAATGAGTGAGTAGTAGTGATACAAATATTTTTTTTTTGTAATAGTGAATTTATTTTTTAGTAAAAATATTTTCTTATTCATTATTTATTGTCCTATCTTTCACGTGCTATTTTGTTATTTTATACATTTCAACTCGACAAGTGGTATCAGAGTCATGGTTATAATTTCTCTTGAAATTTTGAGTATGCTCTATGGTCGCAGTTTTGGCTGATCTTCCACATTAGAAAATATTTTTTGAGAATTTTTAATTTACAGTAAAGGAAAGATTTTGCATGTGAACAGTTTGGAATTGTGAAGCTCATTGGTTCGAAACCACGCTTGCTCGGTGAAACACGAGACTACTAAATCTGAGTCACTATGGCAAAATCAAGTAATGTCAGTATTATTAAAAAATTAAATAATAATAATAATTATAGCATGTGGAGGACTTGCATGGAGTCATACTTGCAACGATAAGACCTCTAGGAGGTTGTTGCTGGGACGGAGACTACATCACCACCACTAGATGATGATAATAGCAATCTCAGAAAATGAAAAAGTAAAGTTGGGAAAGCCATGTTCACCATCAAAATAACTATTAAAAAGGAGATGAGATGTTACCACACTGAAAGAAGTTTGGTGATACCCCGTATACATATTCCTATTCTACTAAGGGTTTATTTTCTTATGCAGAGGTTACTTGTAGATGAAGAATGTCCAAAAAAGATAGGAGAAAAATTCCTAATTAAAGAGACTCTCAGACATGAAGAAATACTCCCCAATTAGACATAAGACCTAAATCATAAAGGAATGTTATTCCTCTCAAGTTTGAGCATCATTATCCTTATAAATAGGACATCACATCCCTCATTCTCATTCAATCTATTCTCTTAGACTCTTTGCTCTCTTTATCTCTCTAAACTCTCTCTCTACATTCTCTTACTTAGGCATCAGAGGGTTTGTGGGGATCCTCCTCACCTCTCATTTTACCCGTTGTTGATCCCTTATAGGGTTTAAACTCGAAGGTCCCAAAAACAAGTTATCAAGTGGCGTCGTCTATGAGAAACCTCTTGAGTTAAAAGCCATTAAGAATCTACCAAATATGACATTGGCATTATAACTTCCAATCCACCACCAATCTTAACCCTAGATACACAAATTAACCCATCAGTCCTCGTTCCTCTAACTAACCTATCAGCACATATTTAACCAATAATTTTGTTAGCACCTTTTCATGATATTGGACCATCATCACAAGCTTCACTCGGAGCATATACTCCAACTAGTAATACCCAGGGATGGCCAACACTAGGCAATGCCTTCCTTTATTATGCTTATTTGCAACATAACAACAGACCTATACCCTCCATACCTTTTCTAAGTTTGCTAGAAACCTTCGCCATAAACATACCAAACCTAAATACAGTAACTTAGACACTTAACCTACCTTCATTAAGTAAAGAAACAACGATTCAAAATATCCAAACTCAGATGCTCCTGATGTAACAATAGTTAAATGCCTTTATTCAAGGTAGTAATCCCAAAATAACTCATCCAGAGAATAACGTAGCAACACCAACAATAGCTCTGAACATGTTTAGTGGAAATAGAGAAGGTCATAAAGCCCCAAAAGGAGAATTTAGCACAACAATCCCAGCCCTAAATGACTTAAAGATATCTCAGAAAGTTGAAGAAGTTATGCAGAAAGCTCATACTGGACCTAAGAAAGAAGATGAGTGCATTCTGGAAGGAAAGACACCCTTTATAAGTAGAATAATCAGGACAAAGATCCTAACCAAGTTCAAAATGCCTCAGTTAGACTAGTTTAATGGAACAAAGGATCCAATCAACCACATATGATCATTCAGGACCAGGATGTTGCTTTAGAATGTAAATGACGAAATCATGCGTAGAGTCTTTCCTAGTTCCCTCACAAAGAATGCTTAGAAGCGGTTCCACCAGCTTCTCAAGAACTCTATTTCATCATTTAAGGAATTAGCTAAAAAATTTTGAACTTGGTTTATTACCAATGTTCCTCCTACCAAAAACATCAATAATCTTCTGATGTGTAGACAAGAGCCTACATAGTCATTGAGAAGTTATTTGGATAGATTTAATGAGGTAGTTATGCAAATTGAGAGCTTAATTAATAAAGTAGCCATAGAGGCCTTGAAGAACGAGACCCGAGTGGGAAAACTCAAAGACAAGATCATGACTAAAGAATTTAGCACCTTTAATGAGGTAATGGCTATGACGATAAAGATGATAAAAATAGATGAAGACAGGAGGATGCGCTGGGATAATGATGTAATATCCCGTGTTTTTAAATATTTTTATATTGTATCGGGATATGCAGTGTTAATAATTCTTAAATGTGATATTGATATTTTATGAGCTTTTATTTAATTAAATTGAATTTTTAATTGTTTATTATCAGTTAAGTGCTTTACGTAAAATTTTCCCGAGACTTTTATTTTCGGGAAAATTTTCACGTAAATATTTTATTATTAATTATTTTAAATAGATTTTCGGACTTGCATGAACTCATACGTATTTTTAAATTACTAAATAAAATCTATGTGTGTATATATTTATTTAATTAGGGTTTAATATATTACCCTAATATTTTATTATTTATTTATTAGTTTTATTGTTATTTAATTATTTTTATTTATTATTAAATTTTAAAATATTAAATTATATGTGTGTGGTGTATATTTAATGTGTGTAATTTAATATTATTTTATTATATAGTATAAAGTATATATATATACATATATACATTTAATATTAAAACAAATTATAAAGTTTAACTTATTTACCAAATTGCCATTATCCCCTTCCTCTCACTCCCCGACCGTTTCCCTCACCGTCCGTCGCCTATCACGCCGATTCCTTGCCGTTGGTGTGCCGTCCGGCGTGCCACCACCTTCCTCGCAGCCTGTAGCAGCCGTTTCCGGCGTTTGGAGGTCGGTTTTAGCCAGAGAAGCCGAATTCTTCTTCACCGTCGATCACGACGTTTTCGACCACCATTTTTGACACCGCTGGTCTCTTTCTTCTCCTTGAGCTCCGATGAGTGTGATTCTAGCTTTGGTTTGAGCTTAAATGGTCTTGATTTGCTTAGGTTTTAAATTTTTGATTTCGGCCATATTAGGGTTCTTGAATTTTTTGGACTTCAATTTGATTGATTCATAAAAATTCCTTCACAAATGTTGTTACCCTTAGCTTAATATACATGTGTGAATTTTTTTATAATTTTTGGAGATTATTTTGATTTTTGGGTATTTTTGAATATTTTAATATTATTTTCTAATTTTTAGAATTTAATTAATTAAATTATGAAATTATGTTTTATGATAAATATAGGTTTTTAAATGAATTATAGAAATTTATTTGAAATTTTTATGAATTTCTATGTATTTATTTTGAATTTAATTAGTTTATGGAATTTTTGAAAAATTAGGTTAATTATGTTTTTAATTGAATTTAATTGGTTAATTGAGTTTAATTATTAATATTATTGATAAATATGTTGAGAAAATTAATTTTGGATAATTATACTATTTTTGGTGAATTTTTGAAGTAATTATAGTATATTTATATATATAGGGGTATTTTGGTAATTTTACACAAAATTGACTAAAAATGTAATTTAATTGCTTTTAATAGTTATTTAAGGTATAAAAATGATTTCTACAAATTATTTAGTATTGTTAATTGATTAAAACTATTTTTTGTGAATTATTTTCAATTATATGTATAATATACGATTTTACTAATAAAATGAGTTTTTATCGATTTTTACTGTGTTTTAAGGCTAATTATGTAATTTCTATTTATAAAATGAATTTCTATGTTATAAGGGTATTTTTGGTAATTCTGAAATTATTCTGTAATTGTGGACCTCAGTCGGTAGACTGTAGTTTGGAGTCCAACCGAGGAGTTGTGGATGAGTTATTGTGCCTATTTTTCGAAGTGTGTTTCTTTGCAGGGTCGGCTCTACTCTTTGAGTAGAGAGATATCCATTTTACAGGGGAGGTTATGCCGAATTTTTGATAGAATTCTCGTAAAATGTGATGTCCGGTCGAACCCTAATTCTGTTTCTGTGTTTAATATTCTAGATCGAGTTTTAGGATTTTCTGTTAGGTTTATTCTGATTTCTGTCGTTATTGTTTGTTTAGTTGTGCCGAGACCGAGGGCTAGTGGACCAGGCCCGTCGGACCCATCTCGTGGAGCGCACTAAGTGTGAGTTACTATTTTATATATATGTGCTTTAGGATGCATAATTTTAGAAATATATGTTTTATTTTGATTAAATGTGCATAAATAATGTGATTTGTATTTAAGTATATTTTAGTTTATTTTTGGTTTATTTTTGGTATAAATTAAATTATATGCATGTTTTACTAATAAATTATATGTAAAATGTTTTTGAATATATTTCTAGCTTAATTTGTAATTTAATTGGATTTATTTCACGTATATATACTCGAAATATACCTGGTTTACTTTTTGGTATATTTCTAGTATATATATGGTTTATATTGCTATTTTATTCAATTCATGCATCATTTATTTTATGAATGTATGTTTTTATAATTATAATGAAGGATATCAATAGAACGTGCTACCTAGTGGGTAGCACTAGGACCGAGTACGTATCGGTGCGCTTATAGCATTTAGGCTATATTACTAACCAGTTTGATGATTTTGATTGGAATTGATTTATCTGATGTATGAGATATGGTTTGGAGGTGTAATTGCTGGAGCTCGGTTGACCAAGTGTCTCAGGGCCAATCACACTGACAGTCAGACTGCTGGAGCTCGGTTGACTTAGTGTCTCGGGGCCAGTCTACTGTCTAAATGGAATAAGTGAATATTTTGGAATAAGTGAGCCTGTATGGCTAAAGTGTTGTCTAACACTATTTTCGAGGTTGCGATATTATAGGGTTCTATGTGATCCTTCATAAACGATGATTTTTAGTAAAATATATATAAAATGATTTTATTGCATCTGTGTGTATTTACTTGTATACATACATATTATATATATATTGTTGACTGTGTGCATTGGCATTTAGTATGCATGTATATATATTATAGTAATTCACTTAGTGTGGTCTGACTCCCCTCCGTTGACTAATTTTTCAGGAGAGTCATCATCTTCAGACCTCAGTAGCAGGCCTGTACGTCGGATTTCTTCCGCCCCGGCTTCTTTGTGTAAACTGCTTATCTAAGTCTTGAGTTTATTTTATCTAGACACTGCAGTAGTCATTAAATATTTAAAGAGATGTTGTATTATATTTGAACTAGATTTGTATTAAAAGAGTATATATATATATATATATATGAGATGAGTATTTAATTTAAATCCAGTTGGTGCAAATGTTATTGTGATATTTATGATTTTTATTTCCGCTGCATCAAATATTGTTATTATTATTGCATGTTTATTTTATTTTTAGGCTTGCTACGGGTTCCGGATTCGAAAGAATTCTCATTCCCTAGCACCGGTCATGGCCCCTGTTTTGGGTCGTGACAGATGAGAAAGCACCTATTAGAAAAGATGAAAGATTAGAACCAATAAGGCCCAGATTTTAGCGAATAACCTTCAAAAACCTGATGGAAGGATTCAGAAAAGAGGCAAAGAGTTACACCCCACTCAATACATCCAGATCTAAAATCCTCATATGGATTAGATAGAGTGGGTTAGGCATAATGCCAACTAGAAGACTGAGTCCAACCAAGAGAGCCATGCAAGATAGGATGTTCCACTGTCAATACCACCGAGACTATGGGAACAAGATTAAACATGCTGAGAATTAAAGATTGCTATAGAAAATTTAATACAGAATGGGAAACTCATTAACTTCACTAACACAACTAGAAGAGATTGAGAGCTGAATGATCAAGACAAAGATATGCCAGAGCAAAAGAAAGCTTAAAATGAAGTAGTTGGAGTCACCAACATGATTCTAGGAGGAGAAGTGACTAAAAGAAGGCCTAAAAGAACTTGGAAGGAGGGAGGCCCTACCTTTAAAAAGAAGCAGACCATCACATTTAGTCTGGAAGACGGGAAACACATTCAATATCCTCACAATAATGCCTTAGTGGTGATTGCTTTCATCAATAATTACTTAGTAAAAAGATTGCTAATTGATGATAGAAGTGTTGTTAATGCACTCTTTTGGAATGCTTATAAAGCAATGAGAGGTTCTGTTACTGATTTGAAAACTATTCAAAATCTCATTACGAGCTTTTATGGTGGAACCACACAATTAATGGGACTAGTAGAGTTAATATTACAATTCAATAACCAAGATACTAGGCATGTGAAAGCTATCAAAGCTCTATTCAATATGGTAGATCTTCTTCTTAAGTACAATGGCATTATAGGTTGACTAATCCATTATAAAATTAATGCAACCATGAGCATCAGGTGTTTGACCATGAAGATTCCTCTGGAAGGCCCGATCATAACAATTTATGGGGATCAGTATATGGCCAAACAATGTTACTAGCTGGTTGGCAAACCCCAAATGGAAGCATTCCCCCTAGAATCCCTAAAAACTAAGAAATAAGTAGCCAATTTTAAGCTAGTTGATCAAGTCCAAACTTTACAAATTACTGAAGGAAAGATAGTCAGAATTGGTAATGAGCTTGATGAGGAAGTCAAAAGTGAAATAAGCAAGGTCCTCATTAAACATTCAGGCAGCTTTGCCTCTAAAGCATCTAAGATCATTCAGGTAGATCCTCGGATTGCCTCGTATAATTTAAACATAAAACCAAGAGTTAAACCTATTGTTAAAAAAAGGAACTTTGTGTATGAGAGGCATAAAGTGATCACCAAGAAAATAAAGAAATTGTTAGAAGCCGAATTCATCAAAGAAGTGACACACCCAGAATAGGTAGCTAATGTGGTGCTAGTAAAAAAGTCAAATAAAAAGTACATAATGTGTATGGACTATACTGATCTCAACAAAGCATGCCCAAAAGACAGCTACAAACACCCAATTTTGAGATAGTTGAGTGTGCACATGATAAAGGACTCCAATGATAAAAATTTATTATAAATAAGTCTGTGGATATTGATTTTTCAATCTCAGGGCTTAATTGCAGTTTTTTTAAGGACTTAATTATGATGTTTTTCTTAAGGACCTAATTGAAAAAGTTTTAATTCATTCAAGGGTCTTTTTGTGATAAAAAGGTCCAACATGTCAACAATACACACATCAACCCTAAAAAGGGAAGGATGCACTCGAAACTTGAAATGAATGCACTCTGAAAAATAATTTGATCATAAAATAAGACCTTTAACTCCTTAACCTTTTTTACAGGAGATATCAATAAGAGGAACGAAGCCCTCTACCATAGCATTAATGGAATCGTAGAAATACAAATGTAGCTCAAAGCTATAACTTTAATGGTGGAGTATCATGACCCTGTGATCAGAGACATCATCATTGCAATCAAAAGGGAAGAATGCAAAAGAATACCATTGCATTTTGACAAAATCTCTTTACCAGCAAATAGACCATACTAACTTATGGTATTTTTTATAGGGAAAAACAAAAGAGAATGAGGAAAGAGAAAAGAACCAATATGATAGTAAGAATAGGGAAGAAGGCAAACACTAATTGCTTATCAGAATATCACCCTATGTGACAAACACCCTGATAAATACCAAAGGGAAATAGTATAACCCTATTTTCTTAGATTATGTAATAAAGTACAATTTTAATAATAAAATCCATAAATTGAGAGTAAATTCATCCACTTTAAAAGATCATGTGCGAAAAGCCTATCTCATGACCTTTGATCATAATGGTTTTTTTTATTAGCCTTGTAGAATTCAAATGTTTAGTTGATAACTTTGTGTTGAGAGTTTATAAACTCTAATCAATCTAATGTTTTCTTTGCACCCAAATAAGGGGAAGAATATACAACAACAAAATTTATGGACTTGTAGTATAAATTGCTTGAATTTCAGAGTATCATTTCAGTCTTTTGAGTGATAAATGTGTATATAATCTACTCTAATGCTTAGAAATGAGTATGAGTACAAAATCCCTTGACAGTATCCAAGCTGAGTAATATGAGAAACATGGGGGAATACTAAGAGGAGAATCAAAATAAAAGCAAGCAGAATTTACACCAGTACTTATAAATGAGTAAAAGTATCAACGTGAAACCTCTAGCGGTATCCACACTGAGTAATATGAGAAAGGTATGGGAATTTAAAAAAAGGACCATGCTAAAAGCTGCTCTATTTACTCTAATGCTTTGTAAGAGTATGAGTATCCGAAGGACCTTTCTAATAATATTCATGCTAAGTAATATCATAAAGGCTGGGCAATACTCGGATAAGGAAAAGAAGCACAAAAATAACTCAAAGATTATTTTAATACTCATAATTTGATATGTTTATGCTCAAATTCTATGAGTTTTGTTTAGCATACTATAAGCACATAATTTTAGGATGTAATTATGCACAATTGCAATGTAAGCCCCTATGATGAAATTTATTCAAAAATTGAACATGGTTGTCAATTTTCTGGACATTAGAGACTAAATTGCTACATTTTTAGGATCTAATTACAAATAAGTCAATTTTTCAAGGGTTCTTTTTTTTGTTTTGGGCCCTAAGCCCACGTTTAGGTCTAACCCACTTAATAAAAAGGCTTAAAAATGATTTAGGGTTTTAAATAATTAAAATAAACTTAGGCCCATTAGGTTAATTAGATTTTAAGCCCACTTAGTTAATTAAAACTTATTTAGACTTAGCTCAGTCCACTAAAATTCATTTCTTTTGAAATAAATAGACCTAGGCCCATATTTCAAATAAAACCAAATTAGACTTAGGCCCACTAATTTAACTTTTCTTTAAAATTAAATAGACTTAAGCTTATTCCTTAGACAAGCTAAAATAAATAGATCTAGACTCACTAATTAATAAAAATATAGGCCCACTTTGACTCTCTTTCTCACTTGTAAATAAAAAATGTAAATCTAGTTAACTTTTTAATAAAATTAATATAGTTTAGACTTAGGGACAACGCGATCTTGAGTGCATTTTTTATGTGTAATTTTATTAACTAGATGCCTAAGGTTAGATGAATGTCAAATAGGGTTTAATAAAATTGCATTTAATTAGAGGATGAAATAATCATTTATAAAATTATTCTAAATGAACACGAGACTAAGAGAAGTTAGTATTCCGTATCTAGAATCTCTTGGTTGTGGTGCTACCTTTCTTTTAGGGAATCGAGTACCACCTTTTCGATTTGTCTTAGTTATTACCCTGGGTGGCGACTCCTCATCTCCACGCCATGTCTTTGTGACAGTGGTTAGTGTGTTCTCTAAGGCCCTAATCCTAAACAGTGTTGGGATTGCTACAATCTTGGACGCATACTAAACCCTGCCGTCTACACATATTCTCTCTAAAATTAGTTATGGAAGTAAGCTCTTCACTTAGTAAAAAACATGTTCTCAACATAAGATGGTTAACGATACCTCTGACCTTTACAAATGGCAAATAAATGATAGTCATGAAAATCAAAATTAGTGAGATTCATTGAGTGCACGCTATCTCGTGATAAAGTGATGAATTTATTCATAAATTTTCAAAAAAAAAAGTACCGTTTATAGCAATTATTATACTGAAACTAACTTCAATAAGTCTTCAGGAACAACAAGTCCAAAAGAAGATAAACCCAATATATGGGATCAACACTAACACTACCAAGTCAATCAAATTTAGCAAGCAACAAAGGCAGTTGATCAGAGTAAATCAATAAAATTCAAAGATAATCAACAAAAACTCCAATTAGTCAACACAGTTGATCAACACAAAATCTCAAAATCCTAATCAACATGAAATTCCAATTTGATTTCTACATTTTGCATACACAACATAAATTTTAGATTCACTCTATTATATGATATACCGTAGCTATAACACAATTTCAAAATCACTTAGTTATATGTTACACAGTAGCTATAACTCAAATTTTCAAACTTACAATTTGCTAAACACTACACAGTAGTTATATTATATTTTTGCTAAATGTTACAAGAAATATAGCAAAACTTTCAGTCATAATTACCAGACATTCTGCAAGAACAATAGTACAATTAGCTAGATACTACATAATAGTTATAGCATATTTTTTCTAAATGTCCTATAAGAAATATAGTAAAAATCACATCACTAAATGTTCCATAGGGAATATAGTGAAAATCACAATCACTAGACATCCCACAAGGAATATAATGAAAATCACAATCACTATACTTCCCATAGGGAATATAATGAAAATTACAATCACTAGACGTCTCACAAGGAATATAGTAAAAATCACAATCACTAGATATCCTATAGGGAATATAGTGAAAATCACTATTACTAAACATTCTATAGGGAATATAGTGAAAATCACTAACACTAGACGTCCCATAGAGAATATAGTGAAAATTACATGTTAACCATCCCATAAGGACTATAGCAGAAACTTAGCACTTGCTAAACGTCCCATAAGGAATATAGCAAAATACACTTAACACAGTGTCAACTGCTATTCACTGAACATTGTGATAGCATCAACTCTATATGTTCCACTAGAACTATAGTCTATTTTTAAAATATATTGAACATAATGTCAATCACTATTCACTGAATACAGTGATAGGCATCATCGCTATAAGTTCCATCGGAACTATAGTCTATTTTTAAAATACACTGAACATAGTGTCAACCGTTATTCACTAAACATAGTGATAGCATTATTGCCATATGTTCCACCAGAACTATAGCTTATTTTCAAAATACACTGAATGCAATGTCAACAGCTATTCACTGAACACAATGATAGCATCACCGCTATATGTTTCACTAGAACTACAGCCAGTTTTCAAAATGCACTTAATACAATGTCAACTGCTATTCACTGAACACATTGATAGCATCACCCATATATGTTCCACTACAACTATAGCATGTTTTCAAAATACACTGAACACAGTGTCAATTGTTATTCATTAAACACAGTGATAACATCACCGCTATATGTTCCATCGGAAATATAGCCTGTTTTTAAAATACACTGGACGTAATGTCAATTGCTATTCACTGAACACAATGATAGCATCACAACTATATGTTCCACTAGAACTATAAGTTGTTTTCAAAATGCATAAAAATAGTGGCAATCGCTATTCACATAATATAGTGATAACATTATAGCTAGAAATTCTATAGGAATTCTGGTGTTGTCATGACCCAAAATAGGGGCCATGACCGACGCTAAGGAATGGAAATTCTTTCGAATTAGGAACCCGTAGCAAGCCTAAAAATAAAACAAACATGCAATAGTAATAATAATAACACAATTAAATAGAATATTATGCAGCGGAATAAAATCATAAATATCAAAATAATATTTCTGTCAAACGAAATTAAATCGAATTCTCATCTCATACATAAATAAATCCTTTAATACTAGTTTCAGTACAAATTCTTAAAATACATAACTCACACAACTATAATACAATATCTTTTAACAATTTTACAACTACTGCAGTGTCTAGATCATAAAATAAAACTCAAGTGAGTAGTTTACATAGAGAAGCCGGAGCGGAAGAAATCCGGCGTACAGGCCTGCTACTGAGGTTTGACAAAGAAGACTCTCCTGAAAAATGGTCAACATAGGGGAGTCAGACCTCACTGAGTGAATTACTATAATATATATACATGGATACTAAATGACAATGCATACAATCAACAATATATATAATATGTATGTACACAAGCAATTACACACAGATGCAATAAACTCATTTTATATATTTATTGAAAATCACTGTTTATGAAGGATCAAATAGAACCCTAGAAAATCGCAACCTCAAACAGTGTTAGACAACACTCTAGCCATACAGGCTCACTTATTCCAATATATTCACTTGTTCCATTTGGACAGTAGACTGGCCCCGAGACACTAAGTCACCTGAGCTCTAGCAGTCTGACTGTCAGTGTGATTGGCCCCGAGACACTTAGTCAACCTAGCTCCAGCAATCACACCTCCAAACCATATCTCACACATCAAATAATCATATCTAATCAATATCCACAAATGGTTAGTAGTATAGCCTAAATGCTATAAGCATACTAGTACGTACTTGTTCCTAGTGCTGCCCACTAGGTAGCATGTTCTATTGATATCCTTCATTAAAATATAAAGCATACATTCATAAAAGTAAATGATGCATGAATTGAATAAAATAGCAACATAAACCATATATATACTAAAAATATACCAAAAGTAAACCAGATATATTTTGAGTATATATACTTCAAATAAATCCAATATATTTGCAAAATAAACTAAAAATATATTTAAAAACATTTTAAGTATAAATATTAAATAAAGCATGCAAATAATTTACAATATACTAAAAATAAACTTAAATACTAATTATTTTTTCTGCATAATTAATCAAAATAACATAGGTTTCTAAATCATGCACCCTAAGCATATATATATAAAATAGTAACTCACACTTAGTGCGCTCCTCGAAATAGGTCTGATGGGCCTGGTCCACTAGGCCTCGGTCTCGGCACAACTAAACATACAACAATAACAGACATCAAAATAAACCTAACAGAAAATCCTAGAAACTCAATCTAGAATGTTGGACACAGAATCAGAATTAGGGTTTGACCGGACATCACGTTTTACGAGAATTCTATCAAAAATCCGACAGAACCTCCCCTGTAAAACAGACATCTCTTTACTCAAAGAGTAGAGTCGGCCCTGCAAAGAAATACACTTTAAAAATAAACACAAAATACAACCAAAATCCCTCGATCAGACTCCAAACTATAGTTCACCGATCGAGGTCCACAACCACAAAATATTACAGAAATATCAAAAATACCCTTATATCATAGAAATACATTTTATAAGTAGAAATTATGTAATTTACTCTAAAACACATTAAAAACCAATAAAAACTCATTTTATTAGAAAAATCGTATATTATATATATAATTGAAAATAATTTACGAAAAATAGTTTTAATTAGTCAAAAATACTAAATAATTTGTAGAAATCATTTTTATACCTTAAATAACTATTAAAACCAATTTAATTACATTTTTAGTCAATTTAGGGTAAAATTACCAAAATGCCCCTATGTATATAAATATACTAAAATTACTCCAAAAATTCACCAAAAATAATATAATTGCACAAAATTAATTTTCTAAACATATTTATCAACAATTAAACTCAATTAGCTAATTAATTTCAATTAAAAACACAATTAACCTAATTTTCCAAAATTACATAAACCTAGACAAATTCAAAATAAATACATCAAAATTCCAAATAAATTTCTATAATTCATTTCAACACCTATATTTATCATAAAACACAATTTCATAATTTAATTAATTAATTTTCGAAAATTAGAAAATAATAATAAAATATTCAAAAATACCCAAAAATCAAAATAATTCCCAAAAATTCTACAAAAATTCACACATGAAGATTAAGCTAAGGGGAACAACATTTGTGAATGAATTTCTCATGAATCAATCAATTAAAATTTCAAAAAAATCAACCCTAAAATGGTCGAATTACCAAAATCGAAACCTAAGCAAATCAAGACCATTTTAAGTGAAACAAATCTTGGAATCATACTCAAGGAGAAGAAAGAGACCGGCGGTGTAGAAAATGGTGGCTGGAAACATCATGATTGACGGTGAGAATGAATTCGGCTTCTTGAGCTTATTCCGATAAAAACTCGACGGAATAGGGCGCTGCTAGCGACGGGGAAGGCTGGGGAAGGAGGTGGCACGCTGGACGACACACTGACAGTGAGAAAACGGGAGTAGCAGCGGTGGAACGGTGATGGGGACGATCGGGAGTGAGGGAGAAGGATGGATGGCACAACCGTAAATAACTCAAACTTTATATTTTGTTTAATATTAAATGTATATGTATATATATATACTTTTACACTATATATTATAATAATATAAATCTCACACACATTAAATAAACACCACACATATAATTTTTAATATTTTAATAATTTATACACTAAAAATAATTAAATAATATTAAAACTAATTAATAAATAATAAAATATTAGGATAATTAATTAAACCCTAGTTAAATAAATAAATACACATATATATGTTATTTAGTACTTTAAAAATATATATGAGTTCATGCAAATATGAAAATCTATTTAAAATAATTAATAATAAATAATTTACGTGTCAATTTTTTCGAAAATGCAAGTTCCAGAAAAATTTTATGTAAAGTGCTTAAAATAATATAAAACAATAAAAATAAATTTTAATTAAATAGCAACTCATGAAATATCATAAATATATACAAAAATTATTAACATTGTATATCCCGATAAAATATTAAAATGTTTAAAAATACGGGATATTACAGGTGTTCCTTAAATCATGTTCAACATAGCATAGTCATGGCACATAGGTAAGTGTTCTGACTTTTTGTTTAGAATGTGTGCTTATTTGCTTTGTCACAATTTGTTAAGCACACAGCGACAAAAAAGGCCAACTGTAAGCACCTAATTTTGGGATAGTTGATTGTGGATACGACAGAGGATTCTAATGATAAAAATTTGCTATAAATAGGTCTGTGGATATTGATTTTTGAATCTCAAGGCTTAATTGCAGTTTTTTTAACGACTTAATTATGATGTTTTCCTTAGGGACCTAATTAAAAAAATAATTTTTTAAGGGTGTTCTTGTAATTAAATGTTAAAAAAATTTATTGCTAATCAAAATTACAGATTTCTGATAAAAAATCTACAATTCCGATAAAAAATCTAAAAAAAATAATGATAATAATAATAAAACCCTAATAATATCGTATTATGAAGAGAATTGTTACATTCAAAATTTGAAAAAAAAAATCTCTTATTTATTTCCTGAGGTGGATTTGGTTTTAGAGAATTTTTTAATGAGCCAACGAAAAATCACAAGGGGTTGGCTTCTTTTTCGACTCCCTTCCTTTCTTCTTCTTCTTCTTTCTGAAAAAAGAGCACAGAGAGCTTTTAAAAAGAAAAAAAAAAGATCTTTGAAAGATAGAGAGCTTTGAGATGGAAAGTTATTATTCTTAAAAATCAATCAAGCCTGAGAAATAGAATCAAAACTTGTAAATCCTATTCTATTAAAAGTTTATCAAACTCTAAGAGGCAATCAATACTACATCCATAAAATCAT
The DNA here is from genome assembly GCA_947683625.1 of Mallotus nudiflorus. Classification (NCBI taxonomy): domain Eukaryota; kingdom Viridiplantae; phylum Streptophyta; class Magnoliopsida; order Malpighiales; family Euphorbiaceae; genus Mallotus; species Mallotus nudiflorus. Next base: position 1,705,926 of record CANTUR010000228.1, read on the forward strand.
CTTCATCTATTCCTTTCTTTTTTTATATATTTTTATTTGATTTTAATTTTGTTTAACAACTAATTTTTTATTTCCAATTGTTTCTTTTGTTTCTTTTGTTTGTTTGTTCATTGTTTCTTACTTTTATTTTATTTTATTGATTTTCATTTTTTTGTTCCATTTATTATCAGAGTTATTACTTTCCTATGCTTATTTGTTTAATTCTTTGATATTGTTTTTATTTATTTCAATTTTATTTCATTATTTTTCACTTTTTTTATTATTTTAATTCATTCTAATCTTTTTCTTTTTTTTCTTTTTTTGTGTTTCATGTTTCTGTAATAATGAACACATGATTGAACCAAAGAAAACCCATGAAGAATCCATGAATGAAAACTAAGAATCAAGATCCAAATTTAATTTTTATGTATTTTTTATTTTGTTCTATCTAATTTATTTATTTTTAGGTTTTGAATTTATTTAATTTCTTTTCATAAGGGTTGTAATTTTAATTTTATTTTCTTTATTATTTTTGGTAGATTTCGTAATAGTCTCGATAGTGGAAATAGTGAAACTCTTTCATTTTCTGCACTATTAAAATTAATTAGTAAATTAAGTTTATTTGGTAAAACCTTAATTAAAATCAATGGTAGTAGCAGATTAATTTAGATTGCATGTAATTAAAATTAGGGTTAAAAATCACTGAACGTATGTTTGATTTGTTATTATTATTTGGGCTTGTTTGTTTATCTTTATTTGTTTTGGGCCTCAAGCCTACGTTAGGTTTTAATTCATTAATTAATAATAGGCTTTTAAAATTGGTTTTTTAGGTTTAATTAACTTTAAAAATTTAGGCCCATTTAGGTTAATAGACTTAGAACCACTTTAGTTTAATTAAAATTAACTTAGACTTACTTAGCTCATTAAAGCATTTCCTTTAAAATAAATAGATTTAGGATCATTTCAGTTAATTTAAAATTAATTAGAACTAGACCCACTAATCAAATTTCTTTTTTCTTTAAAATTTAATAGACTTAAGCCTATTCCTTTAGAATTAAAATCAATAGACTTAGGCTCATTTAAATTAAAATTAAATAGGAATTAGGTCCATTAGCTTTTAGACTCATTTGTAAATAAAAATATGTACCCATTTAATTAAAATTAATGTAAATTAGACTAATTTAGGGATGTTGCATTTTATGAATGCATTGTTTGTATGTTTTTTCATGACTAGTTGTCTTAGAGTTAGATGTATACTAAATTAGGGTTTAAATGAAATTACATGTAAATAGAGAATAATTTAGTAATTAATAAGGTAATTCTAAATGAACACAAGACTGAAAAAAGTTAATATTTTGTATCCAGAATCTCCTGGTTGTGGTACTAACTCTCTTTTAGAGAATTGAATTACCACCACCTTCAAATTGTCCCAATTATTACCTTGAGTGGCGACTCCTCATCTCTGTGCTTGATCTTTATGATATAATAGTGTGTTCTCCAAAGCCCTAAGCTCAAACAGTGTCACAATTGCAAAAATCTTGGACGCGCACTGAACTTCATCGTTTATAACAACTATTTGTTAACAATTATAGATTAGCTAATAGACTCAACTGCCTGTCATAACTTATATAGCTTTGTGGATGTTGCTCAAGGGTACTATCAAATCCTAATGAAGAAGGAAGATCAAGAGAAGACATTGTTTATCACTCATAAAGGCCTTTATTGCTACAAGGTTATGCCCTTTTGACTAAATAATGTCGAAGCAACATACTAAAGGTTGATGAACCACATGTTCCAATATCAAATTAGGAAAAACATAGAAGTATATATGGATGACATCATTGTCAAGAGCCAGCATATAAAGCAGCACTCTGAGGATTTTGACCAAATCCTTCGAATACTAGATCAATACCAGATCAAGCTTAATCTGGAGAAGTGTGTCTTTAGGGTAAAGGCAAGAAAAATATTAGGATTCATGATATCCTATAGAGAAATTAAAGCCAATCTAAAAAATATGGAAGCCATATTTAAAATGAAAGTTCTAACATCATTAAACAAACTCTAGAAGTTAAATGGCAAAATAACAGTCTTAGGTTATTTCATTTCCTGCTCGGCCAAATGGTGTCTACCATTATTCCAAGCCTTAAAAAACTCTAAGAAGTTTGTATAGAATGAAGAATGTCAGGTTGCTTTTAAAGACATCAAGAAGTTCCTATCTCCACCACCTCTACTCAATAGGCCAATCCCTAGAGAGGTTTTGTACTTATATCTCTCTGTTGGTTAGGAATCAATTGCATTAGTACTAGTTAGAGAGGAAGGAAGCCAGTAAAATTTGGTGTACTACACCAACAAAATACTCAGAGGTTTAGAAGTCCAGTATCCTAAACTGGATAAATTAGCTATGGTCATCGTACATACATCTCGAAAGCTTAGGCATTATTTTCAGGCCCACTTAATACTTGTAAGATTCAGCTTCCCATTAAGGAAAATCTTATAAAGACTTGAAATATCCAACATACTAGTTCAATGGTTGATATTCCTCAGAGAATTTGACATTAGTTATAAACTTTAGCAACAGATCAAAGCTCAAACCATAGCATATTTTGTATAAGAGATAACAGTGAAAGACCTTGCCCTTTCTGAATGCCTAAAGTGGAAGTTATATAGAGATAAAGTCTCATCCATCTGAAGATCCAGCGCTAGAATCATCCTTAAAGGGCCAAATAAAGTCACAATTAGATACACTGTTCAAATAAAGTACAAAGCCACTAATAATATAGCCGAGTATAAGGCACTCAATATAAGATTGAAGTTAGGTACATAAGTTAGAGCCAAGCATCTCAAAATACACTTCGATTCATAATTGATGGTAAACTAAATTAAAGAAATATACTAAATCAAGGAGCCATGCATTGCCAAATAAGTAGAGAAAGTCAAACAGTTCCTAAAAAAGCTCGAGCAAGATAGGGGACAATGGGAAGTCAGATAGTTCCTAAAAAAGCTCGAGCAAGTTGGGGGATAATGGGAAATCATCCAAATTCCCATAAGTGAAAACTCAAAGGTAGATTCACTAGCCAAATCAGTAATAGAAGACAGTCAAACATTTAGAGAGCTTGAGCTTACTAAGAAATTAATAAAGCCAATCACCAAGGAGGTAGAGATTATGGATATCCAAGGAGTAGCATAATGAATGAAACCAATCATTCAGTATCTCGAATATGGGGTACTGCCTTGGGATAAGCTGAAGGCTCAAAAGTTGAAGATAAAAGTTGTACATTATTCCATGCACAATAGGAAACTCTACAAAAGTTCCCTATCACATCCATGGTCTAAATACATATCACTAAAAGAAGGAAATTACGTGCTTAGGGAGATCCATGAAGGGATTTATGAAGCTCATTAGTCTCATCATTCCTTGATGAAAAAAAGTAGTGCTCCAAAGTTATTATTGGCCTGCCATATCTCAAAATGCTCAGAAACTAGTTTAGGAATGTCACAAGTGTCAATAATTTACTTGCCTCGGCCATAAGCCTTCCTATATTCAGCATCCAATTGGGAGCTTTTAGCCTTTCACAGTATGGGGAATGTATATCTTAGGTTCATTTCCTATTTCAATCTCCCAAAAGAAGTTTTTGATCGTGGCTATAGATCACTTCACCAAGTGGATAGAAGTTAAAGTTATTCCAACTATCACTAAAGCCCGGATTTAATACTTTTTCTAAAAGGAAATCATCTACAGATTTGGCATACCACGCACCTTGATAACAAACAATAAGAATCAATTTTACAATGAGAAATTCATAAGGTTCTATTCTAATTTTAATATAAAGCTTTGATTTACCTCAGTAGCTCATCCATGAACAAATGGCCAGACAGAGGTTACCAATAGAATCATCATGCAAGGACTAAAGAAAAGATTAGATGAAAAGAAGGGAAATTAGATTGAAAAACTCAACAATCTCATTTGGGCATATAGAACAAAACCTAGAACCTCCATAGGAGAAATAACTTTTAAATGGTCATGAATAGAATCATCATGCAAGGACTAAATAAGAGATTAGATGAAAAAAAGGAAAACTGGGTTGAAAAACTCAACAATGTCATTTAGGCATATAGAACAACATCCAGAACCTCTATAGGAGAAACACCTTTTAGATTGACTTATAAAATGGATGTTGTAATCCTAGTGGAAATTGGATCAGTAAGTTACTGAGTAACTAGAGATCTAGATCAGGAGGTTAACAACATCAATGCTCAGATATACCTATATCTACTTGAAGAAAGAAGAGAACGAGCATCCATTATGGTAGAAGCTCATAAGTAGAGGATCACAGAGTATCATAACAAATATGTCCGGCCAAGGTAGTTTAAGGTAAAAAATTAGGTACTCATAAGGGCTAACATTGAAAAAGGCAACTCCAATGCAGGCAAGCTCAGACCTAATTGGGAAAGCACTTACCAAGTCATTGAAAAAATGAATAAGGGGGCATATAAGATCAAAGATGAGTGAGGAAAAAAGCTACCTCAATATTAGAACTTAGATAGCCTTAAAAAATACTATTAATAAATGTATTTAGAGTTTAACAAGTTTTGAGAAATAAAAATACTTCATTCATTATTGAAAATGTTACGTTATAAGGATAATTTTTTATCAAGTATTTTATAAATTAGCCTCAGACCCGGGAGGCATAATCCTATCTTTAGGATGGAGTTTAACATCTTCCAAAGACTGAGATTCAAGAAACAAAGTGAATTTGGCACTAGAAGAAGTAGCTCCGGTAGTAGATTTCTCTTTAATGGCTTGTGGATCCTTAGGAGCCGACTTAGTAGCCACATCTTCCATAATAGCTAGTCATGCCAAATCATTAGGAGTTATCTTCTCCAAGTTAAAAAAATCTAAACCTGGATGCTGAGCAAACAATACCCTCTAACACTCGAATTTATAGGCCTTAAGAAATCCCTTCACCATTTTCTGATAGATCTTTAAGTCATCACCTCAAGATTTCCTTTCATCGGCTAACTCTTTTTTAGAGTTCGATCCTTAATGTAAGCTGAGCTTGTGAATGCTCGAGCTCTTGTACCTTTTTTAAACTCACCTTAGTTTCTGACTTAAACTTCATGCTATCAATCTCGATGAGCTCCAGGGAACATTTACCGCATCCAGCTTCTTCTCATAATCAATCGCAATGGTACCAACCTTAGCCTCCTTGATATTGTACTCACTCTAGAGGATGAAATGATTATCCTTCACCAGCAGTAGCCCTCGAGCCATCTGACAAATAAATTTAGAAAGATAAAAAAATTGAAACATCTATGGAAATAATTATTATATCCAAGATCATATAGGTTACCTCTAAGGCATGGGTAATCAATGAGTTGAACATCTTGCTCTTTCCCTCCTTTTACCATCTTTGGATGTCATCCGAAAACTATAGAGACTTAGTGTAATGATCCTTAACTTGTGGATTAGTGACACTTGGGGGCTTTACCTTTTATAAGATCCATCTTTTCAGATCCGGGCATCCAACAAGTTTTGGATTCTTGATAAACACCTCTTCACCAAGCTGTTCCTCATCACCTAACTCCACACTCTGGGAGTGCTTCTTAATAAGTTCATATGCTTCTTTCTGAGTATCGTTAAGCATGGCCTTTCTTTTATTGCTAGGGTATAGATCAGCCTAAGCCTCTCAAATCTCCACATCTTGGGCAAGTTGATCACTCTGAAGTGCCACTTGCTCTTCTGTCTCTTCATCTAAAAAGATTTCATGCACAAAAGTGAAATAGTTAGCCATATTCAAATAAAAAGGAATAAAAGTCATAATATACCTTTAGAATCTCAAAACTTACCACTAACATCTATACGCTCAGGGCAGACTCTCTGAAGGTATTTCTAAGATAAATTCTTAATAAATGTTCCATCGGCTATGCTCTAAATATGCAGTCTCAACACCAATTCCTTCTTCGAGTAACCTCATGGGACGTTTCACCTTCTAACAATCGCCAACCCACATCTACCAGATATTAATAAAATTTAATAGATGCTCAACAAAGAAAAATCCATGCCTCCATTTCTTGTAAAGGTCTAGAAGCTTCACAAAAATGCTATGGTTTAGAATAATCGATAAAGAAAACATCAGCTTTCCCTTTTTCCTATTCAGATTGTACATATACTTAAACATGTCTAGATTTGACTCTTTACCCTTCATATACATAAATTCTATATACTCGATCAAGATCCGATAACTGTTAGGGTTAAGTTGGCCAAGGGTTATGTTGTATCTATTCAAAAAGCTCTTAATGAAAGGATCTAAGGGAAATTTTAACCCTACTTTTAACTAATCAAAATATAGGACCAATTTTTTCTAATCTAAAAGAGGGGTATAAGCCTTGAAATTTTTATCTACAGTGTGTAAGGAAAATTCCTAGGAATGCTAAAGCATCTTTAATACCATTTAAGCATTTTATCGTCAATCATAGACACGAAAAGATTTAAACTAACTTGCTCTCATGGAGCCATGGATCCTATTAAGCAGAAATAAAGAAAGAAGATAAAAAGGGGAAGATACTTCACCTAGAAAAAGGAAGAAAGTAAGTCTACAGAAAATGCAAAAGAAGTAAGAGCAAAAGATACTTAATAGGAAAACTAGCAAGAAAAAGGCAACATAAAAGAAAAAGTGAGGCTAGCAAAAGGATTGGCTTATTTAAGGAGGAGCAGAAGGCTCTAGAATGACCTTTAGTACCTTTACGATTACTTACATCTCTCTTATGCAGCATCAAGGATATTCCGGGCAAAAGAAAAATCCATTAATCTAGAAGTTATCATTATGGTAGCTAAAACATCTCATCTTCTAACACACGAATAGACGTGATAGTTACACAATTCAAAATTCAAAAGAATATCAAAAGGCATAGCGGTTAACAATCTCGCTCATCCCGCCAACAACTGTCCTCATCTTGTCATTGACACTCAGGCCACACTTCTAATGCATCGAGCATCTAAGTCCAGTAACTGAAGCTGGCACACTCAGGTCACTTCAGTTTTAAAAGTATTGAGGTTCAACACTTGAGCTGCACTTCTAATGCACCGAGCATGTAAGTCTGGTGACTGAAGTTAGCACCCTCAGGTCGCTTCGATAGTACTAAGGTTCAACACTCGAGTCCTACTTCTAATGCACCGAGCATAAAATTCTAACAACGACTGGTTCTATCAGGTCATTTCTATAATACTGATGGGTTAATCCCTAAGGATGTTTCATAAACATCGAGTATCTATAAGTCCAACTGGCATCTTTACATTTTAATGTTCAAACAATGCAATCTTAAGACTTGGTACTAAGCATCATCCCTTTTTTATGACTGAGGCTGGCCACCTCAAATTACCCTTCTGCATCAGATATAATTATGCTTATGATCTCTCTCTCCCGGTAGAAGAATTAATTTTTTGAGTTATTCGTCACCATGCATTTCTCATATCAAGATATATCAGACATAAATATCTTAACATACTTTTGGGGGGACTCTTGATACCCCATATATATATTCCTATTCTACTAAAGTTTTATTTTCCTATGCAGGGGTTACTTGTAGATGAAGAATGTCCAAATTAGATAGGAGAAGGATTCCTAATTAAGGAGACTCTCAAATAAGAAAAAATACTCCCCAACTAAGCATAAGACCTACATCATAGAGGAATCATATTCCTCTTAGATTTGAGCATCACTATCCTTATAAATAGGACCCCATACCCTTATTCTCTTTTATTCTGTTCTCTTATACTTTTTGCTCTTTTTATCTCTCCAAATTCTCTCTCTACATTCTCTGACTTAGGCATCAGAGAATTTGTAGGGATCCTCCCCACCTCTCGCCTTACCCTTTATTGATCTCTTGCAGGGCTTAGACTTGAAGGTCTCAGAAATAAGTTATCACTTGGGATTCTCTTACTCTACAATTCTCAAAGAAGAATGACACTAGACTTCAATTGTTAGAAAATGAACTAATGTCTATCTCATAAAAAGGTATGACAATTAGTCAGTATTTGACCAAGGTGAAGTCCTTATGTCAAGAAATTACTGAGTTGGTTGAGGCATCCAAAATAGCCAGCAGTAGAATAAGGAGAATTATCATTCATGGACTACGACGTCAGGACCACAGTTTAATGGTTGCAGTTCAAGGTTGGCCCACACAACCTTCAATTGAAGAGTTAGAAAATTTTTAATTAAGTTAAGAAACTCTAGCAAAATAAATGGTTAAATTCTTCTTGAATACTAAAGAGGTGGCACTCTTTACCAACAAAAGGAAGAATAAACCCCATGGTAGGACTAGAGGAAAGACACGAGGTAACCTCCAATTAGAGGGGGCTCAATAGAAGTAGCAACATAACAATCAACGGTCTAAAAGTTTTAGATGTCAAAATGGTGAATGTTTCTACTACGACAAAAAAGGATACTATGTCAAAGATTATTGGTCTAAAAAAAATTATTCAAAGCAATACAATAACAACAAGCAATCACCATCAGAATGAACCAAAATGGGATGTTAAAGCATTGTTCATGGAAACAATCCAAATGAAAAAGTGTTCCAGTTCAGAGATTATAGAGGTCCCTAGCTTTATAACTACCACAATAGAAAAAAAAGAGGAGTAGGCATCCAGTGCTTCTAGTTCTTATAGAATTAATTATAAAAAGTGTTGGATCTTTGATTCTGGTTGTTCCAGTCATATGATAGGAGATAGAAGCAAGCTCCATAATGCTTTAGAGTATAAAGGCAAGCGAGTTATGGTAATTGCAAATAACTTGCAGCTACCAATCACTCATATTAGCGACACAGTGATCACTTTCTGTTCAAATCAATAATAAGTGGAGTTTGAGGATGTGTACAAAGTATTAGGAACGAAGAAGAATCTTTTGTCAATTTCATATTTGACTAATTGTGGTAACTTTATTGTGTTAGACCCGAAAGATGTCAAGGTTTGTCAATAATTCAAAATAGTTGACACACCAATAATAAAGGATAGAAGGTGGATTCCATGTACATCTTGTTAGCAAAAGATATTTATATGGAAAAGACCAAAGGTGGTGATTCAACTGACTTTTGGCACATAACTGGGACATGTCAATTATTACAAGCTGAAGATGATGATGACCAAGTCCTCATTAAGAGGGCTATATAATCTTGATATTTGTACTGATGTGGTTTATGCTGGATCTCAGTATAGTAAGGCGCACCAACTTTCATATAAAAAGTCATCATTCAGAGCCAAATAGCCACTAAAGTTGATCCACTCTAATGTATTTAGGAAAGTGAAGCAATCATCAACCAATGATATGTACTATATGGTGACATTTATTGATGATTATTTGAGGTATGTCTAGGTTTATTTCATGAAAGAAAAATCTAAAACTCTAGCAAAATTCAAAGAATTCAAGCTGATGGTTGAAAATGAAATTGGGAGAAAAATCTAGTGCCTTCATATTGATAATGGGGGAGAACACATCTCTAATGAGTTATTAAGTTATCTTATCAAATGCAAGATTAAACGACAACTGACTTATCCAAACATGCCACGATAAAATAGTATTACAAAAAGAAAGAACAAGCATCTTGCAGAAGCATGTTACATACTAAGAATGTTCCTAGGATATTTTAGGCCGAGTGCATGAGAACATTATCTCATATAATCAACAGACTTACTCGGCCAAAGATGGGATTTATATCTCTTTTTGAGAAGTTGTGGACCATGAAACCCATATTGAATCACCTTAAAGTATTTGGTTGTGTTTGCTATGTATTTGTACTTGATCATCTATGTAGAAAGTTCGATAAAAAGGCAATCAAGTGTATCTTTATGGGCTATGATGAGCATAAAAAAGAATGGAGATGTTGTGATCCTACAACTAGCAAATGTTATATCTCATGAAATGTTGTATTTGATGAGATATCATCATAGTGGTCACCAAAGTATGTTGTACTCCGTCACTCTAATGAAGTAGAATAATTGCATGGAATATGTAAGGAGCAGTCAATAGAAATTCAATAGAGTCCAGAGCTTATCACACAATCTCCACCTTAAAAAAGGCCATGGCAAATTGGTGTGTATCAAAAGATATATATTGAGGATCATAGTAATAGAGAAGCTAAAAGAACAACATGCAACATCACCCATACAATTGAGAAGATCAACCAAGGTGAAAAAGAAAAATTCCAAATATGTCAATATTATAGTAATGGAAGAAGAAAAAGAACCAAAATCCTTTAAGGAGACATCACAGAAAGCTAAATGGAGAAAAACCATGGAAAAGGAGATCAAAGCTCTTGCTGAAAATTAAACTTAGAACTTAGTGCCAAAACCTAGAGATGTGAAACCCATTTTATGCAAGTGGGTGTACAAGATCAAAACTCGTCCAGATGGCTCAATTAAGAGATACAAAGCTCGTCTGGTTGTATGAGGATTCTCATAGCAATATGGACTAGACTATGATGAGACATTTAGTCCAGTGGCCAAGATTGTAACTATTCATGTTCTGTTAGCACTTGCAGCAAGAAAATCTTAGAACTTATGGCAGATGGATGTTAAAAATGCTTTTCTAAATGGAGAATTGGATCGAGAAGTGTACATGGAGCAACCTGAAGGATTTTTAAACAAGTTTAATCCTAAGTATGTTTAAAAATAAAGAAGGTGTTATACATATTAAAGTAAGCCCTTAAAGTTTGGTATGGCACGATTGCTGAGTTTCTCATCCATAGTGGCTATAAAGTTGCATCAACTAATTTGAGTTTATTTGTCAAAGCTCGAGAAGGGAAGCTAGTAATAATCCTTATTTATGTTGATGATCTTATCATCACTGAAGATGATGTTAATGAGATCTACCAGACTAATAAAAATTTATTAGTCCGGTTTCAGATGAAAGAACTTGGGAAGCTGAATCACTTTCTTGGATTATAAGTAGAATGCAGAAAGGAAGGATTATTCTTGTGTCAGGAGAACTATGCAAGAAATCTACTCTAAAAGTATGGAATGCTTGACTGCAAATGTCTTGCTATTCCAATAGAGGTGAACTCCAAATTAAGCATAACAGAAGGCAAAGATTTGAAGAATTCAATGATGTATCGATAGATAGTTGGCAGTTTGATCTATTTGATGTTGACAAGGCCAGATTTTACAATTGGAGTATTCAACCGATTCATGCAAACTCTAAAAAAGCCTCACCTGGAAGCAATTTGAAGAATTTTAAGATACATCAAAGGAATACTTAATCTTGGGTTATTTTATACAAGTAAAATAACTTGTAGGTTGGAAGGATATTGCGATGCACACAGAGATCAACCACTGGTTATGCATTTAGCTTGGGTTCTAGAGTTGTTACTTGGTACAACAAAAGACAACTAATTATGTCACTCTCAACAACAAAGGCTGAGTATTGTGCAGCAATGATGGTAGATCAGGAAAGTACATGGTTAGTACAGTTGTTGGAGAATTTACACCAGTCAGTGGATTATCCGATATTGTTATACTGTGATAATCAATCAGCTATTTGTTTCATCATAATTAGTTATTTGAGAACCCAGTGTTTCATGCTAAAACAAAGCATGTAGAGGTGCAAGATCATTTTATTCGTGAAAAAGCTTTAATAAGGGAGATCAAGGTGATTCATGTGAAAATAAAAGAACAATTAACAGACATTTTCATTAAAGGTCTTAACAATGAAAAATTAGAGAAAATTCGAAAAGAACTCGGTATGACTCCAAGGAAATGGATTAAGGATATTAATAATGAGGGGAGTGTTAAAATCATTATTAATATTATGGGTCCGTCCTACGTGGAGCCCATAAGTGTTAAAGTTTGAAAAAAAAATGCTTGTTGTGGGTCAATGCTTGCTAAAGTTGGTTGAAAATTTGCCCATCTGCATGGCTATATAAAGCCATGCACTTTGCAAGAATTATGCATCAAGTGAGAGCAAAAACAAGCAGCGGATAGAGCAAGAGACCCACAAGGCAAGGGCAAGAGCAAAATAAAAGTGAGTTGTGCAAGGGTGTAAGTAGTACAAAAGCAAGTGAGTGTAGTGTGTGCTTTGTGAATGGTGTGTGTAGTATATGAGTAAAAAATAATTGAGTGAGTGAGTAGTAGTTATAAAAATAATTTTTGTTGTAATAATGAATTTAATTTTTTTTAGTAAAAATATTTTTAATTCACTATTTATTGTCCTATTTTTTCATGTACTATTTTATTATTTTATACATTTCAAACTCTACACAATGGAGAAGATGCTTAGGTGGAGTATCTCAAGGTTATTAGAAGAGTGTGGAAGCACCAGGGTAACAAATGAAGAAAATGGGATGGGTTATCTGCCAGAAAATAAAGATGAGGAGAATTGAAATTCACTGGTGAAAAGTGACACTGAAGCACAAGTGATTTCTAAAAGAAACTTAAGCAAGTGATGTACATTATCTTTCAAAAATTTAATATGATAAAAGATGTTGAAGGTATTAATATTTTAGCAGAGTTTAATTCATTTATAACTCCCATTTCGTTTGCCTATGCATTTCAACATTAAGGACAAGTAGTTTCAAAGCTACTTCATCAATATATTGAAGTTTAACAAGAAATACGGATGCTTCATTTCATGCTCTAAAATCATGCAAAGATACGTTAGGACCTGTGCCGAAAAGTAATTGTATTAGGCTACTCGGTTGAGGAGAAAAAGTCTAAGATGATATAAAAGTGTATGTTTTGGGCTGCTCTTTGTTGGATGTGACTATTGGTAATTGTTGAGGCTAAGCCCATCATAATACGTTGAAAAACCTCAAGAAATTTCTGCCAGCGTGATTTGAAGAAAATCTTGTATTGTTTGTCCAGCAAATCTCTTATCGTAGAAAACTTTGTATTTACGAAAAAAAATTTCAACATCACATTAATTTGAAATTGAATTCATAAATTTTATAAAATTATTATTTTATAAAAAAAGAAAATTTTTCTTAGATTTTTTTTTTTTTTTTTTGACATAGGAGATGGAGAGGGAAAAGAGAATAAATTCCAAAATTTTGAAACAGAACCAACTCCGTAGCTAGAACGATTCAATTTAAGACGAGTAGCTCAAACATTTCTATACCTTCAAAGCGGGTAATTTAGTTCCTAAAACTTGAACTCATGACCTCTTTTACCACTTGAATCAATTGGTGAGTGACATAGGATCTTAAACTATAAAAATTATTATTTAACTAGTAAATTTTTATTTTTTATGCACATGATAAACAAACTTTTCTGCAATGTCTGTTTTCATGTCCACGGTCGGTATTAAAATTCGTATTGCTTTTTTTTTTTTTTTTTGTTATTTTTAATATCAATTTGTAGCATGAAAATATCAGATGGAGACTTGAATTGAAATGACTGGAGGTCGAAATGTACACGTACATGCAACCCAAGCAACATCTAATTTTATGGCGTGCATTAAAGCTTAAACATGGTCTTCTTCTTCGTTTTTTAACTTGCTTAAACATAGTCGATGCCCACAAACATTGACTAGATCATTGTATCAAGGGCTGCAGCAGAAAAATTGAAGGAAAGGAAAGGAAAAGAAGAAAATGGTAATCTGCTCAGAATTGCTGGTAAAATATTTTGTTACGAGTCAAGAGATTTAGTTAAAATAAAATTTTAATTTGCCAATCCTCCATTTCTCACATTTCATGTAAAAAAAATGACAAAAATAATAATAAAAAAATAAAAAGGAAATGAAGGGGATAACGTCACATAAAATATATATATAGCAAAGCAGAGAAAGGAGCCACTCAAATTCAATAATGGCATCGACGCCAACAAATCCTCTGCTTTCTTCAAGCTTCCTTGGTTCGACAATGATTCTTTCTCCTCCAACTCCCAAAACTACCAAACCCCCGCTTCTTCTCCCATTCTCTGCAAGAAAATCTCCATTGGTACCTCGAGCTATTCTGAACAGCGATAGCAACAGCACCAAAAACATAAAACAACACAACTCAGATTCTTTTAAATCAATCCACACTCAGGCTGCTTTAGCTACTTTACTCTTCTCTTCCCTATCCCCACAAGCCTTTGCCCTGGACAACGGCCCTACTCCCCCAACACCTCCTCCTGTTCTTGAAGCACAACCCACTAAACCCAATCCCTCTAATTCCTCACCTTTCTCTCAAAATCTTCTCCTCACAGCCCCAAAACCTCAGTCCCAATCCACTTCTGATCTTCCTGAAGGCAGTCAATGGAGATACAGCGAGTTCCTCAACGCTGTCAAGAAAGGGAAAGTCGAAAGAGTCCGTTTCAGTAAAGATGGCTCTGCTCTCCAGCTCACCGCTGTAGACGGCCGCCGTGCTACTGTTATTGTTCCTAATGATCCCGACCTTATTGATATTCTTGCTATGAATGGAGTCGATATATCTGTTTCCGAGGGAGATTCTGGCAATGGACTTTTCAATTTTATTGGGAATCTTTTGTTTCCGTTCCTTGCTTTTGCAGGATTGTTTCTTCTTTTCCGCCGTGCACAAGGCGGTCCTGGTGGACCCGGTGGTTTAGGCGGGCCAATGGATTTTGGAAGATCCAAATCCAAATTCCAAGAAGTGCCGGAAACTGGTGTTACATTTGCTGATGTTGCAGGAGCTGATCAGGCAAAATTGGAACTCCAAGAAGTTGTTGATTTTCTAAAGAACCCAGATAAGTACACAGCTTTAGGAGCAAAAATTCCAAAAGGTTGCTTATTAGTTGGACCACCTGGTACCGGGAAGACTCTGTTGGCTAGAGCAGTTGCTGGAGAAGCGGGAGTACCATTTTTCTCATGTGCTGCATCTGAGTTTGTTGAGTTGTTTGTGGGTGTTGGTGCATCAAGAGTGAGGGATTTGTTTGATAAAGCCAAGGCAAAGGCTCCTTGCATTGTGTTCATTGATGAGATTGATGCTGTTGGAAGGCAGAGAGGAGCGGGGCTTGGTGGTGGAAATGATGAAAGAGAACAGACCATTAATCAGTTATTGACTGAAATGGACGGGTTTTCTGGTAATTCTGGTGTTATAGTGTTGGCTGCTACTAATAGACCAGATGTTCTTGACGCTGCTTTGTTGAGACCTGGTAGATTTGATAGACAGGTTACTGTCGACAGGCCTGATGTTGCTGGTAGAGTCAGGATTCTTCAGGTTAGAATCTTTGCGCAACACTTAGTTCATTCTCTTTTTATTGCTTTTAATTTCTGTAGTTTCAATTCGGATGAACTCGCACAATCAGAGTTATTGAAATGCTAATATGAAGTAATGAGTGTACTGCATTAGAAAGAGAATAAGAGAAACAGAAATGGAGCTTACAAAGTTAAGTTAGAATACGCCATCTTTATACATGTACAATTATGTCTCCATTTGTTCATGCCCCCTCATCATGATGTATAGTACCTTTTTATTTTTTTTTGCTGTTCCAGCCAGCCTCACTAGTACATATAGCCCTTGTATTTGAGTATAATCATGGTTGACCTGGTATTCTGATTATTCATGCCCATAATTTTGATGTGTTTGAACATGTTCTTTTCTTTGAAAGGTCCTGTGTTTTCAAAGTTCAAACTGTTAAAATTGGAAGACGTTGAGAAATCTTGCTTTTGTATACCCTCTGCTTGTTTAACTTACTACTTTGTGAATGAGGCAGGTTCATTCTAGAGGAAAGGCACTTGCAAAGGATGTGGACTTTGAAAAGATTGCCCGGAGAACCCCAGGATTTACTGGAGCTGATTTGCAGAATCTGATGAATGAAGCTGCCATCCTTGCAGCTAGGCGTGACCTTAAAGAAATAAGCAAAGATGAGATATCTGATGCTCTGGAGAGGATCATTGCTGGACCAGAAAAGAAAAATGCTGTTGTTTCTGATGAGAAGAAAAAATTAGTTGCCTATCATGGTAAAGAAATGCCAGTGTTCAGTTTTTGTGTGGTTGCTTCCCTCTAGTTGATTAAATTTTCATTTCAAGAGGCTAATTTATTGCAATATCATTTGCAGAAGCTGGGCATGCTTTGGTTGGTGCGCTTATGCCTGAGTATGATCCCGTAGCTAAGATATCAATCATTCCTCGTGGTCAAGCTGGTGGTCTTACATTTTTTGCTCCAAGTGAAGAGAGGCTGGAGTCTGGACTGTACAGTAGAAGCTACTTGGAGAACCAAATGGCAGTTGCACTAGGTGGAAGGTTGGTTTCTGAAATCCATCTTTGCTAGTGGCTAAGAAAGCATTGCCATGCACTTCCTTCTCATCATAACCCCCATCCAGATAGTTGTTCAGTTCAGCTCATAATAATTTACTTCCATATTTTATATAAGAATCTCTTCATTTCAATTGCAGGGTTGCTGAGGAGGTAATCTTTGGTGATGATAATGTGACAACAGGAGCTTCAAATGACTTCATGCAAGTTTCAAGGGTGGCAAGGCAGATGGTTGAGAGATTTGGTTTCAGCAAAAAGATTGGACAAGTTGCCATTGGTGGACCTGGTGGAAATCCTTTCTTGGGTCAACAGGTATTGATTGTGCTTCAATCTGAATATTTTGCATTTTTATAATTCATTAGCTGCTGTTTATCATGCTATGCACATCTTGAATTCTTTGAGTTCGGTGGTCATTAAGATACTGGCCTGTAAATAATACACGCTTCAATATCAGATGTCAACCCAAAAAGATTACTCCATGGCCACCGCAGATATAGTGGATGCAGAGGTAAGGGAGCTAGTGGAGAAGGCATATGCAAGGGCCAAGCAGATCATCACAACTCACATTGACATTCTCCACAAGCTTGCTCAACTCCTCATAGAGAAAGAAACTGTTGATGGAGAAGAGTTCATGAGTCTGTTTATTGATGGAAAAGCTGAGCTGTATGTTGCCTGATCTCACTTTTTGGCATCAAAACCATGTTGCGTTATATATTTCACACAAACAGTAACATAGTCAACTTCAGGAATGTTAGGACTTGAAAAGGAAGTGTATTATATAGGCAGGATTCTTGTACAATCTTTTCAATTGTTGCTTCTCTTATCAAGCTGTGACTCGCCCATGAAAGTGGAGGATATCAAAAGCATATGACAAAAAGGATCAATTGTTTACCATTGTCCCCCTATATATCCAGTTACCTGATTAAGCGGACATGTTTCCGGAAAAACCACTAACATCATCATAAAATAAATTACTTCATCCAATTTCAGAGGAAAAAAATTGCAACAGCTAATGTAGAACCATTCCTCTCCATCTCTCTATGTTACATTTTGGATGAAACCACATTTTTAATTGCCAATGCATTTAACCCCACATTTTTGTTACAACAACCTCATCAATTGCCCAACCACAAATCCAAAAGAATATTACAGTTTCTCTTCTAAGGCCCTTTCCCACCACGTTGCCTTTTCTCTTCTAACCCAGCAGCTTCATTCAACATGTCGGCTGCATCGTTGTGCATGTCCAGCTTGGCAAGGGCGACAGCTTGCATGTAAAATGCTGTAGACCAGTCAGGGTACACACATTGTGCTTGCATTGCGTCTCGGAGGGCAGCATCTGCTTGATCACACAGAAGATAGCAAAGACTTCGCCGTGCATAAACAGTTGGAGAAACCATTGTTCCCACATCTATGAACTGCATGAACATGCATGATGCGTTTGTTTAGGATTTTGAAGGAGGGCAATTATATGTACATGTCAGATAACTTAAAGCATGTTTCTTTCATAAGGAGGAAAATCAACCACCATATTGCCAACAAATTTTTTTCTGATATTTCATGACCAGGACTGTCCCAAGATAAATTCTTTGGCCAAAGTGAGCAACAGATAGTTCTTAGGACTAACAATTAACAAATGAAGCGAAATGCAAAATTTAGTTAAAAGAACTCCATCCTGACTTGTTTATTTTCAGCTAAGGCCTATAGTCAACACATCAGGATCTTTTCATTCCATGGGTAGTCAGGAAGCAGAAAGCAGAAGGTAATAAATACCAACAAGAAAGAAAGATGAACACCTGAGAATAACATTCTATAGCAGTTTTGAAATCTTTGTCACGAAATGCTACATCTCCACGCTTTCTAGCTTCCAACATGTCTCTCATTTGTTGGGTCCACTCTTGAAAAGATAACTGCACATCCATATCAAAATAAAGATTCTAGCACAGCATAGAAAATAAGCATCAGGAACAGTAAACTCATGTGGTTCCATACCTCATTAGTTCCTTCATCATCCTTGTAGTGCGTCATTACCAAAATCTGATGAATAGCTGTGAGATCCATTCGTGAACATGCATCACCCATAGGAGAAAGAGGGTGTTGTGGAGTTGGTGGTGCCTCCTCATGCTTCGGAATTCCCAGCATTGCATAAGATGGAACCTGCAAGTAAAGAATTAAAATCCAGGATCAGAATCCACTATAGGAGGACAAACATCTAACAAATGAAAAATGTGTCTTAATGCTTGTCCTGGCATAACTTAATTCTATATACAATCAGAAAATCTACCATCCTTCCCATACATTTTTCCAGTAGCCAAGCACAGTAGATAAATACTGTATCAAATGACCAAATATGACTTGGATATGCAATTCATTATCATCATGAGTAACCTAGTGGTCCGTGGATTTCTACATCTATCTGCACGACTTCTTTAATGTTGAATTTGCAGTTCAAGGTCATCATATGGATGAAATAATGAGAAAGATAAGACCACATCTTACATCAGGTTTATTCTGCAGAGGTGCAACTGTTGCCACGAGATCCTTGGTACTTGGCCGCTCTCTGGGTTCATATTGTAAACATTGTGAAGCAAGATCAAAGACCACTGTTGCCTCTTCAGTTGAAAAGTTCCCCTCCAAATGCGAATCCATTAAGAGAAGGATATTTTTTCCCCGTATCATATCAAGGGCCTAAATGAAACATATTAACATAATGGAAAAAGTTACATCAGTTGGTAAATTCTACACTTACAATAATCAGCTAAACTTTTGGCATACGACAGGCTACATATGCTATAATCCATGAGTAGTATAACTCGTGAATTTAATCATTCATCATATAGATGTAGTCCACCCATTACAAATAAGAAAAGATAACATGATTTATTATTGATAGAAGACATCATTATCTGCCAATTAACCCACTACACCATTCAGTGAAATATTATACTTTAGCATGCTAGATATTGAAGCACATGAAATGAGATTATTTGATATCCCTCCATCAGCTGTCTTGAAGATAGAAAAAGTACTATTGCAGAGATATCTCAGTATAGAGAGTGAGTATCAATTAACATCTTTATATTTGGGTATGATGCATGTACAAAAAGATGAAACGCAAAACAGATTACCCTGGCAAACAGCAGCATATTAATGTTATTGTTTTATCACTTAGCATCATCATTGGAGAAAGTATTCAAAGAAAAGAAAAGTTATAACGGATCAAATCAACACTTCCAAAGAAATAATATAGGCCATGGCAAGTGACAACCAGTATGAACAAATCTAGTAACAGATGTCAAATTAGACAAACTCAACTAAAGTTGATTTAAAATAAAATGTGACAGACAGTTCAACTAGATTTTAAAGAGAATTTGATTGAATCCTATTGTTCAAAATGATTTAAAAATTAGCTAATATGGCCTACTGTCCCACCCTTATGAGGTTATAGTCAAAGACCAGGGAACTTTTTGTATAAGCAGTCCCCAAAATACAAACAAGATCAAGTCCAAGCCTTTATTATCAAAATCCTGACAAAAGGCAATAAGATATCAAATCCAATAATTCTGAAATGTGAGAGATTAAAAAAAAAAGGCCAAAACGCTGACCAATATTTAACCAGGCCATAAGAAATAGCAGCAGCTACTTAACCAGGCACATATAAAACTTCTAGCGAAAGGAGCACTATGAAGTGAAATTCCACTAAACATGCTATTTTAGATCATAGATCCCACTAAAAGAAATCCATAAGGTCAACGAACTGCAAAGTATCAACAGATGCTGACAAGAGATTGAGTCATGGAGATCAAAATACTTACATGACTAGGAGGAATGTGCTTTCCACTTAAAAGATCCAAGAGGACAGTCCCAAAGCTGAAGATGACACTTTCTGGAGTCACCCTTCCTGCATAGACATATAATGCAATAAGAAAGGGGGAAGGAGTCAAAAAGTTTTCCATAATGCAAGGAGATTGGATTTCCATTTAAATGAAAATAATTACAAAAAGAAATCAATTAGGCAGCACATTTCTTTAAATAAGAATACTAAAAATGGCCCATGATGATATTTATAACATGTATATCATAGTACAAAATACTTACTTAACTCATAATTTTTTGTGCCTTTAAAGTCTTACCTCATGCAATTATAACTCAATAAGTTTTTCAGTGTTATTTACTGCCAACCACTTAAATTTTTCACTTCAGAGAAAGACAAATCTTTATTACCACATCCAATATGCTCAAATAACTACATTGCACAGCTGGTGAATTTTGTTCTACGAACCACTACATAATCAGAACTAATATCTCATACACTGAATCCTCAAGTCTCATAAAAAAGATAACTACATGCTATAAATGAGATCTATATAAAATAAAAACTTATTTTATAACGTACCATTTCTCAGATATTCAGGGGGTGTATATGCAAGATTTGTGCTGTAACTTTTTCCATCCCTACTGTTCTTCATCAAGCCAAAACATGACAACCGAGGATCTCCATTCTGCGAAAATGATCCACTACATTACCACTTTGCCCACATTGGCATAAAAGAGATTTTTTAAGGTCAAAAAGAAAAAGCAAAAAAGAAAAAAAGCAGCAAACTTGCAGTACCTCGTCAAAAAGAACCCTGTAAGCATTTAAATCGTGGTATAACGGACGACCTTCAGAACTACAATAATCTAAAGCTTCAGCGATGTACAGAGCAACTCTTAACCGCATAGCCCACTCAATAGTTTGATTCTCCCCTGAAATTATATTGGCACGAACAAAATCTAATTACAGAAATGAACAATAAAGAAATTTGCTGAGTGCCAAGAACAATAACTATTTAATTGAAGAAAATTAGACAAAAAGAAAAATTCAAGCACACAGCATAACATTCTTCCTGAAGATTCTTCTTCCTCGTGAGTAACAGCACAATTACATATTAAAAGAAAAATTCTTTCAAGGAAAACTCATAACAATGCTGAAGCTGCACAGAAAAGAAATGAAACAATAGAAAAACCTGAAAACGCAAAGACGTACAGTGAAATAGATGTTTGGCAAGGGTATCATTAGGCATGTATTCCGCCACAAGCAATCTTTCATCTCCATCGCAGCAGTAGCCAATCAAATTCGCTAGCCTTTTGTGTCTCAACCTGCTGACGCCTAACGCTTCATCCTTGAAGAAATTATTTAACGGAGAAGAACAACATCAACCAAAATAAAAACCCTAGAAATGCATTATAAAATTAAAAATGGTAAAAAAAAAACCGACGAGACGAGGTAGATATTTACAGCGAACTGTTTAGGATCAGGCCAGGCAACTTTGCTAAATTTTTTGACGGCGATCCAAGTGCGATTGTTATTGTTCTTATTGCTGTAGTTATTATTAACATTATCTTGCTTTTGCAAACGACCTTTATAGACAATATTAGGAGCCTTTTCACCGCTTTCAGAAACGATAAACTCGGAGCTAAAGTTGTTGGTGGCAGCTTTTAGGTCAGCGAAGGAGAAAACCGTAAAACCGGAAGCGCCACCAGCAGTGGTAGAGTCGGTGACCTTGGGAGGCTGTGATGGACGGTGATTCTGGACCTGATTCTGATTGTTGTTGTTGTTGCTGCTGTTGTTATTATTGTGGTCGTGGTGGTGATGCTGGTGGCTGTGGTAGCGGTGGTGATGGTTATGGTTATGGTTATGGCTAGATTCTTTTCTCTCTAAAATGGAAGAATGCCCAGGGAAGAAGGAAGAATGGCAGCAACCCATAACTCGGCGCCGAGTTGAGCGAGTCGGCCGCCCCTTCCACCACCGTTTTAGAAACAAATCATAAAGAAGAAAAACAAAACAAAAAAGAGAGAAACGGTTTTTAAGTTTTTATTTATTTGATTTATATATTTTTGGAGTTTCCCTCCCTTCCCTCGCACACACACTCTCACAGTACCACTCAGTGACTGACTCAGCGTCCGTGTGGAAGAGTTAAATAGATGCAAAAGCGTAGCGAGTGATCGGCAAGCAGCAGCAGAAGCTGCAGCTTTCTTTTTCTTTCCATTTCCGTGTGCTTTAGACAAATAATAATAATTATAACAATAATATATTATTTATTTCTCTGCACTGACAAAAACCTCTTTTTCTGTTGCTGTTTTCTTCTGATTCTCTTATTGAGAGTTGTCCTTTTTGCGTGATGGAGGGATACTTCTGTCCTTTCACTACGTTTCTGTTAGTTTCCTTTCTTTTGGCTGGAGGTGCAAATTCGACCTCAATTTTACATTTATTCTTTATTTTTTAGTCAAATTCAATTTTTTTCTTTGTAAAATTGAATCATAATGTTTTAATATAATTTTTACCTTCGCTGAATTAATTAATTTATAATTGTTTAATATAATTAAGTGTTATAAATTAATAAAAAATTTAATTTTAATAATTAACTAAAGTTTATAATTTTAAAAAATATATATTATACCTAAATTTTTTAAATTTTCTTAAATTTTAAAAATTTTACAATTAAGTGATAAATTTTAAAACATGAGCAATTTTATTCATTAATATTAAATAAAAAATCAGTAAAATTGCAAATCTATACAAGCATAAACATTTATTTAATAGACTATAAATAAATTAAAATGTTAATTCAATAACGTTACAAATAGTAAAGTTACAAATTCGTGCATATATATTTGTGGCTAATGATGTATTATGTCTTCATTTTATTATGATATATTATGCATCCGACCATTTACTGCTCACTAACTATTATACAACTATTTGTCCCTCCTCTATATGCTAGTGACTTATGTAAAATTATGAATTTAATCATTTATTCTCATTTAACCTCACAATTATTTAAAAAAAACTATAATACAACTGTTCTTTGTTTTTTCTTTTTGTTTTTTGTCAATAATCAAAAGTAAAAATAATACATCTATATAATTGATTAATTAATTAATTTAATTTGATTGTTTATTTATTTGGATTTTGTTAGTTATTATTCTCCAAAGGTGAAGATTTTTGCACTCTATTCACTTATTTTTATACTTCTTTTTTTAAAAAAAAATTAAGTTACGTAATTATCTATTGTTTAGAATAATTATTTTTTTCCTTTAATTACTATTCCTAAACTATACTTTTTTACTTTTTTTTAATCCAAATATACTATTTAATGTTTAAAATTATAAAACTACCGATACTTGAGCTTACATCATTTTTTTCATTAAAAAATTAGCATAGTCAATTATTTTTTATAATATTTATTTTATAATTTATTTAGTCAATTATAAAACTTGCACCAATTATAAAAAAAAATAACAATCTTTTTTCACTTTTTTTTTAATTTTATGAATAGTTTTTAATATCATACACATTATTTTATTTTTATTTTTCTTATCGTAACGTTTTTAAAAATTAATGTAAAAATCAAATTACATGATTAAAAACATATATTATAAAAATTAATCATAGAAAAAATTATTATAATTTTAATTTTTAAGACAAGTGTAATAATATATTAATAATAGAAAAATAAGTGCTATATTTTTTTTGAAATATAATGTAATTAAAGTATTTGTTGGGATATATTTTATCTAAATTATATGTAAATTGATTTTACCTATATTCATTGAATTTATGAATACTTTTTATATGATAAATCATTGTTGAATTTTATAATGATTTTTTAATCATATAATTTGATTTTAAATTATTTTTAGAAAAATAATGATAAAATAAAAAAATCATGTGCATATGATATTTAAAAAAAATATTTTGATAAAAATAAAAGATATTTTATTTACTATTATTGGTGCAAATTTTACAATCAATATAAGTTAAAGTTAAAAAGTACTTATAAAAAAAATTGAATATATCAAATTTTATTAACGCAAAAAAAAAAAACTCAATTACAAATAATTTTAGAATGTTAAACATTAAACAATGAGTATGGAAGGGAAAAAAAAGATAGTTTAGTAGTTGTAATTAGTAAAAAAATAAATATTTTCAACATAGAATAATTATGTAATTTATAATACTAAAAAAATGAAATGTAAAAATAAATTGATGGAGTGCAAAAATCTCCACCCTTCTTGAAATTGTACAACAAATCAATCGACTAAATCTTGCTACTTATCTTGTAATTAATTGTTACATTAAGTTTATGGATAAACTTAATTGTCATTTAATAAGTAAATACTAGCATTTAGTAAGAAACTTATAATATAAGTCCACCAAGTAATATATAACACACTACCACTTATTACCAAGAATAAATATGTGTTTAAACTATGTTAAAAAAATATATTCCCTCTATATCATAATATTTGGCAAATTTTCATTTTAGGGATGTCCCAAAATTTTGACCATTTTCCATTTTATAATGGAAGTTGATTAAGCAAATGTCTATAACACCCTTATTAATTACATAAATAATACTACTAATTTTTTACTTTGAATTTATATGTATAATAAATATGTTGGAAGTTCCAATGACATTTTATTTAGATATATTACTCTTATTATCACTATTTTTATATAACCATCCATTTGCTCTTTTATTTTTTTCATTCTATTCCAATTAACGTTTAAGGTTTTATCACATAAATTAATAATTTTATTTAATAAATATAATTATAGATGTAAATAATTATATTATCATTTTTTATAAATATTAAAAGTTATGAATTATAATTATTCCAATCAAACTCATTTATCTATCTATTGCTAGTAATCTGTGCAATTTTTATATTCAAAATAAAATTCTTCTCCCAATTGAAATTGTGATTTTTATTGAAAATAAAATTCTTCTCCCACCAAAATTTTCAATCGCAAATTATGAAAAGTTTTAATTTCCTACCAAGTATTATTATGAATAGTTTTAATCACAATATATTTCTTTAAACAATTGCTACATTTATTTTCATTTAAAATATAATTCTTCATCTTAAAGTCTTGACATCTCTACATTATTTTTTTAACATCTCTTTAATTTCTTACTAGAATATATATGCAATTTTTTTTTTCATTATAATGCAAAACGGAATTACTAATTATCAATTCATGTTGGAAAAGAAAAAAAAAATTGAGAGTTGAAAGTGTTTCATAAATACTTATATTTACTCTAAAAACAATATATGGATAAAGTTGGAAAGAATAGTTTATTTTTTATTGGTAATCTAAAAAGTCAATTAGAGTAAAATAAATTCAAAAACTTTAAATGTCAATTGCAATAGAACGGAAGGAGTATAAAGTTAAACAACAGAAAATTAAATCTCCAAACCCCTAATATATTTTTAGCCTTTAATCAAGTTAATATTGGTGGCTAAGAGTAGGACTATTTTTCTTATTTTGGTGGGATTTTGATATATTTTTTTAAAATAATGCTATTTCTTTTTCAAATATTGATACAAACTTTTTTCTTTGTTCAAATATTTTCGGTATTTTCAATTTGTCTTTGTTATGATAGTGTCGTTTAATTTTCAATTTTATTTTCAAATATTAATGGTGGTATTTTTTTCAGATGAATAAGATGTTTGATCTTATCAACAATATTAAATATATATTATCTTGTAAAATTTTTCATACTTAATAAAATAAAATAAAAATTAATAGAGATATTTTAGTAATAAAATAGTAAAAGTACACAAAATAACTATAGTTAACAAATTTTCTTAATCTATGTGTAAAAGCAACTTTGTCAAATATTATGAGAAAGAGGGAGTATATACTTTTTTAAAAAAATTATAAAATTTAAATTTTTAATCTATTAATGTCTTTAAGAAAATTATATTATTAAATTACTTAACTTTTAATGAATAATTTCTTTTACAACAAGTAAAATGTGATAATTTAGATAGCATAAGTGTAGGTGGCGGGATGACTACGCACCTAATTATTTGGTGATCACGACATTGTGTAAGTTCAAGACACTATTGAAAATACAATATAGGTCTTAAGCTTATTCGGAGATGAAGTCACCATCCAGATAAAAATCGGGACACATTATACAGTAGCTGGATTTCAAGGAGGTTCCCAGAAGCCGTCATCAGAGACTGGGTTTGAAAACTGGGTATGAGCGTTTGAATGCTTACCCAACCTTGCGGTTGGGCTCTATTTGTATTTTGTGTTTTATTAACTTTAATTATTTAATTATTTCCTTATTTACATTCAAAATTGCACTTACCTTCATCTATTTCCCAAGTTTTATAATTAAACCCAAGTTTATATATTAATCTTTTTTCGTGTACGTGGTCTTGTTATTTACAATAAATAAAATAGATAATCAATATTTACAACCATTCATTTAAACCAGATGGGGGAAATGATTAAGGATTACAACGCCTTTAAATAAAATCAAAAGAAATATATGGAAAATAAACTGTACATATACCGAAAATAAACCAATAAGAAACTATTTACACAAGCAAGATACTCTCAGGGGTTAGCTATTTAAATTGACTACTCAATGATGTAGATCATTAAGTAATTCCTGCAATAATCATACGATTAGTTTCTCTTAAAATACAGCATATTAGTAACAATATTTTACAAATAATATTCTTGAAAGAAGTTATAATAAGAACTAAAAAGGCTTGAATAGTCAAACTATTGTCACGCAATGTATTAACTACAAGTAATAAAAAAATATGCAAGGTTAAAATTATGCAAGTTTCTAAAAAAAGGATCATGTTGCCTGAAAACTTGTCAATGTGGCGATCGCCTCTGTGATGAGATGATTGCCTCATTGGCAAAAGTCAATGCCTCTGTGATGAGGCGTCGTCTAATCAATAGGCTTCCTCAATACATCAAAATAGTATAATCGTGTAGAAACATATAAAAGGAGAGGCCAAGTTGCTTGGAGACCTGTTAATGTGGTGATCGCCTATGTGAATAGGCAATCGCCTCATTGATAGAGGGGCGACGCCTTTATAAAGAGGCGTCGCTTGATCAATAGGCTAGCTTAACTCTCAAGACAATTAAACTTCTATCCTAAGCAAGCAATACATGTACACATGTATCCAACAGGTGCCAAATTAAACTACATGCAATAGTTTAAAGGATCATATTAATGAGGTAGCGTAACAAACAAAACAAACCTAAAATATACCTAAAGTATACTAACAACTTAGTCACATGCAAACTAAACACAAAAATGATGAAGTTATGAAAAAAAATGTATTTGGATGCAAAATTTTACCAAAGTGATAGACCATCAGAGATATGCTTTTGAGTGTGATCTCCACTTGGGTATGAGTTTCACTTTGACACAAGCTTTTCTCTTTTCTCTCCTAAGGAATGTGAATTTGCTTTGGCTTGGATTCTCCCCCTCTCTCAAGAACGTCTCTCTTTCTTTTTTTTCAAAGCTTAGAGTCCCCCTTTCTTTTTTTTCATTGAACTCTCTCTCCCTTTCCAGCAAAAAATAATGGTCCCCCTTTTTTCCTTTTTTTTTTCTTTTTCTTTTTATACCCTTACCTTGCCCATGCCCTAGGCTTTCAAGCTCATCATGAACCCCTATAACCTTTTTCTTCCCCTCAAAAATCTCTTCCTCACGCAAAATTAGGTCAAGGGGTGGGGTTCATACCACTTGGCCACCATGGCTACAATTGCAAGTGGTCTGCCATAGAGGCGACGCCTCTACAATGAGGAGATTGCCTTATTGCACTGAGGCAACACCTCTTTGGCCCAGGCCTGTGTTGTTTTTGAACAATTGGACTAAGTCTTGGGCTTTTGAGGCTTTTAGGCTTTCAAATCCATTTCCAATTAGAGATTTAGGTTTTGTTTTTATGTCCAAATTTCACATTCTTATAATTGGACTTAACAACTAGCTGATCAAACAGAGCATCCCTAATTCGTTCCCTAACACTTGCCGATCGAATTGGATGTCTATAGTAAGCTTTTTTTTCAATAATCATTGTCGGCAAAATCTATTTTTAAGCCCAAAAATTATAAAAAAAATTTTAATTGAGTTCCTTTTTTTTTTTGTTATATTGCATTGAGCCCTTATATTATACTATTACTTATGAAGTTATTGAACTCCAATTTTATAGATATGAATTTCATATTATAGAAACTCAATGTATTACATAAATAATAATATATAGACTCAATGTATACATAAATAAGAGTATATAGACTCAATAGTTATACAAATAATAGTATAAGAACTTAATATAATGAAATAAAATGATAGAGGTTCAATAAAAAAAATCAACTTAAAAATAATTTTTGCCATCATTGTTTGTTTGTATAACTCATACATAGCCATTATCATTACTAATAGCTCACCAATGCACCATATAATCCCCCCACAAAGTTCGCCAATTCTTCCCTCCTAATAGCAGTTGATGAAACACTTTAATATCAAATCTTTAGATAATAATTATAAACTCCAAAGGCAAGTATACTCACATTACATTGCGATATCGATTGATATCGATGCTTCGCCTCCCATATAGTCCCTATCTCATCAGCTGCCGTGAGCAAAAGGAAACCACTCCATATCCTCACAAAATCATATATAAATCCACAATTTATATATAAAAAATTTTACATTTCAATTAATGAAAAAAAATTCATTGGCTTTGGCCAAATAGCCAAGGTAGAATACCGGCACCAAAGAGACGACGGTTTGAGTCTGTAGCTCTTCCCCCGTCCTCCCAATTACTACTGGCAAAATAAAAAGGATGAATATAAGTAGTGGTATTGCTGGGTAACGTGCGTACATGGGTGAATAATTGCTGCTATGGAAGGAGACAAAACTGTCCTTCAAGTGATAGACTTCTCTGTCCTGAAAGAAATTGTTACTTTTTCTTTTTCTTGTCAGTGGATGCCGTTCTGAGAGATTAATTTTCAATGACTATTATAAACTTTGCAAATTATTACATTAATTTATAATGACTATTACAAATTAAGTATTACATTATAAATTATATATCTAAATTTCAGTGCTAGAAGAGCAAGGACACAATATCCTTATCAATACATTAGTCAATTACTCTGGAGTCTCCACCTAACGATGTAGGTCAAACTTGGCAAAAATTTGTTACTTTCTCCTTTCATATATATCTATAAAATAACCAAGCCTACCCACCTAGACATGGGATTAAAGGTCTCCCATGCATGGAGCAAACGCTTATAGAGAGGGAAGATTTGAATCCACCTACCCCTCCCCTATCAGGTCAAACCAAAAAAAATCAACAATTCTTAGAATTAATTGAAAGTATTTTTCCTGTTTAAAGATGACTTGACTTCCAATTATGATAAACATAGTAACATTAAATAGTAGTTATTTTTTTTTACTGTTTTTGTGATTTTATTAAGGTAGAATTAAATTTATTAAAGTTTAACAGATTTTAAATATTAGTGTAGATAAAAATATTATTAAAATAATTAAATTTAATTATTTTAATTAATATTAAATATTTTTCCTCCCAGTTGTAGTTATACCAATGAGAAGGATGTTGCTGGTGGTTTCCGGCCTCCATTTCACACTTGCGCGTGATTTTTGCTTAGATGTGAAATGGTTACGCAAAGCTTGCGCCATTTTTATTTGTTGGTCCAGTGACAAATAACATTATATTATAAAAATTTCCGCAATAATTATGTTCAGTTTAGTAATATTAGACCTAATAATTTAACATTCAATTTAAAATAATTTTATTTTAATTATTTGGAATAAAAAGTCTCACCCATTTAGGTAAATTATTTTAAACCACAAAAAATAAATATTAAATCTGTAAATAATATTTTAAAATATTATAATATAATTTATGTTGAAAAAATCAAATTCACTTTCATTAATAAATTTTATGGTATATTTGAGTCTAATATAATTATATGATATATATTAGAGTGTAATATAAAAAAATTGATAAAATATTGACAGTAAAAGTAATAATAAATAAAACTATAAAAAATTATTTAATTTTATAATAAAATTATTAAATGATTTGTAGTTTAATTTATACTATATCTTTATTTATTTTTTAATTTGGATAAAACTTATTTTTGAACTGAATTGAAACGAAAAATTTAATTCAGATAAAAATTAATTTTCAAACCTAATTAAATGGAAAATTTTTAATTTTCAAACTGAATCAGATTAGAAATTTAAAATAATTTTCAAACCTTAATTTTTGAATTTCCGATACTTCAAAGCAATTTTCAAAAAATAATATTCTTAAATCCAACTGAACCACACTTACCTGAACTTAAACGTTGATTTCATTTCATACGTGGGATGTGTATTTCTTTACTGTGTAATGGCATTTGAAATTGTGAGCGACGAACATCAGCAATCTTTTGGAAAAGGACTGATCGGTCTAAGGTCACTGCATCTTAAAATGGGTCGAAATCAATGAATGTTTGAGCTAAACATTAATAATTAATAGCTTGTTATTCCTAAAAAAAAAAAAAAAGGAGCTTGTCTAGTATTTTTTGTCAGTGGTCTCCATCCTTTTGTTTTTCAACTTTCCTTATCTAATGGTAGCTAATTAACTTTGACATTCCTGTTTAGTGTTCACATCTATAGTTTTTTTTTTAAGCGAGTAATCATACCGATGAATTGTATAATAAGAGATAATTATTTTCTTTTAAATTAATGATAGAAAAAATTAAACTAAATATCTCATAATATCTTTAAAAATAATTACCACTTCATTATTTTCTCACTTGTAATGTCCACATCTATAATTTTATAGATAAACCAAATTGCTTTTTTGGTTCCATGCATGGTAGTAATTAGCTAGTACATGCTATCAAATTGCTTGAACAGATATATTACTTTCCAAAGTCTCTTTTGCTGCATTTAAGTTGTTGCAAATTAAACTATTGGTACCGTATCTATGTAGAATCTATATTATTTGTTTGTATTGCCTCCATAGAATGACTTTATGATAGATATATTTCTAAATTTTTAGATGTAGATGTATTTTTTTTTTTTTTGTGGTTTAATCTATTAAAAAAGCTTGGTTTAATATTGTTTTGTAACTACTGATACATATCACTTGTAACCACTTCTATTCTGTTTTATTAATAATATATATACAGAGAGTGTGCCTCACTTTGAGGTGATTGAAAATCACTCATTTTTATGATATTAGAGCTTAAAAAAAAAATCAATAATGACCTCTTCTTTCTCTTCTCTTCTTCATCCATGCTTTCTTCTTCCTCTTCTTCTTTAATGGACATAACTACCGCTGTAAACACCAGCTCTTCACCTCTCTCTTCAAATGTTTTGAATGTTCACAATATTAAGATTCATATTCCTGAAGTTCTTGATTTCTTAAACTATCTTGTTTGGAAGACCTTGTTTATTAATATTCTTCGTTGTTATCAAGTCTATGATCATGTTGATGGTTCCTCATCTTGTCCTTCACAGACTCACACTGATTCAAATGGCGTTGTTTCTGTGAATCCTGCTTATTTAGCATGGAAACAAGTCGACTATGTAATTCTTTCTTGGCTACATGCAACAATCTCCTATGAGATTCTTAAACATATTCTTCATCCTGGTGAACCCTTGACTGCATATGAAACCTGAAATCAGATTGCAAATCTTTGTCATGATCATGTAAATGCAAAATATCTCCAACTTAAGTTGAGTTTCAATCAAGCCTCAAAAGGCACTCGCTTGATGAGAGATTACCTAAATCATATTAAATCTATCTCTGATTCATTATACTTCATTGGTCATCCCATTGATGACAATGATCTCATCTTACAGATATTTGCTAGTTTTTCCTCTGATTATTCTGATGTTGTTACTGTGATGTCAGCTCGCAAGCTTCTTCCAACATTTCTAGAGCTACGGTCCTTCTTATTAGCTCACGAGAGCTGCCTTAATAATAATCCACACACCATAGCTACTGACAACTCATAAGCATTTCTGGTTTCAAGAGGTAGAGGCACTTCCAATTGTGGTAATTGGCGTAGCAATAATCCACGTGGTGGACGTCAAGGGGGGGTAGCGACCTGCCTACTCTAGTGCTCAGAATCAAGGATACATGCCTTCCCATTTTTCAAATGGTCGTGGGTTTTATGGATCAACTTTTCATGGCAAAAATAATTTTTCTCCACGTCAACCGTGGAATATTGGTTCTTATAATTCTTATGAATCTTCCACTTCTCACTTTGCTGGTTCGATTTTTGGTGAAAGTCCTGTGCAATGTCAATTATGTGATGAATATTATCATGTGGTAAAGAACTGTCCTCAATAAGCTACTACTCTCAGTGATAAACAACCATATATTGGCATACATCTCCAAGAGCCTAGTCCCTCAGTTTCTACATGGTTAGTTGACACTAGTGCTATTTACCATATGACTCATACCACAGGTACTCTTGATTCCTTCACTCCTTACACTGGTTTTGATAATGTTGTTGGAAATGGTTCTCATCTTCCCATTACTCATACTGGACACAAAAAGATTGTTGGTTCTAATTTATAATTTTCACTTAAAAATGTTCTCATCGTTCCTTCTTTTACTCATAATCTTATTTCAGTCTATCGATTTACGCATGATAATAAGTATGACATGACTTTTAATTTTACTGGTTTATTTGTGAAGGATCTAACAACCAAGACACTTCTTCATCATTGCAATATTCATGGATCTCTTTATCCATTGACCAATCCTTCTGCTTCAACCTCATCACCTCAAACCTTTTTCACTTCTAAAGTTTCATCATCGTTATGGCACCAGCGACTAGGACATCCGAGGTCTTCAGTTTTGTCTAAGTTTCTTAATTCCAATTCTCATCTTTGTTTTGTACGATAATCAAATTATAATTATAATGCTTGTCAACTTAGCAAGCACATTAAACTTTATTTTTCTGATTTAAATAATAGTGCAACTTGTCCTCTTTCTATCATTCATTCGGATGTTTGGCAATCCCCTGTCCCTTCTTTTTTTAGGTATCGCTACTATGTACTTTTCTTGGATGGGTTTTCCAAATTTTACTGGATTTATCCTTTAAAGCATAAAAGTGACATCTTTGATAAATTTGTCCAGTTTAAAAAGGAAGTTGAGAATCAATTTTCAATGAAAATCAAACAATTCCAATGTGATAGAGGAGGTGAATTTCTGAATAATAAGTTCCAAAAATTATTTTAAGATAGTGGCATTTTCCCTCGCATCTCATGTCCATAAACACTGAAATAAAATGGAATGGCTGAACGAATGCATCGTACTCTGTTAAATATTGTTAGAGCTATGCTGATTCAAGCTCATTTGCCTTTTTAATTTTGGGTTGAAGCCTTATATTCTGCCGTCTATGTTCTTAATCGCGTACCACACACTTCCATTGCTTTTAATGTTCCATTTGAGATGTTATTTTGTAGAAAGCCAGATGTTGTAGGGCTCCAGGTGTTTGGTTATCTTTACTATGCTCACATCACTCATTCAATACCTCATAAGTTAGCACCACAATCCTGACGATGCATTTTCATTGGATATGCTCTTAACATGAAAGGATATCGTTGTTATGACTTAGCAACTGACAAGGTCTATACTTCCAGACATGTGATGTTTATTGAAGATGAATTTCCATACTCCTTGACTCACTTAACTGCTCCACAAGAGTCCACCATGAAGTCAAATCTTGGCTCCTTTTCAAATCCAACAACTTTAGAATGTTTACCTCGTCTCCAACTACCACACTCCTCCTAAAATATGTCTCCTATCAGCACCCAATCCTTATCCTACCCAATTCAACCTCAACATCATATGGACATTATCCCTTCCTTATTATTACCTACTTCTCCTCAACAACAAATACCTTTGTCGTTATCCTTTACATAAGAAAATATCTCCTTACCTACATCCTCTATACTTTCCTCTTCATTAAATACCAAATCAGCCTCTATACAACCACCACCTTAAATTATCCATCCTATGATAACTCACACACATGATGGAACTAAAGAACCAAAACAAATCCAATCTTTAATCTCTACCATACACACTGCTACCAAACTAAAAACCTTAGCTTCTGTGATTAAAAAGAATTATTGGAGACAAACCATGGATGACGAATATGCAGCTCTAATGTCCAATAACACTTGGACTCTTGTACCTAAACCACACACAGCAAATCTGATTGGATGTAAGTGGGTGTATAAATTAAAAACAAAAGCTAATGGATTCATTGAAAGACATAAAGCTCGCTTAGTGGCATAAGGATTTGATTAACAACCAGGTGTTAATTTTAAAGAGCCATTCAGTCCCGTTGTCAAGCCTGCTATAATTCGAATGGTACTTACTATGTCTGTAAGTCGTGCGTGGCCGATTCATTAACTTGACATGAAAATTGCTTTCCTTCATGGTAAATTAAATGAAACTCTGTTCATGCACTAGCCTTAAGGATATGTCAACTCTTAACATCCTAATCATGTTTGTCGCCTTAATCGTAATCTTTATGGTTTGAAGCAGGCACCTAGAGCATGGTTCCATAGATGTACATCATTTTTTAGAACACTTGGTTTTATTGGTAGCAATTATGATTATTCCATGTTTGTATTCTCTTCTTCTCATAGTATGGAAGTTCTTTTATTGTACGTAGATGATATCATCCTCATCGATTCGTCTACTAGCTTATTGACACACATTATTGATTCTTTGAAGACTGAGTTTCAAATGACTGATTTGGGAAAAATTCATTACTTATTGGGTATTCAAGTTCAATAACTCACTGATGGATTATTTTTATCTTAACAAAAATATGCTTTGGATCTCCTAGCTAGACCTAGTATGGACTTTTCTAAATCTGTTGCCATATCGCTACCTAGTAGACCACTTCACACATCCTTTGGAGGTTCGTTTTCTGATCCTATAATGTATCGAAGCATTGTTGGCAACTTGAAGTATTTAACTTTTACTAGACCATATTTGAGTTATGCAGTTAATTTGGTCTGCCAATTTATGCATAATCCACAAGATTCTCATTGATAATTAGTGAAAAGGATACTTCATTATATTAAAGTGATAATTGATTATGGTTTGCCTATTCAAACTACTTCTTTAGATACAATGGTTGCTTATAGTTATGTTGACTGGGCTAGCTGTTCAGATACACAACGTTCAACAACAAGATTTTGTGTGTTTTTCGAAAATACATTGGTTTCTTGATGTGCCAAGAAACAACATACAGTTTTGAGGAATAGTGCTGAATCGGAATATCGTGCGGTAGTTGCTGAAATTTGTTGGTTACGATTGGTTTTGAAAGATTTACATGTCACACCTCGCCTACCAATTGAAGTTTTCTGTGATAATATCTCTGCTACTTACCTAGCCACAAATCCCATAAATCATACACGCACCAAACACTTAGAGGTGGATCTTCATTTTGTGTGTGAAAGAATAAGCTGGGGAGACATTTTGGTTTGATACATCTCAACTCATAGTCAGCTTGCTAATATATTAAATAATCTGTTAACACTTGCATTTTGTACCTTACGAAACAATCTGGGCATCACTTCCCATGCCCAAATTGAAGAGGGTAATACAATAGATAAACCTAAGCTTTTTGTGATATATATAAATCTGTTTTAATATTGTTTTGTAACTACCTGATACATATCACTTGTAACCATTTATATTATGTTTTATTAACAATATATATACAGGGAATGTGCATCATTTTGAGGTGATTGAAAATCACCCATTTTTATTAACTTGTAATCTGGTGTGCATCATTTTGAGGTGATTGAAAATCACCCATTTTTATTAACTTGTAATCTGGTGTATTCTATTTTTTTATTTTCACTGTAAAATCAATGAAAAAGTAAGATAAGAGCAACAACTAGCACTTCATTTGAAGTTGTCAAAATGAGAAACTGAAACTCCAAGAATGATATCTGTCTGTCTATATTGACTTTGACAGATGAAGTAGACCTTGATAAGGTTGCAAAAAATAAAATTAAAAAAAAAAGTCAAAAGTCGGTTTTGGATCCTTGTACATTGCAACTTGGGCAACTCGAAAACAGCCCATTGTTATCAGAATGTTTTGCTTCCTATTGTGAGGCTCCAGCGGACCCCAAAGATAAGGGAGAAACGAAAAATAGTAGCCCAGCAAGCAACTGAAGTGACATGATGATTATTATAACATATAAAACAAGCAATAATGGAACAGTGATATCAGAATAAGTGAACCAAAAGATTGATGATTGCATCAGCCAAAAAATTTGCTTCACACAATTCCTCAAGATCAATATCAAAACAAGGTTAAGCATAGAAATTTACAACGTAAAATCAACCAAAGAAATCCTTGTTCACTCCCAAAGTTAGGCTGCTTTGTCAATATGCGCTTGAAGTTCCTCATAAAGCTGCACATTGTTGGCAGAGAATTTCTCTATGGCCATGAAAATCTGTTTCAGGCCCAAATGAAGACTACTATTGAAAGTCACTTCACTCTGATGCACAGTTCCTCCAGATAATTGGGTCCTGCTTTTATCCTTACTAGGTAGAAACATCTTCTTCCCTCGAGCTTGCAATGCCTTTTGCATCCTTTTCTCATTTCTCTCCAATATCCTCACTCTTTTCTCCAGGTCTTTGTCAGTGGACAGCCTTTGCTGCAAGTATACATAATGCCTCTCTACAAGTTGATTTACTTTCATGAAAAATTCATGCATAGCGTTAAGCACTTCCATCTCTGAGATTCTAGCCGTGGCATGTGACCATTGGATACAGAAAGCAAACAAAGGGGGCTCTCCTGATTGACTACCAGGAGATGACGTTAGTGTTTCATCCGGCATCTCTTCAGGTTCCTTTGGAAGACATTTCAGAATCCAACCATTCAAGGCCTTGACATAGCTTTTCTGTGCATTGATCCAATCATAAAAGCTCATATTCCAGTTCTGAAGCTCAATTTTGAGCTGTATTGCTGCTTCTAGATGGGTTTCATTGAACTTTCCATTGGATATAATGGAATCTAAGCTTTTGGCTTCTGCAACTGTTTGGGATTGACATCTATGGCAATCTAGCATGGCTTTCCACATTCCAAGTAACCTATGTCAATAAATAGATTAGCATTAAATATTACCAGAATAAAATAAGCATGCAGCACATAGTGAATGTAATTAACTGCAAAGAGTAAAGCCTGTACTTTTGAATCAATTCGCTGACGAGGGGCCACAACTCTTCGTCCCTCAGCTTATTGATAGTAAATGATGTCCTGTCGATAACATGAAATGCAACTTTGATTTTAGTAGATAATGCTGTAATAAAAGCTCGAGAAGAATCAACTTTACTCGACTCTGCAACTTTCTCGCCCATATTTTTCATCTGCCTGTAGCTCCTTGCAAGCATAATACGCAATTTCTCCTCGGCCTATATTATCATGAACACCATTAGCAATTGTAAAAATGAGCCAATCCAATATTTTGCATGCTTAAATTGTTGAATATGAATTTATCTACTGACTTGAATATCTACATTGAAGTTAAGCCTGCGACACAAAGTAGTCATTTGACTATGCTCAAGGAATTAATTGTTTTGGTTTGTATATTAAGGTGCAAAGCAACTGCCTTTTTTTTCCCACTCCACTGAACTAGCATGCATTCCAAGAAAGAGACGGTTAAAAAAGATAAAGCAGCATAAAGAGCTAGTCCTACCAGGATCAAAGCTTATTGGAAAAGAGTAAAGCATACCTTGACTTCATTATAGAGCTTCTTCTCCCAAATGCACAACTTATTGAGAATGGAAGACAAATTGACTGCTACCTGCACCCCCAAATCTTCTTCAAATCCCACATGAACCGAACCAATCTTCTCTGTGGAAGATAAGTAGTCTGCGTTTTTAGAAGGTATCACCATGAAAGATGGTGTAACCGCATGCAACATCTTGGAAGAAACTCCTATCCCAACAAAGAAAGCAACCAATTTAATTTCAAGAACATTTAGAAACAGAGAACCAACATTAAAGATTCTGAGAAATTCACCTTGATAATTAGAATTGTTATGATAACAACGGAATTTTCCTGTATCAAGAATCTTTATTACTTCATTTCCTGACTCTGCAGCTCTGTCAAACAGAGCCTCTAGTTCTCTAACAACCATCAATGGACGTTGAATCTTAGACTCCATCGAGTCTTTCTTTTCTGTCTTCTCTTTTTCCTCTGAAACAGCTTTAGTTTCAACAACATGAACCTTGTTTTGCTTCACATCATCAGCTTTACTCTTTTTCTCCACTTTCACCAAATTCACAGTATCTCCAACAAATTTATCGTTCTCAAGACGTTCATTTATCTCGAACTCTTCTTTTGCCTCGGGAATCCCATCTTTGTCCTTAATTGGTAACTCATATCTCTCGTAGGCCTCAAAGAAATTCAGGAACTCCCAAGAGGAGCCACTTGGTGGAGGAGGAGGCGACGGGGTTACCCATGCCGAACCACCATCTGGTGAGGTGACACCATTATTTACGTAATAGTCGTACTTATTATGGTCTCTGTAAGAATATGAACTTGTTCGAGACGGAGTAGGCGTTTGTCTATCAAAATAATTGGGGTGGATTCGGTGAAGAAGATCAAAGTCTTTTTCTTTAAATTCTTCGTCCTCAGAATCATCAGAAGGAAAATCAAGATGAGAGTCGGAGTTTGAACTTGAAGCACAGTGATCAGGTGAAGAAGAAGACTTGGTCGACGTCAAAGGATTGGGTTTAGCGACAGAAGGAGGATCAGAGTGAATATTGGTGTTACTTTTATCATCAAGATTTTGATCAAAGAAACGGCCTAGAGTAGGGCCAAGAGTTTTGAGAGAGTGCATGTAGGCAAGGTGAGCATCGGCAAGGGCATAACTGTGGTAAAGAGCTTCTTCAACAAATTTGCAGCGGTCATGACAAAGAGTCACCGCTGGAAGGTGGTCGATTCTTGAGGTGGAGCAGCCCATAAGAGGCGTTTCAGTTCAAGAACTGCAAAACCGATCGAACAGAAAGCAGAGAGAATAAAGAACAAGAAAAGGAATGTTTTTTGTGCATTTGATCTTTAATGGGTCATTGTGCATAAATTAAATTATGGAAGTAAAGTGTAGTGAGAGTACAGTAAGTATGGTAGTGAGCTTTAATGGACCGTGGAGAATGAAACTGAGGTATGGCGGGATAGGCACAAAAACATAACGTCTCTTTAGTATCCATATATGGCCCTTAAATTTCGGTTTCTCATATTTACATTTTTGACACAAGTATACGTTGATTCTTTCCTATTTCTTCCTCCTCTTTTGTTACTTTCATTGCTTTGATTGCTCTGGATTCGGACCCACGACCCTGAGCACGAAAGTAACAAAATGGAAAATTCACCACTACTCTCCTAACTTTCATATCTCAAGCAATAAAACAAAAAGCTTCATCAAAAGGCTTCAATTTGAAATCTATTTTAAATAATTTCACCTTTTATCATTATAGTAAGATATTAAATTAAAATGTGAATTAAGATGACACTAATCATCTTTTCCAATATTTTTCAAAATGATTGATATAATTTTATTTTTGCAACACATATATTTTTAATTGTTTTTTCTTTGTATTTAATAAATTTTTGATATCTAATAGCTGTAAGGGTTTTTTTTATTCAAAAATTTGAATTGAATGGACTTAAAAAATTTGAATTGAATGGACTTTATAAGAAACGCAAAACTCTTTCAACATTTTTTTTTTATGTATAAAAGTTGAATTTACAAATTAATTTTAAAAAAATTAATTTTTTTGCCACTTAAATAAGTAAATGTAATACAAATACCAGAGAATATTTATCTTTTTTGTGAATCTATCCGGCTTGAATTCTGAATTAATTGAAACTTTTTATGTCTACTTACTATTAGAGGTATTATATTAAAAAAATAAATAAATGTGAACCTGAGACCTAATATATTGTTGGTCTCACAGCTGCATTTAACCCATATATGGTTCGAAATTTGTTTAAAAAGATCTACTCATGTCAGCACATTTTCTCTTTGATAAATATGCATGGTATGTATATGCAACCAAATTAAAGTAGCGTACAAGCATAATATAGTATTATCATGATTTTATTATTCGTCTACATGGAACTCAAAAAGTGGAACTTTTACATTGCCATGAATAGCTTAATTATTAATTATCTTTACTTGAAGCGACTGTATTATATATCAACATCATTAGGTAGTTAGAACTTGGGCGCTGGGTGGGTGCAATTAGGTACATAAGTGGTGTCACCTAATTGCTATTATTGCTGCATTATAGCAATCTCTTTCCGCATGAGTACCCTATCTATTATTACCGTTATAGTAATTGATTCGACACGACAATTAATAGATTAATGGATGCAAATTAATGATTTACCATTTTGTCTCTATTAGATTTTAATTAGCATGCTTATTCTCCACCCATTGTAGTTATATAACGTTCAATTGAATATGAAACGATACTCGTGTGGCCTAAGAGCTAATTAATTAGTTCACTATCGTCATACTTACAAAAGTGTATTACACTTTACAATTAACTTAACTGCACGATATATAAATTAAGTGTTTTATAATTAACTAATAAAAATAAAATTCATATTCTTATATTGTACATCCAATTATTGTATATATTATATTTAGGTGTAGAAAATAATTTTTCCGTACATAAATATGCATAATAATCATAACGTTTCAATTACATTTATATGGCATAAAGATGATGGAGGATTTGACATATCCAAAAAGCAGATTTTGCTTTTCAAACCAACACATAACAATAATGCTAATTATGATTTGTTCGTTTTGTTTGTTTATGAATGATAGCTAAAAAAATTGTCAACACTTCAATTATATCGCTCTCTCTATATAGTATAAGATTGTACTCTTGGGTTCGTGAAAGCTTTAAAAGCTGTATAGTAAAAAAGCTAACAACACAAATGCATATATGTTTAGGGGGAATTAATTAATGCATGCAATTTCTGTGTAGTTTGGGCTAAAGGGCATGGCTTCAAGTCTTAATTAAATGTATGTGTAATATATATATATATTGAACAATCAGAAGTAAAGGGTATATACTATAAAGGTGAATCTAAAAAGTGAAGAATTTTATCCACCATATTGTACTGTAAAGGTATGTAGGATTGAAGAAAAGTAAAGAGTGATGATGGGGAATTTGAATCAGATTCTATCTTAAAAGGAGGGTTTGAGGAGTGGAATTCCAACTCAGTAGGGCTTGTCTCATCCATTGTCTAATTTTATTAATTAATATTATTCTCAATTTTCTACTACTTTGTTTTTGTGTTTTTGAGGCAGTAAGTAGATGATCTGATCAGGATCATGTTTCCCCATTCTAAGCTTCAATCTGTCCTAATTCCTAGGAAAAGAAATTCTTTTTTTCACTAGCTATTGCCATATGTATAGAATATGCAGTCTCAGCAGCATGCTCGAAAATTCTATTTTTGTAACTCCACATGATTCTTATCTATAGTGTTTCCCCACCATTATCACCGTCTACCGATCATGGATGCTCACACTCTTTTTCACTCTAAACTTACTATATACGTGGGTGCACATATGCATACATACATATATGGATAATAATTTTTGTCATTAGTAACGCCATAAATAATGTTGTGGTCTTTATCAATAGAGACCACAAAGCATTAATATAAAAATAAAAATAATTAATAATAATAATATACTAAAAGCATCAATTTGATGCTAGAAAGTTGGCAAACTGCCAAATGAATAATTAAAGTAAAATAATTTATTTTATTGATTTGCAAGGAGAGCCTATAAATAGCCTTCCATGGCATTTGGGTGAATAAACACAAGCAAGCAGCATAGCAAAGAAAAACATAAAGAGCGAGAGAAAAAGTTCAAGTATGAGATATGTATTTATAAGGATAGCTAAAGTAATTTTTTACTTTAATGAATGTGAGAAAGTTTTAAGGGTTCGAAAAATTTTTCTCAATGGGTAAATGACAAATTAGTAAAGAAAATTATTTTGAATGTTTGAAAAACACTTTGAGTGTCACTATTTTGGTAAGAACTTTTATTTTGTATTTCTAGTGTTAATTTAGAGAAAACTCTCTTTTATACCTACTATTTTTATAGTGGAAGAAAATTTCAGATTTTGTTCTATGGACATAGCCCAAGAATTAAGGGTGAACCACATTAAAATATTGGTGTCATTTTTTTTTATTTATACGATAACTTTTATTGCCTATTTTATTCACTCATTGGTTTGTTTAACCACCTCCATTTATTAATTTGTTTGATTATTTTTACAATAATTTTTATTTTTTCTCTATGAACATTATTCTACTATGTCAACTTTGTTAATTTTTCCAATAAGTGGTATTAAAGTTATTGGTTGTTGTTGTGAAGGTATTATTAAATATTATAACAATGGAGGCTAATACTAGTAAGATGGTAAGTTTAAATGGCACAAATTACCACATATGGAGAAATAAGATGAAACATCTCCTATTTGTAATGAAGTTGTATTTACTAGTTTTTGCTATAACAAAACCCAAAGTCAAGACGGATGACTAATGGGCATTTGAGCATGAGCAAGTGTGTGGCTTCATCCAGCAATTTGTTTAAGACAATGTGTACAACTATATTTGTAATGAAACTCATGCACAGACATTGTGGAACAAGCTTGAGGAGCTATACGCTTCAAAGATCGATAATAACAAATTATTTTATTTGACAAAATTAATGTAGATAAAATATCGAGAAGGTTCTTCTGTTGTCGATCACTTGAATGAGGTGCAAGGGATTATGGATTAGTAGTCCAGTATGGACATAAAATTTGACAATGAAATTCTTACTCTTATGGTGCTAGCTTCTCTATTAGAGTTATGAGAGACTTTAAAGATTTCACTTACAAACTTTGCACCAAACGGTGTAGTGAATATAAAATTTATCAAAAGCGGTATTCTAAATGAAGAGATGAGACGTAGATCAAAAGGTGCCTTTTCAACACAATCAGATATCCTTATTGTAAATTCCAAAGGGAGAAGTGAGACTCAAAGCTCAAAGTAAAGAGACAATAGCAGAGAAAAGTCAAACAAGTATGCCAATGTTGAATGCTAAAAATGCAAAAAGAAAGGCCACATCAAAAATTTCTATCAAAAGTTCAAGAAGGACCAAGACAAGAACAAAAGCAAAAATATAAAGAAAGACGATAACAATGATGATGATGAAGCTAATCTTCTTGAAGAATCCAATGTCCTTTTTTATGATGATACTATTAATCTTACTACCCATGAGACCAACTGGGTGATTGACAGTGGTGCTTTTGTTCATGCTACATCTTGTAGAGAATTCTTCTCATCCTACATTCCAAGAGATTTTGGATTTGTAAAGATAGGAAATGGCAATCGAATAAGAGTTGCTGGTGAAAGAGATGTGTATTTAGAAACAAAGAATGACATAAGACTAGTATTGAAGAATGTTATATATGTTCTAGATATTTACATGAATTTGATCTTAGCAGGCAAGCTTAATGATGAAGGCTTTTGCAACACCTTCCATAATGGCTAATGGAAACTCACTAAAGGCTCCCTAGTGGTGGCTAGAGGTAAAAAAGACTTAGCACTATATTTTATGCATGTAAATCTCTCCAAAGACATGGTGAATGCCGTAGAGAAAGGCATTATAATTGAGTTATGATATAGAAGACTCAGCCACATAAGTGAGAAAAGGATGACAGTGCTGGCTAAGAAAAATATGTTATCTGAAGTAGATCTTGTGCATCTGGAGAAATGTGCCGATTGTCTTGCAGGAAAGCAAAATAGGGTTACATTTAAGAGTTTTCCTCCTTTCAGAATAAAGAATGTGTTGGATTTAATTCATTCAGACTTGTGTGAGCCAATGCCAAAGTCACTTGGTGGTTGTTAGTACTTTATGACTTTTATTAATGATCACTTTCAAAAGACGTGGTATACACCTTGAAGTAAAAAGATCAGGTGCTAAATGTCTTTAAGAAATTTCATAACCTAATGGAGAGACAAACTAGCAAGAAACTGAAGTGCATTCGAACAGACAATGGTAGAGACTATTTTGGATCATTTAATGCTTATTGTAAAGAGCGTGGCATTTGACATTAAACGACACCTCCAAAGATGCTACAGTTGAATGGTTCAGCTGAGAGGATGAATAAGACTTTGATGAAGAGAGTTAGATCTTTGTTCTCATATTTAAAGCTGCCTAAGACATTTTAGGGTGAAACACTACTTATAATAGTGCATCTGTTGAACTTTTCACCATGTGTTTCTCTATAGTCTAACACTCCAGAAAGGGTTTGGTCAGGAAAAGATGTTTCCTATGGTCATCTGTAGGTCTTTAGGTGTAAAGTCTTTGTGCATATTTTTAAGGATGAGAGGTCCAATCTTAATGTCAAAATATAACAATATGTATTCATTGGCTATGGTCAAGATCAACTTGACTATATATTTTATGATCTAGTACAAAAAAAGCTTGTCAGAAGCCGTGATGTTGTGTTTATTGAAGACAACACAATTAAAGATATTGCCAAAGTTGAGAAGAATATCCCCAGCTCTG
This sequence comes from Mallotus nudiflorus, assembly GCA_947683625.1. Taxonomy (NCBI): domain Eukaryota; kingdom Viridiplantae; phylum Streptophyta; class Magnoliopsida; order Malpighiales; family Euphorbiaceae; genus Mallotus; species Mallotus nudiflorus. The sequence continues at coordinate 1,750,555 of CANTUR010000228.1, forward strand.
ATGATGATTTAAATTTGAAGTTAGTTCCTCCAGCAATGCTGCTAAAGGAAGTTAAAGATGAAGATGAAGTTATTCCACCAAATTTAGGTGATGAAGATACTCCCATTGAGATTGCATCTGAAAATGATGATGATGGTGTTCATAATCAACTACTAGTAGATGAGGTTTCTCCAGTGCCATTGAGGAGATCTGATAGAATTAGACAACCTTTTATCAGATATCCTAGAGACCAGTTCGTGTTACTAACTGATGAATGAGAGCCATAAAGCTTTGAAAAAGCTACAAATGATAAACACAAGTAGAAATGGTTTAAAGCCATGTAAGATGAGATGAAATCTCTGCATAAGAACAAGACATTTAAGTTGGTAAAGTTACCTGAAAGCAAAAGAGCTTTGAAGAATAGGTAGGTGTTCAAGATCAAGCATGAAGAACACAATCTTCGACTATGATTCAAAGCTAAACTAGTTGTAAAAGGCTTCAACTAAAAAAAGGGTATCCACTTTGATGAGATTTTCTCTCTAGTCATGAAGATGACATCCATTCGTACTGTGCTGGGTTTAGTAGTAAGTTTTGATATGGAGATCGAGCAAATGGATGTTAAAACTGCCTTCCTTCATGGTGATTTAGAAATAGAAATATTCATGGAGCAACCAAAGGGTTTTAAAGAAAAGGAAAAAGAGGACTATGTTTGTAAATTGAGAAAAAACTTATACGACTTGAGACAAGCACCTAGAAAGTGGCATAAGAAGTTTAAGTCTATTATAGGGGAGCAAGACTATAAAAAGACCACTTCAGACCATTATGCTTTTGTCCAAAAATTCTCTAATGATGATTTTATTATATTATTGCTCTATATGGATGACATATTGATTGTTGGTCAAAATATTTCCAGAATCAATAGCTTGAAAAAATAGTTGAGTGTTTTTCCATGAAAAACTTGGGACCAGCAAAGTAGATTCTTAGCATGAAAATTATCAGAGACAGAGGTAACAAGAAACTATGGTTGTCATAAGAGAAGTACATTGAGAAGGTACTTCAGAGGTTTGACATGTACAATGCTAAAGTGGGTAGCTATCCTCTTGATAATCTCTTTAGATTGACTTCTTAGTAATGCCCTTCCATAGATAAAGAGAAGAAAGAGATGGATAGAGTTCCGTATGTTTCAGTACTTAATAGTTTGATGTATGTCATGATGTGTACACAATCAGATATTGCACACTCAGTTGGAGTTGTGAGTCGGTTCCTTTCAAATCCTGGAAAGGAACATTTGAGCTATAGTTAAATGGATTTTCAGGTACCTTCAAGGAACATCCAAAATATGCTTATGTTTTGGAGATGCCAAACTAGTGTTAGCTGGATATACAGATGCAAATATGGTAAGTGGTGTTGATTCGAGAAAATTAACCTCAGGTTACCTGATTACATTTATAAAGGGAGCTATGTCATAGCTGTCAAAATTATAAAAATGTGTTGCTCTATCTACCACTAAAATAGAGTTTATTCCGATATGGATGAAGAAAATCTTAAATGAACTTTATTTTTAGCAGGACATATATGAGCTATTTTGTGATAGTTAGAGTGTCATCCACTTCGGTAAGAATTCCTCCTTTCATTCAAAATCGAAGCACATTGATGTGAGATACCATTGTATACGGGATGTATTGAAGAAGAAGCTGTTGTAGCTTGAGAAGATCCATACATATGAAAATGAATCAGACATGTTAACGACGACTCTACCAAGAAAAAAGTTCAAATTCTGTCAATTAGGCATCAGAATGGTGATGAACTCAATGTAGTTGGGAGTGGGAGAATTGTTATGGTCCCTCCTAATGGAGACCACAAAGCATTAATAATAATAATGCATCGAAAGCATCAATTTGGTACTAGAAAGTTGGCAAATTGCCAATGAATAATTAAAGCAAATCAATTTTTTTATTGATTTGCAAGGAGAGCCATGACTATAAATAGCCTTCTGTGGCATTTGGTTGAATAAAACAAGTAAGTAGCACAATAAAGAAAAAAAATAAAAAGCAAGAAAAAAAGCTTAAGTGTGAGGATAGGCAAAACAATTTTTTATTTTGATGAATGTGAAAGAGTTTTAAGGGTTGGAGTAATTTTTTTCAATAGGTGAGTGACAAAATAGTGAAGAAAATTATTTTGGATGTTTGAGAAACACTTTGAGTGTCATTATTTTAGTGAAAACTCTTTTATTGTATACATTTAGTGTTAATCTAGATAAAACTCTTTTTTATACCTACTATTTTTATAGTGGATGAAAATTTCAGATTTTATCCCATGGATATAGTTCAAGAATTAAGGGTGAACCATCTTAAAATATTGATATCATTTTTATTATTTATACGGTAGATTTTACCACCTATTTTATTCATCAATTGGTCGGTTTAACCTCCTCTATTTATTTATTTTTTTGATTATTTCTGCAGCAATTTTTATTTTGTCTCTGTAAACATTATTTCATTACGTTAACTCTGTTAATTTTTCCAATAAATAGTATGTCAATACAGAAAGAAATTCTTTTTATATCATTAATTCCCAATTGATTAGTTTCCCTGCATACGAGGCTAAACATGTAATTTTAACGTAAAATTTTTTATCTTTTATTATCATTAACAACATTATTCATGTCATTAGTAACAACATGTATTATTATCCTTTATACGTATAGACACCACGGTAAGAAAAAGAGAGATGGTCATCGGACCTCTACTTTATTGGTTGTAATAATATTATTATTGATGTAACCAAGTTAAGCAAACTCATTAAATCAAGTGATCCGTTACATGATGAAGGATAGGATAAAAAAATTCAAATAAGCATTGAAATATTAGATAGAGTTCATATCAATTATTAAATAAATTTAAAAAATTACTCAGAAAGATGAAATCCACTTTATCTTTTTAGAATATATATGAAAGTTTACTTTGTTAATTACTTTAACATCCTAAAAAATGGAAAAATTAGAAAATAATCCATAGCCAGTACATATTAACAACGGTTTAGCCTTGTTATGTATTTAGCATGCAATGAAAAGAAAAATCTAACGACTTTGCCCAGTTTTGAAGAAAACGGTACTCAATTTTTTTTTTTTTCAAAATGAAAAATACAACTTTCTACCTTCTCTTTCTAGCCCCGTTATGTATTTAAAAATCCAACAGAATATATTTCATAAAAATAAAATGTTTTCAGCGCTGTCGAACTTGTAAAATACATCAATTATTGTCCATAAAAGTACGTGAGCATGTGTCCATTGGGCTACCAATCATTTAAATGAAAATGAATTATGATCAGCGGTATTTACCATTAATTTGTAGAGGGTTTTCTTGTGGTTAGGCATGGCCAGAGTGGTCCAACTTCTTCACTTCTAATAAATTCTGTGGTCCAAACGATAAAGTTAATTCTCAAAAAAGATTTCACAGTCACTAGGTCTCAACTTTATGAACTAAGAAAAAGCATGTCGTTTCAGCAAGTTGGTTGAGATCTATACATGGTTTCAGAGTCTGCTCTCTCTCAAATTTCGTGTTCAGTTGAGAAGCAGGGCAGCTACTCTGCAATATATGTACCCAACTGCTGATATGATGCTTTTCTACGTACCTGGGCTGTCAAGTAAGCCTTCTTATTAATGGTGATTGCTTCAATGGAATTAGTTGAGTTGAAGGTTCGGATACGGGCAATGGGTCGATCAAGTCAACTAATCAGGAGCCCGTCTGAAAATATATTGCTTTAAAAACTAAAGAAAAATAAAAATGAATTTCTTCTCTCAAAGCTTTGTGTATACAGACAATAATTTGAACGTATAGGCCACGGTCACATGCATGGAGCCAAACAATATTGTTTCTCTAGTTAATCAACATTCAATTATTTTTTTATTTGAGGTAGCTAAATTTTTACAGTAAAATTAAAAAAATATTTTAAAATTTTTAACGATTAATCAAATACTTGTTGTGAAATAAAGATTGAATTACTTATTTTGTTATAGAACTAAACTTGAATTTAGTAGTATTTAACTAGAAGAAAAATATTTTATAGTAGAATGATTTTGAGAGAATTTAGAAAGAGTTTTGAGAGAATTTAGAGAACTATAATATTGAAAGAATTTGGAGAGTAATCTATCTTTTCTTCTTCTTAATCTTCTCATTAATGAATTTCAATCCCTTTATATAGAGATTTTATTTTCACTATTTGAGTACTATTCTCTCACAAGCAATATATTGTTCATTCACAAGCAATATATTGTTCATTCACATTCATAATACTCCCCCTTGAATAACAATATTTTGCAACTGCCTCGTTAAAACCTTGCTAAATAAAACCCAGTGGGAAAAACTTTAGCTTAAGGAAAAAGAGTACAGTGCATGATATTCTCCCCCTCAAGTTGATATGTATAATCTTCCTTCACATAGTATGTAGATGTCGCATTCCAATATCGTGAACGTGCTTTTTAAAGATTGCAGTTGGAAGTGCCTTTGTGAAAAGATCAGCTGAATTCTGGCTAGACTGAATATACTTGATATCTATATAATTGTCTTTTATTAGCTCTTGAGTGTATGAAAAGAATCTTGGAGGTATATGTTTGGTTCTATCACTTTTGATATATCCTTCCCTTAACTGTGCAATGCATGCTGCATTATCTTCATATAAAATTGTTGGACTTTTGTTGACTGGAAAACCACAAGATTCTTCAATATGATGTGTCATTGATCTAAGCCACACACACTCTCTACTTGCTTCATGTAGTGCAATAATTTCAGAATGATTTGAGGAAGTAGTGACAAGCGTTTGTTTCTGGGAACGCCAAGAAATTGCAGTTCCATTATTTGTGAACACATAGCCTGTTTGAGATTTCGCTTTATGAGGATCAGATAAATGTCCTGCATCTGCATAACCAATCAATTCTTGTTTTGAATTGTTAGAATAAAATAAACCCAAATCAACATTTCCTCGAAGGTATCGAAGTATATGTTTGACCCCTTTCCAATGCCTTTTTGTTGGAGCTGAACTGAACCTCGCTAATAAATTAACTGCAAAAGAAATGTCAGGTCTAGTAAAATTAGCAAGATACATTAGAGCTCCAATGGCACTGAGATATGGAAATTCAGGACCAAGAATTTCTTCATTTTCTTCACAGGGTCGAAATGGATCAGTTTCAATATTGAGTGATCTAACGACCATTGGAGTACTTAAAGGATTTGCTTTATCCATATTAAAGCGTTTCAAGATCTTTTCTGTGTAATTTGATTGATGCACAAATATCCCATTGTGCATTTGCTCAATTTGTAAACCAAGGCAATACTTGGTTTTTCCAAGATCTTTCATTTCAAATTCTTCCTTTAAGTATACTGTTGCTTCATGGATCTCATTTTCTGTTCCAATGATATTCAAATCATCAACATATACAGCTATAATCACAAATCCGGATATTGTTTTCTTAATAAAAATGCATGGGCAAATAATATTACTCACATATCCTTTATTAATCAAATAATCGCTTAAACGATTATACCACATGCGCCCAGACTGTTTTAACCCATATAAAGATCTCTGGAGCTTGATCGAATACATTTCTTTGGGTTTTGTACTTAATGCTTCAGGCATTTTAAATCCTTCAGGGATTTTCATATAAATGTCACTATCAAGTGATCCATACAAATAAGCAGTCACAACATCCATAAGACGCATTTCTAATTTCTTAGAAACTACTAGGCTAATCAGATACCTGAACGTAATTGCATCCATAACAGGAGAATACGTTTCATCATAATCAATTCCTGGCCTTTGTGAAAAACCTTGAGCTACAAGTCTAGCTTTGTACCTTATTATTTCATTTTTCTCATTTCTCTTTCGTACAAAGACCCACTTGTATCCTACAGGTTTCACATTTTTAGGCATAGGAATAATTGGCCCAAAAACATTTCGTTTGTTTAGTGAGTCCAATTCAGCCTGCATAGCATCTTTCCATTTTATCCAATCATGCCTATTTTGACATTCCATGACTGATTTTGGTTCAGGATCATCTTTGTCATTTATGATTTCACATGCAACAGTATATGACAATGTTTCATGACTTTCTTTATTTTCTATTTCTTCAGGGATATTTTCCTCGCTATCAATATGATTATCTACTCCCTTTCTCTTTCGAGGATTTTTATCCTTAGAACCAATTGGTCTTCCACGCTTCTGGCGTGTTTTAGACTCATGAGTGTCTTTATTCTCAGATTTTATTTCTGGAATTTCAATACGAGCAGGAGCATTGGCTGCTGGTATATATGATTTAGTCACTCTTTTTGTATCAGTAAATGCATCTGGCAATTGATTTGCAATTGCTTGTAAGTGCACAATCTTTTGCACTTCTAATTCACATTGTTTTGTGTGAGGATCCAGATGCAATAATGATGGTTCATTCCATGAAATATCCCTTTTCACTTCTTTCTCCCCTTTTCCTAATGTTGGGAAAACAACCTCATTAAATTGGCAATCAGCAAAACGTGCTGTAAAAACATCACCAGTTAGAGGTTCAAGATATCTAATAATCGAGGGTGTTTCAAACCCAACATAAATTCCCAATCTTCGTTGAGGACCCATTTTTGTGCGCTGAGGTGGCGCAATGGGTACATATACTGCACAACCAAAAATTTTGAGATGGGAAATATTTGGCTCTTGACCAAATGCCAATTGTAGTGGGGAGTATTTATGATATGCACTAGGTCTGATGCGAATTAATGAAGCAGCATGTAGGATTGCATGACCCCAAACTGAAATGGGAAGCTTTGTTCTCATTATTAATGGTCTAGCAATAAACTGAAGTCGTTTAATCAATGATTCAGCTAAACCATTTTGAGTATGTACATGGGCAACGGGATGCTCAACAATGATCCCAGTAGACATACAATAATCATTGAATGCTTGAGATGTAAATTCACCAGCATTATCAAGTCTTACCCTCTTGATTGTATAATCAGGGAATTGTGCTCGTAATTTAATAATTTCAGCAAGCAACCTTGCAAATGCAACATTACGAGTTGACAATAGACAAACATGTGACCATCTACTAGATGCATCAATTAATACCATAAAATATCTGAATGGTCCACATGGTGGGTGAATTGGCCCACATATATCACCTTGAATTCTTTCAAGAAACATAGGTGATTCATTTTGAATTTTAGATGGTGAAGGTCTCAAGATTAATTTTCCAAGAGAACAAGCTGTACATGGCATTTCATTTGATTGAGGAATTCTTTGCCCCTTCAAGGGATGCCCATGTGAATTCTCAATTATCCTTCGCATCATTACTGATCCAGGATGACCTAATCTGTCATGCCATAAATTTATTATTGAAGGATCATAAGATTTTTCTTTTACTGCCATATTTGATTCAATTACATGTATATGCATGTAATGCAATCCAGTAGAGAGTTTTGGCAGTCTTTCCAATACTTGCATTTTTCCTGATTCATAGGAAACTATATTTAAATATTTGTTACCATTTATAGTAATAGATTGGGTATCACACCCATTTCGATATATGTCATCAAAACTCAACAAATTTCTTGTTGATTTTGGTGAAAACAAAGCTTCATCAATTATAAACTTTGTTCCATTTGGTAACATAAATTTAGCTTTGCCAATTCCTTCAATCAGATCTACAGGACCTGATATTGTTTTTACAACTGCCTTTGTGGGCTTTATTTCAGAGAAATAATCTCTATTTTTCAAGATAGTATGTGTAGTACCACTATCTGGTATGCAGAGATCTCCAATATTGTCTTTATGTTGAGTACAATCCATATTAAACTTCAAAATAGATAAACACAAAATTAATCAATTAAGGTAAAAACATAAAATAATTATAAAGTAGGACATTTTATTTAATTTAAAAATAACATACATAACAATAACATATTCTTCAGAATCAAATAAGTAATAACAATATACTTAAAATTATAGATGTCTCAATTTCCATTGTCAGTAAAATCATCAGTAAAATCAGAAACATCTAAATGAGTTGTATCATTAACATGAGTATGATGCTCATTGAAGTTTATTTCCTTTTCTTTGCCTTTCAATGATGCCTTATAAAGTTGGCAAAGATGTGGTGGTGTTCGACAAATTCGTGACCAGTGTCCTTTACTACCACATCTGAAACACACAGTTTCAGACTTATATTGAGGCCTTTCTTGAACACCACTGATGACTGATTTTAACTTCTTTTGAGGTTGAGTCTGAGTTTGTTGTGGAGTATTACTATATTTATTTCCATGACCATGGCCAAAGAATTGACCTCTTCCACGTCCACGACCTCTACCTCTCCCACGTCCACGGCTATTATAATTTTTATATCTGGAATAATTTGTAGCATTTGCTTCTGGAAATGCTATTGAGCCAGTGGGACGGGACTGATGATTTTTCATCAAGAGTTCATTATTTTTCTCAGCTACCAGTAGGCATGAAATTAGTTCAGAATATTTTTTAAATCTCTGCATCCTGTATTGTTGTTGCAGTGTAACATTTGATGCATGAAATGTGGAGTAAGTTTTCTCCAGCATATCCTCATCTGTGACTGTTTGTCCACAGAATTTTAATTGTGATACTATTCTGAACATTGCAGAATTATAGTCACTCACTTTTTTAAAATCTTGAAAGCGTAAAGCTCTCCATTCATCAGTGACTACTGGTAGTATTACATCTCTTTGATGATCATATCTGTCTTTTAGATCCTTCCAAAGAACACTTGGATCTTTGACAGTCAAATATTCACATTTTAATCCTTCATCAAGATGACGACGGAGAAAAATTATAGACTTGGCCTTATCTTGCAATGAGGTGTTATTATTTTCTTTTATGGTATCAATTAACCCCATTGATTGAAGATGCATTTCTACATCTAGAATCCAAGACATATAATTTTTTCCCGTGATGTCAAGAGCAACGAACTCAAGCTTTGCTAGATTTGTCATTATGATAACTAATAAAAAAAATATAACTCAATTAGAATTCATAAATTTGATGACTACTAAAAAAAATCAAACATGATCAGAATTTACTAATTAATTATATCATGAATGAATATTGCAAGAAATAATAGTGGTACAAAAAATGATACAATAATACTTGAAATTATATCAAATAGAAAATCATCTTCCATATTAATTATTCCTAAAACAATTATAATAGTCATGATCAAAACACAAATATAAATATACCAAATCATGTTTACAATTTAGAGTAAAGAGAGAAAGAGAAAATGTATGAATTTGTGTGAATGAATAACATTTATAGCTCATCTATTTATAATGAAAAATATAGCCGTTTATTACCGTTATATTACCGTTGGTAATAAAAATATAGCCGTTAAAAATTTTTTTTTTTTTTTTTAATATAATATATTGAGAAATAAATTGTATAAAGTAAAATCAATAAATAATGTTGATATGATTATTTATAGCAAGTGAATTAACATAACGATATGTATAAATATGGGGCAAAACCGTCCATTAATATAAAATGGGGTATAGCCTTCCATTAACATAAATAATAAAAAAAAATAAATGTGCATAAATATAAATTGGTAGGAGGCATAGCCATCCATAAGGTTAGAACCATTTCTAGCAATATTTGCATCAATGGTGTAGTTAGTAAAACAAAATAAAAATAACAATTAATATAAAGTTAGATTGAAGAAATAAATATAAATATATAAATTAGTAGGAGGCATAGCCATCCATGATAATATATAATCAACTAATATATTCATAAATATTAAATATTAAGAAATATGTACCTTATTATTTTGATCGAGAGCTCCTCGTGCTGATAACGTGTTGTGAAATAAAGATTGAATTACTTATTTTGTTATAGAACTAAACTTGAATTTAGTAGTATTTAACTAGAAGAAAAATATTTTATAGTAGAATGATTTTGAGAGAATTTAGAAAGAGTTTTGAGAGAATTTAGAGAACTATAATATTGAAAGAATTTGGAGAGTAATCTATCTTTTCTTCTTCTTAATCTTCTCATTAATGAATTTCAATCTCTTTATATAGAGATTTTATTTTCACTATTTGAGTACTATTCTCTCACAAGCAATATATTGTTCATTCACAAGCAATATATTGTTCATTCACATTCATAATAATACTCTAATATAAAATATTGTTAAACAGGACATTCACATTCAATCATTTGACAATTGTAAAAGAAAAAAAAAATGCAATTTAATTTTGTGGTCTATTATTATTCTTGAATGAGACTTGGCATAAGAAATCGGCACATTTATAAGGTTAAGGGACCACTTCCTTCTTAGTTATAATTAGATCTCTCTTCGCTTTATGATCTGCTGGGATAGCTAAAGAATTTAAGTTGTTAGCTAAAACGGGTTGTCAAACGGCGGTGGAGAATATCCAATTTTTAGACCAACTTGTAAATTAAAAATATATACATATGTATATTGGTTCTCTCAATCTGAATACAAAGAGCGAAATTATTTACATATCTGGTTGCACAAGTCATGATGAAGGAATGATTTAATTGATTCAAATGATTCGTCTTTCCGGCAAAATCATGTCTCATTTAGTATTATATAGACACACCTCCAATCATATATATATATATATATATATATATATATATATATATATATATATATATATATATATGAAGAGGATAAATAAAATTATAAAAAAATCTTCACTCATTATTATATAAAAATTAGATAATTTAATCATTTATTAATAAAAATAAAATAAAATAAATTAAAATATAATTTTAATTTGATAGAAAGTTTATTTCTTATTTTAATTAGGTTAACTTCTATTTTATCTCTAATAAAAATTAAATTAACTAAAATATAAGGATTTAATTGAAAGTATATTTCCTATTTTATTTAGGTTAATTTCTATCTTATCTCTAATAAAAATTATAATTTAATTGAAAGTGTATTTTCTATTCTAATTAGGTGAATTAGAGAAAAATTAATTATAAAAAATATTGAAGTAATATCATATAATTATTTAAATAAAATATTTATGAAAATTATAATGAATTATAACTATGTTAAGTTAATATCAAATTGTTATATAAAAAAATAACGCTACTATTATTTTTAACAATAATAATAATAATAATAATAATTATTATTATTATTATTATTATATTTAATTATTTATTTATTATATATCATAATTCAAATAAATTTTTTATTCACGTGTTTCACACGTAATTGTTTACTAATGTATATATATATATATGTATATATAAACAATTATTTAAAATTCATTATATTCTAAATAATTTGATTTAATTCAAATAAAATTATAAAAATAATAAAATTTTTGAACAAAATATACATTACAATTTAAGTTAAAAATGAGTGAAAACAATTCTTACAAGCTAATAGCAACAGAAAAATTTCATGATAGTTGTTGTATGTTCTAACCATCCATGTGCTGGATTCTGCCTTTTCTTCAATTGTTCTTGACCTATCAACGTGCCCTGCTGCATTTTTTTTTTTTTTTGTCTCTTTTTCTCTTTTTTAAATAATATTTTTAAGGAACCATAAAATGAAGGTAATTTTTCCCTTTCCCATCAATCTAAATTAAATTTTCATGAAGATATCTTGATAGAAATTTCAAATTTTTAACCATTCCCTCTCGAATATGCTTAGTTTGAGACATTTAGTTCTTAATTTGAAATATTAGTTTTATGATCCTGAGCATTACTCCATTTTTATTTTTAACAACATATACATTACTCTATTTTATTGACATATTAATGTCAGAATTGAAGACATATCCATATACAAAATCCATTGGAATTGATAGTTTTCAGATGTCATTTTCAACCCCTCAACTCACAAACCTCCTCTGCTATCAGTCTAATTCCATGTCTTCAAATTTTAGCCTTTTCTCAATATATTTTAATTCAAAATTTTTTATCTATTTATGTCACTACTAGTGACATATATTATTGTCCATTAATTAATTTATATTAAAAATTTAATTAATTTACACCATTTATATATGAAGTTGATGAATAATTTTGTATAAGAACAGTTTTACCTATATTAGGTGTATTATACATTACTTTAGAATTTGTGGCACTAAAATATGTATCTTATTTTTATTTGATTAAGTGTAAAATATTTAAATTACTATCACAAATTCAATTGTTAGATAATGACATTATGTTAGCGACACAATGGTTGTTTAGTGTAGTAAATTTAATACAAATTATTTATGAATTTTTGAAATGACAACATTACGATTAGTGTAGTGAAAATATATAACGACAATTTTTTTAAAAAGTGTCACAAGTTATGCCAACGCTGATATATAAAAACATCCCTAATTATATATTATCGATCCAAGAGTATTTCATCAGCAAATTTAATCCCGATAGTTAATTTAGCAACACAAAATACGATACTTTTACATGCGTCGATATTTTTTTAAGAACGCTAAATTAGCGTCTCTAATTTGAATTTTTAATTTCGTTGTAGCACATTCCCTTGTAGTGAATATATTGAGTGTTGATATGTATCTTCCACACATGCTTATTGGTATCAGTTGAAACATTTTAAAAAACAGCAAAAAAAGGTAAGTTAAAGGATATGCAACATCCAATTTGATCTAAAATAGTTGCAACATCATCATGTTCAATTACATTAATGTCGCTTATAATTTCATAAATGTATCCTTTTAATTATTTTCTTTATTAAACTCAAATTCGAGTGTGTATAATCGAGGCCAGGCCGTGCCTCAAATTATATATACATACACATTATGCAACATATTAACGACAAGGAGCAAATGCCACCAGTATTAAACAGCGAGGCAAGTACCCGTTAAAAGCTCAATGCCACATGCATTGATCTGTCTTTACTGATCCTTAGAAGACATCTCTTCTAAAGACTCCGTTTTCGTCGGTTGTGTGCTGTTGACGATGCCACAATATTGATTTCAAACAAAAAAATTTCCAAGTACCGGACGACAAACAAATTGAGAGTTTCAGATAATTAATATGAATAAAAACTGTGCAGTGCACTAGTATCTCTGTTCTATTCAAATTTCAGGGGACAAATTATCAACTTTTGACAGTTTTGATTTCCCTTTAATCAAAGAAACAAAAGGCAAAGTAAGTTAAAATAAAAAGTTAATTATCATAATCTCTTCTATCAATTAATTTGATCATTTTGTAATTACTGTACTGTGAGGCTGTTGAGTAGTGAAACCTTAGTGTTGATCAAACTCCTGAACACTTTCTCACCTCCCCTTTCAATGCCACAGATACAATCTTCCAAATCTTGCATTCTTTTCAACACCATTCTCACTTCTTCATCTCCCTTTTTTCTCAATTCCCACAAAAACTTCGCACCCACTTGTTGAAATTCTTGAATTCCTTCTTCTGCAGCCTTCAATCTCTTTGCCTTCGATTTTGGCAACCAGCTCACAAGGCCATTCCATGACGATTTTTTTGAAGAAAATGACAATGAGATTCCGTCGAAAAGAGCAACTGAAACCGATAGTGTTACCTCGATAACGTCTCCGATAATACTAACTGATTCAGCATCGGTAATTGAAACTTTACCCATTTCAGGAACATAGCATCCTGAAATATCTCGGATTGTGCATGCCAGTTTAGACATCTCTTTAGACATTTTCTTGCAAGATTTGATGTAGAGAGCAATTTTGGAGTCATCTCTTTTTCTGACAGCTACTTGAGCAGCAAATTGATCATTTTTAAGGGACAGAACTGATGTTTGGAAGGTTCCGTAAACATCAACAAAGCGAAGAAAGTCATCTAGAAGCTTTTCAATCCATTTGGGGTGGCTGCGGAGGGACTCCTGAGTCTGAGGAAGTTGAAGAATATCATAAAGAGAATCGTGGACCATTTTGAGACGAGTCAAGCCATCGCAAAGCCCTGAAGAGGTGCGAGTATCGGGTTTAGAAGACCAAACTGTGAGTCCATGGATGGCATCTCTGAGCTGGGAAATAAGAGGGTGCGATCTGCATGGAAGACTGATGGACCTAATATGATGAGAAAGGGGTGGTTTTGGCGGGCTGCGGTGGGAGATTTTGTTAGGAAAAGAGAGGGAACGCATGAAAACGCCAACCATTGCTGATGATTATTAATAGGGAATGAAGGATGAGGTTTGATTTGAATGTTAATTAACTGGTGAAAAGAAGAGAAGTGAAGAAGAAAAGGTGTGTATATATATATAAAAGGGAGAAGAGAAGTGAGTAGCTATAGATATATATGCAAGGTGCACGAGGGATATGGAAAATATGGATCGGCGAATAAAGACAGCTGTTAGTTGCAGTCAAATGGGTTTGAGAGTTGACAAAACTTGGCAGGACATATATATATATATATATATATATGGTTATTTGATTTAGTTTCCATTTCAGCTCCTGAAGACAGGAGACACCAACGTGGTCATCTTCATATGCTGGCTTCTTCACATCTTAGGGGTCTGGTGGTCCACTTTCATCTCTGCATTTTTCTATTATTATTATCATTGTTATTGTTATTAGGAAAATGTTAGATGCGGTACTAACACTATATCAACAGTAATATTACGAGTTCTGACTTTTATCATGAAGAAATAAGATTATTAGATTGTAATATATGTTGTAATTTGTAATATGAATCTTTACTTATAAACGTATTATGTAAAGATATTAATTATTTTAAAATTTTAGAAATTATTTTCACTTTTTAAAAATATTTCAATTTATTTTATTTCCTTTTTTAAATAAAATATTCTCTATCAAAAGAATAATTATTTTAGCTATAATTTTAAAAGGAATTTATTTTTATTTACCTTTTTTTTTTTTTAATTCAAAAAAGAAACTAACATTAATGAAAGATATCAGAAACAAGAACATTAGAAATAAAAGCAGGGACAGACCCCAACTCATAGAAGCCAGACAAAAAACAGGCTACCTTAGCTAACAAATGTGCAGGCTCATTTGTTGACCTCCGCAAACTGAATTTGCATACAAGGAAAATCAGACAACAACACTCGACAATCCTTTATGATCTGACCCAAACTAGAATGATCATTATTCAAGAGGCGGACCTGGAGAACCACCTGTTGGGCATCAGATTCCAGCCATTGACTCTTCTTAAGCTAACTCAAAGCCTCACAAATAGCAATGGCTTCTGCCTCTTTAGCTGAAAACGAACCACCAAAAAACCAAAAAAAGCAGCAATCAAAACACTTGTCACAGAGACAAGACAATTGCAAGTAATATAGCTACCTTTAAACGAAGAAGACAGTTACTATTTCTCAATCGGAATACAGAAAACTACAAATATTTAATAAGAAAAATATAAATAACTTATTTATTTTATTTTAGATAAAAGTGTATTAAATTATCTAATGATATTTATTAATAAAATAAAAATTACTTTATAAAAAATAAAATAACCATAGACTACACCTTCTTTTAGAATTAAGTTCATCAAAATATGAAAATATTTAATTAATTGAATTCAAGTAATTAAAGTTTCCATTAAAATAATTATTTCACCTATGAGCTACGATAGTTTATTTTTGTGAGCTACAGAGTAGATGTCAATAAGACATGATTTGATCATAATTAGGACAATAGGTGTTTAACTGGGAAGGCTGCATGGCTGGAACCTGGATCACCATGCATGTGATGATGGATGGACGTGAGGTTGAAGATTAGAAACATATGACTGTGCTACAACTTGGACAATAACGCGTTAGAACTAGATACTTCGCTAGCTTAGCTTTTTCCCTTAAGTTGGGGACTACCTACCTAACTAAATTATATAATTATCGAACCAACATCAATCTCAACGTGGTTAGTTTCTGGGTGTCATTAATTAATGGCAGTGGCACCAGCACTTTAATGCCATATATATGTACAGATTCTTTCAGTTTGTACTCGTTATGGCATGTGGGTCGATCTGACGCGAATCGTTAACATGCAAATCTTTCTCTATTGCTGCAGACTAGACTCCCTTAATTACCTCCCCGATGAAGATACAATATACACGCTTATTCCAATTATACATGTTACGCGTAGCAACACCATAACCATTAAGCAGCTTGTAGAATCTTTGAAATTAATTGTGAAGATCTTTTAATTAGTATGTGAGGGATGAATTTATTCAGATCCAATCGCAGCCATAATATATATAGTTTCGCTATATATTCAAGGAAATGTAAATCTTACCTTCAAACGAAGTGTAAATATTACAAGATTTTTTCCCCTTTTAAATAAGATATATGTATATGTATAATGAAATTAATTAGAAATTAAGTAATTATTTCCGTTCTCGTTAAAACATAATGGTCAAATAATGTCCAAATTCATGTAATCGATAAGGAACTAAATCAATCATTTTGAGCCACCAATTCATTATATAAAGTTCATGCGGCAAATTATTTATAACTAATTTTTATTTTTTTAATTTATTACTTTATTTAAATGTGTTAATATTATTAATTTTATTTTGAACTGTATATATTAAATTCCAAATTATTATAAAATTTTCTTATGTAATAATGTAATTGCCTTCAAATAATATAAAATAAATTAAAAAAAAAACCCAATAAGCCATGGCTGTGAGTATGGCACACTACGTGACTGGAAGACCTGCATACACCATGATGGGCACAAAAACAGCAAAACATATGACACATATAGGCACGTAGCAATGGCATTAGGGACAATTAATTAAGGCATAATACATATATGATTCCATGAAGTTGTCATTTTTTATCAATTTGACATCTTAATTTATAATTTTGACATTTGAACTTAACTAAAATGTTTTAATTTTCGCTAATATAATGATATAATGCATCTACTACCTCTATACTTGTCACTTTTTATTAGTTTGATATCTCTATTTGTAATTTTTGATTAGTCAAACTTTTATGATGTGACACGTGTTAATTCATTACTTTATAGCACGTGTGCTGACGGTGACTTTAAAATTGCATTTATCTAAATTTAGGTGTCAAAATTACAAAATTATAAATTTAACTGTTAAACTGATAAAAAATAATAAGTACAAGACTTGTGTATGTATTATGCCATTAATTAAATATGAATTAATAACATTATATGCTCATTACTTAATTTGAACGAATATACTTTGAGAATAATTATTTTATATTATGATGCACCATCAAACGTTGCAATAATATTAGCTACAGCACATGTAATAAAACTACTTATTTCATGTTGGTTACAATTACAACTGAAAAAAAAGTAAAATTAGATTTAAACTATTAAAAATTAAATTAAATTTTCATGGAAATTAAATTAAACTATGTATAAATTAATCAAATGTTTAAATATTGTTACATATTATTAAAATTTATAAAATAAGATAAATTTTTTGAACCAATAAAATAAAATATATAAATTAATAAAAATAACTATTTAATATATTTTCATATATAAATAATATTAATTTTGAATGCAATTCCAATTTGTTTATAAATTAAATATTTTGTTAAAATTTTTATTTTATTTTTTATTTTGAAATATGAACCAAATGACGCAATGTTGAATTGCTAATCTTTCCTCCAATGAAATTATTACGCATTGAAAAAAACAAGGGTTCAAAAACTGAAGTTGTTGAATCTCAACAAAGTAATGAACAAGTGCAACCGCAGCAGTTAGCATTGACATTCCAACTTCCAAGCAGAAGAGCGGAGGAGAGCTGTGCTGAGATGACCCACGATCAGTATGCAATGTTTCTGACTAATTGAAGGTCACTTTCATTTAACAAATATATTCTGCCTTGGGATTAACATTAACCAGACGACAAGACAGATAAGCTCTGAGGAACCTGTCCTCTAATGCCCCTCTAATGGACTCGTTGGTGTTGTTTAGTGATGAGAATTCACAAATTAGATACTACTCCCTTCATTCTTTTTTAAGATGGAATTTTTTATTCTAATTTATTGGACATTTTTAATTATTTATATATTTTAATTATTTTTTTTATTATATCATTATTTATATATATATTATTTTTAAAAATATATAAAACTAATAATTAGTTAAAAAATTATTATAAAAATAATATAATATTTTACACATCTATTAATTATATTTTTTAATTTATATATATAATTCTTAAATGATAATTAAAAAGAAATGGATAGATTATAATTTAAGAAGTAGTGACCACAAACCTTGGAGAAGAGGCTTGCATCAACATTCAAACCCCAATTTAATTCGATTTGAGGAATACACGTTCACATTTGCCATTGGCTGATCCACATAACTGTGCATATAATTAATCATTCATTTTTGGCATTGAGTCATCCCATGTGGATGTGATTAGAAGGCATCTTAACCTAAACATTTCCTTTTTTTTTTTCCTTATTATACTATACGTTTTTGAAGACAAAACTCCACGTTTTAATTCAAAAAACGCCGCTATATTCTTTTTTTATTTAAAAAAAAAAAAACCATCTTATCGTTCAAGACAAAAGGCCTAAATGAGAAGACATATTTTAGAATGTCATCAGTGGGTTCGCACCCCACTGGCTCCCTCCTCTCTCTAGTAAAAAAAAGAAAAAATTAATTTATGAGTAAACAATTTCCTTCGTTGACTAACTGTGTCATCTTTCAAATTAATATGGGGAGTTGACATTCTTGTCAAATTAACTGCGGACAAGTCAAAATAAGGTTTTTTATGATCTGGCATCTAGGCCAGCCTCTTCCATGTGTTAAAAGCAATATATAAATGAATTTATTTAGTGTAATTGGAAGGAAGTTGTTTTCATTTATTTTTGTAATTTTTAAATTTAAATTATAATATATGTCATCAGGTAAATTAATTATTTAAAAATTAAATTAAATTAATTAAAATTTAATATATTTTAAATATTAGTAATTTGAATAAAAAATTATAAAATAATTACACTATATATTAAGTTTTGGTCTAAAATTTGAACTTTATTATCTGTTATTTAAAAAAATAATAATCATAATAACCAAAGCGTTTATACCAGGACAAGACTTGCTCGATATAGATTAAAGAGAAATTTATAGATTTGAACTCATTTTCTAATTTGTTTATATTGATTCATTCTATATTTTGAATTAATTATAACTATGTCTTTTTCCTTTTTTATATGTGCCTTTTTTAATTTTTTTTATGCCCATTTTGCTTCTTTTTCTATTCTTTTTTTTTTATCTTTTTAGCTTCCTTAGAACATATTTCTGATAATAAAAAATATTATAAAAAATCTTTTAATATAAAGAGTAAATAATTTTATTTAAGTCCAATACGCTATTTATATTTCACTATTCATTTTATTTTATCCTAAAAGGGTTTAATTTTAATTTTTAAATATTGTGAAAAGAAAGGTAACAAAATTTTAAGTAATAAAAGAAGTTAAAGAAACTAATAATATATATATATAATAGAGTTATATTAATTAATCTTTATATAGAGAGTGTAGAGAATCAAATTCAATTTCTAATCTATAATTTAGAGCTAGAAAGTGGATTGAAGGTCTATTTTTTCCAATCACTTTTTATAATAAAAAGTTTATGTGAAATAAAAAGTACATTAAAGATGCTCTTAGTTGAATTTTTATTTTTTCTTTCTCTTTTTTATTTTCTTTTTTCCTTTCCATTTTTTAATTTTTTCTCTTTATTTTTCACTTCTATTTATTTTTTCTTATTTCCTATTATTATCCTTATTTTTTAATTTTTATTTTCTTTCTTTTTTCTTTTTTTATTATTTTTTTCTTATTCTTTGTCATTGTTATTTTTATTTTATCTTTATATTTATTTTTTTAATTTTCTTTCTTTTTATTTATTTTTAATTTTTTTTCTTATTTTCTATTATCTTTATTTTTTTCTATTTTTTTATTTTTTCCTTTTGAAATATAATTTGAATTCAAGTGCCCTTTTTTTTCAAATGTATAAAACTTGAAATATTTTTCATTTATTTATATTTTATTATTTATATATTTTAGTCATTTTTCCATGTATAAAATGACTAAAATAATATTAGCCTAATATATAACTAAAATAATATCAGCCTAATATATATATTAGGCTAATATTATTTTAGTCATTTTATACATGGAAAATAAACTAAAATATATAAATAATAAAATATAAATAAATGAAAAATATTTCAAGTTTTATACATTTGAAAAAAAAGGCACTTGAATTCAAATTAATTGAATTGAATAAAATTATATTTGAAATTTATTACAGTATTTATAAGTTTCAGATACCATTTTTAATTTTTAGATACTGTTTTGAATTTCAAATACTGTTTTGAGATTCAAATACGAATAATGTTCATAAAATATACTATTTTTGATTGATACATATAATATTCAGAAGATGTATTATATTTATGAGTTTGAAATATTTTTTTAATTTTTAGATACTTTTTTGAGTTTCTAATACTATTTTGATTGTATTATATACGAATAATATTCAGAAAATATACTATTTTTAAGT
This sequence comes from Mallotus nudiflorus, assembly GCA_947683625.1. Lineage (NCBI taxonomy): Eukaryota > Viridiplantae > Streptophyta > Magnoliopsida > Malpighiales > Euphorbiaceae > Mallotus > Mallotus nudiflorus. Next base: position 1,771,059 of record CANTUR010000228.1, read on the forward strand.
ACTATTATCTATTAATTTTTAAGCTTGTTGTGTAACATAAATTTTAATTAATAATTTTTTTAATTTTTTTAACACAATTGGACAATATAAACCTAAATTCTTTTTGAACATCAAATATGGGTTTATTTTTTCAATAATAATAAATTGATCTAAAATATAAAAAATATTAGAGATACTAATTTCTATAGTAATGCTACTCCTTCTGACATTTATATATATATACATATACAATTCATTAACTATCTCATTTTAGTATTTTTGGAGAAAAATAATCAGTAGATCACTTTCTTATCAAATTTAATTGTTTATATTAATTTAGACCGCTTTTCTCACTGCTTTATATTAATTTAGCATTTGATAGCAAAGGCAAGACAGAAAAATTTCTTGGCACAGGACAGAATTTTTTTTCCTCAAAAATAGTCAATGAGTGGAACTAGTATTTTCTGGGTTGGACCAATAGCCCATGAATGGTATTCTGATCTCCATCTCAGTCCAAACAAACTACAATCCTATATATACCATAGCCTGCATAGAACTGTTTAAACAAAAACCATCAAAATATATCTACGATAACAGAGCTAGAAAAAAGAGAGAGAATTGAAGGAAAAAAAATAGAGCAATAAGAACAAGAAAAAAAAAAAAAAAGGCTTTGCATGAACCCACAAAATTTTATGTCTCGGCTTTCTTGTGTATATAACCCGATTAAAATAGGTGTACACATAAAAAACACCACGATGTGGTGACAATGAACATGTTAAGTAAAGAATTCAAGAACCCATGATAACAATTATCTGTAAATAAGACTTGAACGCATTGAAGCCCCTGAATACCAATAAATCAACATCCAAAACGGTTGGGAGTCCAATACTTGGTGAAATTGACATTTTTTTTCTTGAATTTCAAAATAGGTGCATCATGTGCAGAGCCAAAGCTCACCAGCTATATGCCAAAAAACGCATCTTCGATTTAATTTAAAATTGAAGAATCCATCTACTGTTTAAAAAAGAAAAATACAATAATAAAAGGAACTTGTTGTAACAACCGATACATTTACTATTATTACACATCATGATATCTCATATTATTATTACTAAATATCATATATGTGTATACACATATATGTGTATATATATACATACATTTACATTAACTAGTAAGCTTATATATATTATAAGAAGAGTGAGAATTTGGCTGATAACCTATTTTTCATGCGTTAACTACTATGCTTAATGCTTCAAAATGACCCAAAATTAGACTTCTTAATCTGAAAAATAATTGCAATTCAATGAATATAAATATTAATTAAATTCTAAAGACTTCTCTAACAGTTAGCTCAAACATCTCACAAAACAAATATAATATTCAAACATTGCAAATGCATATGCTTTGGTTCCTTTTATTTATTGTGACATTGTAAGATAATATTGCACCCCGAGTTCAAGTGAAATAAGTGACAATTGATTTGACTTGCCAGCATATAACAAGTAGTGATATCCTTTGATTGTTAACATTTGCCAAATGATTTGTAAGTATTAGTCAAATTCGTCACAACATCCTCTTATATCCATATGCAAATGTTCAAATGCAAATGTATAACAAGTAAGTGTTGTATTCATAAATTTATCATTTGTCGTATATTTGCATACACACAAGTATAAACAATCTATAGTTCATCAATTCTCATATAAGAAGATAAAGCAACTCATTTGGAGTTTCATAGAAAACATATTTCAATCAAGCTACAAGTCACAAATTCCACATTCATATTCACATAATCACACAATTGCACATTAGAATCTAATTGATGTTTATACTCACCTCCTTAGGTAACAAACACTTTAAACACGATTTGTATCGCTTACTCGTACTTCAGAAATATTTTAAGAGCCTAGAATATAACATTTATTTTTAATTAAAATAAAAGAATTGTGTCTAATATGAATTTCCATCCTTTTTATGCAATGATTAGCATGTTTCATACAAATAATATTATGATATTGCTGCACTAGGAAGCTAATAACTTTTTATATATAATTCCAAATGACCTAATTATTTTTTATACTAAAACTAGACACTTAATACTATAACATATCAAAATTTCATATTAAACTTGAAACTAAATGATTTATGGGGAATTTTAAAATGTGCCTTAAAATCTGTACGTACATATCTTGACCTTTCTAGACCTGAGAGTGAAACCACAAAACTCCAAATTACTTAATTCCTTTTTCATACAAAACTAGACATACAAGGCTACAACATATCCTAAAATCATCATAATAACCTATATATATATATATATATATATAATCACTCCATCTAAATCAGTCTCTAACATCCTCAAAATAACCAATTAACATAAGGTAGCTTGATGAACTACTACCCGAACCAATCCCAAATAAACTTCCATAGAATTTCACATACTTGTTATTTCACAAAACTCTTTTAAAGACATAAAGATGAGACATAAACTTATAAGTTTCATGTTTTGCACTTCCCCTATTAACCATGAAAATAAGGGTGTAAAAGTCTGTTATAAAACATAATTCTTAGCATGAAAATCATTATCAAAATCAATTAACCTATTTCCCTCTTAATTCTTTCTAATTACCAGATTGACATGTCATTAGGGAATAATTAAATAAGAAAATAGGATGAAATCACTTACCTAAGCCAAAATTAGAAAATCCTAGAATTTTTCCCTTTTCCTTCTTTCTTTACTTTCCTTTTTTTATTCTCTTCACTTTTTTTTTGTTCCAGCCCCCTTTCATTTATTTTTGCATAAGCTATTCCTTTTTAGCCCTGTACTTGCTCCTTTTTGCTTCTAACTAATAAATTATTTTCTTAAATAAATCCCTAAAGTTTAATCTTCACTATTTCTATCCTTATCTTAATTTCTAGAAAAATAAATCACACAAGTCATGCTTATGTTATATTCAATATTTTCACATATATTATATTCTCACGACCCAAAACAGGGGGCCATGACCTGCACTAGGGAACGAGAATTCTTTCGAATTCGGAACCCGTAGTAAGCCTTAAAAATAAAATAAAAGCATGCAACATATATTAAAATAAATAAAACATTATGCAGCGGAATTAAATCTCATAAATAAAATAATAATCCACCAACAAATTTAATAATACAAACTCATCTCATATATATAAAACCTTTTAAATACAATTTTCGGTTCAAATCTTTAAAATTTAAATGTCAAACATATATAATACATACTGCTCACTAAAATAACTAATGTAGTGTCTAGAATACAAAATAAAATCAAGTAAACAGTTTACACAATAAAGCCAGGGCGGAAGAAATATGGCGTAAAGGTCTGCTACTAAGGTCTGAGGACGAAGACTCTCCTAAAAAATAATCAACGGAGGGGAGTCAGACTTCACTGAGTGAATTGTTATAGTATATGAAAAATGCACACATTCAATAGTATATATAATAAATATATATACAAACAAATACACATGGATGCAGCAAAAATCATTTTATATATAACTCTGAAAAATATCCATTTATGAAGGATCAAATAGAACCCTAAATGATCGCATCCTCAAAACAATGTTAGACAGTACTCTAGCCATATAGGCTCACTTATTCCAAATAAATTCACTTTTTCCATTTGGACAGTAGACTAGCCTCGAGACACTAAGTCAACCGAGCTCCAGTAGTCTGACTGTTAGTGTGATTGGCCCCGAGACACTTGGTCAACCGAGCTCCAGCAATCACACTCTCAAATCGCATCTCACATCAATTAAATCAATCCAATCAGTATCCACAAATAGGTTAGTAATTTAACCTAAATTCTATCATTGTACTGATACGTACTCAGTCCTAATGCTGCCCACTAGGTAGCACATTCTATTGATATCCTCCATTCAAAATAAATCCCGACATTCATAAAATAAATGATGCATGACATTAATTAAAATAACAATATAAACCATATATATACTATAAATATACCAAAAATAAACCAAGTATATTTCGAGTATATATACGTCAAATTAATTCAATTTAATTATAAAATAAACTAGAAATAAACTATAGATATATTTAAAAACATTTTAAGTATAATTCAATAATAAAACATGCATTTAATTTAAAATATACCTAAGCAATTATTAAACCATTTATGCATATTTCATAAAATTTAAACATACATTTCTAAAACATGCAATCCTAAAACACGTATATATAAAATAACAACTCACAGTTATGTGCTCTGAGAGACGAATCTGACAGGACTGGTCCACTTGGCCTCGGTCTCGACGTAACTAAACAAATAAATAACAACATGAAATCAGAATAAATCTAACGAAATTTTAGAGACTCGATCTAAAACACCGGACACAGATTAGGAATAGGGATTTGACCGGATGTCACATTTTATGAGAAATCTATCAAAAATTCGGCAGAACCTCCCTTGTAAAATGGACATCTCTCTACTCAGAAAGTAGAGCCGGTCCTGTAAGAAAACACACTTCGAGTATATACAGTCACACAACCCCTTGGTCGGATTCCCAAACTACAATTCTACCGACCGAGGTTCACAATTCACGAGATATACACAAAATACATAAAAATTTCAAAAATACTGAAATACCTTTTATATACCAAAATATAAAAATTTAGGTATTTAAACACTAAAAATAATTATTTTACCGATAATTACATAAAAACCCTAATTTTAATAAAATATTATTAAAAATCGACAATTCTCGATAAATTCATAAATATTAATAGAAATTCATTTAATAAATCCAAATTACATAATTAGTCCAAAAACATGTTAAAAATCACTAAAAACTCATTTATTTACAAAAATAATATATTATATATAATTTGAAAATAATTTTCAAAAAATAGTTTTAATTAGTTAAAAATATTAAATAATTTGTAAAAATCATTTTTATACCTCAAATAATTATTAAAATCAATTTAATTTAATTTTCAACCAATTTATTACCAAATTACCAAAATACCCCTAATATATAATAATTCACATAATATACAATAATTATTCAAAAGTTCACTAAAAATTATACAATTGGTCAAAAATTAATTTATCAACATATAATTCAATAAAATAAATAATCATACTCAATTAACCAATTAATTTTAAGAAAATACTTATTTAACCTAATTTTCTAAAACTCACCTAAACTAAATAAATTCATAATAATTACACAAAAATCACAAAAATTAAAAATTAAATTCTAAAATTCATTTTAACCTCTATAAACACCATAAATAACAATTTCACAAATTATTTAATTAATTTATGAAAATTAGAAAATATTAATAAAATAATAAAAAATTCACAAAATCAAAATAAATTCCAAAAATTCCACAATAATTATAAGATGTAGATTGAGATATTAGGAACAATTTTTGTGAAGGGATTTAGCTTGAATCATTAAGATTGAAGTTCAAAAAAATAAAGAAACTAAAATGGCAAAAATAGAAAATTGATCACAATAAAAATCTAGACCAAAAAAAGTGAAACGAAGCTTAGAAATGTACTCACCAGAGCTCAAGGAAGAGAATGAAATCGGCATAGTCCAATTTGGTGGCCGGAATCAGCTTGAACAGAGTTAAGCTTGGATTTCGGTTTCTCGGCTAAGAAACGACCAAAATACGTCGAAAAAGGGAGTAGTAGGCAGTGGAGCAAGTTGGAGAGGGTGGTGGCACACCAGAAGGCACACCGACGGTAAGGAAATGGAGTTGCATTGGCGAAAAATGAGGAGGAGGGCGTTGGATGATGAAGAGGAAGAAGGAGGGGTACGAGTTGTAAATAAATCAAACTTTATATATATATATATATATATATATATAATAACTTTATATTATAATATAATAATATTATATTCACAAAAATTCTACACCACATGTTTAAAAAAACAATATATATACATATATGTCACGACCCAAACTAGGAGTCATGACCGGCGCTAGGGAACGGGAATTCTTTCGAATCCGGAACCCGTAGCAAGCCTTAGAAAATAAAATCATACAATAATTATATAAAAGTACGACCAAATTAAAATTTTTCTGAATCAATATATAAAATAAATACTCCAAATCCTTTTATAAATGAATACATATTCGTACAATGTTCAAATACAAATTCTCAGAGTATTTAATATCCAAACAAAATAATACACTTCCAATATAGTGACACTACTACTGCAGTTTCTAGAATACAATTCAAAGTTTAGAATATACATTTGTATAAAACAGCCGGGACTGAAGAACACCGGCGAGGAATTCTATAACTAAGGTCTGACGATATGGAATCTCCTAAAAAAAATAATTGAGGGGGGTCAGACCTCACTGAGTGAATTATTATACTATATATACATGCAAACTAAACCATAACAATCAGGCATTCTTATATATATATGTATATACACACATTTCACACGAATGCCAAACTTTGCTTTTATAAATATACTAAATGTAGAAAACGTTTGTTTTAATTCATGAAGGATCCATAGAACCCTAAATAATAACAACCTCAAACAATCCCATCATCACTCTGGCCATACAGGCTCACTTGATTCCAAATAGAACACTTATTCCAATTTGGACAGCAGACTGGCCCCGAGACACTAAGTCGACCGAGCTCTAGCAGTCTGGCTGTCAGTGTGATTGGCCCCGAGACACTTGGTCAACCGAGCTCCAGCAATCACACTATCCATCACCTCACATCTCAATCAACCCAATAGATCATTCAATTCACTTATGGACAGTAGACTGGCCCCGAGACACTAAGTCAACCGAGCTCCAGCAGTCTGACTGTCAGTGTGATTGGCCCCGAGACACTTAGTCAACCGAGCTCTAGCAATCACACTATCTAACATACCATTAATCTTAGTCAAATCAATTAAATCAATTATAATCACCCAATTTTAACTCTCACTCAATCCTTATCTACCGTACCGGTACGTACACGGTCCTAGTGCTGCCCACTAGGAAGCACGTTCTATTGATATCCTTCACTTCGAATAAATCATTCATTCGAAAAATAATTAATGTAGAACCATATTCATAATAGTAAAACCAACCATATATATATATACCAAAAATATACCTAAAATATACCCAGTATATTTCAGGTATATATATATATATAGTCAAATAAAATATGAAATAAACTAAAGATAAATCATTAATATAGTTAAAAAAAATTTAAATGAGTAACAATAATATAACATGCATTATCTTAAAAATATACTTAAATATGCAAAAGATATACCCTAAGTACTCAAATCATTTAATAAACCATTTATGTATAAATATTCATTTAAATACGTGTTTGTGTTTAACATATATTCACAAATATACTAAAAATAAACCTAATTATCTAGCATGCATATATCAAAAATAAACCCTAAATATACCACTAATGTGTTAGGTTTAATTTAATAATAAAACATTTATTTATTCGGAAATAAATAAAAAATATACCAAAAATAAACTTAAAAATACTTTAAGTGTAGGTTTATAATTTAACATGCAATTATTTAAGAATAAACCTAAAATCTACTGAAACTATACCTAAAGTATACTAATCATTTAATAAAATAATTATGTCCAAGTGTACATTTTAAAACATGTGTATATTACTCAAATGTATTAAACCTAAACCTAATTGTTTAATGTGCATATATCAAACTAACATGCATAATTATTTAATATGCATATATATAAGAATGCAACCCTAGATATACCAAAAATATTATAATTTAAATCATTTTTTAAAACATAAAATGAAAATGAAAAATTCTAAATAATGCACCCTAAATGCAGTGCATATATATACAGTATAATAACTCACATGTTAGCGCTCCACGAGACAAACTCGACGGGCCTGATCCGTTAGGCCTCGGTCTCGGCGCAGCTAGACAAACAAATGACAACATGAAATCAGAATAAATTTAACAAAAATTCTAAAGACTCGATCTAGAATTTTAGACACAGCTTTAAAATAAGAATTTGACCGGACATCACGTTTTACGAGAATTCTACCAAAAATCCGTCAGAACCTCCCCTGTAAAACGGACATCTCTCTACTCAAAGAGTAGAGCCGGTCCTGCAAAGAAATACACTTCAGAATAAACACAGGATTACAATCAAAATCCCTCGGTCGGACTCCAAACTACAATTCACCGACCGAGGTTCACAATTCACAGAATATTTATAAAATACTGAAAATGCCCTTATATAATAAAAATACATTTTATAAATCCAAATTACGTAATTAACCCTAAAACATACTAAAAATCAATAAAAACCCATTTATTTAGAAAAATAGTATATTATATATAATTTGAAAATAATTTACGAAAAATAGTTTTAATTAGTTAAAAATACTAAAAATTTGCAGAAATAATTTTTATACCCTAAATAACTATTAAAACCAATTTAATTACATTTTTAACCAATTTAGTGTAAAATTACCAAAATACCCCTATATATATATATTCACTATAAATGTTCAAAAATTCACCAAAAATTATATAATTACTCAAAAATTAATTTCTCAACATATAATTCAATAATATCAATAAATATACTCCATTTACCAATTTATTTCAATTTAACACATAATTAACCCTATTTTTCAAAATTACCTAAACTTAATAAATTCCAAATAAATACATAAAAATTCACAAAAATTACAAATAAATTTCTATAATTCATTTCAACTCCTATAATCACCATAAAACACAATTTCATAATTTAATTAATTAATTTTCGAAAATTAGAAAATAATAATAAAATAATCAAAAATTCACAAAAATTAAAATAAATTCCAAAAATTCTAAAAAAATTACAGCATATAGATTAAGCTTCCAGAAACAAAGTTTGTGAAGGAATTTTTCATGAATCAATCAAATTGAAGCTAAAAAAAATTCAAAACCCAAAATGGCTGATCTGAAGAAATTGAAACCTAAGCAATTCTAGACCAAATCAAGTGAAACAAAGCTTGGAATCACACTCACCAGAGCTCAAGGAGAAGATAGAGAGTGATGGCATCAAATTTGGTGGCCGGAAAGTGCTTGGTCGGAGTTAAGTTGATTTTTGGCTCTTTGAAGAAAATTCGGCCCAAACTCACCGGAAAATAGTGTTTTAGGTGGTGGAAATGGTTGGAGGTGGAAGAGGAAGGCTGAGAGGTATAGTAACAGGAAGAAAACCAGCTTGAAAGTGGCTGGAAATTGAAGAAAACGTTTTGGGAGGAAGAAGATGAAGGAGGGGCAAAACTGTAAATAAATGGAAGTTTTAGTTTTTTGATAAAAATTTATGTATATATATATATATATATATATATATATATATTTACACTATATATTATAATAATATAAAATTTCACACACATTAAATATACACCACACACATATTTTAATATGTTTAATAATTTATAAACTTAAAATTAATTAATACAAAAATTAAATAATAAAATTAAGGAAATTAATTAAGCTCTAATTAATTTAAATAAATACACATATATACATTTTATTTTAGCACTTTAAAATTATATATGAGTTCATGCAAATTCATAAAACTAGTCAAAATAAATAGTATTAATTTATTTACGTGTCAATTTCCCCGAAAATATAATTTCCGGAAAAATTTTACGTAAAGTACTTAAAATAATATAAAATAATTAAAATTAGCTTTAAACAAACAACAAACTCATAAAATATCATAAATATATATACAAAAATTATTAACACTGCATATCCCGATGCAGTATAAAAATATTTAAAAATTCGGGATATTACAATATACATATATATATGCATGTATATGTATATATATATTAATATGATAATATGACCATGCATGGAATCATGCAATTATATAGAATGGACTAACGTAAATAATTATTATTTATTTAGGTTTTAATTTTTTCAAAAATAAAATTCTCGAGAAAATTTTACTTAAGAAATTTAAAATAGTTAAAAAAATGACTTTAATAATTAATAAACTAATTAAATAATCAAATATATTTATCAAAATTATTAACACTGTATATCCCGATACAGTTTAAAATTATTTAAAATCTCGGGATATTACAGTCTTCCCCCCTCATAAGAATTCGTCCCCGAATTTTAGAAAAAGAAGATATATAAAATCAAGAAGGGAAGAGATACAGGTAAGAAGCTCACATCTCAGCTTCAGTTTCCCACGTATGCTCCTATACTCTGTTGCTGTGCCACATAACCTTGACCATCGGAATCTGTTTCGAATGCAACTGTCGAACTTGATAATCAACAATCGCCACAGGTTCTTCTACGAACATCAGATCTTCATTCACTTCCACGCTGTTGGGCTGCAACACGTGTGAAGGGTCTGAGACATACTTTCTCAGCATCGAGATATGAAACACCGGATGCACTTGAGACGTACTTGGAGGCAAAGCCAATCGATATGCAACAGTGCCAACTCTCTCCAAAATCTTGAACGGTTTGATATATCTCAGTGCTAACTTACCCTTCTTGCCAAATCTCATAACACCCTTCATCGGAGACACCTTCAGGAAAATAGAATCTCCAACTTGAAATTCCACATCTTTGTGCCTAGGATCCGCATAGCTCTTTTGCTTGCTAACTGTGGTCTCTAGTCTACCCTTGATTACATTGACTTTCTCTGCAGCATCCTGAACCATCTCAGGTCCAGTCAAAGCTCTCTCACCAATGTCATCCCAACTTAGAGGGGATTTACACTTCCTTCCATACAAAGCCTCATATGGTGTCATTCCAATACTGCTATGGTAGCTATTATTATATGCAAACTCTACGAGTGGCAAATGATCATCCCATCTACCACCCAAATCCAAAACACACATCCTTAACATATCTTCCAGTGTCTGGATCATCCTCTTAGACTGACCATCTGTCTAAGGATGAAAAGCAGTACTAAAATCCAACCTAGTGCCCATCATTTCCTACAACTTCTGCTAAAAACAAGAGGTAAATACCGAACCTCTATCTGACACAATGGACATAGGTACTCCATGAAGGCACACAATATGCTTCACATACAGCTTTGCTAATCTAACTATAGAATAGGTGGCTTTTACAAGCAAGAAATGTGCAGACTTGGTCAACCTGTCTACAATCACCTAGATGGAATCATATCCATCCTTAGAATGAGGTAAACCAACCACAAAATTCATAGTTATCCTTCCCACTTTCACTCAGGAATAGGAAGAGGCTGAAGCTTCCCAAAAGGCTTCTGATGCTCAGCTTTTACTTGCCAACACATTAAGCACTTAACAACATAATCAACGACATCCTTCTTCAGTCCGTCCCACCAGTAGAAGTCTCTGATACTATGGTACATCTTAGTGACACCTGGATGTACGCTATAGGCTATAGAATGTGCTTCCTCTAGGATATCTTCTCTCAAATTATCTACATCAAGAACACATAATCTACCACTGATCCACAAAACATTGTCATCATCGAGCATGAAATCAGTGAACTTCCCTGCTCGAACATTCTCTGTAAGCTCTTCTAGAATAGGATCTTGGCTCTGAGCTGCCTTAATCCTATCTCTCAGTACAGATCGCACCTTAAATTGAGCTAGCAATCCACCTGATCTACTAATCTTCATCATCAGACCTTGATCCACTAACAGATGCAACTCCTGGATCAACGATATCCTCTCCACATTGATATGAGCAAGAATACTTGAGGACTTCCTACTCAAGGCATCTGCTACCACATTAGCCTTGCCCGGATGATATAAAATCTCACAGTCATAGTCTTTCAACAGTTCCAACCATCTCCTCTACTTCAGATTCAGATCTTTTTGCTGGAAAATGTACTTAAGGCTCTTGTGATCAGTAAAAATCTCACAAGTCACCCCGTACAGATAATGTCTCCAAATCTTGAGAGCAAAGATCACTGCAGCCATCTCAAGGTCATGTGTAGGATAGTTCTGCTCATGTTTCTTTAACTGCCTCAAAGCATAGGCTATCAGCCTACCATTCTGTATCAACACATAACCAAGGCTAACTCTAGAGGCATCACAATATACTGTGAACTTGTCCACACTATTAGGAAAAGCTAGCACTAGGGCTGTGGTCAACTTCTCCTTTAATAACTGAAACTGTTCTCACAAGCTTTAGACCACTCAAATCTTACATTATTCTGAGTCAAGCAAGTCATAGGGGCTGTAATTCTGGAAAAATCCTATACAAACCTCCTATAGTACCTGGCTAAACCCAGAAAACTCTGAATCTCTGCAATTGAAGTTAGTCTAAGCCACTCAGACACTGCCTTAATCTTCTGTGGATCCACCTGGATACCTTCTTTAGACACCATGTGTCTAAGAAAAGCAACACTCTCCATCTAGAAATCACACTTCGAGAATTTAGCGTAAAACTGATATTCTCTCAGTGTCTGCAGTACAGTCCTCAAGTGATATACATGTTCCTCCATACTCCTCGAATACACCAGTATATCATCTATGAAGACTACCACAAACTGATCCAAATATGATTTGAATAACCTATTCATCAAGTCTATAAAAGCTGTTGGTGCATTAGTCAAGCCAAAAGACATCACCAGAAACTCATAATGGCCATATCGAGTGCGGAATGCCGTTTTAGGAACATCAACTTCACTGATCTGCAACTGATGATAACCCAATCTTAGATCAATCTTAGAAAAGAACTGTGCACCCTGTAGCTGATCAAACAAGTCATCTATCCTTGGGAGAGGATACTTGTTCTTCACTGTCACCTTGTTAAGCTCTTTGTAGTCAATGCATAATCTCAGGGTACCATCCTTTTTCCTTATAAACAGGACTGGTGTACCCCAAGGAGAAACACTGGGTCTAATGAAACCCTTATCCAATAACTCTTGTAACTGCTCCTTTAACTCTTTCAACTTTGCAGGAGCCATTCTGTAAGGTAGCATAAATATAGGGGTAGTGCCTGGAACTACATCTATACAGAACTCAATCTCTCTGTGAGGTGGTAAACCTGGCAACTCCTCAGGAAAAATATCAGGAAACTCACAGGCAATAAGAATATCTATGAATGATAACTTATCCATTGAAGTATCCTTGACTAATGCCAAATATCCCTGACAACCTTTCCTCAGCAACTTCCTAGCCGTAATAGCAGAAATGAGATTTTGAGGTGCTAAACTCCTATCACCCACAAATTTAAATTCTTCTTCACCAGGAATTATGAAAGTCACCTCTTTACTCCGACAATCCACCCCGGCATAGTGCTGAGACAACCAATCCATACCCAGAATAACATCAAACTCCATCACATTCAACAAAATCAAATTAGTAGATAATTCTCTACCTCCAACAAGAACTGGACAACCAGAAAGAACAAAATTGGTGTCCAAAGAATCACTTAGAGGAGTGGCAACAGATAAAGAAAAAGCCATCCTCGAAGCTTGCCAATAATACTTGGAAGCAAAAACAGGAGAAACGAACGAATGCGTGGTACCCGGATCAAACAAAACCCATATATCCAGGTAACAGACAGAAATAATACCTGCCATTACTGCATTGGATGCATGAGCATCCTACTGAGTAAGATGAAAGACTCTAGCCTGTCCTCGGCCTCCCTGCTGGCTGGTAGAAGCCTGGCCAACACCTTTGGCACCTCCTCTAGCACCTCTACCATGACCCTACTGGGAAACAAGCTGAGTAGAACTCTGATGCTGGGCTGAAGGCAACTGAAAAGGAACGGGTGCAGCACTAGCAATCGACTGCTAAGGAAATCACGAAATTTGCGGCTGCTGATACCCGAAATAAGGACACGATCTAGCATAATGTCCCATCTGTCGGCATCTGAAGCACGTCAGTGGTGTCATATAGCATGGTCCCTGATGGACTCTACCGCAGGTCTGACATACACTAGTAGTTGACTCAAAACTACGTTCGCTGCTGCTGCTCGAAGCACCTGACCCAAGGCTGAATGGTCTACGCTGACCTCCACGACCATGTCTACTGCTCTGATGTACCTGCTGTTCTGTCTCTGACTCTGCTGAGCTGGACCTCTCTGCCGACTACTCGAACCAATTTGGAAACTCGAGTACGGAGTAGTCTGGAATCCACCTGACTGTACACCCAACTGATAATAATCAGGCATAGCTCCCTGCCTGACTAGCCTCAGGTCAATTTCCTTGGCCAACTCAATCACTGACTCTAGAGTAAGGCCCACTGTAGGCATACCGGCAAATGCAGAACCCAATCCAGTAACGTAAGTGGTGACTGCGAAATACTGGTCTCGCATCAGATCCTCCACATATTTGCTAAGCCGAAGGAACTCTCTGGTAGACTCCTCAACAGATTTATCACCATGGGAAATACTAGTCAATCAGAGTTTGTAACTCATGCGAAGCGGCTCTAGGCAAAATCTCCTCATGAATCACTCTCTGAACTGAGCCCAGGTCATCGTCAACATATACGACTGGATCATCTGAATAAACCAGTCCAGGGTTGGTCCCTCAATAGAAAGCTCGACTATCATGATCCGCTGGTACTCAGTGTGAGTAGTCTGAGTCCTAATCTTGATCGCGTGCAGAAAATCTAAAGGGTTAGAAGTCCCATCAAAAGCGATCCTGACAACTCTAGCATAAAATAGAGCTGCCTCAGGGTTAGACATACCCTGCTATCAGGATCCAAAATAGGGGGCCATGACCGGTGCTAGGGAATGGGAATTCTTTCGAATCCGGAACCCATAGCAAGCCTTTAAAGAAGATATAAAAGCATGCAAAATAATAGAATAAATAAAATATCTTGTAGCAGAAATTAAAATCTCATAAGTAATAATATAACTCATCCACTGATTAATAACACAAATCCATCTCATATATATAAAATATTTCAATACAATTTTCTCGGTTTGAACTTTTAAAATATAAATCTTATACATATATAATACATACATCCCACAAACTTAACTACTGCAGTGTCTAGAATACAAAATAAAACTCAAGTAAGCAGTTTACATAATAAAGCCGGGGCAGAAGAAATCCGGCGTAAAGGTCTGCTACTGAGGTCTGAGGACAAAGAATCTCCTGAAAAATAAATCAACGAAGGGGAGTCAGACCTCACTGAGTGAATTGTTATGATATATATACATGCATAGCTAAATGACAAATGCACACATTCAATAGTATATATATAATAAATATATATACAGGCAAATACACACGGATGCAGCAAAAATCATTTTATATAATACTGAACATAATAACCGTTTATGAAGGATCAAATAGAACCCTAGATGATTGCAACCTCAAAAAGTGTTAGACAACACTCAAGCCATACAGGCTCACTTATTCCAAATAAATTCACTTGTTCCATTTGGACAGTAGACTGACCCTGAGACACTAAGTCAACCGAGCTCCAGCAATCTGATTGTTAGTGTGATTGGCCCCGAGACACTTGGTTAACCGAGCTCCAGCAATCACACTCTCAAATCACATCGCAAATTAATATCCACAAATAGGTTAGTAATTTAACCTAAATTCTATCGTCGTACCGGTTCGTACTCGGTCCTAATGCCGCCCACTAGGTAGCACATTCTATTGATATCCTTCATTTAAAATAAACCCATACATTCATAAAATAAATGATGCATGACATTAATTAAAATAACAATATAAACCATATATATACTAAAAATATACCAAAAATAAATCAAGTATATTTTGAGTATATATATGTCAAACATATTCAGTTTAATTACAAAATAAACTAGAAATAAACTATATATATACTTAAAACAATTTAAGTATAAATCATGGATAAAACATGTATTTAATTCAAAATATACTAAAATATACCTAAAATATACCTAAGCATTTATTAAATCATTTATGCATATTTCATAACATTTAAAGATACATTTCTAAAACATGCATCCTAATACACGTATATATAAAATAACAACTCATAGTTGTGCGCTCCTCGAGATGGGTCTGACGGGTCTGGTCCACTAGGCCTCGGTCTCGGTGCAACTAAACAAATAAACGACAACATGAAATTAGAATAAATCTAATGAAATTCTAGAGACTCGATTTAAAACACCGAACACAGACTAGGAATAGGGATTTGACCGAATGTCACGTTTTACGAGAATTCTACCAAAAATTCGGCAGAACCTCTTTTGTAAAACGAACATCTCTCTACTCAAAAAGTAGAGCCGGTCCTGCAAGAAAACACACTTCGAGTATATATAGCCATATAACCCCTCGGTCGGACTCCCAAACTATGATTCTACCGACCGAGGTTCACAATTCACGAGATAAACACAGAATACATGAAAATTTTAAAAATATCGAAAATACCCTTTATATATCAACATATAGAAATTTAAGTATTTAAACACTAAAAATAATTATTTTATCGATAATTACATAAAAACCCTAATTTTAATAAAATATTATTAAAAATCCATAATTCTTGATAAATTCATAAATATTAACCAAAATTCATTTAATAAATCCAAATTACTTAATTAGCCCAAAACATATTAAAAATCAATAAAAACTCATTTATTTATAAAATAGTATATTATATATATTTTGAAAATAATTTTTGAAAAATAGTTTTAATTAGTTAAAAATAGTAAATAATTTGTAAAAATCATTTTTATACCTTAAATAATTATTAAAACCAATTTAACTTAATTTTCAACCAATTTATTACCAAATTACCAAAATACCCCTAATTATATATAAATTCACATATTATACTATAATTATACAAAAATTCAATAAAAATTATGCAATTGTTCAAAAATTAATTTTTCAACATATAATTTAATAAAATCAATAATTGTACTCAATTAGCCATTTAATTTTAACAAAATATTCATTTAACCTAATTTTCCAAAATTCACCTAAACTAAATAAATTCATATTAATTACACAAAAATTAAAAAAATTACAAATTAAATTCTAAAATTAATTTCAACCTCTATAAGCACCATAAATCATAATTTCACAAATTATTTAATTAATTTACGAAAATTAGAAAATATTAATAAAATAATAAAAAATTCACAAAAATCAAAATAAATTCCAAAAATTCCAAAAAAATTACAGAATGTATATTGAGCTACTAGGATAGATTTTTGTAAAGGAAGTAAGCTTGAATCATCAAGATTGAAGTTCAAAAAAATAAAGAAACAAAAAATGGTCGAATTGGAAAAATTGATCACCAACAAAATCTAGATCAAAACAAGTGAAACCAAGCTTATAAATGCACTCATTGGAGCTCAAGGAAGAGAATGAGACTAGCGGTGTCCAATTTGGTGGCCAGAATCACGGTGAACGGAGTTGAAGTTTGATTTTGGTTTCTCGGCCAAGAAATGACCAAATCACACCGGAAAAGGAAGTAGCAGGCGGCGGAGCAAGCTGGAAGTGGAGGTGGCATGCTGGGAGGCACACCGACGGTGAGAAAATGGGAGTTGCAGCGATGGAATGGGGAGAAAGGGGGCGTCGGGTTTGTGAGGGAAAAGGGAGGGGCAATTTTTGTAAATAAACTTAACTTTATATATATATATATATATATATATATATATATATATATATATATATATATATATATGTATATATATATTAATATGATGATATGATCATGCATGGAATCATGCAATTTAATAAAACGGACTAACGTAAATAAATAAATATTTATTTAGGTTTTATTTTTCCAAAAATATAATTCTCGGAAAAATTTTATGTAAGAAACTTAAAATAATTAAAAATAACTTTAATAATTAACAAACTAATTAAATAGTTAAATATATTTATTAAAATTATTAACACTGTATATCCTGATGCAGTTTAAAATATGTCAAATCTCGGGATATTACACCTGCTAATAGGCAGGTTGAACAGGTGGAACTACTGGAGGTACAAGATCATTCTCCTACTCAGGCTCTACAGGCTCCTCATCCTGTATCTCTCCCTGTCTACGGCGACCTGCCGCTCCTCGAGGTCTACCTCTGCCATGACTTCTACCACGACCTCTGTGTCTAACTGGCAGTTCAGGAGGTAAAACCTCATCCTGGAAGGACTCATCATCCTCGGCCTCAACGATCGGTGGAGCGACACGTGCTCACCTCCTCATTCTGAAAAGACAACAGAAGGATTCAGACAAAACAGACAATAGAGGATAACGCAAAAAACTAAATCAAGGAATACTCATTAAGGAATACTCATCAAGACATACTCAAACCTAATTCACTGCAGTAGTTTCAAAGAAAAATATAACATTGAAAACTAGGGCCACAACTCACACAACTAAGGCCCTAACACAAAACTCTGCTCTGATACCAACTTTGTCATAACCAAAAACAGGGGGCCATGATCGACGCTAGGGAACGGGAATTCTTTCAAATTCGGAATCCGTAGTAAGCCTTAAAAATAAAATAAAAGCATGCAACATATATTAAAATAAATAAAACATTATGCAACAGAATTAAATCTCATAAATAAAATAATAATCCACCAACAGATTTAATAATACAAACTCATCTCATATATATAAAATCTTTTAAATACAATTCTCGATTTAAATCTTTAAAATTTAAATGTCAAACATATATAATACATACTGCTCACTAAAACAACTACTGTAGTGTCTAGAATACAAAATAAAATCAAGTAAGCAGTTTACACAATAAAGCCGGGGCAGAAGAAATTTGGCGTAAAGGTCTGCTACTGAGGTCTGAGGACGAAGACTCTCCTGAAAAATAATCAATGGAGGGGAGTCAGACCTCACTGGGTGAATTGTTATAGTATATATACATGCATAGCTAAATGACAAATGCACACATTCTATAATATATATAATAAACATATATATAGGCAAATACACATAGATGCAGCAAAAATCATTTTATATATAACTCTGAAAAATATCCGTTTATGAAGGATCAAATAGAACCCTAAATGATCGCAACCTCAAAACAGTATTAGACAACACTCTAGCCATACAGGTTCACTTATTCCAAATAAATTCACTTGTTCCATTTGGAAAGTAGACTGGCCCCGAGACATTAAGTCAACCGAGCTCCAACAGTCTGACTGTCAGTGTGATTGGCCCTGAGACACTTGGTCAATCGAGCTCCAGCAAACACACTCTCAAATCGCATTTCACATCAATTAAATCAATCCAATCAGTATCTACGAATAGGTTAGTAATTTAACCTAAATTCTATCGTCGTACTGGTACGTACTCGGTCCTAGTGCTGCCCACTAGGTAGCACGTTCTATTGATATCCTTCATTCAAAATAAATCAGTACATTCATAAAATAAATGATGCATGACATTAATTAAAATAACAATATAAACCATATATATACTAGAAATATACCAAAAATAACCCAAGTATATTTCGAGTATATATACGTCAAATAAATTCAATTTAATTATAAAATAAACCAGAAACAAACTATACATATACTTAAAAACATTTTAAGTATAATTCAATAATAAAACATGCATTTAATTTAAAATATACCAAAATATACCTAAGAAATTATTAAACCATTTATGCATATTTCATAAAATTTAAACATACATTTCTAAAACATGCAATCCTAAAACACGTATATATAAAATAACAACTCACAGTTATGCGCTCCGCGAGACGAATCTGATGGGACTGGTCCATTAGGCCTCGGTCTCGGCACAACTAAACAAATAAACGACAACACAAAATCAGAATAAATCTAACGAAATTCTAGAGACTCGATCTAAAACACTAGACACAGATTAGGAATAGGGATTTGACCGGATGTCACGTTTTACGAGAATTCTACCTAAAATTCAGCAGAACCTCCCCTGTAAAACGGACATCTCTCTACTCAGAAAGTAGAGTCGGTCCTGCAAGAAAACACACTTCGAGTATATATAGTCACATAACCCCTCGGTCGGACTCCCAAACTACAATTCTACTGACTGAGGTTCACAATTCACGAGATATACATAAAATACATAAAAATTCCAAAAATATCGAAAATACCCTTTATATACCAAAATATAAAAATTTAGGTATTTAAACACTAAAAATAATTATTTTACCGATAATTACATAAAAACCCTAATTTTAATAAAATATTATTAAAAATCAACAATTCTCGATAAATTCATAAATATTAACAAAAATTCATTTAATAAATCCAAATTACATAATTAGTCCAAAAACATGTTAAAAATCACTAAAAACTCATTTATTTACAAAAATAGTATATTATATATAATTTGAAAATAATTTTCAAAAAATAGTTTTAATTAGTTAAAAATACTAAATAATTTTTAAAAATCATTTTTATACCTCAAATAATTATTAAAATTAATTTAATTTAATTTTCAACCAATTTATTATCAAATTACCAAAATACCCCTAATATATAATAATTCACATAATATACAATAATTATTCAAAAATTCACTAAAAATTATACAATTGGTCAAAAATTAATTTCTCAACATATAATTCAATAAAATAAATAATTATACTCAATTAACCAATTAATTTTAAGAAAATACTTATTTAACCTAATTTTCTAAAACTCACCTAAACTAAATAAATTCATAATAATTACACAAAAATCACAAAAATTACAAATTAAATTATAAAATTCATTTTAACCTCTATAAACACCATAAATAACAATTTCACAAATTATTTAATTAATTACGAAAATTAGAAAATATTAATAAAATAATAAAAAATTCACAAAATCAAAATAAATTCCAAAAATTCTAAAAAAATTAAAAGATGTATATTGAGCTACTAGGAACAATTTTTGTGAAGGAATTTAGCTTGAATCATTAAGATCTAAGTTCAAAAAAATAAAGAAACCAAAATGGCCGAAATAGAAAATTGATCACAATAAAAATCTAAACCAAAAAAAGTGAAACCCAGCTTAGAAATGCACTCACCGGAGCTCAAGGAAGAGAATGAGACAAGCGGCGTCCAATTTGGTGGCCGAAATCAGATTGAACGGAGTTAAGCTTGGGTTTCGGTTTCTTAGCCAAGAAACGGCCAAAACACGCCGGAAAAGGGAGTAGCAGGCGACAGAGCAAGCTGAAGAGGGTGGTGGCACATCGGAAGGCACATCGACAGTGAGGAAATGGAGTTGCAGCAGTGAGAAACGGGGAGGAGGGCGTCAGACGATGAAGAGGAAGAAGGAGGGGTATGGGTTGTAAATAAATCAAACTTTATATATATAATATAATATAATATAATATAACAATATTATATTCGCAAAAATTCTACACCACATGTTAAGAAAACAATATATATACATATACATACATACATATATATATATATATATATATATATATATATATATATATATATATATATATATATATATATATATGACCATGCATGGAATCATGCAATTATATAGAACGGACTAATGTAAATAATTATTATTTATTTAGATTTTAATTTTCTCAAAAATAAAATTATCGAAAAAATTTTACGTAAGAAATTTAAAATAGTTAAAAAAATAACTTTAATAATTAACAAACTAATTAAATAATCAAATATATTTATCAAAATTATTAACACTGCATATCTTGATGTAATTTAAAATTATTTAAAATCTTGGAATATTACAGATATGTAATGCATGTGAAATGCACATGTTCAAATAAGAGACTTTTGTGATGCATATGTTCATATAATATTATAATGGGTGAAAATAGAGATATTACACTTGTAGAGCTGTATCAGGTGAGCAAAAAAAGAGTATCTAAGATTATGAATGAATCAATTAAATGAATCAAATTTTAATTAGCTTTTTGTTGATGTGAAGTAAAAAAAGAAAAAAAAAATTGAAGAAGATTGAAATGCAAAGAAGAAGATGATAATAGACTTAGGCTCTCGCTTTGGTAAGATGATGACGGAGATAAAAATAAAAAGGAATTGGAAGAGAAAAAAAGTTTGTGGAAGAGGAAAAAATGCAGGGAAAGAAGGAAGAAGATGACGACGACGATGATGGTGAATGATGAAGCAGAAGGTAGGAGAAAGAGAAAGGAGAAGGAATGGAATTGACGAAAAAGAAAAAAAAAGTCACCCATATAATTTTTTGAAAAGAAATAATTACAAATTTGGTATCTGAACTTTTCAGTTTTTTCTATTTGAATGTCTAATCTTTTTTTTTTTTGCAATCAAGTATCTGAAGTTTAAAAAAAATACCAATGTAGTGTTTTCAACCGATATGATATTGGCTGAGTGCTGGGTTAGATCAAACTGGATAGACTTTTATCTTATTTATTAGTCATATCATGTGCTATGTGTATTACATTATTTGAAAGATAAAAATACTCTTATTATTTTATTAAATATTATGAATTGACAAAAATAATTTCAAGTATTAAATTTTACCGTAGACATAAAGAGTGATTGAATAAAGATAATTTTATACTTTAAATAATGAAACATATGTGACAAATAATATGGTTAATGACTGAGATAAAAGTGAATTTCGTTTGATTTAACTAAGTACCCGGTTAGTATCAAATAAGCTAGAGATCTTACAATGATGTGTTTTTTTAAAGTTCAGACACTTAATTGTAAAAAAAAATTGATACTCAAATAAAAAAACTGAAAAATTTAGACACCAAATTTATTATTTTTTCTTTTAAAAACAAAGGATGCGTGTAAATTATTGAAAATATTGGGCATTTGATGTTAATACACTTTATTTTTTGGGGGTATTTTTGTAAAAACTCCCTAGATTAAAGCATCAAAAGAGGAAAGCTTACCCTAAAATCGCATGATGCAACGACATGGATAAACACATTGTTAATAAGAAGGAGATAATGCAACGTGGCAGCTCTGCGCAATCTCCACATGGCAATACTTCGTACACGTGTCGGAAACTGGTGTCGTGGTTGACCACACTGATGATGGATTCACAAGTAACGGGAAGAAATAAATTGGATGAGCAGAGAAAGTAAAAGCGAATTAAAAAAAAAAAAAAAAAAAGGAAGCAATGGCGAGCGATCGAGAGAATCAGGAGAGAGAAGGGACACTAAACCAGCCACCGCAGATTACACCGATGAAGCCGGTGATTCATGCTGCCTACGGTGGTGGAATGTATGGAAAGGAGGCTGATCAACAACAGCCCCAACAGCAACAGCAAAGCAAGAAGCCAGCTAGTGACACCCAAAGTGCTGATGGACCCGTCGAGAAGACTGCAGAGCCCAAGCACAAATCCCCACCTTCCACTGGGGACAGAGATGTTGATATTACTGGCCAATCCTACATTCAGTAACTTAATTTCAACGTGAAAATTTCTGCGTGTTCCATGTCCCATGTTTTTGCTTTTAATTTGTTTGTCATTATGGTAAAAACTGATGATGGAGTAGTACGTAATGAATGGTTGTTGTTTTCCACATTTTCTTTTGGCAAATGGCAACCCCAAAATCATTGATTCAGTGACTTTACATATGTAAGTAGCAAGTATCGTGCATGCTTGTATAAAGAAGCTCAGTATATTGCGGTGAAGAAAAGCGTTGTCTTGTTGGTTGGTTTGTTACAATTTTAGGCTTTAGGCCCTCCTCTGATCAACCAAAAAAAACTTGACAAGCTAAATAAATCAAACCAAATTTCTATGGGCCTGTTAATAATTATGCCATGTTGTGCTTGAAAAAGGGGATTCCATGTTCCAAAAAAAAAAGGGCATTCCTCATCCTTTGACAATGATAATAATGATGGCAAGTTGGCCAAGAATTAGTGGGAGGCCAGCAAGTGCAAGCAAAGCAAATCAAGGGATTAGGTGAGCATATATGTGACATTAGTGCGTATGTCATCATTCATGTTTAACTTCCATTCGCCATGAGAGGTCTGCCTAATTTAATTAAATTCAGTTTCTCTCTTTTTAGGTGATGAGCATAAGAGAATAACGACCTCCTTAATAGTATATGCCCAATTCACTCCCTTCAAACTATAGTTAAAACTGTTCTGCTGAAGAAATAACTCCAATTAACCTACTCATTTTAAATTTGAATTTCAACTTTAAACAAACAAAAGAGAGAGAGAGAGAGAGAGATTTATAGGGTGAGTAGGACTATTTAATGTTGGTATTAATTAAGATTAGCCAACTAAAACAGAAGAAATCCTTTTGAAAGAAGAATGGTTTGACCCTCAATTGCGTTTTATTTTATTTTATTTTTTAATAATCAGCCAAAGGAATTTCAGTTGGCTAACTGTATGATAATAAGACTGAACTCAGCCGAACTTTTTCTCCTACAGCTGTTTTTTTCTAAATTTTCAAAGTTGTCATGTGTATAACAATTATTTAAGAACCCAACAAAAAAGTCTTTGAAGAATGAGCCGGTCACTCATAGGCAATGACTTAGTTAAGAAAACTCATTAGAGTAGAATTATGATTTTTTTTTTTATAGTGATAATTATATGTCTCATGATCAAGATTATTTGAGATTTTTTATTTATATGATTTTTTTCAATATGTAGTCGATACTTCCACATATTAGGAGTAATGTAGGAGACAAAATTTATAAAAAATTTTAATATATATTTCTAATATAAAATAAAAAATAAATAAATAAAAAATGATTTTTACAAGGTCCATTCACGGAGGATGAGTCAGGAAAAATTTTATTTTTTTCTTATATTTGTTTTATATATATTTTTTCAAGAATGATCATGATTATCCTAAAATTTAGACTTATGATGTTACTGTTTATATTGCATTTTCGAACACCTAATATTTTAGTATTAGACTTGCTTTCAATAAATTATTTTAGGATGAAATACACAGCAACTCTTCATATAATTATATGAAATTTCACCAATTTTTTTTTTTAAAAAAGAAAAATTTACAAAAGAATATACATAATATGGCAACAAGCTATCTACTACTTATTAAAATCAGTAAAGAAAGAAATCTACTTATAAATAAAAATATCCTTTTATCTCTATAATTCTTTCTTTTTACAGTCACTCCCTATCTCATCCTCCTAAAAATAAAGCTAAATTAAATGACTTTTTTTCAATTCCTCCCAACGCCCAACCTGCATATTTCCTTCACCGAAGGGCTCTCCCACTTCCCAGCAGCCCGCCTCCTCATTTCATTAAAATCATCAACACATTGCTTCAACTTCAACCCCCAAACGCGCCTCCTTGCGGCGGCGCGTTGCCTTCCAGCTACTTCATCAAAAATCTTTTCCCACCCCTGCTCCCATTCTTCATGAGCATTGCATAGTTTAAGCGTTCCATTTTCCCAGTTTGTCCAGCTCCACCCTTTATAAAGCCACTTCATTATATCCCCGACGCAGCTCCCTTCGCACGCTGGCGTGCACGGTCTGCACTTGGCTCCACTCAACGGACCAGGGCTAGACAGCGCAGCGACCGGCACTCCATACCGGTTTGGTGGGAACGGATATTTACGGTCGGAAACAATGCAAAAAGGGAGACGTTCGGTGGCAATAGGTACACCGAACGTAGTGAGTTGGGCTTTGAACGAGGTCTCGGAGTTCAACATCCGAAACCCGGCCGAGTCAAGTTTAGGGATGAGAGACAGACGTGAAAGGGCTATTATTGAGACATTTAAGTCGCCGATACCAAGACGGTCATTAAGGCCGCCGTAACTGGAGCCGGGTGGGACCAAGTAATAACCCGGGATGAAATTTTTAGGGTCGAGTGGGGCGTTCCAGTAGCCATCGACGCGGGTTCGGACTATCCAATCGTACGTGAAATTGTGCTGCTTTTGGTAGTTCTCTATCATTGTCAGACATCCTTGCACCAGATTAAAGTACTGCAATAGCCCCTGCAAAATGAAACCCACCACACAAATACTTCATTGGTCCTATAACTGAGTTGCATTAAAATTGTCGAGAACAAAGTGGGGATCAATCGGTCCGATTCATTATCAATGGATAGAACCATTAATCAAGAATTATGTATAAATGGAAAGTTACTAACACTATATACATAATTTGAGATTGTTAGCACTAATTACGCCTTGATTTGTATTTTAATCTAAAAGATTAAGAGCTTAATTAATTACACAGTCGCAGAAACAAAACTGATAAATGAAACCAAACAAAACCCAATTTTGAGATGTTTACAGTTCTTGAAAATTAATTATTTTATTGTAATTATTATCTTTATCTCTTTGCTCTTACCCAAAAAAAAAATTTTACCGAAAAATCAATTAAGAAAAATTGGCTAATAAAGAAAAATGAAAGAAATTACCTGGATTCCGTTGGGTGAATTAAGGGGGCTGAGAACTCGGACCTGGGACTCAGTTTCAGGTATGGGTGTGGGGTTAAAGATCCGAACGGAGGCAATTCGAGGAGCGATCTTTAACAAAGAGAACTTAAAAGAATTATCATCTAGAGGACTGTGCAAAAACAGGTCTGAGTTTGGATACACAATGAGAATATTCTCCACAATCGACGGACCTGTTAGCTCAAATCTTCTGGCCCCACCCACCAAACAAACCGCTATCCTCGACCGGTAAAACTCATCTTTCGACGACCCAATCAACACCGGTTTGCTACGATTAAAACTCGGTTTACGGGTGACATTGGCGGTGATATTGGTGGTGATGGTTCTGTTGAAGAAATAGGAAGGTAGAGGAGGTAAGGAGGAGAAGGGAGTAACGGGGGTCGAAGAAATAGATATAAAAATTAGAAAAGAAAGAGGAGGAACAATTAAAAAGAGAAATCTCCAATCGAGACCCGAGAACCATTTGGTGATGAACATGGCTATATTTTCTTTTTTTACCATTTCGTAGCTAAGCTTTCTTTGTGATCTTGTTTTTGAATAGAGCTTTGTTTCGGATTATTTCCATGTCAGTGAAAGAAGCAGCAGAGTAGAGTAAACTGTAGAGGATGGATTTTGAAGGGTTTAGAGAAGAAACAAGGGGGAAATAAAGTGGCTTTTTTGGAGGAGGAAGATGGCAAGAGCTTTCGGCGTGAAGGATCGATTATTGGTGAAGTGAAAAGTCCCTGTTTCGGTAAAATTTATTTAAAATGCTTCACCTTTACGTTAGCATCACCATGTATATATATATATATATATATATGTTTTCTAACCCAACCAAACCGAGTAGATAATTTGTATTTTTAATAATTTAATTTGATTTTATGCTATGTTTGCTGAATATTTACGTTTCTTTTTCAAATTTCTCATATGGCAATTTTTTTTTTTATATAAAAAAGGTCCAATTTAGTGTGCTAGGAGGAGCTGATTTTTGAATCTATTGGATTTTGTAGTGTTTGAATCCATTAGGTTTTTTATTTATATTAATTTATTTATTTCGTTCCTGAAGAAGATGAAGGATGTTTGTTATTAGCATTGCAACCAAAGTTGGCCATGTGGAGCTGCAGAAAACTACGCTAAATATAAATTAAATAAATACACAAAAACACGTGACATTTTATCAAATTCCCCAACGTTACTTTTCTCTTTGGAACAATCATTTATTATTATAATTAATTTTTTTAATTTAACTTAAGCAGTTAATACAGCAATTAATTTAGTACTCCATATAAATTATGGTAAATGTAAAGGGATAGAATCTATCCCCAAAAATTTAGCTAAAATGGGTATTTCAGTCCTATTAGGTTATAGTATAAGGCGGTGCATGGAAATCAATAAAAATGAAATACCAATACTATCCTCCATGAAACTTTTGGACTTTTGGGTTTCAAATTTAAAGTAAAACTCTTTTCCTACTCGTTACTCCACCAAATACTATCCTAATCATTATTGCCTGCGGAATATTTTTAAGTATGAAAAATGTTGATTTAATATAATTAGAAAATATAATAATAAATTAATTAATTATAAAATAAGCATTTATGATAAAATTTGAAGGAAAACTCTTTTCTTCCCCATTACTACTCCACCATTATTGATTTGATATAATATTGCTAATGATAAAATTAATATATTTTGAACTCAAAATATAATAAATAAATTATTAAGAAATATTTTTAAAAATTTTATTGTTAATAATAATAATAATAATCGGGTGAAATAGAAGAAGATTATAAAAATATAGTAAATAAAGCATATCATGAACTAGTCAAAGTTATATTTATAATCATAACAATTAATTTTCGGTTAGATAGTCTGTCACTCTTTTTATACTTTATTTAACCATAGTCTTATAATCTTAATAGAGTTGGTAAACCATATCATCTATTGTTAAATTTCTATTGTACTAGATTCTTACTAGAGACAAGTACAGAGTATACTCTTTATAATTTAGAAATTAGAAGAGATAGTCCTTACTAACAAACCATCAGAGAAGAAGAGAAGAGACTTTTAGAAATTCATGGTTTTTATTTAATATCGGCAGTGTCTATTTAGGGTTCTCTGCCTCAAATAATAAGAAGAAACCTCCTTTTATAGTAATGATGATCATTATATACAAAGGAACAGCTTGCTTGAGAAATCAAATAGGAACCAAAGAAAAGACAAAAGGACAAACACCAGGAAAGCAAACTGGATAAGAAAACTACTGACAAAACATACAAGTACAATAATACAATTGCTTTAGATAAAGATGACTAGTTTACTATAGGCTCGTGACTTGGTGACAAGTTGTCTTCATCTCCATTGTAATTGCTTTTTGAGTTAGGGGTCTTCCTGATAAGATTCTTCAATGAGTCTTTGTGATGAGCTGGTTCCAACTTGATATGTCTCTTCCCAAAATCTTTTGTCTACTAAAAGTTTTTGTTCATATTATGATGGATAAGTTTCCCATGGTGCATCTTTAGATATCTTTGGTTATATCTCTTTTGGAATGATTCCATTCTTTTGAAACATAAATCTTTGAAATTCCCGCCAAGGTGAAAGGTCATCCATATCAAAGACAAGGTGATGAATCATCGAGTGCCTGTATGATCCATAAATATTGAAACAGGGGATTATAGTAAATTCATCTCTTATCTTCAAGAAGAATCTCCGAAAGATAATAATGGTATGACATTCATTGGTTGGTGAAACCTATTGGGTGTAGGCTTCATTTGTTTGCCATGACTTCCATCTTGATAAATTCTGAAACCATTTCATTAAAGTCAACAGATGAGGATTTGATCTTTGTCCTTCTTTAGGCATTCTAATATATCTGGCAAGCTTTAATGGCTATAAATCAAAAGCAATCCAATACAAATGATAAAGATACCGGAATAGGGTTAGTAATTCTGACAGCCAATAAAATTCTTTTTCAAGATTTTGATCTAGAAAACTAAAAATGCAGGTGAAGGGATAGTCTAGATAAAGCCCAAGTCTTTCATAAAAATTCAGGCCATAATTTATAATCAGATAGGATTGGATTTTAAAAATATATTTATTGACATTTTAGTTGAGTGTATTTATAGAAATGTGTGGGGATAGGTTTGGTGGAATTCTTTTTTCAAAGAAATTGGCGACGGATTGGAACATGTAAATTAAAAGTAAAAACTTTAATTGAAAGGGTTTGCTAAAAGAGGTTGATAGTATGCTTAAGAGATCAGGGATAAAGTTTTCTTATCCTTTGATGTGTTTAACTTCAAAATCATATTTACTAAACCATTCTTTCCATCTCAGAAGTTGAGGATGAGGGAGATTTTTTCCTTTGAATTTGAGCATTTTTAGAAAAGATGAACAGTCCATGATTAGTTTGAAATGATGTCCCATTAAATGGAATTCAAATTTTTTTATTCCATATTTGACTACTAGGACTTCTTTGAAGGTTGAGTGGTAATGACATTCTCCATTGGTGAACTTTCCACTGGCATGGGCAAAATTCTTTGCTTTTTCTAGTTACCTTCTTCAAGGAGAATTTCTCCCAAATATTGATCGCTTGCATCTATTTGAAGAATTCTTTTCCCTTTTAATGGAATTTGTAAGTTTGGAAGTTTCTTTTTATCATCTTTCAACTGGACAATGGCTTTAGTTTGAATTATTGACCATAATTGAGGGTTTTTTTTTAAGAAGAGCTTTTAAGGGTGTTATTTTCTTTGTCAAGTGAGGAATAAAATCTCTGAGATAATTGAGTATCTCAAGAAATTGTTTAATTTGTTTGACAGATAGGTTTTCTTCAGGAAACCTTTGTAATTCTTCTACAATATGAGGACTAGGGTGATACTTTCCTTTTTTGAATTGCATTCTTAGGAATTTAATTTCTTCTTTACCCATATGGATAATTATAGGTGATAGTATAATTTTATATTTAATTGTAAGATCAATAAACTATTTGAGCAATTTCTCATGTGCTTTAATGTTTGGTGAGAAAAGAAGAATGTCATCAATATAAACTAGACAATTGTGCAAGAGAAGCTCATAGATTTTGATCATCGCCTTTTGAAATAGAAATGGGGCCACTTTCAAACTGAATGGTAACACATTCCAATGATAATGATGATTTAAAATGCAGAACCCAATTTTATATTTGTCTTATTCCTTAATTCTAAGTTGCCAAAATCCTACCTTTAAGTCAAATTTTGAAAAAAATTTTGCTCAAGCCAAGAATGGGAATAATGAAGAGATCTTTAGTAAAGGAAATCTATCATGCTTTAAAAATAAATTTAAGGGTTAATAATCAATAACCAATATCTTTTTTCCTCGAACTTGTTCTGATCATTTATTCATATAGAAGGCTTGGCATGCCCACTCAGATTTAATTGGTGTAATCAGACCTTGTTCTTCTAACTGCTTGCATTCTTTAATAGCAAGTTTCAGGCTTGTAGGAGTCATTTTCGGATGAGTGGCTTTTGGAGGATTCATATCTTCATTTTGCTTAAAGGGTAACAAAATGTAGAAATTTGGATTTTTTCATAAAGGAAATGAACATTTCCTTGTAAACTCAATGTGAGATTGTGCACTGCATTTTTTTATTAGAAACTCATGAATGGGTTGAAGGTCAATGGTTGCAATGGTTTTGTCTACAAAAAGGATAAATGGCTATGTGGTAAAATGCCTGAAGAATTTCTTGAAAGTGAGTCCATTTGGAAAAATTCTTAGATCTTTCATTTTCTAATAGACATCAAATCCAAGAACTATATCTTTTCTAAGTAGGGGTGAACTAAGAACATAATTCTAAACATAACATCTTGAAAAGAATTGAATTTTGATATGTTGTCTGGTTTTCAAGGTAGTCTCAAAAATTTCTCCATTTGCAGTATAAAAATATTCAGAATGGTTTTTCCAATGCTTTTTAAAAAGAGTTGATGGGTTAAGGATGGTTATTATAGCTTTAGTATCAATTAAGGCTATGAGTTTTATGGGTTTAGAGTAATTGGTTGGGTAAATTTGGATTGAAAATAAATATACTGGATGGTTTTCATAAGTTAAGGCAATCACATCATCAATTAGGAACTGATTAGAATATTGTAGTGCTTCTTCTGTAGAATTTAAAAATTCTAAATATGATTTATGACAAATAGTAAAAATACATTCTAGTGAAGAATCTTCTTCTTCTGAAAAGGGAGACTTAAGGTCTACATCATCAAGATCGATTGCTGTGATTTGTTGAATAATCTTTTCTGCCTTTTTTGATTTTGAAGGAAATTTTTTTGTAAAATGTCTTTTTTTATACAAATGTAACACCTATCGGTCTTATTTTTTCCATGGAACTTTCTCTTTTTGCAATACTTCCATTTCTTAGGTCTTCATTTCTTTCCTTTTCCTTTTAGTTTAAAGAAATGACATTTTTTCTTGCCTGGACAGATACATTTTTCTGTATCCTTACACTTGATCTGCAGGTCTGGTATGTCACATGATATTTTCCCCAAAGGATTCTTCTTGCTTCCTAAATACATCTTGATCACTTTTTTTTACTCACATAATTGTGTATGGGCTTGAATAATTATTTGTTATAAATGTCCTAAACGAACATCTCTAACTTTTGGGTTTGATTACTGGAGAATTAAAAACATCCTAGTTGCAAGAATCTCAGGAATAGAGGCTATAAAAGCTTGCTTTAAATCTGGATTGGCTGTTTCGCCCAAAAGATAAAACTTTATGGATATATTTTGAAAATGTTGATCCAAATCTTTATTTTTTAAAGAACAACACTTCATATGATAAAATTCTTTTTTGGCAACTTCAAGATCATCATCCTATTTTTCTAGAAACTCATAATGCAAGAGTCCTAGAAAATCTTCAGTTGATGTTGGATCAACCATTTGTGCTTTGGCATACATATTGAGTGATGCAAACCAGTTTGCCAATTTTCCCACCATCTTTTCCAGAAAGGTTTCAATCACATTTCTTAACTCAGCTTTGGGGAGTAGCATCTAACTATTAATCCAAGCTCTAAACTTTAAAAATATGTTCCTGTATTGAGTGGGAGGAATATCATCAAGAGTAAAGTAGCTTCCAGTAGCAATAAACTTTTGGGAGTCTTGCTGCTATGGTTGAGCTTAAGGTTGTATTTCAAAATCACATGTTTCTTCAATAGGATCTCTTACTTCTTCAACATAAGGATCTCTAGTCCTTGAGGTTTCAGTATCAGCTATTAATTGAAAAGGAATTTCATAGTCTGACTCAGAGGAGCTAGAGTTACTTTTAAAAGAATCATTCATTGAATTTTCTTCTGTGATAGAATCAACTTTAAAGCTAGGCATTGTATTAACAACACATTTCTCCAAAAATGAAGAAATTGGATTCATTATCATTATCGAAGGTTTTTCTACTTCAATTGATTTAATAGAAGAGGAGGAAAGCTGCATTTTTTTTATTGGTGAATTTTTGGGTATGTCTGGCTGAGGAAATCGGATTATCTTTCCTTTTTTCTTAACAGTCTAAATGGGTTGGTTTTGGGAGATAGTTTTAAAGGGTTTTTATTTTTTGAATCCTTAAAATTTTGGAGTTATATTCAAAACTTAAGAGGCTTCAGGAAATAATGGCTAGCTTGAAAAATTTGAGGTCATATAGGTTGAAGAACTAGGTTTTAGAAAAGGGTTATATAAGAATCCCATTAGATATGGAGAAAATAGTTTTGGAATAGCTTTTAGGGATGAATCCTTTTTAATACTTAAATCTTTCTCAAGCTAAGTGATCTAGGCTTTTAGCTTTTGAATTTCAACTTCTTTTATTTGAATGCTTGTTATTGTGCCTCTATTATTGACAATCTGCATTAACTCTTAATGTTTTGACTCAATTTGTTTTGTTAATTCTGAATGAATAACTCCTATTCATCTTTCAAAGTCAGAGAGTCTATTGTAGTCAATTTTATATGTTCTGCAACATTATCAACCTTTTCCTTCATCTTTCTTAGCTTTTGGTCTTGAGCACAAGCATTTTGTGTTTGCCAATTTAGAACTGCTTCTACAGGAGTAGTTCTTCTAGGTCTTCCATTAGCATAAACAATATTGGAGTTTAGGACATATAGTTGTGTGATTTTTGAGCATCAGTCTTAAGGTTTAAGGGTGGAAAATCTGAAGGTTGAAACATGCAAGGCTGAAATTGAAGGTAATTTACCCATTTTAGAGCTTGCTTATAACAGGGTAAGGGTGTTGGTTTAGGTTTTAGTGAAAATGGTGGTGTCTTAGGTTTGCAAGTTTATAGTAGTAACTTTTTAGTGTTTGGGATTTATACCAGGCAGGAGGAGAATATGGTATAAAGAAATCATATTTTCCTAAGGGTTGTCCTAAAGTACTCACCATTGGATCTTTATCATTAAACCTTTTTTGAACACTTTTTCATTACATCCCTTAGTAAATCTTTTCTTTTTCTCTTCTTCCTCATCATTAGAGAAACAATAATCATCACAATCATATATATCAAATAACAATGACCATCATGCTTAAAAGCATAAATTGGTCTTCCAATATCATCAAAATGGGTCACAGGAACCTTTTCTTCAATTGGACAAGAAGAAATCATGAATTGAGTGTTAAACACCGTGGGGACTTCTTGTCTTTTTTCTAAAAATTATTTTAACAATTCCATCAGGCTTTCTAATAAACACTGGATCTAAACTTTGGATTGGCTCAACTACTTTATAAGATTTCTCATAATTTGCAATCCACTTTTCTAGGAATAGAGTTAACAACTCATCCCTAGAAATTTGTTTTGGAATGTGAATACAAGTTGAAGAATTATAGGAATT
Source organism: Mallotus nudiflorus (assembly GCA_947683625.1). Lineage (NCBI taxonomy): Eukaryota > Viridiplantae > Streptophyta > Magnoliopsida > Malpighiales > Euphorbiaceae > Mallotus > Mallotus nudiflorus. The sequence goes on from CANTUR010000228.1 coordinate 1,805,172, forward strand.
TACCTTTATGAAAAGGGCATCATTTTTATCAAATAGTAAAGATAGATTTATGGCATGATTTTACAATCGGTAGACAATTTGGTAATTAAGGGTTGCTGCTTTTATTGTAGTTGTTTACTCAACACCAAGAATTTGGATTTGGATTTGGACTTTTAAGGTTGACAAAGCATGTGGGTCTGATAAGGCTAGATTATAATTTGGGAAAAAGGTAAAAAAAATTGACCCAATATTCAAAGAGTTTTCAACTGTCCCTATCACAATATTCAAAGTGTTGCTTTAGTAAAAATAGATAATCCTGATCTACCGTGATATGTGAGGCCCAACCTTATAGCACCAAAATGGATATAAGTATATCCTTGGCTTAACCAAGTTTTAAAAATTTTAGGGGAATTTCTAAAGTTATAAAATGCTCAGTTTGAGAAGAAGGGATTTCGTGTTAATTAAAGCTAGAGGCTTGGACATATTCTTTGATAGAAGAATAAGGTCTCTTTATAAGGGTTCTAATGGTTTGTTTCCAATTAGTCCTGGTTTTGGAAAAAGCATTATAAGGATTAAGTAGAGGGGCTTTAGATTCTTCTATCTTTTAATCTTCAGGAAGATAAGTAAACTTATACAGGTAGTTGGTTTTTTTTATAGTGGTGTAGCTAATTGGAGGTGATAAGGTTACAGAGGTAGATTTAGTAGGTACATATTTATAGTCACAGATTATAGAAGGTGTTGAAGAGTTGGAGGATTCAAACATGATTTATAAAATTTCTCTTCTTATTAAGTCTTGAATAACAATAATCTCTCCTTTTAACAACAACAATCTCTCCTTCTAACTTTAATTTCAAGCTGGTTGCCATAAGGAATCAAGAGATCTTTTTTGGTGCTGACTTGGATCTTGGGGGAAATAAGCTAGTGGCCTCTTTGATTTTACTTCCAATAGACCTCAAATTTTTTTGAGCTTGGTAACCTCTAGTTTGATAAGGAAAACCAGCTATTCAATGAGGCAACAACTATTCAATTAGAACCAGAAGGCGTCGAGTTGGCTCCTATACAGCTAGCTACGCCGTGCTTGGTCCCCCCGCACAATGGAGGTTCCATATTATTATTATTATTATTCAATTGACAAGTAAAAATATGAAATGTCTATTATATACAATTTAAGCTTAAAATATGAAAATAAGAAAATTTACATTATAGAGTTTTAGATTAGTTAATTAATACATAAGAATGTGAAATATCCATTACAACATAATTTACAATTAAAATATGAGAAATAAGAGAACAATTATTATTATCAACAACAATTAATAATGTGTAATGCCCATTATAATTCAATTTAAATTAAAAATATGAAAATTATAAAATTTACATTATATGATTTCAAATTGTATAATTTATTAATTAAAATATATTATTATTATTATTATCATTATATTGATAACTTATTAATTTTTATTTTTATTAAGTAATATAATCTTATTGATATTATTTAAAATTAATGAGCTAAACAATATTATAATTATTATTTTTATTGCATATTAATATATAGACATATATTATAAATAATCAAAACGACATAGTTTTGTATAAAACTAAGTTGTTTTCTTTAAAGTAATGAGATTACAACTAAAAATAAGATAAGTTATGTGACACATATTAAGGATGTCAAATATACATTATATGTATATGAACAATAAATAATATATTAATTTAAATCAAATTTCAATTCATGAGTTAATATATATATAAGATTATTTATATAAATAGCATATAATACACATTATAAAGGCTCATAACGTAAAACAGTTCACATCTTTCCTTATGTTATTTATATACAATACACTGACCTTAATACAAAATATGAAAATTTACTAAGCATGTTACATTCTATAAAACTGAAGGCGATCTTTTGCTTACCCACCTGATACAATACTAGTACAATTGATGTAAATATTTCTTTAAGACAGACTATAGTTTTTTTAGTCTTGAAAAATAATTCAGAAGAGTGACCCTGCAACTCAGCAAATGGATAGCATAATATTCTATGAAAAATAACACATTCAAATATGTAGTATTATCAATTATCAATCTATTTAATGTTTAACTATAATTTATAGTATGTACATAGTCATAGTAGCATAGTATGTACAACATATTTCTTTAGTCTTTATTTAGCTTATTAAAGGGATTCCATAACCCACATAGTATTGCCATAATCATAGTATTTTCTTTTGGACAACACTGAACTTATAGTATGTACAAAATTGTAAAAGCATAGTATTTTCTTCTAGACAACAATGTACTTATAGTATGTACAAAATCTTAATAGTATAACATTTTCTTTTGGATAACAATGTGTTTATGAATTACGTGTAATTCAATTTTTTTTTATATTCATGGATCCCCATATGCATGCAGCTCTGTCATAATCTTTTGCCAATTATATATTTTTTATTAGCCGTTTTACAGCATATAAAAGGGATTCTATATTTCACACAGCCCTGCCTCATTCACAAGTAGCATTGCATCCTCATATTAATCCATTCATATTTCTTATATTTACATATATATTGAGAGTTCACCACACTATCACAAAACTTTATTCAACTCATCATTAATTAAATAGATCACATATCACTGCATAAAGCTAATTAATATCTCCTTCATAATATATAAGAAAATAATTATGTACCATAAATATACCATATTTCAACATAGTAGAATTGACAATGCAAATTCAAAAATACACAAAAAATTTCACGTTATGAATATCAAAGCCATATTCTCTAGATTAATAGTATTATAAGTCTAGATTAATTTGAAATTGATTTCACATCAATTGGATATATATAGAAGGAGAAACATAAAAAACATTCCACCATGGTCAATCTATTATTAAATACTAAGCTACATAAAGTATTGCCAAATATTAGCCATCAAAACAGAAAAATTAAGCTTCCTTTATTTCTATCAATTTTGTAAATAACTTCTTAAAGTTTTATAGGAACAAATGACACCCCATTTGGAGTTATAAAACTCTAGATATAAATTCGACAAGTATTCTATTCTCACCCAACAAGATACCCGAATTCAGTAATCATTATTCATATGTATAATCTCATTAATATGTAAAATCTAATCTCAAGTACAATAAATCATCAATACATTAATAAAAAATTAGCATTTATCAATTAGAGAACATATATTTCTCTTATCCAATCAGCTTAACAAACAAATTTATAATTATTTATTTTAAGTGTTATATTCACATCGAATATTAAATTATTCATTTACTTTTATTGCTTTCTTCCCTTTGCTTGTATTTACTTGTATAAAAACTTTATTTCCATTTAATTTAGCTAAAATAAATAATAATTCACTTGTTTTTAAACATAAAAAAAAAAACCTCATCTAGCATGATAACATCACTAAACTACCTAAACTTATGAAGCTGTCAATTATAACAGATTTAATAGGGTGAATTTTTCACCAATAATTCTATACAATATATTTCAAAATGAAACTTTCTATATTATTAACCCTATGTTTCTAGAGTAATTTAAAATTAATTTTGTTCAATTGGAGGTGTATAGAGGAAGAACTCTATGAAACAATTCACCTTACTAGACCAACGATGAAAACTGAGCAATTAAATGTTTCCTTTTATTACACTAGTAAAGATTCTGAATCAAATTGATCTAAAGGAAGGATAGTTTTAGATAACTCTTCAAATGTTTTATATCATTAAATAACACTTAATTTGAAACTTTTTAGCTTGAGATATGATTAAAACAATATGATTGAAAAACTAGATCCTTAGAACCCCAATTTTGCATCTTATAAACCCTAACTTAATTCAACCAAAAATATAAAATTACTTACCAAATAAATATCTAAGGCTTTTGAAGATGAGGATTGTGGTCTGGAATAAATTTCTAAACATTCAATTTACTTTAAAAATTCAGCTCTCTTTTTTTTTTTTAAGAAGAAGGAGGAGAAATAAGATAAATATTATATCCTTTCCTTCCTTCCTTCACTCCTTAAAAGCCACGTACAACTCTTTCTTTCTTTATTTTTTGTTTTGATGATGATAATAGTAATAATAATAATAATAACAACAACTAAACCAATTTAAGTCCCTTTATTTTTGCTATTAACCAATTTAAACCCTTAACTTTCTAATTCTTGTTATGGACTTAATTATAAACATTTATAATCTTTTCCTATTTAATATTGGAATTAATACCACACATATTACATGCAATTTTTCATGTTTATATGATATGCATGTTATGCAAATAAATGCAAATGTATTAGGTGGGTGTTATATTTCTCCCCACTTTAGGATATTTCATCCCCGAAATTAAATATGACTTGCCAATCTCAAAAAATAAGTAGGGGTATTGAGTTCTCATGATCTTTCCTCTTCCCATGTTGCTTCTTTAGAGAATGCCAACTCCATTTAATCTTTAATATTAGAATCTCTTTATTAAGTAGCTTCTTTATCTGTCCATCAAGAATTTCAACTGGTTCTTGTTTATAATTTAAATCTTTTGTCAATTGTATTTTTGACTCTTGTACTACAGGGCTAAGATTATATATATATATATATCTTCTTAATATGGAAATGTAGAAATTCTATGGAGTTTCACTACAATTAGTCTATAATGGAAATCACCAATGTTAAATATTATCATCTCATATTTTCCTTTCTTATGTAGATTCTTCTAAACCACTTTAACTATGGAAATTATTTTATTTCACAATACATTTTGATCTCTAACTATGTATTCCTTTTACACATTCTTACATGCTACATGTATAAAACTCTCTAAAGTAATATAGACAATTATTACTGCATTTTATAAGAATAACTTTCAAAAATTATTCTTTCTATGGTTTGACAACATTTTCAATTTTGAAGTCTTCACCATGGTTGTCACCACAAACTTTACCAATAAACTAATCTTAGCTTTGTTGATCCCTACCTAAAAAAAGTCAAATTTTAACTTTAAACCATGCGATGATATTCCAATAACATTGACTATATAATACATTAATATTTCAACCAATTAAATATTAAATCATCAATTATTTTTCACAAAATTTTTATTTCCTTCAAAGTGGAATACCCTCGAAATATGATATAGACTTTCAAAATGACATTTTAGAATATCACTTTTAACTAGATCTTTTTTTTATCATGTTTCAAGTCCTATATTATAAAAGAAAATTTTACTATACCATTAAATATATATAATTTCATCCACAATATATGTGGAGTTTCAAGTAGACTTAGTATTGTCATCAATATCTTTTAATTATATTTTTAACTAGCCTTAAAATCTTAATCATAATGTCTCCAAGAATAATCAATTTTTTTTACTTTTATTCTCACAAGTTATATTCTTATAAATCATTTTTACCAACACTTTATCATTCATCACAATTCATTCATGTATCTTAGAATGTAATAAATCAAATGTTACATCATTAAATGAAAATTTTACTCATTTCTCTTTTACTTTCCTCAAATTTTATATTTCTTTGAAATTCATCAAATTTTCTTATATACTTCTTTTACAATAATTTTCTTTAAATAATTCCACCCTTAGCATGACTAGCATCTTTTAAAGTATGTTATCGTTTTATAAAATCAATCAATTAAATTCTCTATTCGGCCTTTTTAGACTATACCTTTAGTTTCTTTAAGCTAAATAACTCCAACTATAGATTTGAGTCTCAAACTTTATTTCCTATTCAATTGTTTTTTTTAATATATCAATTCTATTATACATATATCTCGTATAATCTATAAATTTTATACTTACTACTATATAACAATCATTTTTACTATTTGGTACTAATAAGTAACATTAACTTCTCTTTGTTCTCTTTTTTTTTTTTGCATTTGATTACACCATGTGATAAGTTCAAGTATTCTAGTATGCTTCATTTCCTATCCAACCTTTGATACATCCATTTTTCTCTTGATGAAATACACACTATATGTATATATATATATATATGTATATATATATATATTTATTTATTTAATTCCCACAAATGATATTTGTATAAACTACTTCTAGTTTGACAACATTCTTTATCATAGCTTAACTCTTATATCCTTAAATGACATAAATTAATATGTTGCTTTATTAAATAAAAATTCAACTCACCACAAGCAGGAAGTTCTTATATTTCCATTACCACTTACAAAATTTATCAAATATAACCATATTTTGATTTCAAATTCTCAAATTTAATTCTATTTCTAAATATTTTTTCTTATTTCATAAATTATATTTCTATAAATTATTTCTACTGGCATTTCAACCTCCACTGCAAATAATCCATGTATGCGAGATAGAATAAGTCAAATTCAACTCTGTTAAATTTAAATTCCATTCCTAACATGCACACTACTCTATAGACTTATTATTAATCCCAGATTTTAAACCATAATTATATTAAGATCTCATATCCTTATTACCAAATTCTTTTAGATAACCAATCTTTGTAGCATTCTTTTATCCTCATTCTACAAATACCTTAGAATCAATTAAACTTAAGGTCTGATATAAGGGTGCCATTCGATATAGTGCAATTAATTATAGTGTGACTCTTGATATAATTTTTATCTCAAAGTCAGTCTCTCAATGTGGAGGTAAACGTGACAGATCTTTTAGAAATACATTTGTAGTTCCTTTACTACTGGAACATCCATTACTCATAGACTAACTTTAGATACGTTTACCATATTAGCTAAACAAGCTTCACACCCCTTTTTAATCAAATGAAAATCGGTAGTAACCGAAAGCAAAAAGCAATTCACCATAAAATCTCATAGAATATATATATTGTTTATCAAACTATATCTTATCCATCACATGTTCACTCACATATCAATAACATAATTTTACCTAAGAATTCAATCGATACTTGTACTTACCTTTTAGTTGTCAATCACTTTATGGACAACTTATATCACCTTCTTAAACTTTACCAATGCTTTGAGATCCTAAAATATGACATATATTTGATCAAGAATATACCTAAAATAAGTTTTTATGCTTAGTATGTAATTAGGATATGTTCTGTATATATAAGCCTAACATTTATGCATATTTCTTTCTTATTGGACAACTTAGCCTTATTTGACCTGAGAGTGAATAACTCTCACCACAAAATTCTAAATTACTTGATTTTTTTTACAAAACTAGACACACATGGCTATAACATATCCAAAAATCAACACAATATAAGCTTTGTACAATTAATGGTGAAATTTTGAATCCAAACCTGTGTTTTGTACAAAAACAGCTCGAGCAGGTCACTTTTATTTTATAATTTCTTAAGTTATATAAGCCTAAATCCAAAACCCTATTTCAAAAACTTTACTAACATATAATGAAATAACTTTCATGTTTTATACTTCATTTACTTTACCCTTTAAGGTCCTTATATTATCTAAGAAAGATCGAACTGCCTGCAGATATAGCAAACAAAATTAGCCCCACTCCAAAGATGATTTCTCATTACACACATATTATTTAATCAAACTGCATTACAAGGTTTTAGATAACATAGAAAGGAACAAAACTTATGTTTAACAATTTGCCTAATTCAGCCTCCAAGGGTCTCATATTTATTAGGCAAAAGAAAGCTACATGCAGCAGATATAATCTAAACCAGTCCTAATCAAAAGAAGAATTTCTCATCACACACACTAAATCTCATAATAGAACTTTATAAGCATGTAGATAAAGCATAAATCTATAAGTTTCATGTTTTGTATTTCTTCTAATCCTTCTTCTATGGCTATAAAAATAGGGATGTAATTCTGCTCTAAAATAGAATTCAAAAGCTATCAAATATTTTCACACCATCACCATATAATTTTAAATATAATTTAGAAGGAAAATAATTAATTCATCAAATTAGGAGCTGAAATCATCAAGATTCAAGTTTAGAAGTTTGAGAGAAAAAGAAAGGAATTAGTTTTTTTTTTGCAAGAGAACTATGGTTTATGGTTGAGAAGGAGTAGAGCTTTTTAGTTTTTTATATCACAAAGACAATCCCATAAATATCCACTATTATATATATATATATATATATATATATATATATATATATATATATATATATATATATATTATTACTATCAACCGAAAATTTCAAATCAATCCATGTAAACAAGTAGACTAGATTTAATTCCTACATATTTTTTTATTGACTAAACATTTAATTTTATAATACCCCCAAATACATCCTATATTGCACACACTTAAATATATCATTGAAATACACTTTAGCAAATACAAAACAAATGAAAGAATGTGAAATTCACATAGTTAAATGGAAATGATTCGAGATGCATAAGTTCAAGTTAATAATATGCATTACTGGTGATAATTTTTGAGTTGGTTGTGGTGGTGCATTTGTATGTTCAACCTTATGCATAAACTCTGACTCACTTTGGTCAGCAGAATCTTCGATTGGACCCTCCCTACTCATCCTATTCAAAATGCAAACACTGAGACTTAATTCTTAATATCTATATGCATTCCTAACATGTACATGCATTCACATTTTTATTTCAAGGGATTCTAAATCATGCTTTGATACCACTAAATGTGACACCTGTTAAGGATGTCATATATACATTGTATGCATGTGACTAATAAATAATATATAAATTTAAATCAAATTTTAGTTCATGAGTCAATATATATACAAGATTATTTATATAAATAGCACATAACACACACTATAACGGCTCATAATGTCAAACAGTTCACATATTTCCTTATATTATTTATATATAATACACTAACCTTAATACAAAATATGAAAATTTACTAAGCATGTTACATTCTATAAAACTAAAGACGACCTCCTGCTAACCCACCTAACACAATGCTAGTTCAATTGATGCAAATGTTTCTTCAAGACAGACTATAGTTCTTTTAGTCCTAAAAAATAATGTGGGTTAGAATGTATACCCTAGCTTCTATGGCTAAATATAGGATAAGCAGGGGTCGAACATAGGGAGTAACTGGAAATCAAGTATTAATTGGATAAATACTAGGATGAATAGGCTTACCAATAATTAAGTAGTAATTCATCAAATTATAGATCTAATTTATATAGTAAAATCCTAAACTATGCAATTAATAAGAAATAAAATGATAATAAAGAATATTCAAAGATGTGGAGGTGGAGATTACAATATAAAATAGAATAATGAATTATTAACATAAAATAATTATATTAACTATGAATGCAATGATTGGAGAATATGACCTAAAATCCTTAAGAGTAACTCTCGTTATTAAATAAAGGTGTTTCCATTTGGAGTCTACAAGCACTCTCCTGTTATTGTAGAGATAAACAAAAACCATGAAGTTCTTTGCCAATTCTTTGATCCCTTAAAGTGGATTTCTTGTCTTTAGGTATTTTCCTAACCTTTAAGTGAATTTAATTGCTTTTCCATCAAATATCCCAACTCTTGTTGTGAATATTTAACTAAAACATCATATATGGTGATCAACCATATAAAACACAATTAAGTACTCAATTGAAATCAAATAATTTATTTAACAATGCAAAAAAAATAATATAATTCATTGAAACTATCATCCATTGCAATTCCAACCTCTTAAGCAGTTATTCTTGATACATAATTAATAATAGCATAAACACAATAAAATAATATTCAAACACCAAGAGAATTATAGAAAGGAAGAGCTAGAAGCACTTAAAAATGAATTTAGAGTCTCTAATAATCTCTTTCGATAATAACTTGATGAATGAAAATGTATACAAGGCAAATGCTCTTTTGATCTTCCTTTAATATCAACTTCAAGTTCCAACTATGAATGTTCTCATAATAATATTAATCTCTCTTTAATTTATAATTATATCTCTCTATCCCCTTTTTAAAGAGGCAAAAATAAAGTACTTATATGTTCTAAAGTTGATAACCATAGGGTACAAGTCATGACAAATAAAAAGCTAGAATTCTTGGTGAAGGATTACATTGCTTCAACATTGGTAGTTACTTTAAGGGAAATTTTAGAAATATATATGAGTGAATTAGTTCTATGTATCTTCATGAAAATTATAGTCTTCTGAATTATCTTTCTATAGCCACTTGAATCATTTAAATCTGAGTCCTGTAGAGGAAGTTATGGTCAAAAGAGTGTAACATGGTTCGGAGGATCGTGTCTCTTCACATAGTACCGAGTCGTGAAAGTTGGTGCTGACTCATGACACAGATATCTTATGCTGAGTCAGCATAGTGGTGATGAATTGTGAAGGGTTTAAGCAAAGGGTGCCAAGTAGTGATAGTCCAAAAACACTCTAAAGCTTGCTTCGTTCATTCCTTTGACCTTGAATGACTTTAATATGTCCATATAACTTTTATAAGCTTCAAACAAACTTCATAAATATTTATAAGTCATTCAAATTCATATAAATTTACTAAGAATAATGGAGATTAAAAGCATTTGTAATTATGAATGAAATGTATGAAAACTAAACTAAAATGTGTACTAAATGCAACCTAAATATGCATGAAACATCTTAAAACTACTATGCTAATTGTAATGTATCAAAAATCATTCACAAAAGTGAGCTTGCAACTTAGCAAATGAATAACATAATATTCTATGAAAAATAACACATTCAAACATGTAGTATTATCAATTATCAATCTATTCAATGTTTAACTATAATTTATAATATGTACAACATATTTCTTCAGTTTTTATTAGGCTTATCAAAGAGATTCAATAACACACATAGCATTGCCATAATTATAGTGTTTTCTTTTGGACAATAATAAACTTATAGTATGTACAAAATCATAATAGCATAGTATTTTCTTTTTGACAACAATGTACTTATAGTATGTACAAAATCGTAATAGTATAGTATTTTCTTCTAGACAACAATTTACTTATGAATTACATGTAATTCAATTTTTTTATATTCATAGATCCCCATACACACACAGCCTTGTCATAATCTTTTGCCAATTGTATATTTTTTTATTAGTCATTTTACGACATATAAAGGGGATTCCATATCGCGAACAGCCCTGCCTTCATAAGTAGCATTGCATCCTTATATTCATCCATTCATATTTCTTATATTTACATATACATCAAGAATTCACCACACTGTCATAACACTTTAGTCAACATATCATCAATTAAATATATCATGTATCACTCTATAAAGCCAATTAATATCTCACCCATAATATATAAGAAAATAATAATATACCACAAATATACCAAAATATACCATATTTCAACATGGTAGAATTGACAGTGAAAATTTAAAAATACACAAAAAATTCCACATTATGAGTATCAAAGCCATATTCTCCAAATCAATAGTATTATAAGTCTAGATTTATTTGGAACAGTGTCACATCAATTGGATATATATAGAATGAGAAACATAAAAAGCATTCCACCATGGTCAATCTATCATCAAAGACTCAACTACATAAAGTATTGCCAACTATTGGCCATCAAAATAGAAAAATGAAGCTTCCTCTATTTCTATCAATTTTATAGATAACATCTTAAAGTTTTCATAGGAACAAATAACACCCCATTTGAAGTTATAAAACTCTAGATATGGCTTCAACAAATATTTTGTTCTCACCCAACAAGACACCTGAATTTAGCAACCATTATTCATATTCATATATACAATCTCATTAAGATGTAAAATCTAACCTCAAGTACAATTAGTCATCAATACAATACTAAAAAAATTAGCATCTATCAATTAGAACACATATATTTCTCTTATCCAATAAGCTTAATAAATAAATTTATAATAATTTGTTTTAAATGTTATATTAACATAGAATATTCAATTATTCAATTACCTTTATTACTTCCTTCCCTTTGCTTGTATTTACTTGTATAACAGCTTTATTTCCATTTTCTTTAGCTAAACTAGATCATAATTCACTTGTTTTTAAACATCCAAAAATAATAGAACTTCATTTAGCATGATAATATCACTAAACTACATAAACTTATGAAGCTGCCAACTACAACAAATTTAATAGGGTGAATTTAAAAATTCATTAATAATTTTATACAATATATCTCAAAATGAAACTTTCTAGATTATTAACCCTGTGTTTTTAGAGTAATTTAAATTTGATTTTTCTTCAATTGGAGGTGTATAGTGGAAGAACTCTACTTTTAGTAGAGAGACGTCCGTTTTATAGAGGAGGCTTCACCGATTTTTTGGTAGAATTCTCATAAAACGTGACAGTCAGGTCAATCCTGAGTTTTTATTTTAATTAAGTCATATCTTTAATCAAGTCTTTCTTTAGAATTTCTAGAAGTATAAAGTTAGAAAATATTCTAATATTATTATTATTATTATTTATTTTTCTACGATTGCACCGAGACTGAGGCCTACAGGTCTGTTTAGAGGAGTGCAAAACTATAAGTTATTATCTTATATATGCATTGCATGTTAAATGCATAATAATGAGCATCTATAATTTTTATAATGTATTTAAGAATGATTTACTTCTTTAAATGTGATATATATTTTGATATATCTTTGGTATATAGTTGGTTTATTTTTGGTATATATTCTGTATATTTATGATATATACCCAACATATATTTGGTATACATTTAGTAAATTTTCAGTATACATTTGGTATATTTTATGTATATAATTGGTATATTTATCTATAAATGGATGCTATCACATTTATATTATGCATTTTCATTATTTTAATAATTATAAGATTGATTTGAAGGATAGCAGTAGAGTGTGCTACCTAATGGGCTACGCTAAGATTGTTGCTCGATAGTACAGTAGAATTAGGTTGAAAATTTACTATTTATTTATTGAGATGTTGGTTATTGGGAAGGATGACTGTGGATCCTCGGTTGACCTAAAGTACTCGGGGCTAGTCTACTACCTTGAGTTGGGTAAATGAATACTTGGAGTTTTGGATAAGCCAGTTGGCTATTGATTTTGTGATCGAGGTTGCAGACTATTTAGGGTTTTGCTTCGATCCTTCAACCAAAAATATTTTTATGCTTGTTATTATTATCAAAAGTGGATTTCAGCATCTGTATGAATTGCATGTATATATATATAAACACACACATATATATTTTATACTGATGTTTGATTGTATATGACTTAGGTTGCTTGCATATATAATATAATAATTCACTCAGTGAGGTCTGATCCCCCTCAATATTTTTTTCAGGAGATTCTTCTTCTTTAGACCTCAGTAGTAGACATCTTCACTAGTTTTCTTCAGCCCTGGCTAGATTATATAAATTTATTATATGAACTTATATTGTATTCTAGAAACTGGAGTAGTAGTGTTATTGTAGTAGTTGTGTTGTTTTATTAGAGAGTTGTATTTAAATCTTGTATGAGATATTTTTATGATATGATATAAGATTTATTTTCATATTAATTAAAGTTTTAATTTTTGTGTATCTTTATTTATTTATTTATTGCACGTATTTTTATTGTTAAGGCTTGCTATGAGTTCTGGATTCGAAAGAATTCCTGTTCTTAGTGTCGGTAATAACTCCCTGGTTTGGGTTGTGACAAAGTTGGTATGAGAACCTAGGTTATTAGTGTTGTGGACCTAGGTTTTCAAAGTTTTTTTTTCTTTGAAACTACTACTAAAAATTAGGTTCGATTATGTCTTTAATAAGTTTTCCTTGATTTAGTTTTTCGCGTAATCATTAGGTTGTCTGTTGTTGTTTGCTTTATATGAATCTTATTGGTTTTATCTTTTTAGAATAAGGATATGAGTGTGTGTTTCTTCGCCGATCATTGAGGCAGAGGATGATGAGTCCTTTCAGGATGAGGTTTTACCTTCAAAGTCGCTAATCAAGCGCAGAGGCAGAGGTAGACCTTGAGGAGTGGTAAGTCACCATAGGCAGAGAGAGCTACAGGATGAGGAACCTATAGAGCTAAAGTTTAAGGAAGCTATTATACCTCCAGTTGCCCTGCAGATGCAGCCTATTCATCAACAAGGTATTTCTGACCCAGAGTGTGTAAATAGAGGGGTTTAACGCGTGCCCAAGATCTTAGCAATCGCGACACTGTTTGAGCTCAGGGCTCTAGAGAACACACTGACCACAGTCACAAAAACATGGCGTGGAGATGAGGAGTCGCTACCTAGGGTAATAACTGGGACAAATAAAAAAGGTGGCACTTGATTCCTTAAAAGAAAGCTAGCACCATAACCAGGAGATTCTGGATACAGAATACCAACTTCTTTCAGTCTCGTGTTCTTTTAGAATTACTTTATGAATTACAATATTATTCTCTATTTACATGCAATTTTATATAAACCCTTATTCTAGCAATTAACTCCAAGGCAAACTAGTCATGAAAAATACAAGTAAATAATACATTCAATATAATCCCTAAGTTAATATAATCTACATGGATTTTAATTAAATGAGCTAAATCTACATGTTTTTAACAAGTGAGCCTAAAGGGCCTAATTCCTTTTAATTTTAATTAAATGAACCTAAGTCTATTTATTTTAATTCTAAAAATGGGCTTAAATCTACAAATTATGGAGCATTTAAATTAATGGGCATAATTCTACATGTTTTAATTATAAGGTGATCTTAAATCTATAAATTATGAAAAAGACTTAAATTAAATGGGCTAAGTCTAATTAATTAAATTAAATTAGGTGGGTCTATATCTAATTTAATAAATGGGCCTAAGTTATCTCTACCCTAAAAATCTAATTAATTATGGACCTAAAGATATATTTTAATTAAAATCTTGACCTAATTAATTTAAATGAAATAGGATAATTAAAGGGTGAGCTAAAAAATAATTATTTAGACCTAAACTTAAATGAATGAGTTAAAGCCTAACATGGGCTTAAGGCCCAAAACACATAAAAATAAATAAATAAGCCAAAAAAACATTAAAAAAATCAAAAAAATCAAATAAGAGATCAAACAATCAATTAATTTATTCCTTCTAAAAAATCGTAATTCTCATTAACATGTAACCTAAATTAATCTACTTCCTCCATTAAATTTAATAAGTTATCCAATTAAAACCCTAATTTTACTAACTAATTCATCAAAATAAACATACAACCACACATATAATTTTATTATTCCCACTATTGGGGTTATTATAATAATCTATTCAGGATAAAAAGAAAAATAATTAATACAAACTCAAAAATATAAATAAAATAAAAAATAATAAAAACCCTAGAAACCATATCTCTACAAGGTCTTATCCATGGCATTGCATGGACTTCTCATGAATTAAGTCCTCCAAACATGATCATAATGTATTTTCCTTCATAATCACCATAAAAAGAAACAAAACTTATGATTAGTGAATAAATTATAAAGAAATTTGAATAAAATTGAAACTCGATAAAATTAAAAAGAAAAATAAAATAAAAGAAGAATATGGGGAAGATGATGCTTATGGATGTTTTTAATAGAGTGCTCCTCAGATTTTATAAAATCACCATTCTTAATAGGTCTTCAAATATTATTCTTCTACTCCTCCAAAAGCCAAAAATCCTCCATAAAAAGAAAAATCCTCCTCCCCTTCCTTAGGAGCCAAACCCATCCTTTTATAGTAAAACAACACAAAAACCCTAGTTCATGTGTCTGTAGAGTTTCATTCCTAAAAGGACTTCATTTTCCTAAAAAACCAGATAAATACCAAAACAATTTTAAGAAGAATCATTCAACCAATCAGGATTCAAAAAAAGCATTTTTTATTTTCTGAAAAATCCAAAAATCAAATGGAATGGTTCTAATTCCGACTGGAATTGCGTAATTCCGATCGAAATTTCTCAGTTCCAGTCAGAATTAGTGTAATTCGATCGGAATTGTGCAATTCTTATGGGAATTACAGAATTCTGAATTTTTTAACTTTTAATTACAAAAAAACCCTTGAAAGAATTTAAAATTTTCAATTACGTCTTTAAAAAGCATTGCAATTTAGTCCTTGAAAATATTAAATTCTTTCTTTGAAAAATACAATCAGACCTTTGAAGTTTCAAAACTCAAGCATTGAAGACCTATTTAACATTTTCATCATTGGAGTCCTTTGTCGCATCCATAACTCATTATCCTGAAATTGGGTGCTTACAGTTGCCTCCCTTTGTCGTTGTTTGTTTAACAAATTGCGGCAAAGCAAACTAGCACTCAATTTCTAAATTAAAAGTTAGGATACTTACCTGTGGTCTTTGAAGCTTTTGCTTATGAACTTACTATACTCAGATGTACAACACTAATTTATAAGGAGATGTCATACTCAGTCTTATGATGTTGACTATACTCGATCGTATAGTCTTGTGTGAAAGGGATACATTGCACTTGGTCATACAATATGGGCTATACTCGAACGTATAGTACTAAGTGAAAGGATACATGACACTCGGTTGTATGATGTTGATTGAAAATACATTGTACTCGGTTGTATAATGTCGACTATACTCGGTTGTATTGATTGAAAATACATTGTACTCAGTTGTACATTGCCAACTACACTCGGTCGTATAGTCTTGATTGAAAAGATACATCACACTCTGTCATGTGATGTTGACTACACTAGGTTGTATAGTCTGAATTGAAAATACATTGTACTTTGTCAAACAATGCCGACTACACTCGGTTGTATAGTCTTGATTGAAAAGATACATCAAACTTGGTCATGTGATACTGACTACACTCAGTCATATAGTCTGAATTGAAAATACACTACACTAGGTCATATAGTGTAAATTGAAATAATACATTATACTCGGTTGTACAATATTGACTATACTCGGACATGTAGTCTGAATTGAAAATACACTACACTCGGTCGTATAGTGCAAATTGAAAGAATACATTGTACTCGATCGTACAATGTTGACTATACTTGGATATATAGTCTGAACTGAAAATACACTACACTTAGTCATATAGTGTGAGTTTTTTTTCTATATGACAAATTCAATAGTCTATACAATTTACAACTAAATTGCAAAGAAAATTTTGGACTTATATGCAAACAAAGCTAAAGGACTAAAGTGGACATTTTCCATTTCAATATAATCATTTTTCCTCTTTTGTCGATTCATTGCTTCTTTTTCCAATCTATTTCATTTCTTTGCTTTTCTCTTCTTTTCATTTTCTCTTGATTTTCAAAGTTTCTTTTTTCAATTATTCTTTCATCCGACATCCAATTTTGAATCCGTCTGATCCTATGGCTCACCCACAATGCAGACTACGTGGGAGCAGCTCTAGACAATTAGATCTAATCATCTCACATCTACATTTTTCTCAAAATGATTTGAGACTCCATAAAGGTGAAGATGTGCTTCCTTTAACTCATTTACACCTCCACAGATGTTCATAGGTTGGAGATGAGGTAAATTTTTTTCTTATGTCTTCAATTCTATAATAAACATATTCCTTTAGTATCTAAAAATTAACATGTTCATGCATGCAATATTAGGATATTTGCTACAAAGATTAAATAAAACTTATAGAAAATTGACATTTTAAAACCAAAATTTTGAAAAATTAGTCTCAACATGTCACAGGACTAACAGAAATATGTTTAAATTTTCTAAATTTCTCATCGGGAGTCTGAATTTTAGGTTAGAATTCTTGGATTTCCAATTGGAATTTTTAGATTTTCGATTGGAAATCTGGAAATCCGATCGAAATTCTAGAGTTCCAATCAAAAATCCAATCTTCCAATTGAGCCTTAGCTTGATTTTTTTTAACTTCTTAAACAAACAATAAACAAACAAAACACAAGCATTTGTAAATGAAAAATAATCCTGTCATTTTTTAAATTTTATTTAGAAACCATTAAAATTCTCAGGTTGCTTTCACTTGGCTCGAGAATTATTTCATGACTTGTCTGAAGAGCTAGTACAGTATATTTGGACATCTGGTTTCTGATGCTTTATTATTGTTTTACCAACTGCTCGAGGTAAGTCAAACCATTATTCACTTTTCACTCTTATCGAGAGGTGGATGGACACCACTCACACTTTTCACACACGGGTGGGTGAGCTGACTATTTCCCCTATGAGCTTCTTTGCTATTACCAGGATCTCATTCGGGTTTACCTTGATTCCCTTTGATATCCATTACTGCACTCTCCCAGAGGATGCTAAGAGTTGCCATGTTCACAACTTGCTTGGGTTCGTTCTGATATGGAAGAATAAGAAGAATATGCTTCTTTTTTTTCTTGTTCAGGGTTTTAGGAGATTACCTACTACCACACCTCCCTAGATTCTTTAAAAGGTGAGGTGTTTCTTGTTAATATTACTTGACACTACTCTTTTTTGTGAGACTGGTTATGAGGTTACAATTGCCCTTCTTGGTCCCCTTCAGGATCTTACTAGGGTCACTACTTTAGATTGGGGATTTACAATGCTTCCTTTTCTCTACTACAGACTTGATACTGTTTATAGAGGCATCATGATAATGCGCAATTTCTAGCACATCTTGTATGTATGTTTCCTACCCTTTTCAACTTTGCTTATTTTTCACACTTTCTTCTTTATTTATTTTATTTCCTCTATTTTAAATTTGGGGCATTGAGATTAGAGTGATCTGAGGCTTCAGTGCCATTAGCTTTGATAGGAGTCTTCCCCTAATGTAGAGATGAGGTTCTTCTCACCTTGCTAGCCTCAACCATGACTTATTGACTTATCGGGAATAACTGAACTCCTTATAGTAGGACCTGGTAAGACAAATTTGATTTTTTTTCACCAATTGTAAAAGTTTAACAAATTTGAATAAATGAGTTTACAAGTCAGATTGAATTGGTTGGTTGGTGCTAAAGACATTCAGCGATACGATTTCATGACTGCAGCTATGAGAGTTTTGCTCCCTGGTTATGGTGTGTTGAAGACATTCAGCGATACGATTTCATGATTGTAGCTGTGAGGCTTAAGACTACAAGAGTTTTGCTCTCTAGTCATGGTTGCCAGATGTGGTATCTCGGTGAGCATATTTATCATTGGCACATAGGACCTTCCAAGAGGTGCATTCCCTCTTCTATTCCCTCCTCAATGTTGTGGAACAGTAGCATGACTGGTCCTGAGCTTAGAGTATCTCTTGAGGGATATGACGCTTCGACTCTGCTTAAGCATTCTCATCATTATCAAGAGTATATTCAGGAGAATCTCCTAGAGTAAGTTCCTACAGATCCAGTTGAGGTATGTTTTCTGTCACTATTTTACTTTAACTCATTCATCACTAAATATGATATTCACTTTTTTCACGGGTTGAAGAAGTCTCGAATGTTGCTATGGAGGAGATTAAGGATGACACTGAGGAGACTAAGCAGGAGGTTGAGCCTACTTAACACAATGAGGCTGCTCGTGATGATGCTTCCTAGAGTACTATTTTAGGTAATATTCCCTCATTTGATAGGTCTATGTATTATTGGGCTCCTATGGTACAAACTCCTATTGAGCGACACATGTACTTTGACGCAACTCAGATTCCTAGCTTCTCTCCTCTTGATGCTTCACATGTAAGTGCAATTTGCCTTTCTAATCTTGTACAAACTAGCACTTGTTACTGAATTAGTAAACTTTTTTTTACAGGTCCCTCGGATATAGGCAGAGTATTTGTCCAGACTTGCCTCTTCCTAGAGATTATTTACTATACAGATCACAGATACTTGGAGGGTTAATATTTAAAACAAATATGCAAATGTATGCATGTTATGTATGATATGTATGATTCTAACTATTCTTAATGCAACAGAGTTATGTTGGGGATTTGGAGTATGAGAACGAGAGGCTTCGATGACAGCTTGCTACCCTTAGTTTTGATAGTCACGATGTCGGGAGCTCAGAGTGACAATCTAGCTAGAGGATGGAGACCCTGGTTGGACATTAGAGCTCAGGATGACTGATTTCCCTATCTTTAGGACTTGTGTTAGCATGACTGCACTTTGGATACTTCAGAATTATTTCTTTTTATGAATGGATCATGACTTTTGTTTTGGACCAAACCCTAAAAATTATTATTTTTTTTTTACTGAAAATGTTGGAAATCCGACTGGCATCCTAGATTTTCGATTGAAAATCTAAAAATCCGATCGGAATTTTGGATTTTTTATCAAATTTTTAGAATTTCGATTAAAATTTTGAATTTCGATCAAAATTCTGAATTTCCAATCAGAAATTCAAATTTAATTCTTCATATTTCCTATTCTGACTCGAATTTGGTTCGAAAACAACTGAGACAAATCCTAATCCCTTATGTACTAATTTTTCAACCTATATAAGAGTCGTAAAAACAATCATTCCACATCATTTTCATCCACCTATTTTCATCATGACACAAGTTACCCTTAATTTGATGAAAAAATTCCTTAAGATTATCAATGGAGGTGATTAGAACAGAGTGCTACTCTTCCATGCCAAATTCCTGAAGTCCCTTAAACACCTAAAAATAGACAATAATTTCTTACTACTGCCACATTTTGGGATGCTAAAGATCATGTATTTAGGTTCAATGGATAAGAGCTGTGTCCATTAATTGAGGAGTTTGCTACTATTCTTGGATGTTCATTAGATTCAACTGCTACAATTGCTCTCCCTGATCTTAAAATGGAATTTCCCGGTAAACTAGTGGCATTCTTTAATATGCCCCCAGATGTCATCTACATGCACGCACATATGCTAGGACCATCAATCTTCTTTTTCTAATTACCTCTTACAGAACTAGAGACAAGAATAATGCTGCTTGGATCATAACTGTCACCTTCTACTTGTATGCCTTATTTTTACTAGTATCTTCTCATAAAGATGCTGATGCAAGGATTATCAGTATCCTAGAATAAGTAAAAACTGGAGCTAATCCCGTGCCTGTCATACTTGTTGAAACTATCATCAGGTTAGATAATTTCAAGGTTCAGAATCGACTCTTAAGTAGTTTACTTCTCCTTCAGGTATGTAACCTCTTTTTTTTTTTAGATATGGTTACAGGAGAAATTGAGTCTGCTTAGTGCTGCCACTAATACTTCAATTTATCAACCTCACCATTTATAATCTTGTTCATTGAAGACAAAAGACAAGCACACTATAGATCAATGGATTGATTGGATGAAAGGCATTGCTGATACTGAGATTACTTGGATCTGTCCCTGATGGAGATTGAAATTCATGACCATCAACCTGTATGACTACTGCATCCCTATTCCTGGATTTCACTTTTTGACCTTCCTTTCTCCCTCATGCCTTTGTCGTTAGTATGGTTGCTCTTAATTCATTATGGCTAATACAACTAACTTTGAAGGCTTTCCTCTGAGACAAGACTTTCTTGAAAAAGTAAAGAACTTATGGCCCCACAAAGCTTTAGAGCGGAACATGCACCTAAATACTGACATGACTACTGATGACAACTACAAAGCTTGGGTTGTCATGCAATCTATAGAACCACTAGAATTTACTAAGTACAAAAGGACTTAAGTATTATTAGATAAGTCACAAAAGAAAAAATAAAAACAAAAATAGTGGTCTCATAAGTCTGGCTTCTTATATTTTATTTTTCCTTTAAGTCTTTATGCTTTGTAATAAAGATAGAATATGCAATATTTGACAGAAATATCATTTCAATTCATTTAATTAATTAGGGCAAAAATGAGTACATTTATTACATGATATGACATAACTCCTGTTATCAGCTAGTCTTTTCGGATTTTCTAACTAAATATTTTTCCCTCACTTTTATTTCCCTAATTTCTGCCTGATAAGCCCTTAATGAGTTTTCTGATCAACGGGATCATCTCTTTTATTTTATTCCTTAATTTTTGCCTGCTAGCCTTTTGCGGGTTTTTTGAACAGCAGGAATGTCCTAACTTTTTCCTGACTAGCCTTTTCAAGTTTTCTAGTCGACGGACCTCTTTTTTTTTAAAGGTAGTATTTCTTGAGGTGATCCAGGTTGATTGGCTCAGTGAACTCATTCCTTTATAGATCTGATATCTTTGCAACTCCTTTGGGCAGGATTATCTTGACTAAATAAGGTCCTTCCTAATTTAGTTTGAATTTTACTCTTGGGTCAAACACCATCGCCCTTGCCTGCTTTAGTACCATATCTCCAAATTTTATCTTTCCCAGCTTAACCTTTTTGTTGAAAGGTCTCGCTATTCTCCTTTGATAAATTTGAGTATGAAATAAAACATCCATCCTTTTCTCATCTAGAGATACGACGTGATCGAATCTCTTTTGTATCCATTCACTCTCAGGGATTTTTGCTTCCATAATAACCCTCAAGGATTTAATTTTTGTCTCTATAGGCAAAACTACTTCACAAACATATACTAGCGAGAACGATGTTTGTCTCGTAGCAGTGTGTGTTGTAGTTCTATATCCCCATAAGGCAAAAGGGAGATATTCAGACCAATCTTTATGCATTTTCACCATCTTGGAGAGGATCTTCTTTATATTCTTATTAGCTACTTCAACTGTACCATTTGCTTAAGGTCAATAAGGCGAGGATTTATGACGCTCAATTTTGTATCTCTAGAATAACTCAGCTATCTTTGCCTAAAATTAAATGCCATTATCCATCACAATATGATGTGGGACCCCATATCTGCAAATGATATTCTTTTTGATAAACCTTTCTATCTGTCTAGCCTTCAAGGTACCAAAGGACTCTACTTTTATCCATCTAGAGAAGTAGTCAATTGTAATTACTATATACTTATACCCGTTTGAAGTAGTTGGTTTTGCTTCCCTTATTATATATATTCCCTAGGCTACAAAGGGCCATAAAGACGTTAAATTGTTTAGCATTATAAGGGGAAGATGATTGAGGTTCCCATACACTTGACACTGATGACATTGTTTCATTACTCGGATACAGTCCCTTTCTATGCTCATCCAATAATACCCTTGCCGAATCATTTTCTTTACCAGAATCACCCCATTCATGTGAGATCTATAAACCCCTACCTGAATCTCTCTCATTGCTTATTCTACTTCATCCTTTTTAAGATATCTCAACTGTATTCCATTCGACATCCTTCTGTAAAATACCCCATCATGACTTGCATAATGGCATGTAAGAACATGAAGAGCATATCTTTCTTTAAAAGTTGCTTCATTTGGGTATTTCCTTTCCCTAATAAATCTTTAGACGTCATAAAACTATGGCTTTTCTTCTAGTCCTATCTGAATACTCGTGACTTGTTCCTTACCATAACATGGAGCTTTCATTTTCCCTATTACCAGCGACTTCATCATTAATCCCGTCAATTTATCCCACATCTGATATGAGCCCTACCTATAATAGAGATAGAACACGCATCCAACTTTGAATATTAGCCCAAGGATCATCAAGGATAGTTGTCTTGATGGAGCTAAACCCCTCATCGTCATGGTGCGCTTATTTGGGCAATTAGAAGAGATATGCCTATAACCCAAACATTTAAAACATTGAACATCACGAGATTGTTTATTTTGAGTTTCACCTTTGTCTTTGGTCTTGGCATTGCCCCCTTCGTTTCCTCCTTTATTGTTGTCAAATTTTGCTTTAGTGAAGCTCTTATCTCCATTCTCCCAATTTGACTTCCATAAAGCACTAGAAGAAGTTGAATTGCCTTTGGAATTCTTAAATTGATATGAACCCTACCTATAACAGAGATAGAACGCGCATCCAACTTTGAAATCTTGCCTAAGGATCATCAAGGATAGGTTGTGTTGATGGAGCTGAACCCCTTGCTTATTAATTTGAAGCAAGATACTTAACTATTATAAGATGAACAATCACAAAATTCTAAGTTTAATCTAACCTAGCAATTGTAATGAAAGGTAGAAGTGAAACAATTCAAGTAAACTTACAAAGTTTCAAAAGAACAAAGTTTAAGGAAAAACCTCACTTTTAATATTTCAATGCTTAAATTCGTATGTCATAGGGTTAGCCCTTATATAGGCATGTAAACAACCTAATCCTTAAAGGAAAATGTTATATTCCTTATTCCCAAAGATACCTATATAAGAAAATCCTTAATTAAGGAGATTTCCTTCAAAATAGGACAACTAATGACAACTCATGACAACTCATCTTTGAAAAGTCAAAATTGACAACTCATTACAAGTCATGACAACTAAGCAAAATGACAACTCATGACAACTAAGAATAGAAGCATGCCATGTCACATGTTGACCATTGATCCTTGACTTTGACTTATTGACTATTTGACTTTGACTTTGACTTGTTGACTTATTGACTTTGACTTGGAATATCCTTGAATCTTCTCATATCTTCTAGAATCTTTTTGAATCTTCCTTATTGACTCCAAACTCAAAATTTTTCCATATCAAGCTAATTAATTTCAAAATAGGAAATTAAGCTATTTTGCTTGAATTCTTCATATTCAAGTGTTGTTGATCCCTTTTAGGGTTCATATTAACATCGAAGAAAGCATTGCTAAGGCATCCACCATTTAGTGAAATTCCTCATTAGCTTTTCAAATAGCGAATGTAAGGTTTCAACCTCTCTTCTTTCACTTCCCACTACTCATTAGCCTGAACAATGACTAACATAGAATCTCTATAAACCAATAGGTCTTTAGCTCTAACTGCTAGTGCTATTTCCATGCTATAAATGCATGCCTCGTACTCAGCCATGTTGTTTGTGACCCTGAAGTCTAATTTCTTAGCCATTGGGATGGTTTCTCCTCTTGGTGTGACAAGAATTACTCCTAGCCCTGCTCCTTTATTATTTATAGCTCCATCAAAATAAAGCTTCCACTCACGTTATTCTATTACTGCTAAGTTCTCATTTGGAAACTCTAGATTCCATTTCTCATTTCCTTTAACTACATTCTGGACCAGGAATTTTGCTACTGCTCTTCCTTTGATGACCTTCATAGTGACGTACTCTATATCAAACTCAGTCAAAAGTACCAACCATCAAGACATCTTTCCAATCAAAGTTGGTGCTTGAAACAAGTACCTCAAAGGATCTATCTTTGAAATAGCTTGTACTTTGTAAGACTGGAAATAAGGCCTTAACTTTTTTGTAGCCCAGATCATTATCAAACAGATCTTCTCTATAAGATCATACTTTTCTTCATATAGCAGGAACTTTTTATTGAGATAATACATTGCGTACTCCACCCCTTCTGGTCCTTCTTACGCTAGCATTGCCCCCGTTACTTTTTCTTCTAAAGCCAAATATAAGATCAAGGGCTTACCTTACCTTGGTGGTCTTAGCACAGGTGGATTAATAAGGTATTCCTTAATCTTATAAAAGCCTTTTGACATTCTTCATTCCATTCCACTGGTTGATTCTTCCTTAAAAGCTTGAAGATCGAATCACAGACCATGGTAAGTCTCGCAATAAACCTTTTGATGTACTGTAGTTTCCTAATAAATCCTCATACTTCTTTCTCCGTTCTTGGTATTGGCATCTCCTGGATGGCTTTAATCTTGTTTAGATCGACTTTTATTCCACTGTTACTGACTATGTGCCCTAATAACTTTCTAGAAGTCACCCCAAAGATGCATTTCTTCAGATTAAGCCTTAGGTTATATCTT
The DNA here is from genome assembly GCA_947683625.1 of Mallotus nudiflorus. Lineage (NCBI taxonomy): Eukaryota > Viridiplantae > Streptophyta > Magnoliopsida > Malpighiales > Euphorbiaceae > Mallotus > Mallotus nudiflorus. The sequence continues at coordinate 1,830,760 of CANTUR010000228.1, forward strand.
TCTATTCTTGCTAGGAACTTATCCAAAGCCTTAAAGTGTCCCTCTCTTATTTCTAACTTAACCATCATATCATCGACATACACTTCCACTTCTTTATGCATCATATCATAAAATAAGGCAGTGGCCACTCTTTGATAAGTTGCTCCTACGTTCCTTAACTTGAAGGGCATCACTTTGTAGCAATATGTCCCCCATTCTATGATGAAAGCAGTTTTTATCTTGTCCATAACTTCCATCATTATCTAATTATAACCTGAGAACCCATTCATGAAGGAGTACATTGCATTAGATGTTGCACTATCAACAATCACATCAATATAGGGTAAAGGGAAGTCATCCTTTAGACATGCTTTATTCAGATCCCTAAAATCTATATACATTTGAAATTTTCCATCTTTCTTGGGAACTGGTACTATGTTTGCCAACCATTGGGGGTATTCCACTACTTCCAAAAAATTAGCTTGGATCTGCTTAGCGATTTCTTCCCTTATCTTTTTTGTCCACTTTGGCCTTAACCTACGAAGTTTTTGCTTTACAAGTTTAGCTTATGGATATATTAGAATGTGATGCTCTGCAATTCCTCTAACTAACCTTGGCATATCCTCATAAGACCAAACAAATACTACCTTTCTTTTTGTTAATATTCTCTTAAATTTTTCTCTTTTGAAGAGTTAAATCATATGATATAGAAATGTGTTTTGGTTGTTCATTTGTGCCCATGTTTTATGAATCTAATTGAATAGAATTAATGTGAAACATGCATGAACGATCATTATTAAAATGCACAAAACCATCAGAATCAACATCACACAAGTAAGCCAAACCAGAATTCATATCATTGACCATAAGAAAAATAGAGTTTTTTTCCTCAAACAAATTGAACATTATTACATTAGTTTCTTTATAAAAAATATCACTAAAACTATTATTAATAATACTAGCTAACTCCTATGGTGGTTCTTCATTAAGTGGTAGACAAAGCAGCTCTTTAATATCCTCAGCTTTCATCTTTTCAGCAACTGTCTTCATCACCCTGTCTTTGTTGTCTTGCAACAGCCTCTCAACTATCTACTTCTTGAAGATCTCAAACCTAGGGATATCCACACTAGCTACTTGGATAGGCTCCTTTTCACCTAGATAGAACTTCTCCTTCCTTTGTTTGAAAAAGTTATCCTTCAGTGGTCCCACATTCCATAGGAGGTTATTCTCATTGAAAAACCTTCTTCTAGCCCTTTTACTGCCTAATCCAACTCCTATATAGCCCAATCCTCTTGTATCATCTTGGGTTGTAAAATCTAGGAGTTCTAGGCTTCCTTACTCATTCTTTCCTAGTCCTTGTCCAGGCCGATAATTCATCTTCTTAATCATGCTCATAAACCTAGGATCCATCATAATTCCATTTAAGATCATGGCTATTTAGAAATTAGGAGGAGTAACCACTTGCTTTTGACTATTTATAACTGCGAACACGATCTTGCCCATACTAACATCTAAAGTCACCACTTCCCCATCAAGTAAGAATTTCACCTTTTAATGCATAGTTGAAGGAACTCTTCCCAAAATATGATACCAAGGCCTACCCAAAAGAAGGACATAAGTGATAGGGATATCTAGCACAGTGAATTCCACCATTGCCTCTATAGGCCCCGTCTTCACAGGAGCCATAAATGTTCCCTATACATTCCTTGTGCTATCATCATAAGCTCTGATTATGACGTCTAATTTTTCCAAATCCCCTACCTTCACTCCTAGATTGGGTAGGATCTATAGCGAGCAAACATTAATTGCGAACCCATTATCCACATCATATAATTGGTCCTTTTCCTTCTTACTTCAGCTGGAATGAACAGGGCTTTATTATGATTCCTTCCTTCCACAGGTAGATCCTCATTAGAGAAAGTAATAACTCCATGCTTTTTCTTAGTAACCTGGGTCACTAGTGCCTCAGGGGTTGCAGTAGTTCTAATGTTCATCTTAGCTAAAGTCTTAACCAGAGCCTTCCTATGGCTACTTGAGTGCATCAAGAGCTCCCAAATACTTACATTTTATTTTGCTTTCTTAAGTTATTCAAGAATCAGGTCATCACCTTGTTCATATGAGTCTTCTTCTTTAGCAACTTCCTCTATCTCGATAGTCTTTTATGCTTGTTTATAACCCTTCCTACTTCTAGTAACATGACTAATTTCTGGATTATTAACCCATACATTATAACCTTTAGTGCCTTCTTCATCAGAATTGTACTAAATATCAATGACCCCAACAGTTTGATTCTTTCCATCCTTCCATAACTTAACCATGCATTTTTCTTTCTTAACTAGCCACTTCTCATCATCGAACTCATCATCCCATCCTGTAGGCTCGATTGAATCAATGGGTATATCAAAAGAAGGTGGTTTAGAGTAAATCACCTTGTAATCAAACTTGCCTGAGGGCTAGCCTAACAAGTCTTCTATTCTTTCCATTTCTTTAGGGGCACTAGGAGATTTCTCATTGGTTTTAAGGTTTAGATCCTCAAAAGAGTTTAGCACTTCTTCCTCTCTTACTCTTGAGTTGATCATCATGGTTGTTGGAGGTGGCATGTTTCAGTAATTTAGGAAAGGATTATTTTGGGTGTTTGGGTTTAGATTAGATTTCTCAGGGTCTGTGATTTTTTCAGAGTTTATAAGGTTTTGAATTTCATGTTTATGGCATATGCAAAAGTCAGTAGAGTGCCCAACAACTTGATGAAACTTGCAATAACTATTTTGGCCAAAGCTAGGGAGATTTGGGTTTTGTGGTCTAGAAGGAGTTAAGGGTCTAAGGAGGCCTTTTTGGATCAGACGGTCTAAGACTTTGGATAAGGGTTGGTTGAAATTTGAAAATCTCCTAGGTTGTTGAATAGTATGAACTCCTACAACCCGGCTAGTATTTCTTTACTGCGTGCCCCTAGTTGGGTAATTTATCACTCCAGTGTTTCTAGTGACCTTCTTCTTTTCATTTTTTATCTCTTCAGCTTGCAACCCATCATTATAAAGGTCTACAAATGTCTTGGGCTTCATCATCTGTAACCTTTCAACCAGATTAGGTGACACATTTTGGACTATCATCCTAACTTAATCCTTTTCAGCCAGCTTGTTCTTCATTAATCTTGCCTTATTCATGAACCTGGTCAGAAAATCTGACAATGACTCATTAGGCTTTTGCTTGGTCAATTCTAGGTCCTTGATGGACACTTTGAGCCTGGCATTATAGTCATATTGCTTCAGAAAAGTAGTGCATAACTCTCTCTAGTCCCCTCGGATGGACTTCTCTAACCTGTGATACCAATTAATAGTCATACCCTCCAAAGATAGTACAAACAACTTGATAACTATAGACAAAGGAGCCTTAGTGGTGCTTATAGTAGTTGTTTGCTAACTAAGGTGAATCCTTGGATCTCCAGTACCATCAAACTTCTGCAACTGTGGCATCTTGAACTTATCAGGCAACTTGTCCTCCTCAAATTTCATTATATCATCAAATTCAAATGAGTATCCAATGCCCTATCCTCTCATCAAATCCTCTATTTAGGACATCTTTTGAGTCAATGCTTTCATTTGTTTGGATTCCAGCTCTTGAACTTGCTTAAATGATTCCCTTTTGGCCTTTTCAACCATATAACTCTCAACATCCTCTAACTTCATTTCCCCAGTAGGTATGTTCCTAGTAGCACTGTCATTATTAACGGTTGGTGTACCTATAACAGGTGGATTGGCTATAATGGGAGGTGCAACAGTAGCAGGTGGTGGCATCAGTCCAACCAAAGCCTGTCTTAACTCATCTTGCATCATTGCTCTCGTGTTATCCATCAATGCCCCTTTGAAATCCTTTAGGGTCTAGTTTCATCCGTCTTGTTGTTCCATTTCTTTAGTTTGTTTAGGTTGTGCATCTTCTAGGTAGAGTGGATTGATAAGGCTCCTTTCCAGTCTGTTAAGGATTTCTTTCGCAATTGATTGTGGATTTGAATCAGTTTTCACTAGTCTACCACCTTTCCGACTCCAAACACAGGAAGACCCGAATGAATCTATAATGGCTAAAAAATAAAATGTTAGTATGATGCAGGAAATGCATGTATGCATGATGCATGTGTTATGCAACAAGTAGCAAGTAACAAGTTAAGTTAAGTGTACATACATCCTTCCAACCTTATTCCTCCTACACACATATTCAATGGTGAGTCTTTTTTCCTAGGATTTTTAGTCTTAATATCAATAGGGGATATCAAGAACCGAAGTGCATGTCAAGTCTCTAAAAGTAATAAAATATAGAAATAATATTTTTAAGTATAAAAGATTAGCCCAATCTTTATTAGTCTAAACGAGCTTTTAAAGTATGAGCTTGGGCCTTTATAGATAAAAATACCTCATAGCAACATTCACAAGCAATTTGGGTAGATCCTAGGGGAAGTTACTAAGCCATTATATGTGGTTAGGGTCTGGTGAAAGGTCAAGGTTCTCTTAGCAAGATGCCCTCCTTTAAGACTTGAGTTACAGGCCAAGGTCAGAGGGGCCCTGCATCCTCTGCAAACTCGAGAGACAACTACCCCCCTTTAAGACTTGGGTTACAGGCTCTGGTCAGATGAGCCTAGTAATCTCTCTTGGATCGAGTTTAAGGCTAAGAGTGATGGTTAGCCAATCTATAACTCCATGAAACTAGTGGAATCATGGAATCATAAACCAACGCCATCGGTTAATAGGGACATGCAAAATGAATGCAATAATAAAATAATAATTAATAAAATAATTCTAAAAAACTCAGGTAGAATCAGTACCTCTTATCCCTAATGGAGTCACCATTGTAGATGGCAGGGTTTAGCGTGTGCCCAAGATCTTAGCAACCGTGACACTATTTGAGCTTAGGGTTCTAGAGAACACAATAACCACTATCACAAAGACATGGCATGGAGATGAGGAGTCGCCAGCTAGGATAATAATTGGAAAAAATAAAAAAGGTGGTCTCGATTCCCTAAAAGAAAGTTAGCACCACAACTAAGAGATTCTGGATACAAAATACCAACTTCTTTCAGTTTCGTGTTCTTTTAGAATTACTTTATGAATTACTATATTATCCTCTATTTACATGCAATTTTATATGAACCCTTATTCTAGCAATTAACTCTAAGGCAAACTAGTCATGAAAAATACAAGTAAATAATACATTTAATACAATCCCTAAGTTAGTCTAATCTACATGGATTTTAATTAAATGAGCTAAATCTACATGTTTTTAATAAGTGAGCCTAAAGGGCCTAATTCCTTTTAATTTTAATTAAATGAACCTAAGTCTATTTATTTTAATTCTAAAAATCAACCTAAATCTACAAATTATGGAGTATTTAAATTAATGAGCCTAATTCTACATGTTTTAATTCTAAAGTGATCTTAAATCTACAAATTATGAAAAAAGCTTAAATTAAATGGGCTAAGTCTAATTAATTAAAATAAATTAGGTGGGCTTATATCTAATTTAATAAATGGGCCTAAGTTATATCTATCCTAAAAATCTAATTAATTATGGACCTAAAGATATATTTTAATTAAAATTTTGACCTAATTAATTTAAATGAAATAGGCTAATTAAAGTGTGAGCTAAAAAAGAATTATTTAGACCTAAACTTAAATGAATGAGTTAAAGCCTAATATGGACTTAAGGCCTAAAACACATAAAAATAAATAAATAATCCAAAAAAACATAACAAAAATTAAAACAATCAAATAAGATATCAAACAATCAATTAATCTATTCCTTCTAAAAAATCCTAATTTTCATTAACATACAAACTAAATTAATCTACTTCCTCCATTGATTTTAATAAGTTACCCAATTAAAACCTTAATTTTACTAAAAGGAATTTATTTTCTTAAAAAACCAGATAAATACCAAAACAATTTTAAGAAAAATCCTTCGACCAATCAGGATTCAAAAAAAGCATTTTTTATTTTCTAGAAAATTTAAAAATCAGACGGAACGGGTCTAATTTTGATTAGAATTGTGTAATTCTGATCAGAATTGCATAATTTCGACCGGAATTGCGTAATTCCGATCAGAATTATACAGTTATGATCGAAATTAGTGTAATTCCTATCAGAATTTCATAATTTTGATTAGAATTGTGAAATTCTTATTTTTTAACTTTTAATTACAAACAGACCCCTGAAAGAATTTAAATTTTCAATTATGTCCTTAAAAAGCATTGCAATTTAGTCATTAAAAACATTAAATTCTTTCTTTGAAAAATACAATTAGACCTCTGAAGTTTCAAAACTCAAGCATTGAAGACCTATTTAATATTTTCATCATTGGAATCCTTTATCGCATCCATTACTCATTATCCCGAAATTGGGTGCTTATATTGAGGCAGTGTTGTTCTATGCCAGAGTTGACAAGATATCATTCGATGGGACGTCAGACCCTCTGAATTTTCTGCACGCTAAAAGATGAGGACTCGGACTACTCACACTGAGTACTAGAGGATTATAATCGTTGAGCTATCTATAGAGGGACCAACCTTGGATTGGTTCATTCAGGTTATGCAACTGCATATGATGACGATGACTTAGGCATAGTTTCAAAAGAGGTTTATGAGGAGATTTTGTTTAGAGCTACTATGAATGAGCTACAGACTTAGATTGACTAGCATCACCAGAGGAGATAGATCTGTTGAGGAGTATACTAGGGAGTTTCTTAGAGTAAGTCGGTATGCAGAGGACCTGATAAGAGATTAATACTTTTCATTCATGACATATGTTACTGATTTAGGATCTATATTTGCTGGGATGCCTACTGTAGGCCTTACTCTCGAGTCTGTGATCGAGTTGGCCAAGGAGATAGAGCTGAGATTGGTTAGGCAGAGAGCTATACTAGATTTTTATCAGATGGGAGGCCTACAATCAAGAGGATTCCATAGTACTTCATACTCGACTTTCTATATTGGTTCTAGTAGTCAGCAAAGAGGCTCAATACAGTAGGGTCAGAGGCAACAACGAGATATCATGGTAGTAGGACACATGGTCACAGTAGAAATTGTAGGCCAATGAGATTTGGGTTATGTGCTTTTAGCAGTAGTAATGGTCAGAGTTCTTATTATGGAAATTCAAGATTAGCAGTTAGCACCTGTCAGACTTGTGGTAGAGTACATTAGGGACCCTATTATATGGCACTACTAACATGTTTTCGATACAGACAGGCAGGGTATTTCACTAAATTATGTCCATATTCTGGTTTTCATCTGCAACAGTTTTTATAGTGGTCTATTGCTAGTGCAGCTCTAGCACCTTATCAGCTACCGCCAGCTCAGTATTCAAGTATGACGTAGATTGTTGCCCAGCAGAGGCATGGCAGAGGTAGTAGAGGGGGTGCTAGTTGTGTTGGTCAGGCTTTCACCAACCAGCAGGGAGGTTGAGGTCAGGCCAGAGTTTTCACCCTCACCCAACAGGATGCTCAGGCATCCAATACCATTGTTGCTGGTATACTTCCAGTCTGTTACTTGGATGCTAGAGTTTTGATTGATCCGGGTGCCACACATTCTTTCATGTCTCCTGTGTTTAATTTGAAGTCATGTTGGCAAGCCTCGAGGATGGCTTTTCCTTTATCTGTCGCCACTTTTCTAAGAGATTTATTAGACACTGACGTTGTTATTTTTAGTTGTCCGGTGTTTGTGGGAGGAAGATAATTTCCAATGGAATTGGTGTTGTTAGATGTGATGGAGTTCGATGTGATCCTTAGTATGGATTAGTTATCTCAGAACTATATCGTTGTGGAATGTCAGAGTAAAGAGGTGATTTTTAGAATTTCAAATGAAGAAGAGTTTAAGTTTGTGGGTGATAAGAGTTCTGCACCTTAGAATCTCATCTCTACTATCACGATTAGGAAGATGCTGAGGAAGGGTTATCAGGACACTTGGCACTTGTCAGAGATACTTCAATGGAGAAGTTATCTCTCATAAATGTTCTAGTTGCCTGTGAGTTTACTGATATTTTTTATGAGGAGTTATCAAGTTTACCACCTCCTAGAGAGGTCGAGTTCTATATAGATGTGGTTCCAGGTACAACTCCTATTTCGATGCCACCTTACAGAATAGCTCCTATGTAGTTGAAGGAGCAGTTGCAGGATTTGTTAAACAAGGGTTTCATTAGACCTAGTGTTTCTCTTTAGGGTGCACTAGTCCTATTTATGAAGAAGAAGTATGGTACACTGAGACTGTGCATAGATTACAAGGAGTTAAATAAGGTAATAGTGAAGAACAAGTATCCTCTTTCGAGGATAGATGCCCTGTTTGATCAACTTTAAGGTGCATAGTTATTTTCTAAGATTGATTTGAGATCAGGTTATCATTAAGTGTGGATTAGTAAAGCCAATATTCCTAAAATGACATTTCGTACTCGATATGGTCATTATAAGTTTCTAGTGATGTCATCCGGGTTGACTAATGCACCAGTTGTTTTCATGGATTTGATGAACAAGGTATTCAGACCATTTATGGATCAGTTTGTGGTAGTCTTCATTGATGATATACTGATGTATTCAAAGAGTATGGAATAGCACGTATATCACTTGAAGATAGTACTGCAGACATTGAGAGAACATAAGCTTTATACTAAATTCTCAAAGTGTGATTTCTGATTGGAGAGTGTTGCATTCCTTAGACATGTAGTGTCTAAAGATGGTATTCAAGTTGATCCACAGAAGATTGAGGCAGTGTTTAAGTGGCCTAGACCAAAGACAGTCATAAAGATTCAGAGTTTTCTAGGTTTGGCTGGGTATTATAAGAGGTTTGTGTAGGATTTCTCGAGAATTGTAACTCCTATAACTTGTCTAACTCAAAAGAATGTGAATTTGTGTGGTCAGATACTTGTGAGAATAATTTTTAGTTACTGAAGGAGAAGTTGACCACAACTCTAGTTCTGACTTTGCCTAATGGAGTAGATAAGTTCACTATGTATTATGATGCCTCCAGAGTTGGCCTAGGTTATATGTTGATGCACAATGGTAGGGTGATAGATTATGCTTCGAGGCAGTTAAAGAAGCATGAACAAAATTATCCTACTCATGATCTAGAGATGGTTGCACTGATCTTTGCTCTCAAGATTTGGAGACATTATCTATCTAGGGTGACTTGTGAGATTTTTACAGATCACAAGAGCCTGAAGTACATTTTTTAATAGAGAGATATGAACTTGAGGTAGAGGAGATAGTTAGAACTCCTAAAGGATTATGACTATGATATTCTTTATCATCCAGGCAAAGCTAATGTGGTAGTAGATGCTTTGAGTAGGAAGTCCTCGGGTAGTCTTGCTCATATTAGTGTGGAGAGGGGACCTTTGATCCAAGAGTTACATAAGTTAGTGGATCAAGGTCTGATGATGAAGATTAGCATATCAGGTGTACTGTTAGCTAAGTTTAGAATCAAATTACTGTTGAAAGATAGGATTAAGATAGCTCAGGGTCGAGATCCTATTTTTAAGGCTTGAGGAGAATGTTCATGCAAGGAAGTTCACTGATTTTACATCGGATGATGAAGGTGTTTTATGTATAGTGGTAGATTATGCGTTCTTGATGTGGATAATTTGAGAGAGGAGATCCTTAAAGAAGTGTATTTTATAGCTTACAGTGTACATCCAGATGTTACTAAGATGTACCACAACATTTATGATTTGTATTGGTAGGATGGATTGAAGAAAGATATAGTTAATTATGTTTCTAAGTGCTTGACATGTCAGCAGGTGAAAGCTAAACATCATAAGCCTTCTAGGAAGCTCCAGCCTTTTCCTATTCCTGAGTGAAAATGGGAGAGAATTGTTATGGATTTTATGGTTAGGTTACCTTATTCTAAGGATGGATATGATTCCATCTGGGTGATTGTGGACAAGTTAACCAAATAAGCTCACTTCTTACTAATTAAAGCCACTTATTCTGTAGCTAAGTTGTCTAAGTTGTATGTTAAGCTTATTGTGTGCCTTCATGAAGTGCCTATTTCCATTGTAACTGATAGAGGTTCAGTGTTTAACTCTCAATTTTGGTAGAAGTTACAAGAAGCAATGGGCACCAGGCTTGATTTTAGTACTGCTTTTCACCCTCAGATAGATGGTTAAACTGAGAGGACGATCCAGACATTTGAGGATATGTTAAGAATGTGTGTATTGGATCTTGGAGGTAGTTGGGATGATCATCTACCACTGGTATAGTTTACTTATAATAATAACTATTATAGTAGTATTGAGATGGCAGTGTATAAGGCTTTGTATGGAAGGAAGTGTAAATCTCCTTTGTGTTGGGATAAGTTTAGAGAGAGAGTGTTGACAGGACTTGAGATGGGTTAGGATGCAGCTGAGAAGGTCACTATGATTAAAAGGAGATTAGAGACCACAACTAGCAGATAGAAGAGCTATACGGATATGAAGTGTAAGGATGTGGAGTTTGAGGTTGGAGACTACGTATTTCTGAAGGTGTCTCCGATGAAGGGTATGATGAGGTTTGGCAAGAAAAGGAAGTTAGCATCGAGATATATTGGATCGTTTGAGATTCTAGAGATAGTGGGCATGGTTGCATATTGGTTGGCTTTGCCTTCGAATTTGTCTCAACTGCATCCAATGTTCCATATCTCGATGCTGAGGAAGTATATTTCAGACCCTTCGCACCTATTGTAGCCTGAGAGTGTGGAAGTGAACGAGGACCTAACGTACGAGGAAGAGCCAATCGCGATAGTGGATTATCAAGTTCGATAGTTGCGCTCGAAGCAGATTCTGATGGTCAAGGTGTTGTGGCAGAGTAATAACGTGGAGGAGCACATTTGGGCGACAGAAGTCGAGATGTGAGTTGCCTACCCTTACCTCTTTTCTTAATGATTTTTTTGTATTCTGCTCTTTTATTTGAAAATTCGAGGGCGAATTTTTGTAATTGGGGAATATTGTAATGACCCAATATTTTAAATTATTAAAAATTATTTTAAAATATGCAGTGTTAATAATATTTTAAATTTTTAAATATTATAATTATTTATGAATATTATTTAATTATTTTATTTTAAATATTTTATTACATAAAGGATTTTATTTGGAAGTTATTATTATTATTATTATTATTGTTGTTGTTGTTGTTGTTGTCGTCATCGTTGTTATTGTTATTGTTATTGTCATTATTATTATTATCATTACTAATATTATTATTATTATTATTAGTATTATAATTTATACATGTGTTATGTGGTGTATTATATGTATGTATGTATGTATATATATATATATATATATATATATATATATATATATATATATATATATATATATATATATATATATATATATATAGGGAATTGTCAAAACATTTTCGGGTTTGAGCCACCACCAAGCTCGCCACCACCTCCTCTTCCTCCCCTCACCTTCCCACCGTCGCCTAGAGCTCTGTTCTTATCAGAATTCGACCAATTGCTATAGTAACTCCAATGAGAATCCGGTCATTTTAGCTTGCATTGTCGGGCTCGTTCGACACCTCTCAACACGGGCTACTCATTTCTTAACTCGTTTGAACTCTACGACGTATGGTTAGTTAGATATCTTCAAGTTTAGCTTATGTCTATTTAGTGTTTTTATTTTTTTTTTAGCTTGAATGTGTTTGATTCATGATTATTTCTTTAAGTAATGTTGTTATATGAATCTTTAGCTTCCTAAATATATTTTTAGTTTATTTTTTGAATTTTTTTGAATTATGTATAAATTTTGTATTTTTTATAATGAAAATGAATTTTTATTAATTATGTGTTTTGTAGTGAAATTATGTTAAATTAGTATAGTTAATTTAAATTATTAATTTTAGAAGTGAGAAAATAATTTTTAGTAATTTTGAGTAATTTTTGGAAAATATTTGGTATTATGTAATTTTTGGATTTATGGGTAAATTATATATTTTTATTGAAATTATAGTTAAATTATATGTTTTAAATAATTTTAGAATAATAAATGGCATTAAAATAATTTTTATGAATTATTTACTATTTTTAACTAATTAAGAATAATTTCTGGAAATATATTCAAATAATAGTTTTATTTATTATTTTTGTGAATAAATGAGTTTTTAACCATTTTTATTACATATTTAAACAATTTAGATAATTTATTTATGAATTTTACTATTTGACGTTAAGTATTTGAAAAATATATTTTTATTAATATTATATAATTTATTTGAAATTTTATTTAGTTAATGTGAAAATATTATATTTGATGTTTTTGTTATTTAAATAAATTGTATTTTGGTATTTTATTGATTTTATGGATTTTTAGTGATTTTAATATTTATTATTTTAATTATTTATTAATATGAATTGTAATTTTCAGTTGGGAATTGTGTAGTTTGGGATCCCAAATCGAGAAGTTGTGCAGTTTTGTATTTTAGAAGTGTGTTTGCTTGCAAGATTGACTTTACTTTTAGTAGAGAGATGTTCGTTTTACAAAGGAGACTCTACCGATTTTTTGGTAGAATTTTTGTAAAACGTGACAGTCGGGTTGATCCTGAGTTTTTATTTTAATAGAGTCGTATTTTAGATCGAGTCTCTTTAGAATTTCTAGAAGTATAAAGTTAGAAATTATTCTGATATTATTATTATTATTTATTTTTCTACAGTTGTGTCGAGACCGAGGCCTACAAGACCAGACTAGTTAGGTCTGTTTAAAGGAGTACAAAACTATGAGTTATTATTTTATATATGCATTGCATGTGAAATGTATAATAATTTTTATAATGTATTTAAGAATCATTTACTTCCTTAAATGTGATATATATTTTGATATATCTTTGGTATATAGTTGGTTTATTTTTTGTATATATTTTGTATATTTATGATATATACCCAACATATATTTGGTATACATTTAGTATATTTTCAGTATACATTTGGTATATTTTCTATATATAATTGATATATTTCTCTATAAATGGATGCTATCACATTTACATTATGCATTTTCATTATTTTAATAATTATAAGATTGATTTGAAGGGTAGCAATAGAGCGTGCTACCTAGTGGGCTATGCTAAGACTGTTGAGCGACAGTACAATAGAATTAGGTTGAAAATCTGATATTTGTTTATCGAGATGTTGGTTATTGGAAAGGATGCTTGTGGATCATCGGTTGACCTAGTGTACTTGAGGCCAATCTACTACCTTGAGTTAGGTAAATAAATACTTGGAGTTTTGGATAAGCCAGTTAGCTATTGATTTTGTGATTGAGGTTATGGACTATTTAGGGTTTTGCTTTGATCCTTCAACCAAAAATATTTTTATGCATTAGTTATTATTATCAAAAGTGGATTTCAGCATCTGTATAAATTGCATGTATATATATATAAACACACACACACATATATATATATATATATAATACTGATATTTGATTGTATATGACTTAGGTTGCTTGCATATAGAATATAATAATTCACTCAGTGAGGTTTGATCCCCCTTAATATTTATTTCAGGAGATTCTTTTTCTTCAGACCTCAGTAGTAAGCCTCTTCACCAGTCTTCTTCAGTCCCAATTACATTATATAAATTTATTATCTGAACTCTTATTGTATTCTAAAAACTACAGTAGTAGTGTTATTGTAGTAGTTGCGTTGTTTTATCAGAGAGTTGTATTTAAATCTTGTATAACATATTTTTATGATATGATATAAGATTTATTTTCATATTAATTAAAGTTTTAATTCTTCTGTATTTTTATTTATTTATTTATTGCATGCGTTTTTATTTTTATGGTTTGCTACAGGTTCCGGATTCTAAAGAATTCCCATTCCCTGGAGCCGATCATGACTTCTCGGTTTGGGTTATGACAAATATTGCTAAGAATATGTATTAAATATATGTTAATTTATACAAAAATACATAACATACACAAATTTTTACTATTTATTTGTTGGTAATATATATAAATTCAAATCATACCATAAATTTATGTCTAACATAAATTCATGAATTCCTATTTTGAATCTTACCATACCTATAAGCAGCAAGGTCAAGCACGTGCCTAAGTGTTTGGCGACTACAGCACTGTGTGAGCTCAGGGCCCACTAGGAAATACAAAATGGGCTTGGGGCCTAAAATGGAGATGGAGTCGCACCTAAATAAAAGCCGAGACATATTATACAACAATTGGATTCCACAGAGGTTTCCAGAAGCCAAATTAGGTTCGAAAACTAGGTATGGGCTTTTGGAATGCCCACCAAACCTTGCGGTTGGCCTCTGTATGTGTTTCGTATTTTATTACCTTTGATTATTAAATTGTTTCCTTATTTTAATGTGGATTGCAATTATTTTCAATTTTATATTTTGGTCTAAGTTTGCACATTAGTCCCATTGCAAGCTTATAACCCGACATTCAGTGTAAATAAAATAAAGAATAATAATTTACAACCATATATTCCAAATAAATAGGGGAATGAATTATGTATTACAACATTTAGTGCAAATAAATGTAAAATAAATCGAAAGTAAACCATACACAAACTAAAAGTAAACTAATTAATCATACAAATAAAACCTCTCAAGAAATAATTAATGGAAAACTTATTTAGTGATTAAAAATCAACAAATAATCCCTGCAACAAATACAAATTAATCCCATCTCACAAGACAATAACATTATTTACAAAATAATTGCCAAACAATATTCATAGTAAATAGAAATAGAAATATAAAATAATCCACAAAAAATCACAATAATCATCAAATAACAATAATATTGAATAACATAATAATAATTCATAAAATCAAAATATGATAAAACAACACAGAAATCATGCGAAATAGACATGAAAAATCAAAATAGAAATATACAAGTTCTGATCAAGCGGCGACGCCTCTTCCATCTGATCAAGAGGTGATTTCAAATTGCCTCAACACGAAGGGGCGACACCTCGCCTCTTTAATAAATACAATGACAAGTTACATTTTTTAACTCTAAGAAACTTAAATGTTCATGTAAATAAATGAAGACTAACACAAATATATGGATATCAACAATTAATTCTCAATCTTTCATGCAATCATACTTCACATATGACCTCAAATAAACAATAAGACTCAAGAAAATAAGTATGATTTAAAGTTTTTATGAAATAAAAGAACTTTGAAGCTTAAAGATAGGGAGTCTTACTGACTTGGATGAGATTGATGCTCCTAACTAAGCCCTCAGAGCTTAGTTGATTAACTTGGGTGCTTGGAATGCAAAAGAGTCTTCCTTCTTCTCAAGAAATGAAATTCTTTTGGTCCCAAAGTCCCTCATTTCTTCCTTTTCTTCCTCTTTTCTTTTCTCTCTTTTTTCTCTATTCTTTTTTTAGCTCCAAAAATGTTCTCTGTCCAAAAAAAAGTCCCATTTCTCTTTCCTCTCTTTTTCTTTTTAAATCTCTCCCACTTTTATTTTCCTAATTTTCCAAAAACTCACTCTTACCCTCTCCCATGCTATTTGCTCATTCCCTTGGCTCTTTTTTTTCTTTTCCCTATTTTTCTCTTTCTTTTTTACGTCTGAAAATGTCTAAACCTAAAGCAAGTGAGTCTTCAATTATTGCCATTTAATGCTGTAGAGGGTGGGTGTGAAGAGGTACCACCTCATCGATGCCCAAGTTGAAGAGGCAACGCCTCTTCACCTAGGCTAGGTCTGGGCCTAGTGGGTTGAGAGGTGATGGGCATGGGCTTTGACTTATTGTTTGGGCTTGAGTTTAGTGTTTTGGGCTTGGATATGGTATTTTGGGCTTAGGGCTTAGTGTTTGAGCTTCTGAGTCTATTTTAAAGAGGTTTCGAGCTTTTATTACATCTCAAACTCATACTTTCTCATAATCAAGCTTTTATTATGGGCTGATCAAATTGAAGGTGTCCAAAGTTTGCCCCCTTATTTTTTAAAAAAATTAAATTTTCTGAAAATAATTTTTAAAAAAAGCAACATGCACACAAAATAGAAAAGGATAAGAACGACGTACCTGACCTTCGAATTTCACTCGGGCTGTCAGTCTTGGGAATTCAAACCCAAAAAGTCAAACTTTAATTTTTGATGTGACTGTGATCCTTAGGTTTTTCTAGCCAGATCAACCACTCATTATAAGTTTATCATGAATTTCGAGCATGGTCCAATCTTCACTTAGTAAAGACATAATAGAAACATAGTCGTATTCCTCAAGTTAAGCTAACTCGATCAACCAATCATTATAAATTATCTTCACTTAGTAGAAAAAGAGAAAACATAACTGTGTTCCTTGCACATGGCCTGATCAGTTACTCATTATAAATTTATCGTGAATTCTAAGCATGATCCAATCTTCACTTAGTAAAGGAGATGAAATGTAACCATATTCCTCAAGCATAGCCCGATCAATTACTCATTATAAATTTATCGTGATTCTTGAGTATGGCCTAATGTTCACTCAGTAGAAAAAGATGAAATGTAACTGTGTTCCTCAAGTATGGCCTGATCAGTTACTCATTATAGATTTGTCATGAATCCCAAGCATGGCCCAATCTTCACCCAATAGAAATAGATGAAACGTAACTGTGTTCCTCAAGCATCACCCGATCAGTTACTCATTATATAATTGTCGTGAATCCTGAGCATGACCTAATCTTCACTCAGTAAAGGAGATTAAATGTAACCATGTTCCTCGAGTATGGCTTGATCAGTTACTCATTATAGTTTGTCATGAATCCCGAGCATGGCCCAATCTTCACTTAATAAAGGAGAATGTACTTTGAGGATTCAAACCCCACCAGACACCTCCTGTAATATGCACTTCGGGGATTCAAATTTGACCAGATGCTTCTTCTTTTGTACACTTCAGGGATTCAAACCCGATCATATGTTTCTTATTTGTTAATACTTTGATCAGTATATTTTCAATTTTCAAACATTGATTTCAAGGTACACTTGAGCAATGAAGTAAACATTTTTAATTTTTTTGGAAAATACTTGTAGTGGGTCATGGGCCAATTTGCATTATTTTTCATCAAATGGGCTTCACCCTCTATCTTTCCTTTTTTTCCACTCTTCCCCTTTTTTCCCTCAATACATAAATTGTCCCTTTCTCTTTCAAAATTCACTTTCACCTTTTTCTTTTTAGATTCTTTGTTTTTTCTTTTCTTTCCTAAAATTCTCTTTTCTTTTATTTTTTTCTTCCAACATTTTATTGTCATGGACGTTGCATGAACCTTGGATTTGCCATCATGGGACTTGGTAGCACCTACAATGTATCCTTCATGGAGTTTCGGGCTTAGTATCAGAGACGAGATCCCCCTTTTTATGAATGTACGATCCTACATTTTTGGATTGGCCACAAGAGAGGTTAGTACTTGATTTCTTTAATTTTTCCTGTAAATAATGACAAATAATATTGGGTTATTGTTCATGAATGTATATTTATCAATTTAATAAAAAAATTAAATTTTATTGAGTGAAAATAAAAAAACTTTGAATTACTTTATTAGATCCCTGACATGAAGAGGTGTTGCCCATTCGATGAGGTGATTGCCTCTTTGCAAAGAGGCATTCACCTCATGGCATTGAGGCGCTCATAGGGAGGCAATAGCCTGTTGACTAAGTTATTTTATGACTTATTTATATATTTTATGTTTATTAATGTAATATTAGACTATTAAATTTATTAAATTTCATTATTTTGAATATAATTGTATTTGATCAATTTATTTAATTCAATTGTTATCAAAATGAAATGACTAATATATCTATTTTATTCATAGATATATGTATGAACTTAAATTATATTTTGAGTACAACAATATTAGTACGGCAATAAAGTAGGTGTGCTTATTATTTGGTATTACAAGCCACATAACATATGAGAGAGTAGAAGTGAAATTTTACCATGGTAAAGTGAGATTTTATAAGCCACAATTATTTGGATTTCAATATCATATGTGCAGCGTAGTGAAATATATATATATATATATATGTATATATATGTTAAATTGTTTAATATTTCAATGCATGTAGTCATTTATTATCTTATATTTTTATACTTTTTAGGTTTATAATTATGACTGTTGTAAAACAAGCTTGTTTATTTGTCCTCTCAACTATTTTACCGCCCAAATATTGGTCTTTTATACAAGGATATATTAGTCTTTTCCTACTGCTTTTAATTTTCTAGCCAAAACAATTTGTATTGTTTTAGCATCACCCTGTAAATTATCAATGATATATGAATCTAAAAACACATGTACAAAACGCATAAGACAGGCTCAAATCTTCAAGTCAAAAGGCACTTCAAGATTATGGACTAAAAAAGAACTGCTAGTTGGCTGTTTGCATGGTATTCGTAAAACCAAAGGAAAAAAAAATATAAATAAATAATTGTATCTCATCGATTCAAACAAACCCTCATGACAAATTTAGATATTCATATGCAAACAACTGAAAAAAAAAAATTCTAACCATATCATACGAATTGTTGAGAACCAACACTTACCACCAGCGTCAAGAAATTTGAGAAAAAAAAATTGACTAACAAAATCAATTCAAAAATTTAACGATCGACAGATCCTGCAAAGAACTCTGAGCTCTCACCCACCAGCCAATCCAATGCAACACCATCAGCAACAAATTTAATAAGAATCTTAGGTAATGTCCAATATTTACCACAGCCTGAAATGAATGTATTTTTCACCATCCAAAGAATGAACAAATGAAAGTAACTAGTAACATGCCATTCCAAGAGTTCTTCATTGTGACGAAAGGGAAGGCGAGTCTGATGAATCATCGTCACTTGAAGCTGGTGGAGATGACCCAAAATCCAGATTTGGGTATACTCCAGGTGGTCTATCCCGAGGTTTAATCGACAGTAGCTGAGTTGAATCCCCTACTACATCAGCCCATCCATAATGAGGTTCAGCCCTTCGTGAAATATAGAATTTGTCAGATTTAAGTTGATCTAATTGCATATATACTAAATTAAGAAATTCCAAAAAAAAAAAAAAATTTAAGAAATACTTCTAAAGTTTTTACTAATTCCTGATCAGTTCTTTTGACTAGCTATTGCATTAATGTTTTTACTAATTCCTGATCAGTTCTTTTCACCAGCCACTGCATATGGGCAATTTAAGTATATTCTTACTCATAATAGGTTTCCTCATCCACAACAATATCCCAGCTTTCGCCAGTTGTGCTCTTTCCATATTTGTGGACTTTCCTGGAGTAGAGAAAAAAAAAAGACGTATTAAATCAGATATCATGTCCGTTACAAGAAAAATCATTTGTTATGTCAATTTCTTTAAAGGGACAAAGTTCCAGATCAAAGAAATTTCTAAAACAATAAATGAGCTGACAATATGACTTCCATACCCATTTCCAAAGTGTTCCTCTCCCCATGTCCTTGACCAACCTAGAAACAAGGTAAATTAAAGGGTAAGCCAAACATGAAGATTTCAATTAGCTGAAAACAAGACAAAGAAATCCGTCTTTAGAACAACTCAAGGAGTAAGCTCATTTGTTCCCAAAAATACACAACTGACCCAGGAACTGAGTAGACCAGTAAAAAGAGGACTCCATCATATGCATGATATTCATATTAAAAATGTCAAAGGCTGCAGGTATGGGTTTATCAACAAATGTCAGTTTGACTGCATCAACAACTGACCATACTCGGGATATCGACAACTGAAGATGACCAATAGCAGAAGAACCAACAAAATAAGCAGAGTTATTCACACACAATTGGAAACTGATTTTGTTGTCATCCATGTGGTTAGGCACCCAAAAGAGAGAAACATATTCAATGTATTTAGTTATCACACTAGGAAGATTTTCTCCGCCCTAAGAAGAAACACATGAAATAAACCTTAGTATATTGGTAGGCCAAATTTAACTAAAACAATATAATGAATGTAGTTAAATTAAAATCCAGAGAAATGTAAAGAATAACCAGCATTAAGAGCATTTAAGGTCTCACTGCAACATAAGTCACACAGCTGAACTTACGTTCGCCACCTGGAGAAACATGCCAAGTCTCACCCTGGCGAGAACCTATACCAGCAAAGAACTTTTCTTCCCACTTGTCACCCCATTTGGTTCCCAATTCAGTCTCAGCCCATTTATCTGTCCTGAGGAGGTGAAAAATAAGACTTGATGAAACTACTTGAACGTTATTCCAATTGGGAATTTCTAACTGCATAGAGAACGAAATCACAACAAAATTTGGTGCAATGCTAAAATTATTGCCAAGGTAGGCTGGTGAATAAAACAAAACTTCTACCGAACCAGACTGGTGGACATAACATAACTTCTATTGGACATTCAGGCAATCTAACACTTGCTCAAATACAACATATTTGCTGTAGATACAACACAGCTTGCCTATCCATTAAAACTCAGTTCTTATACCCACTATGAAGCTTCTAAAGTTGCAATGATTTCCAAATTCATGGTAGCCCACTGCTCAGTATTGCTCACCATTAATCAGGACATTATTGCACACAAAATATTGCTTCTGGAAATATGTTCAGATTATTCTTTATAGACAGTCAAAATCCAAGCACGTCAATGTCCAAACAACCAAGCTAGATCCAAGTAGATTTAATATCCAACAAAACAAATAATGATAATAAGAGAAAACCATTTCAGAACAGATCCCCTTCCATCATAATGCTCTCCCCACTTCTCCCACCATGATTGCTCATTTAATCTGCCATACTTATGCGCCCCCTTCTCAGTCCAGCCTTTGGCATCATATTTCTCCCACCTAAATCCAAAATAAATGGATAATTAAGATATAATAGTTCCCGTGGATAAATCAGTTTTTCTCAACAACATATTAACATGATAAGTAATATGTCTTACTGTATATATACATGTTACTATTGTTAGCTTACCATTTCTCATACCATCCAGCATTCTCAGTCCCTGATTTTGCTTGTTTCTGCGCACTCCTCTCTATTCTTGCTAGATTACTGCAGTCAAAAAATACCACATTACGAATGAAAAGTAAAATTCATGGTAGAACAGAATTTATTCACAGTACGGCTTTCAACTTCATTGAAATATAAAAACACTGATAGAGAAGACCTCCATTCATCTTGATGCAGCACCTCTTGCCATGTTTCCCACCATGAATCCCCTTCAGCATTCCTTCCAGATTTCTCCACACCTATGAGTTGCAACTCAACTGAAGGTGAGTACTTCAATAGAATTAAGGAGATAAAAAATTCAAATAAAAATCCATTAGAAAGATAATTAATGCGTCTAGCAAACAAGAAGTGAAGCAATATACCTAGCTCTTTGTATCCAGTCCAGTCACTTTTCTCCCACCACTGTCAAGGAGATCAATAAATCCAATTAAATGCATCTACCTGGGATAATACCTAACAAGGTTATAAAAACAATGCTGATTTAACATAGTTTGAGAAAAATCATGACATCTAACTGCAGCACCAGGGTGTTATTTTCAGAATTTTCCCAAGCATAGGCTTTTTAATCATTCTTTTGAGCTAAGATTGAAGATTACATATTTTCTTGTTCTGTCATAACTGTTTTTCGAGCTTTCATAGATATTAAGAAGAAAGGCATCAGCAAGGGATACCCATGTTGATTTAGAGTTCAACTCCTCCAAAACCACAGCATCTATAAATGGATACCAGCATAAAATTTGTCTGTGATAAGAACAATATTTTAGCCAGCGCAGCAATGATAACTGGTATATGATTAATCATAAAACCACAGCTTATTAACACAAAAAAAAAAAGAAAAATCTATCTGATGAGTTTCACAATTCATACATCAGTTAACATCGAATTTGAGGTAACACTTATATCGGTTGGCATTGGAGAATCAGTCACAGATTCCATAGATGTTCTTAAACTCTAAACAAACAAGAAAGAATTTCCCGGTGGATTAGCATTTTTGATTATATATAAGTGCACAAAGTTTGCTTTACTCTCACATCAACATCCAAAAATTATAATCAAAATGATTTTATACCATTTCTTTCCATTCTGAGGTACCATCATGCGATTGCCCACCCATCCTTGTCCATCTACATTTGAACCCATTATCACCAAGGTCTTCTCCACTTTCGCGGTGCCAAGTACTACCATCTTCATTGGTGCCAGATTCATTAACATGTTCGTTCATTAAATTAATGCCCCATTCCTTTTCATTAGCAATACCAGTGTCTTCATTTAGTGAGCAATCAAACAAAACATCATTGGTTAAAGAAAGAATCAGAAGTCATAAGAAAAATAGGAAGTACAAAAATATGCTTCATAAAAGATATCAACAAGGCCAAAGCAAATATAGATTACCTCTCTTTGGTGGAGTATCACGGGACTGTGGACCGGAATTTCTTGGAGTACAGCGAGGGGAGAAGTTTTCTTGTTTTGAAATAAGACGAGACCTATGACAGATAGGTGTATATGAGGGATTAAATTGCTATAAATAAACTTAAAATTCACAACAATTAATTCGGAGAAGACTCAAAAAGCATCCATCAACATGTCAAAATTTCATATGAGAATTCACAATATCAAAATGCAGGTTCAAGAAAACAGCTATACTCATTTTATAAACAATCCAAAAAGCTGATTAAGCATCAGGACTAAGCCAATCAACAACCAATTTTTTAAGTGATCCTGAAATTTAACAGTAATTGAAAAGTTTTGCAACAGCAAACAGCTGATAAACTAAAATTAGAAGTAAGAGAAGTGAAAATGAGTACTGAGGAGGAGGAGGAGAAGCAGAAGAAGAACGAAAATGCAATGGAGGAGTAGCTTGAACACGGACACAGCGAGTGCGGAGGCATTTATCTTCAATTTTGTCAACGCTATTACCCGACCCGGAAGTTCTCCGAATCGGAGCAACGGAATCGGAGCAGCAGCAACTGATCCGAGTAGTCACGTTGCTGCGGTTCTTCTTCTTATTCTTCTTCCTGAAATGATGCAATGTTGAATGCAACGAGGGAGACAGGTGAAGTCGAGTTAGCTTGAAATGAAGCTGCGTAGTGAGACCGCTAGAACTAGCCGCCATTGAAAAAACAAAATATAACAAAAAAAAAAAAGAGAATAAATCAGGAAAATGCCATGTATACACCAAATTTATGAAAAAAAATTAGGGTTGAGACATGAGATTTGACGGAGGGGGACTTGAAGTGGACTGATAATAGTATTAAGTGGAGAGGAAGAAGATGAAGATGCGGTGGAGTTGAGTTGTGCTTGGGAGGAAAGATCTCTTCAGATCGGTGTGGGAAGTGATTTCACCGTCTCCGCAATGCCTCCGAATCCCGGGATTTAATCAATGATTACACGTGAGCATTCTGGACCCCACTCCCGGTATCCTCTTGTTCCTTTCTGCTGTTGCCATCTGTCATTTACTCAGCCGTCATTTCTTTATTTTTTATTGGATGATAAATTTTTTTTTTTTTTACCTATCACCCCACCCCCACTTCAACAAAAATCAAAGCTAGAAATGATTTCATTTCCTACCACAAAGGAAATGAAATCATTTTTTTTTTCATCTTTAAGTTATCTTTTATTAATTCGTCATGATAGATTTTTTTTTTAAAAAAAATTGTTCTCTTTTTTAATCAATAAAAAATATAATAAATCGTGCTTTACATAACAAAAAATAATCATCTCATTTATATTCATTAATAAATTTCTATTAATATATGAATAGTAATAGTAAATATTTGAATTCGTAAATCTCTACAAATTTTTTGAAAATAATAATTTAACACCAACAAACTTAGTAAAGTACAAAATTTAACTTTATCTCTTTATTTTAAGGGTTTTTTTTTTTTTTTTTTTTTACCATATCACTAAATTCAACTAAAGCTATCATCATAACTCCTTTTACTATATGGTGAATCTAGTATCACCCAAATCACATAAAATAAATTTAACTACCATTAGTAACAGCTTTTAATATCATTAATGTTATTATTATCGGTTCAAATTTTGAGTCCTTCAACATAATGCTGAAAAGGACCTGGTGGACTTTTTAGGTTACATTTGAATGGATAATAATTAAAAAGGATTACTACGAGATGATGGACAAATCAGCCTAAAAGCGAAGCAAATTGACTTATAAAACGCAAAGACCCAAATCTTCTGGTGAGGAAGATGATAACGTTGGAAGGATTCGATTCAAAATCTCTGCTGGAAAGTAACTTCAAAGGTAAATCTCTCTTTCCTTCCCTTCTCTTTTTCTTCTTCCTTATCCAACCAACAATTTGATTGCCTCATACTAATATCATATGCCACTTCTTCTACGAGTCCCCGACCACAATCATTTATCTTTTTTTTTTTTAATGCCACGTGTTGACATCTCATGGTTTGATGACGTGGCACGACACCTGTTGACCATGAAATTTTGGCTTGTGGATAAGCCGGAACTGTGTGGCTTGCGTGTCATGGAATACGTGGCAGGTGATTAATGCACGTGTCATTGTGTGGAAGCAGAGTTAGTGGGAGATGCTTAGATTTAGATGAGATCTCTGTTGTCGGACGAGGAAACACGAAACATTTTGTTATCCGAATCAGGTTCTGCGTTGTTTGGATAATCATAATGTCACTTCCCTATGAGATTATTCATGGTAACAATTTCTTCCAGGGTCTGTCGCCCATAAATTAATTGTAGCCACTTTGTTTCGGAGTAGGAAAGGAAGCAAAGCCAAAAGCCCGTTTAAATCATTTACTATCTGGAAATTTGTAGATGACATGAACCTTTCTTTTATTTATTTTCTGAAACCAATTTATCATACTTCATAATACTAAGCACACGTTAATGGAATAAACATTTGATTTGGGAATTTCACGCATCACTTGCATATGATAATCAGACTAGAAATATATGCATATCTGAGGAATGATTCTTTAATTGGTTCTTTGCTATAATACAATAGCAAACAATCATGTGAAAAAAATTCCACCCCAGAAAAAGTTCATTTTTATTTGGTCCATCTCTAATAAAGAAAATTTGTAGGGGTATTTTCTATAGAACTTAAAGAGTGTCGGTTCCATCTGCAATTGTAATTGGACAAACGATGGTTGTAGCTAAATGATGGCGAAACAAATCGAATAAGAAATGTCCAATGATCAAAAGTGATTTCCTAGCATGCACTCAAACCCACGACCAATGTAAGAATAAAGCGTCAAAGTCTACGGCAAAAGACCACATAACCTTTCTTTCGATACCACATAGTTCCCTGGACGCCACATTACCGCTCTTTCTTGTCAAAGCCAGAATAGATTCTCACTGGTAACATCTCCAAATCCATATTTCAGATATGGTTCTTCAGTTAGGCAGTGGAAAAACCACAAGAGGTTGTTGCAGCCTGGCCAATGCGCAGTTAATTCATTTTCTGGAGAGGAAAGGCTTTACTGATTCCACAACCACCTGCAACAAATGAAGATATATATCAAATCAGTTCATCAATGTAATATCACTTCCCAAAACTGCTGCGTATCGGTTGCCAGATTCCTCTATCATGCTGGGAACATCATGCCAGCAATTATGTGTTTGCTAGACACTTTTTCTTACCTGAAAGTTGTGCATTGTGTTTTCAGAACCGTAGTGTAGAAAAAGGTAAACTTATTCACACCCTTTGCTTGGATGAAATGGGTATGCCTATACATACATGCAATGTCAAATAGCATGCAATTTAAAGTTTCGGCGATGCTTTGTGGGACAAAATCATTAATCAGTTTCATTGCCATTAACAGGCTGGGGTGGCAGTTACCTAATGCTACTATCAGGCTTAAACATTTTCATAACAAAAACCGTACAAAGATTAATCAAGTTTCCCAAGCTATCATACAAATTTTGTATCATCAGGTTTCTCTCTTACCCTTCCATCATATGATAAAGATGCAAAAATCCAAGGCTCACGAGAACTCCAAGCAAGGCCTACAATCACATCTTAAAGCTGATTAGATCTAATTCAGAATTTGCAATTAATATGATACAGATATGGTTAGACTGCTTACCATAAACACTGTCTTCATAGTCACTGTATGTATTAAGCAATGGGTCAACTTGCTGAGATGGTGAATCAACCATGCTGCCAAAAAGCAAAAGAATAAATGATGATCAGAGAATGAAATAAAAACTCGTAATAAGATTCATACACAGCCAAGAAAAAAAAACCTTTCAGATGTAATCACATCATCGGTTGATGTAGAAGCCAGCCACAAATTAACAGTGGAATCTGTACCACCACTCTGTAAAAGCATAAAATCCATTACATAATGTGCCATAACTATCAAGAGATTAATGCCCAGAGAGAGAAGGATATCTTCCCCCATGCTATATATAGCCAAACATCATTAAAGAACTTTCCATTTATCAACTTATAGTTGACACTTTAAGAATGAAGGTCCCTTTTAAAAATGATAAGCTTCAAGTAAAAATATCATGGTAAATAGAGTAGATTTTATTTTTTTGACTTTATAGAATAGAAGTAGTGAGACATTCTAACAAGGAAATGCAGAATAATGCACATAGACACAAGCACATATTTACACCATGCACTTTAGAGTTGTGTGTGCGTGCTCTAAGAGAAAAGGAGAAAGAGAGACCAGAATCAATCCATCATGCTCAGGATTACATGCAATAGCCCACGTCCTGCCAACAATTTGAAACACAATCAGACAATTAAGACACCAGGAAAAATGTAAATTGAGAATGTCAAATTTATGAGAATAGGCATAGGATAAAATGAGTCATCAACTAGGAACATTATCAAAAGAGGTCAAAGATTTAAACTTTGAACAGAGGACAAAACCATTACCAGTGTGCATGTCCAGGAAGCTCTTTCAGAGGAACCTTTGGCATTCTAAGATCCCACATGTGTATTCCAGATTCATCCTCTGCAGTGATCTGCAATAATGGGTTTTTAATGCTAAGAGGAACAGCCAATGCTGACATTATTCTCAAGGCCAAGGAACAAAATATAACTAGTAAGATACCCATGGAAAAAGAACTTCTACAAATTTGAGGTGAGAAGCATTAAAATAGATTTTAAATCTGCATCCATCCATTCATAATTACACCGGAAAAGATGCAACGTACAGTAAATTCTGTTCCAATTTGATCTGAGTGAGGAAGTTTTTAAGGACCCCACATTACAATTGTTTGATACGCTAAATTGAAGAAAGAAATAGATGAGCAATACCAAATATTAGATGCTTCTTAAAAGCATTTGCCATGTGAATGTTTTCTCACATTTTGTGTAAAGGTTCACAATTCTACAAGGATGGAAAGACAAATCTGCTCGGAGAATGTGTATGAATAAGTATGTGGTGAACAGAGGTAAATGCTTACAAGCACGTGCTTCTTCTTGGTGTCGTAATCAATATTGCGGACATGTGCACAGTCGATTGAATTTGTCTTTCTGCAAGTACATAAAAATACAAATACTGTTAATTATTTTGAGATACACTGTAAATATTAACCATTTAACACATCAAGGAATTAGCAGTTAGAAAAGAGCACTCAACATTGATCAAAACAACTAATATTCTGGAGTTCCAACATACATATTGGAGATTCATAAAGATGAAACTAACTAGTTGGCATTAAGTTCCAAAAGAGAAAAGGAAAATATAAAACAAATGCCCTTTCAACTCATATGCCCATGATTCAGCATTAAAATATGATACTTTCCCAACTGAGGATGAATATTACCAGAAAGCATGTAAGAAACTCACTAGATGCCAGCCCCAACCTTTATAATGAAAGGAAGAAGAGGGCAAAAAATAAGAAAGAAGATATACAAAGATATCATACTTCATCGTTCGTAAATCCCAAAACTGGACTGAGGATTCACACGTTGCTGCAACAGCATTCACATCATGCGGATCCCAGGCTCCACCAGATAAGTAATGCAACATACCAGCTGACTCCTTAGATTGCACCTAAGTTTTGAGCAACATCTAAATAAGTGTCAGCAAGAATTCCAATAATTGATAAATGTGCATGCACTTGTTTCTAGTGAGCATTCACTGAGTGTTGCAAATTGCAAACTAAGGGTGACTTCTATGATTCTGTTTTGGCAAGACACATGGACAACAAATTGCACAGAAACAACACCTGGGCTGCTTTTCTAGCACAATCTAAATTCCACAAGAAAAGATTTTCTTCATCAATGCTGATAAGCTTATCATTTCTTCCAGATGGCCACCATAAAATGCTGTTTCATACAAATATAAACTATGTGAGCTAAATTAAATTGGGCATTGAAGAGACCCCACAAGTACACTAAGCTAAAAATAATTTAAAGGAAAACTTAAAAAGATATTAGCAGATAAACAAGAGACCTATCAATCAAATCTTAAAATTGCTAGACAAAGGTATGAGTTGCAGTTTTGATTAGTTGGTTTTCAAGTGGCCTCATGTCTTTTGACAACACCAGTAGAGTCAGATCACTACAGCATAAGTTTGATGAAGAATAAGAGACAGGTTAATTTATCAATTTCACAGAGTTCAAAACTGGATGGCAAGGCATAGGCTAGCACACGAAAAATGAATAAAAAACTCACCAATTGATCTTTCCAGAGTGAGCATCAAGCGAAGCAATTTTTTCCAGTTGAGGTGAATTTAACTGGCCATATAGCTCAGGAATCTGCCAAACTGCTGCGCCATATGATTCACCTTCAATAACAACATTGAATTTCAACAATTATAGCACTGCTAATGATCACATACAGTGAGGGAAAAAAAAGCCAAAATTTGAAGCTAGTTCTTTCATATTAACACGAAGTAATAAGGAGGCTTCAATAACGCTCTAAATAGTAAACGAATCATCCACCAATGAAATCACTATAAAATACTGTACGAATTTATGCTGTTGTGGTGGCTTAGAAGGAAAATGTCTAACGGCAAAATAACAAGCATATTGCATATGAGCTATAGCTTGGAGAGCTACAATTATAAGCAAATTGCATAATTATACTAGCAAGAAAGAAGCAATAAGAGCAGATCTCGATCAGAGAGTTACCAGTAGAGAAGACAGTGGAGAAGATGCGTTGATCGAAAGGACACGAAGATAGGTCCCAGATCTCATTAGGATGAGAAAACAAGCCTTCGCATATCAATTCAGTTCCAGCTGAAGACAACCGAATCAAATGCACCTGTAGTTAAAATTAATTCAACAATTCAATAGATCAAGTACTAGCTTCCGAACCAAATAACCAACAGTTAGGAAAAAAAGAAAAGTATAACCTCATTTTCTTCTTTAAGGCTGAGAGTGCCAGTAAGGAAGCTGGTATGGTCTGTATCTGCCTTCACATCCGAAATGCATCTAGCCTGGATATGAAATTCACAACCGAAATTAGGGCTGGAATAGTACAGATTCTATTGAAAAGGAAGTGATTTAGCGTTGCAGTTTGACCTGATATTTGAGACCATATCCTATGCCTGCGGATCCTCCTTGCATTTCTAATTCACCGCCTTATAGATACAAAAACGATGCGAGCTCAACTAGTCATCCTCCTCCATGCTCATTTGTATAGTTAATTGTGGGCAAAAACCATTTTTAAGCCTTTTTTTTTTTTTCAACACTTATCCTTTTATTTCATATTGAGCCTTTTTTACCAGGCTTTTTCCAGTCGTCATCGGTTGTGGGTTTAATGTGAGTTTGAACGACCTACAAGCCCAAAGGCCGAAACGTGTATCTGGGAGTGACAACAATATTATGCAAGTGAATATATATATATATAAGCAAACTTTGATAATCCAAGTTTTTAACTACAAAAATTTTGTTTATAATGTTTGCATTTAAGTTAATGACGCAATTTGGATGGTTTCATGACTACTGCATTTACACTATATTTCGAAAACGCATAAGAAAGAGGTTTAGCTACTGATAATTCCTCCTTTATATTCACAATCTCAGAAAAATTTAGATATTATGTACAGCACTATTATAATTTTCACTCTCTTCCATAAGAGAGGTAACGGGCAGGAAGCAGTAGACTACACTACACTAAGATTCATGCTATCCTATGGTAATACCAACGCCACTCCTACAACAAAAAGAAATTTATAGCCCCCAATCCCCAAAAAAAGGTTTTCAGAAGAAGATATATGATCACTTCAGGTGTAAGACATTTTTTTTTTCCGCCTTTCAATTCTCTTGCATTTTTCCTTTTAGTTTTCTTCCTACCCATACATCTTTTCTCTTTTACAAACAAATAAGCCTAACAAACATTCCTTTCAGCTCAGCAGCACAAGCAACAGTTACACACAGAGCTCTGTTCCTTTCCAGCATTCATCACCCAATCCTGTCCTGTATGAATCTCCCCAACACTGCAAACGAGGCAGAAGATTCTGAGAATCTGTCCTCATGGCCTACACCTTACTGGTGCACATGTTCATGCCCCCCAGTTCTAGGTAGGATGATTTTTGCCCATCTACCTAGCAGTGCGGTGCATAGAAGGTTCACAGACTATATGCAGGCTTCATATCAGAATGTTTTTGAGACAACCTAGGAACGGAATTTTGGAATGAATCAGTAGCATGAGGTAAAAACCAGTGCAGATCAGTTAGTCCGAAATAATTTCTTCTAATTCAGGTTCATCAGAGTTGAATCCCTCATAATCCAAACCTGTGCCGTTGAATGGGTCTTCATCCAAAGGACCATCCCCATCATTATCAGGATCAGGCAAATCTAGATCATCATCACCATTCAATTCATCATTTGTGCCATCTTCTCCAGTTGCATTATACCCTTTCCCATACTTTCTGGGCCCTGAATCTTTCTTTGCCTTGACTTCAGAATCTTCACAAATGCAGGTGTGTGGGTTCTCATGAAACTCCCCCCTGCCTGGCCTAACCTCCTTTGGCTCCCCCATAAAGCCCCGCTGATAAGTACGAACTCGAGATGCAAATACATCCCATGTTAAGTTGCTTTCATTCAAGAACAGTCGATAAAGCTTTTTAGCATTTGGACGAATGGTAGGTTTGTGTCCAAAATACCTCCTACAGTTAAAAGGAGACACTGAAAGTTAGTAGATGTGCAGAAAACAAGTAAATGAAGGAGAAAGGGAAGGGAGGGAAAAAAAAGAGAAAGAAAGACCAATTACCTTCGTCCAGCTAATATTCTAGCCATATTACCATTATTGTTGGTAACAAACACATCACTTTCATCACAAACAATAAAATCAAGTGCAGCCATTCGAGAAGAGAATGTAGAAAATGGCTCCAACTCCTCCTTGCTGGCTATGGTCTCTTTAGTATAGAAGTGTGGGAAGAGTTCTTTTAGAGGAGCCAATGATTCTTCCCCTCGGTATACTTCACCAGAAGCCACATAAATATGAACATCACTACCATAACCCAATGCTCTCAGCATGAGACCAACTTCCTTCGGAGTGAGAGGGCATTTTCCATGCCTTCTTTCCTTTTCAGGGTTCCTAATCTGCAAATGCACAAAAATGCATCTCACAAGCACATCATTTCCACTAAAGTTCAACTTCAACAAAGAAAAAGAAACCAATTAACCGTATTTAAAACTACTAAAGTTTAAATAGAAAATTTGAAAGAATTCTCTTCACCACAATTAGCTCAAAATTGTTCCAATGTTAATAAAATCTTCCTGGATGACGATTTCATCAAGGAAACTGGCAGTAATAAATATCTACATGTGATACTAATTTTAATACAACTTACTGCTTAGTTTTCATCCTTCTCTCTCTAAACTTTAACATATATGTTTTAGATTAGTTAAATTTTTCAGAAGCAAGTTACTTGAACCTTACATGTAAAGTTTTCCACCTCTTACGTATAGCAGCCAGGTCTGCCATTTCCCGCTCACCTCCACCATAATAGCATCCCGAGAATGCCAGCATATCAGGTTCAAACCTGTAGCAAGAGCATGTAATTGCATCAAGAAACCACATAATGTTCATCCTAAGTCAATGTTTGATTCCTCAATGTCCAAGTAATTGGTGGGTAATTGCAGTGCAATCAACATAGGCTTCAGAATAGTACTAATTCCAAAACTAGAGGCTATAATGCTTCAGCTTTAGTGTATTCAATCAATAACAAAAAAACAACAGTATAAGTTTAAGTTTCCAATTATTGTTATAAGTGCGTAATGGCAACCTTATTTTTTGTTGAAATTGTCATATTACCCGAGAAATTCAACGGCACTAATGACACTTGATTATAATACCTCAGGTGCAAGGCAATGTAGTGCTTGCTTTTCATTCTCATTCTACGGACCAGTGTCTTGCCCATTTCAAGAATAGGATTAGTAAACTTCAAAGCATGGTAGTTAACTCTACATCTCAACTTTTGTAATTGTGTGTCCAACTTGTTCGCGAGCCTATAATCAAACTTCGTGAGCTGAATTGCCTGTCAAAAAATTAAGACTGAAAATGTCATTTTAAAATATATAGTGATCATTCAGCACAAGAAAAAGTGCGAAAACTCGAAACTCCCTCAGACTGATTATATATGAATAATTTGGCACAATACAGAGAAGTGAAACATAAACAAAGCAACCTCTGATAAAGCCCACAACTGAGTTCTATAAGTATAATGGTTTTAGGAAAAATTGGCAATAGAAAAGGCAATAGGAATGCTATGTGGCATATGAACACAAACACAAGCAGAACTCATGCAACTTAAAACAGTCAATTTTTACCATGCCAAAGAAAATCAGAAAAAACAAAAAAGCTAGCTGTGGAGAACTTAGAACTTACATGCCTTTTCTGAAGAATGGGTAATACACGATTTTGATAACATCTCTCACTACACTTCCTTGGAACACGCATATTACGTGGACTCCAAGTTTTCCCTCCCCTTTTTGGAAGATTTTTTATGATTTTAACATCATTTGATAGCGAAGATATGAACCAAGCAACATCAAAAATCTCGCCAAAATTACTGCATAAAACAAAGTGAATCAGCAGTTATCTAATGTGTAGCAAACAAACACAGAATCAATACTTGCTCTTTTAAGACATTTCATAACAAACCTTGCATCCTTCCAAAAGGACTTCTGGTCCAGCTTCGGGATGACAAGAGTAGCATTCAGAATTCGAGCCGCAACAACAGCATCTGTTATCTGTAAAAGGATAATAAAATAAATCCTTAACAACAAATAATAACAAAAGTTCACTTGATTTCCACAATAAGATGAATTTTTGACTGCTTGTATGTACACGTGTGTGTGTGTGTGTGTGTGTTCAAGCTTCTGTACAATTATGGCATCTTTCAATGCAGGATTATGAATTCTATTTCATTGGACTTGCACATACACAAAATTGGCTGAAGAGAGAACAAAAATAGGAAAAAAAAAAAAAAAACCGCAAAAAAATGTTAGGTCAGAAAAGTACCCCAGTCCTTTGTTGATTCAAACCTCCACTCGTAGCAATAAGCAAATACCGACCAGGATGTGTAATCTTGTCAACATCTGCGGCATGATCAACCAAGTTCAGCTCAAAAAACAATAAAAAAGTGATTTACATCTCAACGCGATAGCCTAATAGACTGTACACGCAATTACTTTTGGCAAGGCATAACCAGTTAAACTAAACAGTGGTTTCTAAATACAGAAAAAGATAAATGATATATATACTTGGAAAGTTCTTGCTGGCATTACTGCATCCATAGTAGAACTTGGAATTTCTTGAGGTCCAAATATCACGATCCAATCTTCCTCCTCCTTTCTGAAAAAGGCACAAATTCAGTAACAAATAAATCAATCAAGCAAGTCAAGATCCCAAGAACAAAAAATAGAAACACAGATTGCAGGATACAAAACCCTAACCGGCACGCGAAAAACTTGTTCTGTTGTCGCAACATCAGCTACATTAACAGACTAAACAGACAGAAAAAAGATGAGTAAGCAATACGCTATCTGCAAATCACAATTGGCACGTGCATAAATAACACGCAAGAAATGTGAGTTACCGAAAAGCGGTTGCGACGAAGGTGAAAATCATCCGAAAGTTTCGGAGAAGGAGCGAGAATGGATAGAAAACCGAACAAAATGAGAAGAACTCCGGAAACAGCGGATACTATAGGAAGCAGAGACCGGAAACGGTTGTAATACTGGTGACGCCGCCTATTAAAAGCCATCTCCGTGGTTTTATGCGGTGGTCGTAGCAAGAATTCGCACTCGCACCGGAACTTCTCTCCCTGCTCTAATGGCGTAAAAAAACAGAGCAACTGAGGGAGAGGAGTCGGAGCCAAAAAAGAAACAAATCGATCCGCTTCCGCTATGAAAGCAACATCAGGGAAACGGTGAGACCCGAACTGGCGCCGTTCAAAAGACAATAATCGATTGTCGCGGTGATGTCGGTAGCAGATGTAAAAAAAAAAAATTTTAAAATGATTTGAAAAAAAAAAAAAAAAAAAAAGATAAGACGAAAGACACGGTGCATCGCCAGGAAAAAGATTTGAGGCTGGAAGAGGATAAAAGTTGCGTGAAATTGTGAGCTGGCGCAGTCAGATTTGGTCAGTTAAAATGGGTTTTTTTTTTTTTGGGACTAATTGATTATTTTGTTGCAAGTTGATGCGAAGATTCTATAATTGAAAATAAAAAATTCATGTGCATATCACGTGAATTCTGTTCTTTAGCCCTTTTATTTTATTCAATAGAAGTGGGAAACAAAATGATTAGGTGATTAACTTGGGAAGGTCCTATATTTAGATCCTTAATTATATATATATAAATAACCACATTATCCTGCGTTAAATATCTTTTAAAATTTTGGTAAAAAAAAAAATTATTTCAAATCGTCTAAATATATTGATTTAAATATATTAATTTAAATAGTAATAAGTTTAAATTTTTTTTATATCATATGAAGTTTTATAAATATATGAGGAAAAAGTTTTCCCCTTTATAAATTTGCTAGTTATTTTTTAATAACTAATATAAATGATTAATTTTTAACACAATGACGAGGATATGAGAAATTCTCTTTTTAATGAAATGTTCACACTTTTTATCATTTAAACTACTCGTAGAGAACTTAAATTTACTGATTCGAACTCCAATTGATTATGTAAATTTATATTTCGACATAAGATTTATAATATTGTAAATATGACAAAAAAAATGATGAAGGAATTTCTTTTTCTGTCTTAACATGAACCAGTTTGGTCAAATTTTCAACAAGTTGCCTCTTAATTTGATTATAGGTCTTTGAATTTTGTAACAGGATATAGAATGAAATGATTTTTGAGAGGTTTGCAACTTTTTGCTTAGAGAGAATACTTTGGTTAGAAAAAAGAAAAGAAAAAAAAAGACAAAAGGAGAACCTGTTACAAACCTCATGGACTCCAATACCTGTCTTTGGACATGAAATCAGCACAAGACAGAAAAATTGTCAAAATTCTAGCCTGCATTTGACAATGTTATTTAGCTAGTTATAATGATAATGATAGAAACATTTTCTTCAAGTGCAAACAAAAAAAAAAAAAAAAAAAAACATTGTCTTCTTATGCTGCATGCTATGGCCGTATGGAACTTTTTTTTTTTAAAATGCTAACAAATGAGGTCTGCATCAAAATATAAATAATTAAATAATACATACCTTTAAAAAAAAAAAATTGTTTGAAATTTTAATATGTTGATTTGATGGTCTACCATTTTAGCCGCCGATTGGAAGCCCATTACAGCAATATATATATAAAATATTCCAACATTTTTTTTTACTTATTTTTTCAAATTTTTTTTACTTTATTTTTTTTTGTAATAATTTTTAGTTTATACTGTTATGATTCATTTTTTTCTCAATATTTATTTAATGTTTTAATCTTTTTTTTTCAATTTTTTTATTTAACATTTTTGTAGTATTCTTCATTTTTTTCTTAACATTTTTTCTATTTTTATAGTATTATATTATCTTTTTTTCTCAACATGTTTTCATTTTTTTCTTTATTTTTTTTGCCCATCATTTTTTTTATTTTTAAGATATTGTCTTCATTTTATTTTCAACGTTTTTTTTTGCTCAATATTTTTTTCTTTTAACACTTTTTTTTCAAATGAATAATTATGAATTAAATATTTTCAATTCTTATTAAACTAAACAATAAATATCTTTATCTATTGTAACAACATTAAATAAATAAAAATTTCTTCTTTTATATTCTTAACGATTTTATTTTTTTAATTTAATTTATTTATTAAAATGTCTAATAACTTATTTTAAAAAAATAATTATTTGATACTTATTAATAATCAATACGTAACAAGTTTATAATTCTTATAATGTATTTGAAACATCAACAAAAAATAAAAGTCAAAAAAATAAAAAAAAAATAACAAATCGAAACACCACAAAATTAAAAACAACAATTAAAACAACGAAAATCAACAAAAATTTATGTTGTTGATTTTTGTTGATTGTTGTTTATTTTTGTGGGTTTTTTTATTTTTTAAATTACTCTTTCATTATTAATGACAAAAAATAAGGCCATAAATAAAATTTGTATGTTTATTAGTATTAATGGTAAAAATAATAAAAATTTTGACATATTTCATCATTTTTATTGTTCTTTGTTGTTTTTTTTTTGTTTTTTTAAAAAATCAACAAATATAAACAAAGACAAACAATAAAAACAATTGAAAAGTAACGATTGAAATAATAAAATCAGCAACAATAATAAAAAATAGCAGTTATTGATTTTTGTTGCTATTTATTTTTTTTAATTTTTTATCATTAATAATAAAATTAAAACTATAAGTATAATTTTTAATTTTATTAGTATAAATAATAAAAATAATAATTTATTTAATATATTTTGTAATTTTTTTGTTATTTTTATTGAAAAAATAATTATTGAATATTATGGGTAAATTTTACTTCAATTAGTTTAATTTTTAAATTCTAAATAATTATAAAAAAATAATTATTAAAGATTATAGGTAATTTTTAATTTAATTAGTTTAATTTTTATATTTTAAGGGCCAAATGTACAAACTAGACTCTATACTTCAGCCCAAAGACTAAATTGATCCTTTATATATTTTTTTTCCCATCTAGAACTTTATTTCCCAATTTTGACCCAAACAAAACACTACATAAACGAACCCTAGCCAAACATTACATTATGTTGTGCTGGCAACGTGGGCTCCATCCTTTTGTCTGACTCATCAGACACAACACTCCACCTCAGCCCTATCTCCTCCCTCTCCTTCTAATATAATTCCTAATTGTTCCTAAAAATTAAAGAATCTGTTGTGAAATAAAAATTGAATTACTTAATTTGTTATAGAACTAAACTTGAATGTAGTAGTATTTAACTAGAAGAAAAATATTTTATAGTAGAATGATTTTAAGAGAATTTAGAGAGAGTTTGGAGAGAATTTGAAGAACTATAATATTGAAAGAATTTAGAGAGTAATCTATATTTTCTTTTTCTTCTTAACATTCTCATTAATGAATTTCAATCTCTTTATATAGAGATTTTCTTTTCACTATTTGAGTACTATTCTCTCACAAGCAATATATTGTTCATTCACAAGAAATATATTGTTCATTCACATTCATAATACTCCCTCTTGAATAACAATATTTTGCAACTGCCTCGTTAAAACCTTGCTAAATAAAATCCAGTGGGAAAAACTTTAGCTTAAGAAAAAAAAGTACAGTGCATGATTTTCTTCCCCTCAAGTTGATATGTATAATCTTCCTTCACATAGTATGCAGATGTCGCATTCCAATATCGTGAACATGCTTTCTAAAGATTGTAGTTGGAAGTGCCTTTGTGAAAAGATCAGCTGAATTCTGGCTAGACTAAATATACTTGATATCTATATGATTGTCTTTTCTTAGCTCTTGAGTGTATGAAAAGAATCTTGGAGGTATATGTTTGGTTCTATCACTTTTGATATATCCTTCCCTTAATTGTGCAATGCATGCTGCATTATCTTCATATAAAATTGTTGGACTTTTGTTGACTGGAAAACCACAAGATTCTTCAATATGATATGTCATTGATCTAAGCCACACACACTCTCTACTTGCTTCATGTAGTAAAATAATTTCAGAATGATTTGAGGAAGTAGTGACAAGCGTTTGTTTATGGGAACGCCAAGAAATTGCAGTTCCATTATTTGTGAACACATAGCCTATTTGAGATTTCGCTTTATGAGGATCAGATAAATGCTTTGGATCTGCATAACCAATCAATTCTTGTTTTGAATTATTAGAATAAAATAAACCCAAATCAACATTTCCTCGAAGGTATCGAAGTATATGTTTGACCCCTTTTCAATGCCTTTTTATTGGAGCTGAACTGAACCTTGCTAATAAATTGACTGTAAAAGAAATGTCAGGTCTAGTACAATTAGCAAGATACATTAAAGCTCCAATGGCACTGAGATATGGAAATTCAGGATCAAGAATTTCTTCATTTTCTTCACAGGGTCGAAATGGATCAGTTTCAATATTGAGTGATCTAACGACCATTGGAGTACTTAAAGGATTTGCTTTATCCATATTAAAGCGTTTCAAGATCTTTTCCGTGTAATTTGATTGATGCACGAATATCCCATTGTGCATTTGCTCAATTTGTAAACCAAGGCAATACTTGGTTTTTTCAAGATCTTTCATTTCAAATTCTTCCTTTAAGTATATTGTTGCTTCATGGATCTCATTTTTTGTTCCAATGATATTCAAATCATCAACATATACAGCTATAATCATAAATTCGGATATTATTTTCTTAATAAAAACACATGGGCAGATAATATTACTCACATATCCTTTATTAATCAAATAATCGCTTAAACGATTATACCACATGCACCCAGACTGTTTTAACCCATATAAAGATCTCTGGAGCTTGATCGAATATATTTCTTTGGGTTTTGTACTTAATGCTTCAGGCATTTTAAATCCTTCAGGAATTTTCATATAAATGTCACCATCAAGTGATACATACAAATAAGCAGTCACAACATCCATAAGACGCATTTCTAATTTCTTAGAAACTACTAGGCTAATCAAATACCTGAACGTAATTGCATCCATAACAGGAGAATACGTTTCATCATAATCAATTCCCGGCCTTTGTGAAAAACCTTGAGCTACAAGTTTAGCTTTGTACCTTATTATTTCATTTTTCTCATTTCTCTTTCGTACAAAGACCCATTTGTATCCTACAGGTTTCACAGTTTTAGGCATAGGAATAATTGGCCCAAAAATATTTCGTTTGTTTAGTGAGTCCAATTCAGCTTGCATAGCATCTTTCTATTTTATCTAATCATGCCTATTTTGACATTCAATGACTGATTTTGGTTCAGGATCATCTTTGTCATTTATGATTTCACATGCAACAGTATATGACAATGTTTCATAACTTTCTTTATTTTCTATTTCTTCAGGGATATTTTCCTCACTATCAGTATGATTATCTACTCCATTTCTCTTTCGAGGATTTTTATCCTTAGAACCAATTGGTCTTCCACGCTTCTGGCGTGTTTTAGACTCATGAGTGTCTTTATTCTCAGGTTTTATTTTTGGAATTTCAATACGAGCAGGAGCATTGGCTGCTGGTATGTATGATTTAGTCACTCTTTTTATATCAATAAATGCATCTGGCAATTGATTTGCAATTGCTTGTAAGTGCACAATCTTTTGCACTTCTAA
The DNA here is from genome assembly GCA_947683625.1 of Mallotus nudiflorus. Classification (NCBI taxonomy): domain Eukaryota; kingdom Viridiplantae; phylum Streptophyta; class Magnoliopsida; order Malpighiales; family Euphorbiaceae; genus Mallotus; species Mallotus nudiflorus. Next base: position 1,870,370 of record CANTUR010000228.1, read on the forward strand.
TTCACATTGTTTTGTGTGAGGATCCAGATGCAATAATGATGGTTCATTCCATGAAATATCCCTTTTTCCTTCTTTCTCCCCTTTTCCTAATGTTGGAAAAACAACCTCATTAAATTGGCAATTAGCAAAACGTGCTGTAAAAACATCACCAGTTAAAGGTTCAAGATATCTAATAATCGAGGGTGTTTCAAACCCAACATAAATTCTCAATCTTCGTTGAGGACCCATTTTTATACGCTGAGGTGGTGCAATGGGTACATATACTGCACAACCAAAAATTCTGAGATGGAAAATATTTGGCTCTTGACCAAATGCCAATTGTAGTGGGGAGTATTTATGATATGCACTAGGTCTGATGCGAATTAATGAAGCAGCATGTAGGATTGCATGACCCCAAACTGAAATGGGAAGCTTTGTTCTCATTATTAATGGTCTAGCAATAACCTAAAGGCGTTTAATCAATGATTCAGCTAAACCATTTTGAGTATGTACATGGGCAACAGGATGCTCAACAATGATCCCAGTAGACATACAATAATCATTGAATGCTTGAGATGTAAATTCACCAGCATTATCAAGTCTTACCCTCTTGATTGTATAATCAGGGAATTATGCTCGTAATTTAATAATTTCAGCAAGCAACCTTGCAAATGCAACATTACGAGTTGACAATAGACAAACATGTGACCATCTACTAGATGCATCAATTAATACCATAAAAATATCTGAATGGTCCACATGGTGGGTGAATTGGCCCACATATATCACCTTGAATTCTTTCAAGAAACATAAGTGATTCATTTTGAATTTTAGATGGTGAAGGTCTCAAGATTAATTTTCCAAGAGAACAAGTTGTACATGGCATTTCATTTGATTGAGGAATTCTTTGCCCCTTCAAGGGATGCCCATGTGAATTCTCAATTATCCTTCGCATCATTACTGATCCAGGATGACCTAATCTGTCATGCCATGAATTTATTATTGAAGGATCATAAGATTTTTTTTTACTGCCATATTTGATTCAATTACATGTATATGCATGTAATGCAATCCAGTAGGGAGTTTTGGCAGTCTTTCCAATACTTGTATTTTTCCTGATTCATAGGAAACTATATTTAAATATTTATTACCATTTATAGTAATGGATTGGGTATCACACCCATTTTGATATATGTCATCAAAACTCAACAAATTTCTTGTTGATTTTAGTGAAAACAAAGCTTCATCAATTATAAACTTTGTTCCATTTGGTAACATAAATTTAGCTTTGTCAATTCTTTCAATCAGATCTACAGGACCTGATATTATTTTTACAACTGCCTTTGTGGGCTTTATTTCAGAGAAATAATCTCTATTTTTCAAGATAGTATGTGTAGTACCACTATCTGGTATGCAGAGATCTCTAATACTGTCTTTATGTTGAGTACAATCCATATTAAACTTCAAAATAAATAAACACATAATTAATCAATTAAGGTAAATAAACACATAATTAATCAATTAAGGTAAAAACATAAAATAATTGTAAAGTAGGACATTTTATTTAATTTGAAAATAACATACATAACAATAACATATTCTTCAAAATAAAACAACATACTTAAAATTATAGATGTCTTAATTTCCATTGTCAGTAAAATCATCAGTAAAATTAGAAACATCTAGATGAGTTATATCATTAACATGAGTATGATGCTCATTGAAGTTTATTTTCTTTTCTTTGCCTTTCAATGATGCCTTATAAAGTTGGCAAAGATGTGGTGGTGTTCGATAAATTCGTGACCAGTGTCCTTTACTACCATATCTGAAACACACAGTTTCAGACTTATGTTGAGGCCTTTCTTGAACACCACTAATGATTGATTTTAACTTCTTTTGAGGTTGAGTCTGAGTTTATTGTGGAGTATTATTATATTTATTTCCACGACCATGACCAAAGAATTGACCTCTTCCACGTCCATGACCTCTACCTCTCCCACGTCCATGACTATTGTAATTTTTATATCTGGAATAATTTATAGCATTTGCTTCTGGAAATGCTATTGAGCCAGTGGGACGGGATTGATGATTTTTCATCAAGAGTTCATTATTTTTCTCAGCTACCAGTAGGCATGAAATTAGTTCAAAATATTTTTTAAATCTCTGCATCTTGTATTGTTGTTGCAGTGTAACATTTGATGCATGAAATGTGGAGTAAGTTTTCTCCAGCATATCCTCGTCTGTGACTGTCTGTCCACAGAATTTTAATTGTGATACTATTATGAACATTGCAGAATTATAGTCACTCACTTTTTTGAAATCTTGAAAGCGTAAAGCTCTCCATTCATCAGTGACTACTGGTAGTATTACATCTCTTTGATGATCATATCTGTCTTTTAGATCCTTTCAAAGAACACTTGGATCTTTGACAATCAAATATTCACATTTTAATCCTTCATCAAGATGACGACGGAGAAAAATTATAGACTTGGTCTTATTTTGCAATGAGGTGTTATTATTTTCTTTTATGGTATCAATTAACCCCATTGATTGAAAATGCATCTCTACATCTAGAATCCAAGACATATAATTTTTTCCCGTGATGTCAAGAGCAACGAACTCAAGCTTTGCTAGATTTGTCATTATGATAACTAATAAAAAAATATAACTCAATTAGAATTCATAAATTTGATGACTACTAAAAAAATCAAACATAATCAGAATTTACTAATTAATTATATTATGAATGAATATTGCAAGAAATAATAGCGGTACAAAAAATGATACAATAATACTTAAAATTATATCAAATAGAAAATCATCTTCCATATGAATTATTCCTAAAACTATTATAATAGTCATGATCAAAACACAAATATAAATATACCAAATCATGTTTACAATTTAGAGTAAAGAGAGAAAGAGAAAATGTATGAATTTGTGTGAATAAATAAAATTTATAGCTCATCTATTTATAATGAAAAATATAACCGTTTATTACCGTTATGTTACCGTTGGTAATAAAAATATAGCCGTTAGAATTTTTTTTTAATATAATATATTGAGAAATAAATTATATAAAGTAAAATCAATAAATAATGTTGATATGATTATTTATAGCAAGTGAGTTAACATAACGATATGTATAAATATGGGGTAAAACCGTCTATTAATATAAAATGGGGTATAACCTTCCATTAACATAAATAATAAAAAAAATAAATGTGCATAAATATAAATTAGTAGGAGACATAGTCATCCATAAGGTTAGAACCATTTCTAGCAATATTTGCATCAATGGTGTAGTTAGTAAAACAAAATAAAAATAACAATTAATATAAAGGTAGATTGAAGAAATAAATATAAATATATAAATTAGTAGGAGGTATAGTCATCCATGATAATATATAATCAAATAATATATTCATAAATATTAAATATTAAAAAATATGTACCTTATTGTTTTGATTGAGAGCTCCTCATGCTGATAACGTGTTGTGAAATAAAAATTGAATTACTTAATTTGTTATAGAACTAAACTTGAATTTAATAGTATTTAATTAGAAAAAAAATATTTTATAATAGAATAATTTTAAGAGAATTTAGAGAGAGTTTGGAGAGAATTTGAAGAATTATAATATTGAAAGAATTTAGAAAGTAATCTATATTTTCTTTTTCTTTTTAACATTCTCATTAATAAATTTTAATTCCTTTATATAGAGATTTTCTTTTTATTATTTAAATACTATTTTCTCACAAGTAATATATTATTCATTAACAAATAATATATTATTAATTCACATTCCTATTAGAATCCTAATTTTCTTTCTTTTTTTAGATTCATCAACAGATCCTTGCTCTCACTCCCGATTCGCCTCGCCCTGCACTCATACGATCTCGCCCTCATCGGAAGTCTTCACCTGATTTCGCCCTAATACGCACCACAGCCAAACCATTTGATCTCGCCATGTCCTCATATGATCTCGCCACACAACAATCACATCATCATCACTTGCGTTTTCATTATCTGATGCAACTGGTGTGAAGAAAATGGGTGCGTTTTCATTATCTCGCCACAGCACAACTGTTTTCATCGTCACTGGCTTCAATATTTGTCGTTCTTGTTTGCTTGCCAGTGCCGGTACAGCTTGAGTCTTGTTTGTGCTTTTCCTTGTGCTCGAGTCTTTCCATGGTGTGAAAGATTGGCAGAGGTGTCAAAGAAGGGTTATTGAATGTTTGGCAACAAGGACTTGCTTGATTGGATTCACAGTGCATTTTTGCTAAAGAGTTCCAGGGCTTACGCTTTTTAATTTTCTTGTTTTGGTATGGTTTTTTAGGTGGAGCAGTTAAAAGTTTATGGGTGAAATTGTTTGGTTGGAAGTGCCCAGATGTTTCCTAGGTGAAATTGAATACAGATCCTGTCGCAAACTCCCTCCTCCAGTCCATTCAGCTTCAAAAAATTAGTCTCTTCATGCTATTGCAAGCGTAATAGTTTTGTCTTTGACAAGGCCAGGGATATTCTTACATGTGCTCAAAAAGTGACTTCCTCTCTCGAAAAGTTAGGCTCTTTCAATGCTAAGGGATGCTTTCGGCAGCTGAAGTTAATTGGGTGGAAGGCTCTAAGAGAGAATTTCTTTAATATTAATACAGACGGTGCGGTCAACTCCCTGATCAGGCAGGCTTCAGCTGGTGGCCTCATACGTGACAGCTATGGCAGATGGTCTGCAAGTTTCATGCTTAACATTGGAGATGCCACTATTACAAAAGCAGAGTTGTGGGGAGTGCTTGAGGGCTTATCTTTGGCTTGAGATTATGGCTTCTGCAATGTAATTTTGGAAACTGATAGTCAATGTGTTCTGCAGCTGTTGTCTAGGGGCTTTCATCAAGAAAATGCTAATTCTTCTATTATCTCGGCTATTCTTAACTTCCTCAGAATAGAATGGGTGGTCGACATTGTTAATTTTTATAGGGAGGCGAATTTCTCTGCAGATATTCTTGCATCTATGGCAAAGTCATCTCCCATAGGATGCCACCGATTGCCTCAACCACCCCAGGGCCTCTCGAAAGAGAGATTAGTAACTCAATAGTCTTATAAACTTGTTATGGTATCTGGTGAACTATTGAAACTGTCATGCTAAATTTATAATTCAAGCGTTGATTGCTGGGAAGAGGATATTTTATTAAAAAGAAAGGTGGATGAATCTCAAGAGTTGGATTTGAGTGATTACATCGCTGTCTACTTCCTCAGTAAGACAGGAAATGTTATGGCAACAAATATACAAACAAGCCCATTTAAGCAATACTCATCAGTAATGACTGTTAAAGACGGAGAGGAAACTGCTTATTTCCTCAGTTCAATTTGACGCACAAGTGCTTTTTGAGTATCCAAGGCTATTGCATGTATTTTTTTGAGTACTCCATCGATGTGGTGGAATGCAAAGGAGAACTGCTAGTTGTTTTGCTATCAGAATTTTTTGGAAGTGCAAGCCTCAGGGTGTGGAGCTTCGACGAAGACAATCGATCCTGGCACCAAGCACTAGCAATGCCTCCCTCAATGTCTCATGAATTCTACGGCCTCTTGTGCAGCAAATTGTGTAGTACATCATCTCTGCTTTGGAATCTTAAGAAGCAGAGAACTTTAAGCTTTTTTTTTCTTTTTCTTTTATATGTTATTAAATGATGAAAAAAATCATGACTTTTTGTTAATCTTTCTACTGCGGACGATCTTTCTGGAGATGATGGTTGGGAGATTATGAAGAAGAAGCCTTCGTCTTTCTTTTTTAGTATCTATCTCTTTTGGGTAAAAGAGGAGTGGGGTGGGTTTATTGTGGCATGGGAGCTGAGAAAAACACGAGTGGAGAGTTCCATAAGTTCAGCACATTAAATTCTAACGTCTGTTTGGGCATCTGTCTGGCTGAAGTCCAATTTGAAATGAAACTGGATAATAAAATTTCAGATGGAACAAAAAAATATGAAGGTTTAATTCAGTCTTTGGGCCAAAGTACAGGGGTCATATTCTAAATAATAATAAATTTTAAAATTAAAAAATTATTATTTAGAATAAAAATTAAATTTAAATATATGACTAAATATATAAATTAAATAAATACATATAATTAATTCAAATTAAAAAATGATTTTAAAATTAATAAATAGGTGAAAAAAGAATTATAAAAGAAAAAAGAAAAAAAAAAGTGATAAAAGGCTGAAGTTGAGACATAATTTTTAAAAAATGTCCCAAAAATAGAATAAAAGTGAAAGAAAAAATGAGGCTCGGCCGCAAAGAAAATTAATGACATCAACAGGGCCTTGCGAATTTCTAAAAAAAAAAACATAGGTTCTATAATGTAGCCTTCTATGTGACAAGATGATGATCCAAATAGTTATTGACTACTCTATTTAGCATTTATTGTAAATTAAAAATTGAGAAATTTACACAAATATAAAACTTTTAAGCTTTATTTTTCAGTAAAATATTTTTTTTTATTTACTTATTTTATTTTTAAGAGTGTCCATTTTTTTTACTCTGTTTATATTTTTCTTATTTCTTCATTATTATTTTTATTTTCTTTCCCATTTTTTCTTTTTTCTTTTTATTTTTTCTTTATTTTTATTCTTTTTTTCTCTGTTATCCTTAATTTTAAAATTTTTATTTTATTTTTCTCTCTTTTTTCTTTTTATTTTATCCTTTTTTTCTTTTTTTCTTCTTCTACGTTATTCTTATTTTTTTTTTTAATTTTTCTTTTTTTTCTTATTCTCTATTATTCTTGTGGATATCAATCTTCATATGCTCATAAATTGGAGTGTAGATTTCAATCCATGCTTTCTTGAGAGGTGAATAACTATGTGGAGGAACTGAAGCTTTCCGTATGTGAACTTTGCCATTAGACATCTCATGAGTCTTTAAGGGCGCAAAATTTGGCTTCGCTAGTAAAGACTCAGATGCAAGATTTGTTGTTCCTAAACCATCTTGAACAATTTCAATTTCCATTTTATCTACAGCCACAAAATAAAATTGATATTCATCCACCCCCATACACCATCAACAACATTGACTCCAATACCATAAAACCCATATAAAAAACTAACAAGAGAATCAAAGTAAAAAAAAAAAAAAAAGAGCAAGAGCATATTACCAAAAAAGTGGAACTGGCAAAACAAAAATGAAGATGGTTATAGAATGAAGAGAAGATACATGGATTTAGGGTTTTAGGTTTTAATAACTTCTTTCTATTTCTGCTAATTGCCGAAGCTTAATATTATTAATCTCATACTTTTGCTAGGAGGTGATGGTATGCGTTTTAATCTCAAAACATAGGGAAGACCATGCGTGTGGGTACTCATGTAATTTTTAATAAAAATATGACACATGTAATTTTTTTTAAAAAAGATGAGTATTTTGCTAAAAATCAAATCTAAAAACTGATTATTTTACCTAGACCAAGAGGCATGGGTGGTAAGACATTTGCTAAAGACATTTGCTTCCACTCCTAAGATTGCATGACGTCAATAAATATTTTAAAGCCAAAATATAAAGCTTTCAAAAAAATTATATGCAAAGGGCCAACATATCATGCAAAAAAATATTTGATTACAGGTAAACATAGTTTGAGTTCACTTAAAAGATTACAATTCCTGCATTTCAAAATAAATCAACAACACAGAATTAGGAAATGTAAACCAACTGAAAAGAAAAATAAAACATAAAAAAAGGGCTTAGCTATCAATAGTTCTTAAATCATGTCCAAATGACACTGGAATTTTGGGCAACAAATATATGTCAACTAAGAAAAATCAGCAAATACTTTCACACAATCTACAAACAAACTAAAGTGAAAGCATCATCATGGCCCAACAATAATCACAGTCACAAAAATACAACCAAATAGAAGTAGAAGCAAGAATGAAAGAAATGAAATGCAAAGTGAGCTAAGGTATGAGACATAAATGAAATGCAAAATGGATTCAGATAGGTTGTGTTATAATTCATTGTAAAAATATGGCTATTATTTATGGCAACAAAATACATGCTACCAAGAATTTAAAGAAAACACGTTTACTTCTCAGCTTCTTATAGGTGGAAGCATCATTATAGCCTATACAAGTAATAGAACACTTGCAACTGAGCCTCAGTCATATCAGTTTTGCTGTTTAATAAGGCTAAACTCATGCAACAACAACACTGGCAACTGTTGGTCAACCACTTAAGTGTTATAAGTCAATGTGTTTAAACTCATTAAACAATAACACTGGCAATTGCATTCTAGCCACTCCAGTGTTGGTCAAATAGCACACATCACAACACAGGCAAAGTAATTTATGCAAACAACATATTCACTTAAGACAATAGTTAAAGTAGTTAATAATGCTAATTAAAATTTATTGAAATTTCATGTTAATTAGCACTTAATGATCCTATTGATGGGCCCATTGATATAATGCAAATATGCATAGTTATCTAGGGTAGTTTAGTTGTTATTTCATATGATTTTTGTTATGTTTATGTGTTTATTTGATTATGAAATTGTTATTTTTTACTTCTAAGTGTCTTTATTAGTTATTTGTGTGTTTCATACATGTTTTTAGCCTTGATTGGTGCATGAAAAGAGTTTTAGACTTGTTAGAATGAAGAATGAAGCTTTTGAAGCCAAAGGAAGCAAGTTGGAAGCCTTCACGAGTCGTCACCACCTTCACGAGTCGTCACTGAATCCTTCTATGATGAGTCGTCAAGCATTCACGAGTCGTCACCATGCATTACTTCTATAAAGGGTTGCAACTTTTCAGCTTTGAGTAGTTTTCGTATTTCAGTCATAACTTTGTCTACCGATGTCCAAATTCAGTGATTCAAGTTGCTATGGAAAGATAACATAGAGTTCTATAACTTTTATGAAGGAACTTTATAGAAATAAAGTCATTTGGATAGATGAAAATGCCCTTGAAGTTACAACATCTGCATAGGATGGTGACCTTTGGTGTCAAGTGGTGCCTTTCCAAGTTCAATCATATTCTAGACACTTCCTACAGCTTTTAAAAATGATATATATGCATCAATTCTGAAAATAAAAAAAGAAAAAAAAAAGAGGAAGAACAACAAAAGAAGAAAAAAATAATAATAGAACATATTACAACAAAAAGGGAAAAATTGACTAGAAGAAAAAGTGAAGAAGTAAGAAGAGAAGATATTCTACACCAAGCAAGTGTTAGAAGATTGAAAAGGGTTTTATCTATTCACTTTCTTTTCTATCCCTTTTCAAAGTTGTATTTGATTTCCTCTCTTTGTTCTTTAAGTATGTATCTTGGCTAAATCTTGTATGAGAATTGCAATTATGAATTAAATAAGAACTACATTTTCTTATTTTATTTATGATTTAATTCAATTAGTGCTTAATCATGTTGTGTATGCTTGATCACCATATGTAACTTATTAATTGAATTACTTACAATGAGAATTGAAGTAATTTGGTGGAAGATAATTGAAATTACTTAAGAATTGAATTTAATTTGGAGACAAAGGAATTCATCTTAAAGTAATAAATTAGTATAATGTGTTGTATAGTTCTCTCTTATCTTTGCATTGCCATGAGAATGAATGTAAACTCCATGAGGAAATATCTTTAATAGATAATGAAAGTTACTTTTAAAGAGGAATTGACTTTAATTGACAATGAGAATTGCTTTTAAAGATTATATACTAATATCCAATCAATGTGTTATATGATGTAATTTTATAAGTTCTTATTTATATTCTAAATTATGATTCTTCCATATACTTGTTAAAACTTTTGTTTTGTGTTCTTAGAAATAATTAGTGTTTAGATTTTCTTAATTATTGTAATTAATATTCCTATTCTAATTTATTTTGCCTATCCATCTAATTATCTATCCGATTAATACAAAATTTTACCAAATTTCCAGTGTTCGACACCCTGCTACTCTATACTAAGTCCTAGAGACTAAGGTATACAATTTGACTCGCATTAAATTTTTGGTGTCGTTACCGGGGAACTTGGTTTAAAATTTTTATTAAATTAGGGTTAAGAAAGGTTATTTTAGGCCTTGTTTTTATTTTTATTTTGTTTTTATATTCTTTACTTGTTATTTATAAATTTTAGTTTGTTTTGATTGTGAGTCTACCTTTTTAGATGCTTACTTTTAGGTTATAGTAATTTGTATTTTGATCCTGAAATAGAATTAACCCTATGTACTTTATGCAGGGAACAAAGGCAAAGAAGATAGAACCAATTTAATTTGAACAATATGGCTCAACTAGAAAGAAGATCGCTAGGTGATTTTGCCATGCCCGATATCTCAGGTAGTTTTGGAGGGATTGTGGCCCCAACTATTGCTAACAATAACTTTGAAATCAAACCGAGTATCATTCAAATGGTGCAAAATAATCAGTTTGGCAGCTTACAAGGAGAAGATCCTTATGCTCACATATTGACTTTTCTTAATGTGTGTGCAACTTTCAAGATTAATGGTGTGACGGATGATGCTATAAGGCTAGGGCTATTCCCATTTTTGGTCAAAGATAAAGCACAACTTTGACTTTCTAGTTTGCCAAATGAATCAATCACAATATGGGATCAATTAAAGTAAGCATTTCTGCATAAGTATTTTCCACCACATAAGATGGCCAAGTTTCGCAATGAGATCACCACTTTCAAGCAAAATGGGAGTGAACAATCTATTTAGCTTGGGAGAGATTTAAAGAGCTTCAGAGGTAATGTCCACATCATGGCTTGTCGGAATGGATGATTCCTTAAATCTTCTACAATGGGTTGACGGATGAAAATAGAAATATTATGAATGCAGCAGCCAGTGGAAAGTGGATGGATAAAACGGCTAGAGAAGTCGTTACCCTACTTGAAGAGCTTGCATCTCAAGGGTACATGGGTGATGAAACAACTATGGCAAAAGCAAGAGGAGTTTTGGAGCTTGACACAATTAAATTGCTAAATGCTTAGGTAGATGCTCTCACCAATATGGTTAGTAAAACTCATATTAATTCTATAGAAAGTGTTAATATTGTTTGTGAGTCATGTGGAGGACCTCATTCATATTCTCAATGCAATTTAAGTTCAAATGAGGATGTGAACTTTGTGTAAGAGAGTTTTAACCATATAATGGGGTTGAATTCCAACACTTATAACCCTCAATGGAGGAACCATCCTGGATTCTCATGGTCAAACCCATCCTCCCAATTAAACCCTCCATATAACCCAAACACCAGACCTCAGAACCCACTTGGATTTTCTATGAAGCATCAAACTTTTAATCTTACCAATCCTAAACCTACTATTGAAAATCTTATGGAGTAATTTGTTAACCAACAAATATCTATAAACAAATAAAATGAGGAGCAATTTAAGTAACTACAATCTAAACTTGAACAATTTATTACTCATAACCGTATCCTTGAAACCCAAATTGCCCAACAAGCCTCTTCCTCTAACATTAAACCTTTAGGAAAGCTTTCTAGCCAACCGAAGTATATACAAAAGGAGTCTTGTCAAGAAATTATCTTAGGAAGTGGTAAGGAGGTTCAAAAAGATCTAAATAAGAAAAAGAGAGTGGTTGATGATGATAATGGGGTTGAGATTGAGGAAGTGGATGTTAGAAGTAAATAACATGATGAAGTGTATGCCAAGAAAGGTAGTAAGGGAGTTGATATAACACCAATCAAGGAGGATAAACCAAAGGTGGATGTTAAAACTCTTCATTTTCCTCAAAGATTTATAAGGCTTAACCTAGATAAGCAGTTTGGAAAGTTCCTTAATTATCTTAAGAAAATTACTATCACCAGACCATTTTTGGATGCTATTAGAGACATGCCAGCTTAGGGTAAATTTTTAAAGGACATTATTAGCCATAAGAGCAAGCTTGAAGATTATGGTTTAGTATCTCTTGTTGAAGAATCTAAAACTATGTACTCCAAGTCCCCACTAAAGCTTAAGGATCCCAGTTCATTTACGGTTCCTTGTGTAATTGGAGGTACGTATTTCGATAAAGCTTTATATGATATAGGTGCTAGTGTTAGCCTTATGCCTTATTCTATTTATAAAAAGCTTGATTTGGATGAACTTAAGCCTACTAATATGTGTCTTTCCTTAACGGATAAATCTATAACATATCCACTTGGCATTCTAGAAAATGTGCCAACAAAAGTAGGTAAGTTTGTAATACCAGCTGACTTTATTGTGTTGGATATGGAGGAGGATCTTGAGATTCCAATTTTATTTGGGAGACCATTTTTGTGGACAGCAGGAGTAATTTTAGGTATGAAGAATGAAAAGATCACATTGGAAGTGGATAATGAAAGTATGGAATTTGATGTGCTGAATATAATGAAGTCAACACCTATAGAAGTAGTAAGTAGAATTAGTTCTATTAATGTTATTGATGGATGCATTGAAGAAGTGATTCATGAGTATTTAAGAAATGATTCTATAGAGCCAAACAAGGTGCAAGAAGCAAATGATCAACTTATGGAGGTAGTTCCATATCAAGCTTTTCAAAGGACATCAAGATTTAAACCTTTAAGGAGCGAAGATGATCCAAAAGACTCTACACCTAGTGACAAAGTCAAGATGGAGCTCAAGCCTTTGCCATCAAATCTCAGATATGCATTTCTTAACTCTAATCTTAAATTTCCTTTTATTGTTAATTCATCTTTGCCTAATGATTATGTTGATGCTTTGTGTGATAAGTTGAATAGTCATAAGAATGCCATTGGTTATTTTATTAATGACTTGAAAGTTATTAGTCTTAATATATGTATGCATAGAATTCTCTTGGAAGATAATGCTAAACCTTCCATTAAAGGCCAAAGGCGATTGAATCCCACTCTTAAAGAAGTGGTTAGAAAAAAGGTGACTAAGTCGCTTGATAATGGAATCATATATTCCATTAGTGATAGTAAATGGGTTAGCCCCATTTAAGTTGTTCCAAAGAAGGGAGGATTAACCATTGTTAGGAATGAATCTAATGATTTGATACCTACTTGAACTATCACGGGATGGCGTATGTGTATTGACTATAGGAAATTAAATAAAGCAACTAGGAAGGACCATTTCCCATTGCCTTTTATTGACCAAGTTCTTAAGATATTAGCTAATTTTTCCCATTTTTATTATTTAAATGGCCTTAGTGGATTTTATCAAATCCCTATTCATCCCGAGGATCAATCTAAGACCACTTTTACATGTCTATATGGCACTTTCGCCTTTAGGCATATGCATTTTGGTTTATGCAATGCACCTGCAACTTTTCAAAGATGCATGCTTTCCATATTTAGTGACTTACTTGATGATTGTGTAGAGGCTTTTATGGATGACTTTAGTGTGTATGGTACTAACTTTACTCATTGTCTAAAAAAACTCTCTAAGGTTCTTGACAGGTGTATTGAACATGGATTGGTCTTGAATTGGGAAAAATGTCATTTTATGGTACAAGAGGGAATTGTTCTTGGTCACTCAGTTTCAAAGAGAGGCATTGAAGTTGATAAGGCAAAGATAGAAGTGATTGAAAATTTGCCACCTCCGAAATGTGTTAAAGATATAAGAAGCTTCCTTGGACATGTAGGTTTTTATCGAAGATTTATCAAAGACTTCTCTAAGATAGCAAAGCCGTTATGTAAGTTACTTGCTAGATAGCAAAGCCGTTATGTAAGTTACTTGCTAAGGACGCTGTTTTTGAGTTTGATGAAGCATGCCTTAATGCATTTGAAACTTTGAAAAGAGCTCTTGTTTTTGCACCTGTTTTACAACCACCTAATTGGGAGCAAACATTTGAAATAATGTGTGATGCTAGCAAATTTACGGTGGGGACTATTTTGGGTCAAAGAAAAGAAGGCAAGCCATATGTGATTTACTATACTAGCAAACTACTTGATGAAGCTCAAATCAATTACACCACAACAGAAAAGGAGTTGCTTGAAATTGTTTATGCATTTGACAAGTTTAAAGCATATCTTGTAGGGCAAAAGGTGATTGTTTATTCAGACCATGCTACTCTTAGGTATCTTCTAAATAAGAAGGAGGCAAAACCTAGACTCCTATGGTGGATTTTGATGCTCCAAGAGTTTGATTGCGAAGTAAGAGATACAAAGGGTGTTAGTGATATGCACTAGGTCAATCATTTATGATTATGTATTGACTTTCTTATTTTATTAATAAAGAGGTATTATATTATCATTTGATTTTATGATGATTACATGAATGGTTAATTCTTACTAAGGCCATCAAGTATGTGACTTGATAGTAAAACCCTTAGATTAAAATAAGAGTTCTATTCTAATTATCCCTAGCCATTTATTCATTATATGAATTTTAAAGTATTAAGGCTAGTATGATGTTGACTGATGGTTATGTTTTACTAATCATAAATATGAGATATTAAGTCAACTCATAGGTACATGATGAGAGATCATGTACTGGATTGACCCACTATGAGAATACTACATAGATTATTGTCATAAGTATTTCTTATCACAGTAATTTTATTTCGGTCCTTTGACCTTGAAATCATCATGGATTTCTAAATAGCTATTTTATGTTTTGACACATTCTAACATTATCTTTAACCGGATGATTAAAAGAATGTTGTTGGATATAAAATTAGTTATGTGAGGAATGTGAGTGATTTAGAAGGAATTTATCCCTCATTAATATGAGAAAGATATCTAAAGGCCCCTTGATGAGATAGACTGAATGAAAATGCATGGTCATGCTGAAATGAATTGATAAAGAGTTATCATTTTCAGTCTACTTGGAATCAAGTCATAATATTGAACTATATAAGGATGACATTCTATGCCTTATGTTCAATTAAGATATCATGTGATAAAGGGACAATAAAATTCACTGTAATTAGGTTATGTCGGATTATTGACTTCATATGACTTGGGTAGTCATAATGTCTTGCTAGAGGCCACTTATGACTTGTAGGCCTAAATAGAGATTTAGGTCCACTGCCAATGTTATGTGAACCTACAGGGTCACACACTTAGAACAAGCCCAAAACGGATATGGGTTTAATAAGCCAAAAATAAACTCTGTGGAAATAAATAATTAAAGTGTTTTATTTATTTATTTATTTGTTTATTTATTTAAGATAAATGTTATTTTAAATAAATAAATAAGATATTATTTTTGATTTGTTTTTAAACAAAATCAGAATATAATAAATGGAAAATTACCAAAAGGTTATTGGTAAGTGAAACCCTAACTTGGAGTCTATAAATATGTTATATTCTCTAGGGTTTCACACACTTGTTTTTGCCTCCAAATTCGTTTTCTTTCCTCTTAGAAAACAAAGACAGAGTTTTTCCTTTTGTTCTTGATTTGTGAGACAGTCAAGAGGTTGCTAGGACACACACTCAAATTCATTTTATGAAGGGCTGTTCGTGTGGATACCTATAGAGGACGCATCCTTTTGGAGACGTCTTGATCCGAACAACCAAGCCAAAAGCTCGAGGTAAGGTGTCACTGGTGTGAACCTCCTCTCATCCTTCCAGAGAACTTCTGCGTTTTGGTAAGATTATTAAAAACCCTAGATTTAATCTATTAGTCGAATTACATGGATCCTGGCTTGGGAACGTGACAAAATTTTAATTTTTTCGCTGCGTTTGCATCACGGAACTCAACAAAGGAAAGTGAGAATCTTGTCGTGGATCATCTATCAAGACTTGATCAAGATGGATTAAAGAAGAATAATGATGGTGTGCCAATTAATGATACATTTCATGATGAACATCTATTGAGTGTAATATCAAAGGACCTTCCATGGTATGCAGATATTGCTAATTATCTTATAAGTAGTATTCTTCTTTATAAGTTAGATTATCATCAAAGAAAGAAATTCTTGCATGATGTTAAATTCTATTATTGGGAGGAGCCCTTACTTTATAAGAGATGTGCCAATGGGTTAATTTGGAGATGCATTCCTCAAAATGAAGTTCAAGATTTTTTTAGACATTTTCATGCTTTGGATGTTGGTGGACACTTCAGTGCATCAATGTCACGACCCAAAATAGGGGCTATGACCGGCGCTAGGGAACGGGAATTCTTTCGAATCCGGAACCCATAGCAAGCCTAAAAATAAAATAAAACATGCAATAGTAATAATAACAACACTTAATGCAGCAGAAATAAAATCATAAATATCAAAATAATAATTCATATCTCATATATAGATAAATCCTTTGATACAAGTTTCAGTTCAAATATTCAAAGTACATATCTCTCACATATATAATACATAAAACCCATAATTTATCTACAACTACTGCAGTGTCTAGATTATAAAAATAAAACTTAGATAAGCAGTTTACATAGAGAAGTCGGAGCGAAAGAAATCCGGCGTACAGGCCTGCTACTGAGGTCTGAGGAAGAAGACTCTCCTGAAAAATGGTCAACAGAGGGGGAGTCAGACCTCAGTGAGTGAATTACTATAATATATATACGTGCATACTAAATGACAATGCATACAGTCAATAGTACATATATAAATATATATACATGCAGTTACACATAGATGCAATAAAATCATTTTTATATATTTTGTCTGAAAACCACTGGTTATGAAGGATCAAATAGAACCCTAGAAAATCGCAACCTCAAAACAGTGTTAGACAACACTCTAACCACACAGGCTCACTTGTTCTAAAATATTCACTTATTTCATTTAGACAGTAGACTGGCCCCGAGACACTAAGTCAATCGAGCTCCAGCAGTCTGACTGTCAGTGTGATTGGCCCCGAGACACTTGGTTAACCCAGCTCCAGCAATCACACTCCTAATTCATATCTCATACATCAAATAATCATATCCAATCAATATCCACAAACTGGTTAGTAATATAGCCTAAATGCTATAAGCGTACCGGTACGTACTCGGTCCTAGTGCTGCCCACTAGGTAGCACATTCTATTAATATCCTTTATTAAAATATAAAGCATACATTCATAAAAATAAATGATACGTGAACTTAAATAAAATAGCAACATAAACCATATATATACTAAAAATATACCAAAAGTAAACCAGGTATATTTCGAGTATATATACGTTAAATAAATCCAATAAAATTACAAAATAAACTAGAAATATATTCAAAAACATTTTGAACATAATTCATTAATAAAACATGCATATAGTTTAAAATATACAGAAAATAAACCAAAAATAAACTAAAAATAAACTTAAGTAATAATTAAACCATTATGTATATTTAATCAAAATAAAACATATATTTCTAAAATCATGCATCCTAAAACACATATATATAAAATAGTAACTCACACTTAGTGCGCTCCACGAGATGGGTCCGACGGGCCTGGTCCACTAGGCCTCGGTCTTGGCACAACTAAACAAATAAAAATAACAGACATTAGAATAAACCTAACAGAAAATCCTAGAAACTCGATCTAGAATATTGGACACAGAATCAAAATTAAGGTTTGACCGGATATCACGTTTTACGAGAATTCTATCGAAAATTTGACAGAACCTCCCCTATAAAACAAACATCTCTCTACTCAAAGAGTAGAGCCGGCCCTGCAAAGAAACACACTTCAAAAAATAAACACAGAAACAAATCCACAACCCCTCGGTCGGACTCCAAACTACAGTCTACCGACCGGGGTTCACAATCACAGAAAAATTATGAAAATACCAAAAATGCCCTTATATCATAGAAATACATTTAATAAGTAGAAATTACATAATTAACCTTAAAGCACAGTAAAAATCGATAAAACTCATTTTATGTAGAAAAATCGTATATTATATATATAATTGAAAACAATTCACGAAAAATAGTTTTAATCAATTAAAAATACTAAAAAATTTGTAGAAATCATTTTTATACCTTAAATAACTATTAAAACCAATTTAATTACATTTTTAGTCAATTTAGGATAAAATTACCAAAATACCCCTATATATAAATATACTAAATCCAAAAATTCACCAAAAATAATATAATTGTACAAAATTAATTTTCTCAACATATTTATCAATAATATCAATAATTAAACTCAATTAACTAATTAATTTCAATTAAAAACACAATTAACCTAATTTTCCAAAATTACATAAACCTAAATAAATTCAAAATAAATACATAGAAATTCATAAAAATTCC
Source organism: Mallotus nudiflorus (assembly GCA_947683625.1). Taxonomy (NCBI): domain Eukaryota; kingdom Viridiplantae; phylum Streptophyta; class Magnoliopsida; order Malpighiales; family Euphorbiaceae; genus Mallotus; species Mallotus nudiflorus. Next base: position 1,888,495 of record CANTUR010000228.1, read on the forward strand.
AAATAAATTTCTATAATTTATTTCAACACCTATATTTATCATAAAACACAATTTCATAATTTATTTAATTAATTTTCAAAAATTAGAAAATAATATTAAAATATTGAAAAAATACCCAAAAATCAAAATAATTCCCAAAAATTTACACATGTAGATTAAGCTAAGGGGATCAACATCTATTAAGGAATTTCTCATGAATCAATCAATTCAAAGTTCAAAAAAATCAAGAACCATAAAATGGCCGAATTACCAAAATCGAAACCTAAGCAAATCAAGACCATTTTAAGTGAAAAAAAGCTTGGAATCACACTCACCAGAGCTCAAGGAGAAGAAAGAGACTGGCGGTGTCAAAAATGGTGGTCAAAAACGCCGTGAACGACGGTGAGAAAGAATTCGGCTTCCCGAGCTTATTCTGGCCAAACCTCGACGGAATAGGGCGCTGCGGGTGGCGGGGAAGGTTGGGGAAGAAGGTGGCACGCCGGGAGGCACACCGACGATGATAAAATGGGAGTAGCAGCGGTGGAACGGTGATGGGAACAGTCGGGAGTGAGGGAGAAGGATGGATGGCACAATCGTAAAAAACTCAAACTTTAATTTTTGTTTAATATTAAATGTATATATGTATATATATATACTTTACACTATATATTAAAATAATATAAAATCACACACATTAAATATACACCACACACATATAATTTAATATTTTAAAATTTAATACACCTAAAAATAATTAAATAATATTAAAACTAATTAATAAATAATAAAATATTAGGGTAATTAATTAAACCCTAATTAAATAAATACACGTATATATTTTATTTAGTACTTTTAAAAATATTTATGAGCTCATGCAAATGCGTAAATCTACTTAAAATAATTAATAGTAAATTATTTACGTGAAAATTTCCCCGAAAATAGAATTCTCGGAAAAATTTTACGTAAAGCACTTAAAATAATATACAATAATTAAAATAAGTTTTAAATACATATCAACTCGTAAAAATATCATAATTATTTACAAAATTATTAACACTGCATATCCCGAAGCAGTATTAAAATATAAAAAAAAACACGGGATATTACAATCAAAAACAACATCTAAGGTACTACAATCTAGTTTTTAGTGGCCTACTTTGTTTAAAGATGTTAGAGAGTTTGTACTTACATGCGATAGGTGCCAAAGAATGGGTAACATCACTAAGAAGCATGAGATGCGCCTAAAGGGAATCCTTGAAGTTGAACTTTTTGATGTTTGGGGTATAGACTTCATAGGTCCATTCCCAAGCTTTTTAGGCTACAAGTATATTTTGATGATGGTAGACTATGTTTCAAAGTGGGTGGAGGCAATACCAACCATTACTAATGATGTTAAGGTTGTTAAGAAGATGCTTCAGAAAATTATTTTTCCTAGGTTTGGTACTCCTAGGGCATTGATTAGTAATAGTGGTTCCCATTTTTGTAATCATGTGATTGAGGCTCTCTTGAAAAAGTATGGAGTAACACACAAAGTTACTACTCCATATCATCCATAAATGAGTGGGCAAGTTGAGATTAGTAATAGAGAGATTAAGTGGATCTTAGAGAAAATGGTATCTTCTTCAAGGAAGGATTGGGCAATAAAACTTGACGATGCTCTATGGGTGTATAAGACAGCTTTTAAAACCCTAATTGGCCTTACTCCTTATCAATTGGTTTACGAGAAGTATTACCATCTACCCGTTGAATTGGAACACAAGGCATATTGGGCAACAAGGGCTCTAAATTTTGATTTAAAGAAGGCTGGTAAGAAGAGGTTACTTCAACTTAATGAGTTGGATGAGTTACGAATGAATGCTTATGAGAATGCAAAATTATATAAGGATCGCACTAAGATGTGGCATGATAAGCATTTATCTAAGAAGGAAATTCATGAGGGTGAGCTTGTTCTTCTCTACAATTCAAGACTCAAATTATTTCCAGGAAAGTTGAGGTCAATATGGTCGGGTCCTTTTAAAGTTATTAAAGTTTATCCTCATGGTGCGGTGGATCTTGCTAATGCCAAAGGGGAAATCTTTAAGGTAAATGGACATCATCTCAAACCCTACTTGATTGGTGATGCAATAGATCCAAATTATTCTATCTCTCTATTTACACCCTAATGGAATTGAATGAAGGTACAATTTACACATTTTTATTTTAAGGTACAATTTTTATATTCCTTGTTTTATTTCATCATTATTTTATTTCATTTTAGAATAGCAAAATTACTTCGTGTTTTTATTTGCAAATATATATTTATAATGTCTTGATTTACACATTCTTTTCTATTTCACATTATTTGTTTATTTAGTACTAAGCTTAGTATACTAATTCACCCACATTTCTTTTATTAATAAGTTTATTTTTAGTATACAATTGGTTTATGATTAGTTTTCTATTCTATTTTTCACACATTTTCATTATACTATCACATTTGTCTATTTAAACACCACACATCCACATAATGTCGCACATTGTCACGACTCGTCAACCATTGACGAGTTATAATAGTGACATGAGTTGATGAGTCATCAAGTATTGACAACTCGTAACAGACGAAATTGGTGACGAGTCATCACACGTTGATGACTCGTTCCTGCATAAAACTTTTCCAAGACATGCCTCACATTTCCCTTCCTGCATAAAACTTTTCCAAGACATGCCTCACATTTCCCTTAGTCCACTCACATATGCATATTTATGTACATTTATCTATATTTCTAATAATTACAATTAACTTATTTATATATATATATTTTACTATCTTTCTAATTACTTCATTTGTCCTATTCTATTTATATATTCTAACCAAATTCACCTTTTCAAATGAAAAAGTTATTTCTTTTCAAAGAATGGACATGTCCTTTCCCATCTAGACACACCTTTTCACCATAACTTACACCCCTATCCCTTACACACCTATTACACCTATAAATAAACCCTTTTGACTACCCACTCTCCCATATTTCCATTCATTTACTTCTAGAACGAATTTTGCTATCATTTCTTCTCTATTTTATTCTCTACTCTTACTCTTTCATCTTCTCTATTCTTTATTCCATAACCATTTCAACTTTTCATTTCTCTATATCCTTCTCCCTCACACTCACACCCTAACTGAATCACCCTCATCATATCTCTTTATTTTCTTTGTTTCACTTTTATATTTTGATTTTTGATTCTCTGTTTTACATTCCATTCAAGTAAGCCTATCTCCATGGGTAAAACATGAGGATCTTCATCCAAGAGACCACACATTGAGGAGGAATCACATCAAGAAGAGGAGGAAAATCTTTTAAAACTTACAAAGCCAAGTTCCTAATGCTTACCTATGAAGAAGGTGCTAGGTTGACAACAATATGGTTTATGGAAATATTAGGTTGTAAGTACATTCCTAACTCTCTTTTGAATGATGTTGGTATGCTTGAATCCTTTAATCAATTGTTAACTCAATGTGGACTTATGAAATTTATTTCTATGCATGAAGACACTATTATTGATTTGATTACTGAATTTTATACTACTTTGGATGTTAATGCTAAGAATTCATAAATTTTAGAATTTTGTATGGAAGGGAAGCCATTTCAACTTACGTATTCTTTTATGAATCGAGTTTTCGATTTTAAAAAAGATGGATTATGTGATCCCCCTTCTTCTTATAAGTCTAATGATTTCTGAAAGTTTTTTATTAGTTTGTATACACCATTTGATTCTAGGAAAGGCAAGGCTATGTTTATCAAGGACTTGAAATATTGGTTATTACATAAGGTGCTTGCTTGTGTCATTTTCCATAAAATTGAATTCAAAAGGGTTTCTGCCTAAGAATTATTTTTAATGTGGTGCATTCATAATAAGAAACAAGTATATTGGACTTATGGGATTTTTAATCAAATGCTAGCTTGTGCATCATGTAAAGATGCACCTTTAACCCATGGACATGTAGTTACCATTATTGCAAAAGCTTTGAATGTTAACATTGCTAATTATACTCGTTTTACTGAGCATTCTTATTTTACTAAGCAAGCTTTTATACAAAGAGAAGTAGTGGATGATAATTTCCATGTCATTCCTGCTCATTCATGATCCTATTGGCGAGGCATTAGGAGACCTCCACAGGATAAGGATTCTCAAGAAGAGGAAACTGGTTTTGATGAAGAGAGTGACCCTAAGGAAGAATTACCTCAACCCACACCCTTGGGTGATGTTCCTATGCTTACTTACCCTCTCCAAAGTGCACCGGGTTCTTCAAGTGACTACCCACCCATATGGGATCAGATTTTGAACAACCAAATTGCCATGCAAAGGCAATTGAATACCTTGGATCGTCATCAACAGGAACTTAATCATCGCCAACACAAAATGGAGTACAAATTGAACTAGTATTTCATTCAAACCGGACTCTCAATTGAGTCTCCACTAACCACTCCTACCGATGACTAAGGGAGTATTTCTTATCCTTACCCTTACATTACTTTTCCTTACATTGAGGACAATGCATGTTTTTAAGCGTAGGGGAAAGGATAATGATATTAGTATTAGTATATAAGTATTAGTATATTATTGATATATGTTTGTTTAGTATATTAATGGTATGTGTTTGTTTTATTCTACATCTTTTTGTTTAAGTTTCACATGTTTATGCATTTGCATTCATTTTTCCATTCATTTTGCTCCCATATTTAATAAGTAGCTATCCTTAATAGTCTTTTTGATTTTGATTGAAGTTGAATTTTTAGTAATTTTCTTTTTTAACTTTCATTGCTCAATGGTAAAATTTTTTTAACATTTCATGTAGTATGAGTAGTAAGTTTATGTTTTATCTCTTTTTACTATTTCTAAAATTTTATTAATGTATTAGTCAATTTGTTAATTATGCTTAGGCTAGGTAGTAATGATTTAAGCTTAGGTTTTTTTTAGAGTCTTAAGTGGCTTTAGAGAAATTATAGCCATAATACTAATACACTTGCTTTTTAATAATGGATGAGGACATTTGTGAAAAAAAAGAAGAAAATAAGTGAATAATGCTTGTGATGTGATGCATCTTGAGTAAGTTGTGTGCAATTGAGTATGCTCCTTAATTGCATTCATTCAGAAAGAGTGTATAATGTTATAAGTATATGTAACTCGAGTAAGTTGTGTGCATTTGTGTTTGCTCCTCATTTGCATTCCATTCAGAAAGAGTAAATTTACCAAAAAGGCTTATGAATATATGTTTAAAAATGCCATGAGAAGAGTAAGTTGATGAGTGTGCATCATGTTGTCTTAAGGTTGCTTTTTTCCTCTACAATCCCTAAGTTTGAAGCATAACTATTTCAGCTAAATAGCTTGATTAGAAATTTGACTTTGCATTTTTTATTTTATTCTTAGTAGATTGAGATAAATTGGTGAACTTGTTGCTTATACTATGAGACTTATTTATTTTACCATTGTTGAGCATTTGAAAGTATGATTATTGAACTATCTTTTTCTTTAAACTTCATTCATGATTGAAATGACTTGATGAGGATGCTACATTCTTTTGGGAGTAGATGAAAATTTTGCTTAACTTTTCTATGCTTTGATCTTTTCTTGCTTGAGGGCAAGCAAGGTCTAAGTGTGGGGGAGTTTGATATAATGCAAATATGCATAGTTATCTAGGATAGTTTAGTTGTTATTTCATATGATTTTTGTTATGTTTGTGTGTTTATTTGATTATGCAATATTTATTTTTTTTACTTCTAAGTGTCTTTATTAGTTGTTTGTGTGTTTCATACATGTTTTTAGCCTTGATTGGTGCATGAAAAGAGTTTTAGACTTGTTAGAATGAAGAATGAAGCTTTTAAAGCTAAAGGAAACAAGTTTGAAGCCTTCACGAGTCGTCACTACCTTCACGAGTCGTCACCATGCATTACTTCTACAAAGGGTTGCAACTTTTCAGCTTTGAGCAGTTTTCGTATTTCAGCCATAACTTTGTCTATCGATGTCCAAATTCAGTGATTCAAGTTGCTATGGAAATACAACACAGAGTTATATAAATTTTTATGAAGGAAATTTCTAGAAATAAAGCCATTTGGATAGAAGAAAATGCTCTTGAAGTTACAACATCTGCATAGGATGGTGACCTTTGGTGTCAAGTGGTGCCTTTCCAAGTTCAATCGTATTCTAGACACTTCCTGAAGCTTTTAAAAATGATATATATGCATCAATTATGAAAAGAAAAAATAAAAAAAAAGAGAGGAAGAACAACAAAAGAAGAGAAAAATAGTAATAGAACATATTAGAACAAAAAGGGAAAAATTGACTAGAACATATTCTACACCAAACAAGTGTTAGAAGATTGTAAAGGGTTTTATCTATTCACTTTCTTTTCTATCCCTTTTATAAGTTGTATTTGATTTCCTCTCTTTGTTCTTTAAGTATGTATCTTGGCTAAATCTTGTATGAGAATTGCAATTACGAATTAAATAAGAACTACATTTTCTTATTTTATTTATGATTTAATTTCATTAGTGCTTAATCATGTTGTGTATGCTTGATCACCATATGTAACTTATTAATTGAATTACTTACAATAAGAATTGGAGTAATTTGGTGGAAGATAATTGAAAATTACTTAAGAATTGAATTTAATTTGGAGACAAAGGAATTCATCTTAAAGTAATAAATTAGTATAATGTGTTGTATAGTTCTCTCTTATCTTTGCATTGCCATGAGAATGAATGTAAACTCCATAAGGAAATATCTTTAATAGATAATGAAAGCTACTTTTAAAGAGGAATTGACTTTAATTGACAATGAGAATTGCTTTTAAAGATTATATACTAATATCCAATCAATGTGTTATATGATGTAATTTTATAAGTTCTTATTTATATTCTAAATTGTGATTCTTCCATATACTTGTTATAACTTTTGTTTTGTGTTCTTAGAAATAATTAGTGTTTAGATTTTCTTAATTATTGTAATCAATATTCCTATTCTAATTTATTTTGCCTATCCATTTTAATTGTCTATCCGATTAATACAAAATTTTACCAATTTCCAGTGTTCGACACCCTACTACTCTATATTAAGTCCTAGAGGACTAAGGTATACAATTTGACTTGCATCACCCATGCCAACTAGAGGTAATTCTGAGAAAAAAAAAAGAAAAAGATAAGTGTTAAATCAGACAAATCATTAGAACTTACATTAAAAAATTTGAATAAAAGCAAATCAGAACAAGATGCAGTAAAGTACCTTTCTCAAACTTCTCAATTTCCTTTAAGGACTGTTCAATTAAGGACTAGAGTTTTAGACATTCTCATCCAGTTAGGAGTCAAATAGGATCTAAAGCAATCAAACACCCTCCCTCCTATGCTAAAAGCATATTCAGATGCAACTGTGGAGATTAGTATAACTAACATATCTCATGCTAGAGTAGATAGAATAGGAAATTTCTCAGAATTGAGCTTCCACCATCTAAGTATATCAAATGAGCCATCCTCCTCAATGACAGACTCAGCAAGATAGATATCCAACTTAGATTTTTTGCTCTCATCAATTCCAAGTTCCATCTTATACTTCTTAAATTTTGCTCTTAGCTAGGAAACTGATTTACCAAATTCAGTAAAAGCATTTTCAGATGCATCAACTGATTGTCTAGATATTAAAGAATATTAAGAAGGAGACTTGCAAAAAGTAGAGTAATCATCAAATAGTTCATACAAGCCAGCTTTAACATTATTAAATAGGCTTTCACCCATAGAAATACTCAATGTATTTTAGTTTGTATTGAGGAACATGCACATTTGCAATAAAAATAACAAATTCATGTTTTGAGGATCCCCCCAGTACTTGTCAGATTTGGCTTTCATGGAAAAGGCCATGGATCTTTTGCTAATACCAAAAGAACTTTGCCACTCAATTAAATTACTAAAAAGTTTAGCAATTTCAGTGAAATAACAATTTACAGTAACATACTGAGAACCAAAAATTCTCAGTGTCATCTCAAAAAAATTTTGTAAAAAATCAACAAGTTGCTTGATATGCAACTAGTCCATAAAATCTGGTACATCCCCTAAGTCAGATATAAATGCATGCTCACACTCCTTATACTTCTCAAATACATTGTTAAATAATTAAGAAATTTTTGACATGACATAGGTTGAATTCCACCTCATGAGCACACCTAAACATAAAGAATAGTTTGATTTATAACTAATTAAGTTAGCAAATTTGTTAAATTTGTGCAACCTAGCAGGTGATTTCCTAATATATCACAACTTCTTTAACCCTTTTAACAGAATTGCCAGCTTCTTTTAACTCCTCAGTGACAACTAAAATTAGGATGTGTGTAATGCATCTTATATGGACATATTTGATTTTAATATCATATGAGCCCCAAGACAACAATTTATTCATAAAAAAACCAATTGTAATGTCATTTGATGATGCTTTATTTGCTATCACTGTGAACATATATTTGACACCCCATTTTAAAAGACAGTTTTCTAAACTTTTTGCAATATACACACCCCTATGCGATGTATCAGGGATAAATGAAATTATTTTTTTTTTGTTGAGCTTCCAATCTGAATCAATGTAATGAGTAGTAATGCATATGTAGTTTATATGTTGAATTGAAGTCTAAGAGTTAATTGTGATGCTAACTCTTTGACTTTGGCAATGATGTATGAAAAAAAATTTCAACTTAAGCTTTGCTTCCACATATGCATTATAACAATCTCGACTTACTATCCACCTACTAGGTATCTTGAACCTAGGGCATGCAAAAGACATGAACTGTTTAAATCCCTCTCCCTCAACAAATTTAAATGGGAGCTCATTGATAATAACCATGTTGGACAATGAATTTCTAATAGCTTCCTGATCAAATGTCCATGTCCTTATTACACCTATATTGTCAGAACTATACACATTAAGTTTAAGAGTTAACAGACTTTGTCTATTTAACTTAGGGTTTGGGTTTTTCCTACAACTAAGTATATGATTTTTACAAGATGATGTACGAATTTTTTAATTGTCAGCATTCAAGATTTTAGCACAATAAACACATCTAGCTCTTACTAACTTCCCTTTCTCAAAGATTTTCTTAAATTGCTCCTACACCTTGATTCTACTATCAATGTCCTTTCTCTTTTTTTTCATTTTGAGCAACTTTTAGTTGGTTTGGGGCTTCCACCTCTACAAAGTTCAGGGTCTTAGCACCACTAGTAGCAGTAGTAGGTTGACTACCATTGGCAACACCTGTTTTAGTTTCCATCTAAATAATTACATGCAATCCAAACAAAAGAAGATGAAATGATTCAAAGCCAACGAAAAGTAATGACAAATGCAGATGCTATAATAATAAGAGAATAACCAATAATAATAAAAGGATTCAATAAAAGCAAGCAGTAATCTTTATACATCATAATTTTTTTAACATGTATTTTGTAATTCTCTTTCACTCAATTGATTCAATAAAAAGTAATTTTTTTCAATTATTTTAGTAAAATAATCAAACAGAAAGCAAAAATTATATATTCAATGATAGAATTTTCTAAAATAAATAATCAATAAAATTATTTAAATAGAAAGCAAAATAATTTTAAATAAAATAATCAAACATTATATATTCAATGATAGAATTTTATAAAATAAATAACCAATAAAATTATTTAAATAGAAAGCAAAATAATTTTAAATAAAATAATCAAATAGTAAGCAAACATTTTCAATGGCAGAATTCTATAAAATAAATAACCGATAAAATTATTTAATAGAAAGCAAAATAATTTTTCAAATAATTTTTTAAATAAATTTATTTACACAAAAAATAAACAATATATTTTCAATTAAAGCAATTTAATAAAATAATAAAAATAACTACATAGAAAGTAAAAATTATACTTTCAAAAATCAAAGTACAAAAAAATATCAACATGAAATATAAACACACTTGGACAACAAATTAAAAATTTTACCTTTTTTAACGATGAGTGTTGACTGTTGATATGTTTCTCTAACTCGATTAGTGTTAAAATTAAGCAACTTCCACTAATAAGATTAATTGATGGTTAGATCTACACATTTGGGGCTTTTATCTCTCAAAGAGATCAAAAAAAATTTTAGAGATCCAACCAAATCAGTCGATTTTACCAAGATAACATGCATCAAATTTTAGAGATCCAACCAAGATAACATGCATCAAATAAAAGAACAAATACAAAATCCATCAACCTCTAAACAAATAAGGGTAAATAATAACCCACAATTTTAAAAACCTTTTGATCTAAAAAAACCATTACCATATCTAGTAGATCTGGTATCAGATCTAGTTAATCCGGATACAAAAGGTCATTGTAAGTCAATTTCATCACTATCAATGTTTATTTTTGAACATTGACAGTAAAATAAATAACAACAAAGCAATGAAATATTATGTCTTTAAAGAGAATAAACACCGAGCTAGAGAATATGCATGGAAATAAAGAAACATGTAGACTATAGAGCAAGTGTCTCTGAGAAAAAGACACAATATAGAGATGAGAAGTCGAGAAATAGAACAACGACAGTAAAGAGGTTCATTCTAGAGAAAGGGAAGATGCAACGCTAGATTGAAGAAGCAGATAAACAATAACGAGATGAAGGGTTAGGGTTACAGAAAAAAGAGAGGAGTAGAGGGGAAAGTTAAAGAGACAAAGAGAGAGTGACAGATACAGAAGGGCAAGGAGATATGAGAAGGTGATGGGAATAAAAAGAATTTATAAGGGACATTTTTTTTCGATTTAGGGTAACATACTAACATATAACAATTTCGTTTAATAGCTCTAGGCACAGTACTTCAGTTTTTGGTTTGATTCAGATACTTTTATCCCTAAACCAAGTTAAGAACCGATCATCGATTTTCTCACTCAATTAGAACCGTACTGCCCCTTACCTACTATCAGTTACCAAGCCAACCTTGAATTTTGGCTTGGCCTAGTTCGATTTAGGTAGTTCGGTGAGTTTCAGCTCTCCCCTACTTATGATGTATCTCGAATATCACAGACATGTCCTTACCCATCCTATAAGAGTGAATCAAATATTTGTAAATATATTGACAAAATCAACACTCATTCCTTAATGATTATTGCATAATACACTCAATCAAAAGCACATGCATTTTTACCTATTTCAACTCTCACAAGTTCACTTTCAAATTGCTAGGCTTCAATATATATCTTTAAATCGTTCTTCATTCCTATTAAAAAAAATAAAACCTTAAATCTCATTACATTTAATTACTTCTAATATTCTTTGCCCTAACTACCTAATATGTAATAAATTCTACCATTTCTTAACACGTTTGCTTTCATTCATGCCAATTGCATAATTGCAATCTATAGTTGGGTGAGATACTCACTACTGAATAAATTAATATTAACTCTTCTCTCTCATGTTCTTATTCTATTTGGTGTAAGCCACACGAGAATAAGGCTACAATTTTGGATTTAATAGGTCTGGACATAGAAGTTATAGGGTTCATTGGGGCAAAAGTTCAAAATCGGCCTAAGTGGCCCGTGACCATAAGTTTGAAGCGCCCGGTTGACCATTTGTCCTTTGTTTATTTGTTGGAGTACTCCACCTTAGAATTTCAGAGGTGCTATCTGACTAGAAAAGTCCATCTTTGGCTTTGCTTCAACTTTGCATATAGAGAGAAACTAAAGTTCTAAAAGCTTATATCATAAGTTTTAGTCGTAAATAGAGGAGAATTGCCCCCTATTGTGCATGTTAAGGAATTCAAATTAATTTCCACCAATAATAACAAATTCACCTTAAGAATTATTACATAAGTGACTAGAGTGTAAATAATTATACTAAAATTTACCCCAAGGTAGATTCTCAGAAAAGTGTGATGGGTTAGAATGATCCACTTAAATATCACACTTTTAGACAAAATTTTACTAAGACAGGTAATTTTTAATAGTACAATAATTTACGATAACTATACTCGACAATAGTTATTAAATAGACATAAACTAACTTGAGGAAATATTTATAAAAAAGAGAGAGAATAAAATGCGTAAATATAGAAGAAGGCAATGGTGGAATATCTTTGGGAGATAGGATGATTTTAACAAAGGAAGAAGGAGTTCTTACATAGCCTAAGGACTCTAATTTTTTTCAAAATTCCAATGTAGGAATTTTGCCATAAAACCATTTTAAATGTAGTTCCTTACAAGAACTATTGAGAAAAAGTCCTTATGAACTGTAATATTGATCCTGGTATGATGTTGTGGATAAGAGAGGTTTTTCATAGTTTACTAGAAAGCTACTGGTAAGTCTATTAAGGCTGAAATCCGTGGAGAGATTTTTACTACAACTATATGTATTGTATTTGGAGCGCTCAAAATCAACTTCTATTGCAAACAAGAAGATGAAGGTGAATTAAGCTGTCAACATGATTCAACAAGCAATTTTATTGAGATTCTTCTAAATGAAATATGTTCATAATGTTGTTTTGAGTATTTGATTACAAAGTTTTAATGTCATTTCTTGTTCTGTAAACAACATATTTTAGAAATGCTGTAATTGTATTTGTTGTAAACAATTATTTTTGTGTTATAAAATAAAAATAATGTTGTGTAGTTCATTGCGTTTACATCATCAAACCTTTTTATTTTAAAAAAAATAATAGTAATATTTCCAAGATTTATTAAAGATTTAGATAAGTATAGAAGAAATAATTTATTATAGTTAGTCTTCCCATTGAAAATTGGCTGAGGATTTGTTAATAGGATATCATCTCACCACATCTCCACATGCGATTTAGAGTCTGCATGTGATATTAGTTCATTAAAAAAAAAATCTGTGTGATATGATTGAAAAATAAATTAATGGCGAGACTTTTGCATGTTAAATAATTTACATGAGACAAATTCTTAATTCTTCAACTTTTTCTAATCAATTATTTATCCATCATCATATCATCTTCTTCACTATATATTTCTCAATTATTTTTGTTGATTTTAGCAATTTTCTAGATTCTTCCAAATTTTTTTAAATCTGTTTACATTACTAGTAAAAATATTGCTAAATAAATTATAATCTGAAAATTCTTACTTACACTTTGTCACGACCCAAAACAGGGGCCATGACCGGCGCTAGGAAACGGGAATTCTTTCGAATCCGGAACCCGTAGCAAGCCTAAAAATAAAATAAATATGCAATAATAACCATAAAAATATAATATGCAGCGGAAAATAAAAATCATAAATATTACAATATCATCCATATCAACTGGATTTAATTCAAAACTCATCACATCGCATATATAATCTCATAAATGTATAATCTTTATACAAATCCAGTTTTACTATAATACATCTCTTTAAAATAAAGTACATAAAATCCAATACTTTAATTTACAACTACTGAAAATCACAACTACTGCAGTGTCTAGATAAAATAAATAAGACTCAAGTATACAATTTACATAAAGAAGCCGGGGTGGAAGAAATCCGGCGTATCGACCTGCTACTGAGGTCTGAGGAAGTTGACTCTCCTGAAAAATAGTCAACGGAGGGGAGTCAGACCTCACTGAGTGAATTACTATAATATATATACATACACTCTAAGTGATAATGCATACAGTCAACAGTATATGAGTAATATGTATATATACAGGCAAGTTCATAACAGATGCAGAAAAATCATTTTATATATTTTGTCTGAAAATCAACTTTTATGAAGGATCACATAGAACCCCTAGAATATCGCAACCTCAGAAAAATAGTGTTAAACAACACTCTAGCCATACAGGCTCACTGATTCCAAATATATCCACTTAATCCATATGGACAGTAGACTGGGCCCCGAGACACTAAGTCAACCGAGCTCCAGCAGTCTAACTGCCATGTGATTGGTCCCGAGACACTTGGTCAACCGAGCTCCAGCAATCACACCCAAACCACATCTCTACATATATCAATAATCATAATCAAATCGATATCCACAAATAGTCAGTAATAAAGCCTAAATACTATAGGCGTACCGTACGTACTCGGTCCTAGTGCTGCCCACTAGGTAGCACGTTCTATTGATATCCTTCATTCTTAAATATAAAACATTCATTCACAAAAATAAATGATGCATGGATATAAATGAAATAGCAATATAAACCATATATATACCGAAAATATACCAAACATAAACCAGGTATATTTTGAGTATATATATGTCAAATAAATCCAATCCAAATCATGAATTAAACTAAAAAATATATTTAAAAACATTTTAAATATATTTTATTAATAAAACATGTATATAATTTATTATATACCAAAAATATACTTGAATATAAATCATGTTATTTATGCATATTTAGTCAAAATAAAACATGCATTTTCTAAATCATGCATCCTAAGCATATATATATAATATAGTAACTCACCTAATGGCGCTCCACGAGACAGGTCCGACGGGCCTGGGTCCACTAACCCCTCGGTCTCGGCGCAACTAAACAAGAAATAATTAATCGACATCAGAATAACCCTAACAGAAATCCTAGAATTAAAATCTAGAGTATTCAACACAGAATCGGAAATTAGGGTTCGACTGGATATCACGATTTACGAGAATTCTACCGAAAATCCGGCAGAACCTCCCCTGTAAAACGGACATCTCTCTACTCAAAAGAGTAGAGCCGACCCTGCAAAGAAAATACACTTCAAAAAATAAACACCACAATCAATCACAACCCCTCGGTCGGACTCCAGACTACAATCTGTCGACCGGGGTCCACAAACACAGAATATATATTCAAATATACCAAAAATATCCTTAAATCATAAAAATACATTTCATACGTAGAAATTACATAATAAACTTGAAACACTGTAAAAACCGATTAAAACTCATTTTATTAGAAAAACCGTATATTATATATATAATTGAAAATAATTCCCGAAAAATAGTTTTAATTAGTTAAAAATACTAAATAATTTGTAGAAATCTTTTTTATACCTTAAATAAATATTAAACCAATTAAAATTACATTTGTAGACAATTTAGGGGTAAAATTACCAAAATACCCCTATATATATATATATATATATCCCTACATTACTTCAAAAATTCACCAAAAATCATACAATTATCCAAAATTAATTTTCTCAACATATTTATCAATAATATCAATAATTAAACTCAATTAACCAATTAAATTCAATTTAAAATACAATTAACTTAATTTTACAAAATCACATAAACTTCAATAATTAAAAATAAATACTTAGAAATTCATAAAAATTCCAAATAAATTTCTATAATTCATTTCAACACCTAATTCAACCATAAACTCCAATTTCAGAATTTAAATAATTATTTCCGAAAATTAGAAAATAATATTAAAATATTCAAAAATACCCAAAAATCCAAACAATCTCCAAAAATTCTGTAAAAATTTCATAAATGAAGATTAAGCTACCAGGAACAATATTTGTGAAGGAAGTTTCCATGAATCATCCAAATCGAAGCTCAAAAAAAATTGAAAACCCAAAGAGGCCGAAATCTTCAAAATCGAAACCTAAGCAATTCTAGACCATTTTAGCTCAAACCAAAGCTAGAACAACACTCACTGGAGCTCAAGGAGAAGATAGAGACCCGGCGGTGTCGAAAACGGTGGCCGAAGGAGGGAGAAACGGCGGTAAGAAAAATGGTGGTCGGCGCCCCGGCGAGAGAAAGGAAGAAGAAGAAGAAAAAGAAAAAGAAAGTAAAAGGAAAGAGAAAGAAAAAGAAAAAAAAAGAAAAAGGAAAAGAAAAAAAAAGAAAGAAAGAAAAAAAAAATAAAATAAATTAAAATAATTAAATATTAATAAATAATTAATAATAATATAATAAATTTTAATAATTTAATAATAAATAAAATAATCAAATAATAATAAATAAATAATAAAATATTAGGGTAATAATAAACCCTAATTAAATAAATATACACACACAAGCTTTATTTAATAATTTAAAAATATGTATGAGTTCATGCAAACCCGTAAATACATTTAAAATAATTAATAATACATTGTTTACGGTGGAAATTTCCCCGAAAATGAAAGTCCCGGGAAAATTTTACGTAAAATACTGACAATAATAGACAGTAATTAAAATAGGTTTAAAATACATATCAACTCATAAAAATATCGTATAATGCATGAAATTATTGACACTGTATATCCCGGTACAGTGTAAAAATATTTAAAAAAAACACGGGATATTACACACTTATACTCCTGTTTCTGTTTTAATAAATTTGGAAAACTTCATTTATTAATAAATTTCAAAACAGAAATAAAAATAAAAAAATAAATTAAAATATTGTTCAAGAAATAAAAAGTTTTATTTAATCTAAAAAATATTTCAATATCAGTTGGAACATTGGATCAAACATAAATGTATGCACCTTTTCTTCTTTAAATAAAGGCAAATGTTAGATATAGCAAATTGTGACATCCAACAGTAAATCGCAAAGAGTCAAAATTCAAAAATGACCCCCTCCAAAAAGTAGATGGGCCCCCCTGTATTATGGGCAAAAAATGAAAGTAAATTTTTTTATAGGGTGTAGGTACGTAACAATTGGTGAAATTAGCTGTCAGTATGGCTAAATTAAAACCAAGGACAATGATACATGTAACTACTAATAATATGAATAGTATTGTCAATGATACTAAAATTTTTTGAGTTAAAATTAATAGTTGATCCCATGTGCAATGGCTAACCAATTGGGAATTGATGTATCAAAAGAATTTTTTTCTCCATTGATATACTATTCATGTAGTTATTAATGGACTTGAAAAAAAAAAAGAAAAATGATAGATGTCGCAACTCACGACATCGCGAGTTGTGACGAATATCCATTTTAGTCTCTTTAAAATTACAGCCTAGGTCTCTATAAAAAAAAATTATCTTCTTTTTTTTTTCCTTATCTATTTGAGAGCGGTTATTTTTGGAATTTCGACAACGAGCATTATCCAAAAAAAAAAGACAATCCCTTCAATTTTTCTTCTACATTTGTTGTTGAAATCATTACTAATAATAAATAATAAAATTTGAAATATTGTTTTTAGTTTTTCTTTAAATGTCATTTACTATATAAATCAATGGTTATATTTATAATGACTTACAACCATTGAATCTTTTAGTAAAAGGAACACTATAAATATTGTATTCATTGTTTGTAAAACACATGGAAAAGAGAATAAAAAATTTAATATGCAAAGAAGAAAGTGTCATTCTTCTTATTTTCATATGTTTAGGTGTAAAATATTTTTCTCTATTGCACTTAAAAAATGAGTTTGGAAACTCGCTAAAATTCTCACATGTTAATAATTATTTTTTATTGTTAATTATGTTTTATTTTTTAACCTACTCCAACTTGACAAGTGGTATCAGAGCATACTTGGTTAAGGTTTTGACCACTGGCATTTTCTGTACAAAAATAATTGTACAAGGAAGACTTTGCACGTGCAAATTTTGGAACTGTAAAGCTTATTGGTTCGGAACCACGCTTGCTTGGTAAAACCACAAGGCTGCTAAATCTAAGTCACTATGGCATAATTGGGTAATGTTAGTGTTATTAAAAAATTAAATAATAATAATTATAGCATGTGGAGGACTTGCATGGAGTCATACTTGCAAGGTCAAAACCTCTGAGCGGTTGTTGCTGGGATTGAGGTTATATCACCACCACCAAATGATGATGCTAGTAATATTAGAAAATGGAGGAATTAAAGTTGGGAAAGTCATGTTCGCCATAAAAAAAACTATTGAAGAAGATATGATGGTGCACATTAAAGATGCTATCACACTAAAGGAAGCTTAGGATTCTCTTGCTCTATGGTTCTAAAAAAAGAATGATGCTAGACTTTAACTGTTGAAAAATGAACTAATGTCTATCTCATAAAAAGATATGACAATTAGTCAGTATTTTACTAAGGTAAAGTCCTTATGCTGAGAAATTACTGAGTTAGATGAGGCATTTAGAATAACTAGTAATAAGATGAGGAGAATCATCATTTATGGACTACGACCTCAGTACAATAATTTAATGGCTATAGTTTAAGGTTGGCCCACACAACTATCTATTGAAGAGTTGGAGAATTTATTGGCAAGTCAAGAAACTGTGTTTGAATATTGAAGAGGTGGCACTCTTCATCAACAAGAAAAAAATCAACTGCATGGTAGGAATGGAGGGAGGACACAAGGCAATGTCTAATTGGAGGGGCCCAATAAAAAGTAGCAACATAATAATCAGCAGTGTAAGAATTTTAGATGTCATAATATCGAGTGCTTTAATTATGGCAAGAAAGGACACTACACCAAAGATTGCTGGTTTAAGAAAAAGACTATTCAGAGCAATATAGCAACAACAAGCAATCACCATCAGGATAAACCAAAGTGAGATGCTGAGCATTATTTATAAAAATAATGCAAGTGGAAGAGTGCTCTAGTTCAGAGATTGTGGAAGTTCCTAACTTTATGGGTACTATAATAAAGAAAAAGAGCAAGCGCCTAAGATTTTTTAAGTTCTTATAGAATTGATTATGAGAAGTGTTGGCTGTTTGATTCTGGTTGTTCTAGTCACATGCAAGAGATAAAAGCAAGTTCTATAATGCTTCATATTAAGGACATAGTGATCAATTACTCATATTAAGGACAAAGGCAAGTGAGTTATTGTAACTGTAAACAACTCGCAACTACCAATTACTCATATTAAGGACATAATGATCACTTCTTATTCAAAACACAACAAGTGCAATTGGAGGATGTGTATAAAGTATCAGGTATGAAAAAGAATCTTATGTCAGTTTCAGAGTTGACTGATTCTGGAAACTTTATTTTATTTGGCCTAATGATGTCAAAGTTTATCAATAAATCAAAATAGTTGACACACCAATAATGGAGGGAAAGAAAGTGGATTCCATATATGTCCTTGTTAATAGAAGATGCTTATGTAGAGAAGACCAAAGAAGGGGATAACAACTGACTTATGGCATGCACGATTGGGATAAGGCTTAAAATGATGATGAGTAAGTCCTCATTAAGAGGGCTACCTAATCTTGATGTATGTACTGATGTGATTTGCGCTAAATGTTAGTATGAAAAGTCACACCAACTTCCATATGAGGAGTCATCATTCAGAACTAAATAACCGCTAGAGTTGATCCACTCTGATGTGTTTAGTAAAATGAAGCAATCATCAGTCAAGGTATGCACTATATGGTGACATTTATTGATGATTATTCAAGGTATGTATGGGTCTATTTCATGAAATAAAAATCTAAAACTCTTGCAAAATTCAACGAGTTCAAGCAGATTATTGAAAGTGAAGTTGGGAATAAAATCCCAGTGCCTTCATACTGATAATGGGGGAGAATACATCTCTGATGAATTCTCAAGTTATCTTATCTAATGCAAGATTAGGTGCAACTGACTTGTCCAAACAAACCACAATAAAATGGTGTTACAGAGAGAAAGAACTAGCATTTAGCGAAACATGCAAAAGTATGTTGCATGCCAAGAATGTCCCTAGAAGATTTTAGGCTAAATGCATAGAACAGTAGCTCATATAATTAATAGACTCCCTCAGTTGAAAATGGAATTTATGTCTTCAATTAAGAAGTTATAGAATATGAAACCGACAGTGAGCCACTTTAAAGTATTTGGCTGTGTGTGCTATGTATTTATATATGATCATCTACATAGCAAGTTGATAAAAAGGCAAATCATATGTATCTTTATAGGCTATGATGAGCACAGAAAAGGATGGAGATGTTGTGATCCTACAACTGGCAAATGTTATGTCTCACAAAATGTTGTATTTGATGAGACATCAACATGGTGGACACCAGAATATTTTGCACTTCCTCACTCTAATGAAGTAAAACAATTGCATGAAAAGAGTGAGGGACAATTAACAAAAATTTAGCAAAATTCAGAGCCTGTTATGTAGTCTCAACTTTGAGAGAGGCCATAGCAGACTGGTGTATATCAAAAAATAAATTATGAAAATTAGCTAGCAGTGGAGGTGCCAGAGGAACAACTTGTAGAACATACAACTTCATCAATATAATTGAGAAGATCAATAAGGGTGAAAAAGAAAAATCTTAAATATGCCAATATTATAGTGGTGGAAGAAGAAAAAGAACTAACATCCTTTAAGGAGACATCATAAAAAACTGAATGGATAAAAGCCATGGAAGAAGAGATTAAAGCCTTTATTGAAAATCAAACTTGTGACTTAGTGCCAAAACCCAGAGATATGAAGCCCGTTTATTGCAAATGGGTGTACAAGATCAAGACTTGTCCAGATGGTTCAATTGAGAGATATAAGGTACATTTAGTAGCATAAGGATTCTCACAATAGTATGGATTAGACTATGATGAAATGTTTAGTCTAGTGGCAAAAATTGCAATAGTTCGTGTTTTGTTAACACTCACTGCAAGTAAATTTTGAAATTTATGGTAAATGGATGTCAAAAATGCCTTCTAAATGGAGAGTTAGATCGAGAAGTATACATGGAGCAACCCAAAGGATTTAAAAACAAGATTAATCCTGAGTATGTTTGTAAATTGAAAAAGGCGCTATATAGGTTGAAGCAAGCCCCTAGAACTTGGTATGACAAGATTTCTAAGTTTTTCATTCATAGCAGTTATGAAGTTACACCAGCTGATTCGAGTTTATTTTTCAAAACTCGAGAAGGTAAGCTAGTAATAATTCTTGTTTATATTGATTATCTCATTGTTATTGGAGATAATGTTAATGAGATCTACCAGACTAAGAAAAATTTATCAGTCCAATTTTAAATGAAAGAACTTGAGGAGCTGAATCATTTTATTGGATTGGAAGTAGAGCACACAAAGGAAGGATTATTCTTGTGTCAAGAGAAATACGTAAGAAATCTTCTCTGAAAGTATGGAATGCATGACTACAAACCTCTTGCTCTTCAAATAGAGATAAACTATAAATTGAGCATTACAGAAGGCAAAGATTTAGAGGATTTGATGTTGTATCGGCAGTTTGATATATATGACATTGACAAGGCCATATTTTGCCTTTTCAGTTAGAATAGTTAATCAGTTTACTCAAACTCTGAAAAAGCCTCACTTAGAAGTAGTTTAAAGAATTTTAAGGTACATTAAAGGAACACTTGATCTTTGATTATTTTATAAAAGTAAAATAACTTGTAAATTAGAAGGATATTGTGATCATGATTATGTTAGTGATCATTATACACGAAGATCAACCACTGGTTATGCATTTAGTTTGGGTTTTGGAGTTGTTACTTGGTGTAGCAAAAGACAACTAACAATGTCACTTTCAACAACAGAGGCTGAGTATCATGCAGCAATGATCGCAGCTCAAGAAAGTACGTGGTTAGTACAATTGTTGGAGAATTTACATCAGCCAATTGATTATCCGGTACAAATATACTGCGATAATCAATCAACTATTTGTTTAGTAGAGAACTCAGTGTTTCATGCTAGAACAAAGCATGTGCAGGTACAATATCATTTTATTCATGAAAAAGTGTTAACATGGGAGATCAACATAATTCAGGTAAAGACAGAAGAACAACTGTCAGATATTTTCATTAAAAGACTCAATAGTGAAAACTTAGAAAGTTTTCGTAAAGAACTCGGTATGACTCCAAAAAAAAAGGGATTAAGGATATTAGTAATGAGGGGGAGTGTTGAAATCATTACTAATAATGAATAACAAAAATTAAATTATTATTTTTAATTTTTTTAAATGTCATTTACTATATAAATCAATGGTTTATATTTATAATGAATTATAATTATTGAATCTTTTAATAAAAGGAACACTATAAAAATTGTATTCATTATTTGTAAAATGCATAAAAAAGATAATAAAAAAATTTGATGTATAAAGAAAAAAGTGTCATTTTTCTTATTTTTATATGTTTAAGTTGTAAAATATATTTTTTTTACACTTAAAAAGTGAGTTTGGCAACTCACCAAAAATTTTACTTGCTAATAATTATTGTTTATTATTAATTTTTTTTTTTTAATCTACTCCAACTCCAAATATATCTTCTCTTTTCTACCTTAGTTGTTACCTCTAGCTATCGCTTTTGCTTTTGCTTCTGCTTTGCTTTTGCTTTGGCTTTTGCTTTTGCTTTTGCTTTTCCTTTTCCTTTTGCTCTTGCTCTTGTTATCACTTACATTTTCAAAGTATATCTGAGTCTAAAACATTAATGGAGGTTGAAAGAATCTGTGAGGTCTGCATAAAACCTTCTTCCCCAACCACTCCTCATTTCAGAACCTACAAATTCTCTCTACTGGATCAATTTTTGCCACCCATCTACGTGCCCATCATCCTTTTCTACCCCTACCAAGACACTAACCTTGCCAACAACTTCAACAATGATGCCATCTCCAAAAGATCATTGATGTTGAAACAATCACTCTCTGAAACCTTAACTTGTTTTTATCCACTTGCTGGTAGGATTAAAGACAACCTTTCCATCGACTGTAATGATGAAGGGGTACACTATGTAGAGGCAAGAGCTAATATTTCTCTACGCCACTATCTCAACAAGCCCGACCTCTCGTCCATGCATAAATTGTTTCCGAAACATCTTCCTCTCGAAGCAGCTCCAGGATCCGGTGTCGGTATGGTACAAGAAACCACTTTTGCATGTGGTGGTATCAGCATTGGAGTATCTGTCTCTCACATGTTCATGGATGGAGGTGCTATGTGTTCATTCATAAAGCATTGGGCAGCTGTGGCTTCAGAATCTAGCGAAGCAAATATTTTGGCCCCTAATTTTGATGCCTCATCTATCTTTCCACAGTATGATCCGTTCCCTGCAAAGATTAATCCCTTTCTTAGAACAGGGAAGATTGCAACAAGAAGGCTTGTGTTCCGCGAGTCGGCTGTCTCTGGTCTTAAGGCAAAGGCAATCAGCTCAGGTGTGGAAAGTCCTACTCGAGTTGAAGTAGTGTCTGCACTTCTTTTGAAATGCATCATGGCCGCGTTTAAGGCAAGGTCAGGTATCAATAAGCCAACCTTCATGACCCAAGCCGTAAATCTGCGAAGAAGAGCTATGCCGCCATTCCCAGAATGTTCAATAGGTAACTGGATTTGGTCAGCGAATATAATAGCCAAACCTGAGGAGACCGAATTAGCCAGCTTAGTTAGAGCATTGAGGGAATCAATGAGGAAAATAGACAGTGAATTTGTGAAGAAGATGCAAGGCGATGGAGGGTATCTAAAGCTTTCTGAGGGTTCCAAAGAAATGGACGATTTGATTGCAGAAAACCTGGCATCTTCCAGTGGAATGGACAGCGTGTTTTATAGCAGCTGGTGCAACTTTGGTACGAGTGACATTAATTTTGGATGGGGAAAACCTGCATGGAGCAGTACTTGTGCTATTTTGTCAGACATCAACTCTGAAACTCTATTCATAAATGTAGTGCTTCTTACGGATGCAATAATCGACAAAGGAATAGAAGCAATGGTGTTTTTGAGTGAAGAGGAGTTCGATGTATTGGAGAAAGACGAGGAGCTGCTTGCATATGCTTCCCTTAATCCAAGTCCTCTGCCATGATATGATCTACCCTTAGTTATTTACTTATTTGATTCTCGAGAATGGAGAATGTTTCTTCAAAAAAAAAAAAAAAGACTGGAGAATGTGATCCAGCTAGCTAAGGCCTAATATGATTTTTTTTTTTTTTATCAGTGTCATTTGTTAATAATGTTAATTTGTTAGTTGTTAGCAGGGGAGGGAATATTTTTTTTTCAATTACTTCAAACTTAACTTTTTCTAAAATTTGAAGGTTTCAGAGATTCTATTTAAACCATATAAAGTAAATCTTCATTTGATAATAAACTTTTTGTTCATTCAATCACAAATGGTTAATTAGATTATTCGCTATTTCATTTCTATAGCGATTTAAATAAATTTTTATATTTGGTGTGTTAAATAAAATTTATATATTCTTTTCAATAAAAATGAATATTGTGTTTAGAATTTCAGTTTAATATATATATATATATATATATATATATATATATATATATATATATACTTAAGTTGCATAAAAAATGATTTAAAAATAAAAATGAGATGCAAATTAAGATGGACTAACGACTACAAAAAATCTAAACTTTTTTGCTTAAATTTATAATTTCATCCAAAATTTTTAATTTTATCAATTTTACCCTATTTTGCAATTCTAACCATTCTCCTCAAATTGAATTTAGCTATTCATGGATAAATGTTAATTATATCTCTTACTCTTACCTGTGGTTTTTAATTTCAGTTTTAAATGTTAATTGAGGAATAATTCATATCATTGTAAAGAAAAAATTTAAAGTCTAATTACTAAAAGAATTATATAGTATTAATTTTATTAAATATAAATAAGACATTAGTCCTACAAAGATTATGATTCACTGATCCATAAGGAATCCAATTCCTCCCAAGTTTGAGTATTACTATATATAGAACCCTATACCCCTCATAAGGGGACATCTCATTTTCACACATTCAAGCTATCTCACCTTCTCCCTGCTTTTATTCTCTGACTTAGGCATCAGAGTGTTTGTGGGGATTCCCCCCACCTCTCACCTTGCCCTTTGTTCGTACTTTGCAGGACACCTAGCCCAGGAGTTCTGAAGATCAGTTATCAAGTGGCGTCATCTGTAGGAACTCCTTGGGAAAAGCCATTCATTTACTTGCTAAGCTAAAGACACCTTCACTATGACTTCTAGCCCACCTCCAGCCCAAATTCCCTGAGGCCCGGCACCAATCCTTCTGTACCTATCCTTTCGACTGACCTTTCAGACCCTTTCCCAGCAATAATACCACCGCCCACCTTACAGCATGTTGGAGCCTCATCCGGACATGTACCTCACTTCCGAAAAACACCTCGAGATACCTGTCCTTGGGCACAGATCTCCCGTACTACGCTCCGCTACAACACCATTGATCAATACCCTCAATACCTTTTCCAAGCCTACTAGAAAACGTCAGCAATAACCACTCCAAACCTAAACACCGTAACCCAAAACACTCGGCCTTGATCAAACGAGCAAAGAGGCCATGATAAAAAATATTCAGGCTCAAATAGCCTTGATGCAACAACAACTAAGCGCTATAATACAGAGCAAGCATACTGAACCGGCTCCAAATAATGATAATTCAGCACCCCGACAAGCCCTAGGGGACAAGCACAGGGAAGGGTAAAGCACCAAAAGGGGACTGTAGTTCGTCCATCCCAGCTCTTGATGATTCAAAATTAGCGCAGAAGGTTGAGGAAGCAATGAACAAAGTCCGGACTAAACCTAGAAAAGAAGAAGAATGGGTGATGGATAGCAGAACTCCGTTTGTCAACAGAATAATTCAAACGGAGATTTCTAGTAAGTTCAGAATCTCGTAGCTTGATCAATACGATAGGACAGGAGACCCTATCAGTCATATATCGACTTTTTGGATAAAGATGCTGCTCCAGAATGTGAACGATGGAATCATGTGCAGAGTCTTCCCAAGTACACTCACAAAGAGCGCCCAAAAAATGGTTTCATCAGCTCCTGGAGAATTCTGTCACTTCTTTTAAGGACCTAGCGGAGCAGTTCCATATCAGATTCATCACTAATATCCCTCCCCCAAAAAACATCAATGACCTGCTGATGTGCCGACAGAAGGCTGATGAATCTCTATGAAGTTACCTTGACCGTTTCAATAAAACAGCAATGCAGATTAAGCACCTCGTTGATGAAGTTGCCATAGAAGCTTTGAAAAAATGGCACCAGACTCAGAAAGCTAAAAGACAAATTAATGACTAAGGAGCCGAATATCTTTGCAGAGGCAATGGCGATAGCGGTCCGGATGATAAAGATGGATGAAGACAGGAGGATGCGTCAGGAAGAAGACAGGCCATCGATCTAGGATGAACAGCCAAAACAGAGACGAGCAAGTTTCCCAAAAATGAATTTCAGAACTCCGGCATATAGATTTGACAAGGAAGCAGATAAATATACACCCCTGAACACCTCTCGATCCAAGATCCTCATATGGGTCAGGCAGAATGGAGTGGGGATTACATCGACCAAGAGAATCAACCAAGCCAGAGATTTACTCGTGATAGAGGCCAATACTGCGAGTACCACTAAGAGTATGGCCATAACACAGAAGGCTGCAGAGAATTGAAGAGTGCCTTAAAAAAAACTGGTGCAACGGGGAAAGCTTGATAATTTCACTGATGCGCCGAGGGGACGCGAAAACCCCAAAAAACCATGACCGTGACAGAGCTGAGGCAAAGAAAGCTAGGACAGAGCCGATTAGGATAATCAACATGATTGTAGGAGGAGAAAACATCGGGAAATGGTTAAAGCGCAGCAAAGGAGAAAAATCGATACCTGGGAGAAGTGACAGCATTTTCACCTGGAAGATGATTTGTATATACATCACCCTCATAGTGATGCCCTGGTGATAACTGCATTGCGTAAATAAGTATCGGGTCAAAAGGCTACTAGTCGATAATGGGAGTGCTATCAATATTTTATCTTGGAATGCGTACAAAGCTATGGGCGGCTCCATCACCAACTTAAAGGCCATCCAGAATCCCATCACTAGTTTTTATAGGGGAACGGTGCAACCAATGGGGATCGTCAATCTGGACCTAGAATTCGAGAACCAAGATAATGAGGAAACAAAAATCGTCCGGACTCCATTCAACGTGATAGACATACCACTAGCCTATAATGGGATAATAGGACGACTGGTACTTTATGAAATAGATGCAGTCACCAGCATCCGACATTTAACCATGAAAATTCTGGTCAAGAAGGGGATCCTTACTATTAGGGGAGATCAGCAAATGGCCAAACCATGATATCAGATGACCATGAAGTCTCTAGCAGAGGCTTTTCATTTAAAGGAATAGGAAATTGAAAAGCAAGGGGCTGACCCACAACCAGTGGAAGGCACGGAGACATTGCGAATCAGGGGAGGAAAGTCCGTGAAAATTGGCAATGCCCTTGATCAAAACATCAAAGACACAATAAGGGAAGTCCTTACCAGACACTCAGAGGATCTTACTTCTCAAGCCTCTGAAATCATCAGTATGGATCCATGGGTTGCCTGTCACTGCCTAAACATCAAACCAGGAGCCAAGCCAGTAGCACAGAAGAAAAGAACTTTTGCCTACGAAAGACAGAAGATCATTGCCGAGGAAATGACGAAGCTATTAGCAGCCGAGTTCATTAAAGAAGTTACTCACCGGGACTGGGTAGCCAATGTGGTACTCGTTAAAAAAGCAAACAAAAAGTACAGAATGTGTATAGACTACACTGACCTCAACCGAGCATGCCCTAAAGATAGCTACCCGTTACCCACGATTGATCAGCTCATCAATTCCAGTGCTTGCCATGGCTTATACAGCTTCGTAGATGCTGCCTAAGATTATCACTAGATCCCGATGAAGAAAGAAGATCAGGAGAAAACGCCTTTCGTCACTCATAAAAGGTTGTACTGCTACAAGGTGATGCCCTTCGGACTAAAAAATACTGGAGCCACATACCAAAAAATGATGAACCAAGTCCTCCAGAGCCAAATTAGAACCAGCGTAGAGGTATATATGGATGACATCATCATTAAAAGCAAGCACCCAGAGCATCACCCAGCGGACGTGGATCAGGTCCTCTAGTTACTGAGCCAATCCAAGATCAAGTTGAATCCTGATAAATGCGCCTTCGGAGTCCAGGCAGGCAAGTTCTTGGGGTTCATGATTTCTCACCGAGGCATTGAAGCCAACCTAGAAAAAATGGAAGTCATACTCAACATGGAGGCACCGAAGAGCATCTGCGATATACAAAAGCTAAATGGTAGAATAACCACACTGGGGCATTTTATTTCTTGCTCGGCTAGGCGATGTCTACCATTGTTCCGAGCTCTCAAAAATTCTAGTAAGTTTCAATGGTCCGCTGATTGTCAGGCAGCATTTGAAGAAATTAAAAGACTCTTGTCTTCCCCACCATTAATCAGCCGTCCAATACCGAATGAGACCTTAGATTTATACCTCTTTATTGGCTGAGAATGCATCACTTCAGTACTGGTAAGGGAAGAGGAAAGCTAGCAAGGCCCTGTTTACTATGTCAGTAAGATACTCCGATGACTCGAAGTTCGATACCCCATGCTTGACAAGTTAGCCTTGGTTGTGGTTCATGCTTCTTGAAAACTTTGGCACTACTTCCAAGCTCACTATATTGTGGTCCGGTCCCGTTTTCCGCTGTAAAAAATATTACAAAGATAAAAGACTTCAGGCAGGCTAGTGCAATGGTCGGTCTTACTCGGTGAGTTTGATATTGATTACGAGCCCCGGCAACAGATGAAAGCCCATGCATTAGCAAATTTTGTACAAGAAATGGCTCTGGAAGACATAACCTTGACCAAAATACCAGAATGGAAGCTCTATGTTGACGGAGCATCCTCAGCTCAGGGTTCCGGTGCAGGAATAATCCTCAGGGGGCCGCATAAGGTTCATATCCAGTATGCAGTCCGTATAGAGTATAATGCCACCAACAATGCAGCCGAGTACGAAGCACTCATCATAGGTTTGAAGCTGGCCACTGAAGTCAGAGCCGAACACCTCATCATACACTCAGATTCCTAACTAGTAGTCAACCAAGTCAGCGGAGCATTTCAAGTCAAAGATACCTGCATTGCCAAGTATGTAGACAAAGCCAAGCGACTTTTGCAACACATCAAGTAGGACAGAGGCCAATGGAAGATCGTCCAAATTCCCAGGGAAGATAACAGCGAGGCCGACTACCTTGCTAAATCTGCAGCTGAGAACAGTCAAGCATTTAGAGATATGAATTTCATCGAATCACTAACCAGTCTTAGCACAGAGGACACTGAAGTTTTCAGAACACAAGTAGTCTCAGAATGGATATAACCCATAATCCAATATCTTGAGTATGGCACACTCCCAGAAGACAAGCTGCAAGCTCGGAAGCTTAAGGCCAAAGCAGCCTACTATTATGTCCACTGAGGGGAGCTCTACCAAAAATCCCTATCGCACCCCTGGCCGAAGTGTGTTTCCCCAGAAGAGGGAAATTACATACTCTGAGAAATCCACGAAGGAATCTGTGGTGCACAAGAGTCCCACTATTCACTCACTAGAAAGGCATTGCTCCAAGGGTATTAATGGCCCACCATGTCCAAGGATGCCCAGCAGCTAACGCAATCATGTCCCTAGTGCTAGCATTATGCCCGACTTAGCCGTAAATCTTCTCAGCCTCTCCATCCCATCGGCAGCCCTTGGCCTTTCGCCATGTGGGGGATGGACATCCTGGGTCTTTTCCCTCCCTCTACCTCGTAGAAAAATTTCTTAATCGTGGCCATTGACCATTTTACCAAATGGTTAAAAGCACAAGCAATCCCAACTATCACAGAAGGCCGGATACAACATTTTTTTTGGAAGGAGATCATTTGCAGATTCGGCATCCCCCACACTTTAATTACAGACAACAGTAAATAGTTCGACAACCACAAGTTTAGAAGTTTCTGCTCGGACCTTGGAATAAAGCTGCGCTTCACCTCAGTAGCTCACCTGCAGATAAATGAATAAACTGAGGTCACAAACAGAATCCTCATGCAAAGATTAAAGAAAAGACTCAACGACAAGAAGGGGAGCTGGGTCGAAGAGCTGAACAACATACTCTAGGCCTACAGAACCACTCCCCGATCATCCATTGGCGAAACGCCATTCAGACTGACTTATGGCATGGATGCAGTAATTCCAGTGGAGGTTGGGTCCTCAAGTTACTGGGTAAACCAAGACCTCGACCACGCCATCAATAGCGCCGACACATGGATATGCCTTGACGTACTAGAGGAACGAAGAGAACAAGCGATAGCAACGGTTGAGGCACATCGGCAAAGAATAACCCCGGTACCACAATCTGTGTAAACCAACAAAGAAATTCAGGACGGGTGACTAGGTACTCAGAAGAGCAGATGTTTGCAAAGGCACCTCAGGTACCGGCAAGTTAGGTCCAAATTGGGAAGGCCCATATCAGATCTCAGAATGCACAATGAAGGGGGTGTATAGACTAAGAGAAAGAGGAGGCAGAGAATTACCGAGGTTCTGGAACTCAAACTCTCTCAAGAAATATTATCGGTAATCTTGTACTCAAATACCCAATCTGATTCAATAATAAAAAGTATCTTCATTAATAAAGAATGTCTTTACACATGATTGGTTACAAAAAAAAAAGGAGATATACATCAACCTATATATATCTACTCTACTATTTGATCACCCGGACCCTCAGGCCAGGAAATTGAGGGCGAAGCAACATCAGCAGGCTCTGGATGCTCACCAGACCTAGCTACAACTGCAGCCTCTTCAGACTCCCTCACTAGAAAGGAGCTGGCTTTTCGACGGGCGACCTCCTCCGCTGCAAGCCTAGCAAGATCGGCTGGAGTTATCCGGTCTAACGCCCCCAAGTCTAATCCTGAGTCTTGAGAGAGCAGGATCCTTTTGCACTCAGCACGGTATGCCTTGAGAAACCCCCCTACCATGCTTTGATATGCCTTCTTATCATTCACACAAGATTTCTCAAGTTCCGCCAGCCTCCCCTGAAGCTCAAAAATCTGAAGATCCTGCTCCTCGATCCTCCTCGTCAATTGGGCCTAGCTATATTCAAGCTCAGAAACCTTTTTTGATTCACCTCCGCATCAAATTTGGCCTCCGCGTATCTTGTCTGGCAGTGCTCCAGAGCTGCCTTGGCGCTATCTAACTTCTTCTCAAAATCTATAGCTATCGTCCCCACCTTAGTTTCCTTTAAGCTGTACTGGCTCTTCAAGTAGAAGTACTGATCCTTCGCCAGTAGTAAGGCCTAAGTCATCTGCCAAAAATAACTAGAAAACTTAGTCAAGAATCAAGTACAATAGTTGCATCAAGTAGTAGAAACTCCCTTACCTCCAACGACTGGCCGATCATGGAATCTAGCAATCCGTCCTGTCCCTCCTCCGACCAACGCTGCATGTCACCGGGTAACCGTAGCGACTCGGCGTACTGGTCCCATACTTGACTGTTGGAGATGCTCGGGGGCTTCATCCTCTTCAACATCCAGCCCCGCATATCCGGACAACCAGATAACCGGGGATGCTGAATGTAAATCTCTTCATCCAGTCCCTCTGTATCTGACCCTGTGTCGATCAGTCGCTTTTTTCTTTGCCCGACCCGCTCCGATCGCTCTCTCTCCACTGGTGCCTTGCCCTTGGGGTCGACGGGAATAGCCTCCGAAGCCAGAGGAGCCTCAGTTTTTGGGGAAAGAGAAATTCGAACCTCCTCCACTGTAACTGGCTTATCTACTAGGGAAATTTCGCCCGCAAAATAAAAAAAGTCAGCCATCTACAGATGAAAAAATAAGACTAGTCAGAAAAAATAATGCTCAAAGCAAAATAATCATACCAGAGGAATGGTCGTAACTCGGACATACTCTCCACAGATACCTCCGGGACTCATTTTCAGTGGATCGAGCTTTGGCGAGTCCATCTAGATGTAGCCGCAAAACTAACTCCGTATCAGGATTAGAAAGTTTCGTTGGATGGTTCACTTTATGACACTCGTCCGACCACATCCTTCGGACATCCAGGAAGTTTGATTGATGCTCCATAACGAAAAAATGGTATCTCCACTTCTTATGGAGATCCGAAAGTTTAACAAGAAGGGAATGGTTGGGTACGATCGACAGGGAGAACATCAGCTCTCCCTTCTTCCTAGTCAGCCTGTACAAATACCGGAGGACATCTAGATCGGGAACCCTACCCTCTTCATGCATCAGCTGGATAAACCCGGTCAGTATCCTATAACTATTCAGATGAAGCTGACCGGATGCAATGTTATTCCTATTAAGAAAGTCTTTGACAAAGGGATCTAATGGAAATTTCAGACCCCCCTCTAACTGATCGAAATACACTACTAATCTACTTAGCCCAGATAAAGGGGTATGCGCCCTAAACCTCCTATCTACAATGTAGAGGGCATAATCAGCGGGGATGCAGAATCATCGTCGATACCACCTTAACAATTCGCTATCTATGTTGGACACAAAAAGGTCAGAGCTAATTTCTTCCCAGGGAGCCATAGCAAAAAAGGGGACAAAAACCAAATGCAAAAAAAGGACAAAAAGAGGAGGAAGAAAAGATGAAAAGAATCACCTGGTCACCTCAAGCAAGAATTATGGCAGGAAGAAACAGAAATAGTGGAGGCAGTAGAAACGCAGCAAAAATAAAATAAAAAAAAGTGAAGAAAGCAAAATGTGCTAATTAGCAAGCGCAGCAGTGTTTATAGAGACACGGAAGGACTTGAAAGTACGCCATTAACTGCCCTCATTATTACTGCGCTCCTCCCTAGGCCACCAAGGGCCTGTTGGGAATAAAATAGCCCATTAGGCGAGGAGTCGTGATAACGACGGTACGAGTGTTTTGTTTACTGACACTCGAAACGACGCATCAATCACGTGATCTCAAGAGTTGAAGTAAAACCACCATGTGTTGGCCCACCCATATTTTTGAGTGGGCCGCTCCATCAAGCAACTCGAGAGGCATTTCAAGCATCACTCCCAGCCCATTCCGAGCATCTAAGTCTCAAGCACATAAGTCCAGTGACTGAAGCTGGCACCCTTAGATCGCTTCCGCAGTACTGAGGTTTCGAGCATATAAGCCTCGCACCCCTGAGCCAAGCATCTAAGTCTCGAGCATATAAAGTCCAGTGACTAAAGCTGGCACCCTCAGGTCACTTCCGTAGTACTGAGGTTCCGAGCATGTAAGCCTCGCGCCCTGAGCTGAGCATCTAAGTCTCGAGCACATAAAGTCCAATGACTGAAGCTGGCACCCTCAGATCGCTTCCGTAGTACTGAGGTTCTGAGCAAATAAGCCTCATGCCCTTGAGCTGAGCATCTAAAAATTCAGTGACGACTGGTTCCGTCTTGTTCCAAAACGAACGGGTTAATCTATTGCGGTGCCCATACGCACTCATCAAGTACCCCCCGCTCCACAGATTACGATTCGATGACGACCAACCAAAATACTCGGCACCAAGCTCTGCTTATTGTGACTGAGGCTAGCCACCTCAACTCACTTGCATCTTATAACCCTTATAAAGGCATCTGCATCCTACTCCGACACGACAGACATAAATATCCGAACACTCCGAGGGGGGACTCTTGATACTATCTAGAATGTTCCCACCTAATTAGGGGTCCTCTACCCCCCTAAATAGGAACACTTGGACAAGGAAGAAGACAGATCTGTCCAAGAAACTACCTCGAAGAGGAATCCTAACCGAAGAGGGAACACTCTCCTATAAAGATTATGATTCACTGATCCACAAGGAATCCAACTCCTCCTAGTTTGAGTATTGCTATATATAGAAACCCTATACCCCTCATAAGGGGATATCTCATTCTCACACATTCAAGCTATCTCACCTTCTCCCTGCTTCTATTCTTTGACTTAGGCATCGAAGTGTTTGTGGGGATTCCCCCCACCTCTCACTTTACCCTTTGTTCGTGCTTTACAGGACACCTAGCCCAGAAGTTTCGGAGATCAGTTATCAGCAATAATTTTCTAGATTTGTCCAAAAATTTTGAAATCTATTTACATAATTAGTAAAAAATAGATAAAAATTTTATTGCTACTCAAAATTATAATCGCAAAATTCTTAATTACACTTATATATTATTCTTTCTATTCCTTTTTCCGTCACTTTTGAAAAAAAATATGAAATTCTATTTAATTGATGTAAAATTTTTAATTACACTTATATATTTTTCATTCTGTTTCTTTTATCTGTCATTCTTAAGAAAAATGTGAAATTTCATTTAATTTTTACTTTTATACAATTAATAAAATGACAATCTTCTCTTGTTAATTTTACCCTTATCCTTATTTATTATTTACATAATCAATGTTTGTGGATTAAATTTTTTTATCTTTTAAAAATTAAGGATATTTTAATTTTTTAATTCATTTTTTTCTAAATTTAAGACTAATTAATTATTTTTTAATTCAAATGAAATTCTTTAAAGGAGAGAAGGGAGTAAGTCAGTGATGAAATTTATAATATAAAAATTTTATTTTTATTGTTGAAATATTTTGAATGGAAAAGAAACTTTCATTAATTCAAATCACTTGAATAAGAAAGGGAGGGGGAACAACAGTCCACTCCACCAGAACTGTCACAGAACCAGCGCCCCTAGCAAGTAAATGGGCAGCGTTGTTCGCAGATCTAAAGATAAATTTAAGCTGAATAGAATCAAATTGCTCAATCAGCTGCTTACAATCATCAACAAGAATATTAAAAGCAGAAAAACCTGAAAGACCTTTAATACTGTCGACAACTTGCTTAGCATCCAGTTCCACAATAACTCGATCCAAATTGCGACCCTTTAACCAGCTTAAGACCTCCCTAAAACCAATAGCCCCAGCTTCTTTAGGAGAAAATAAACCAGTAATTCTCTTCTGAAATCAGGTAAATGCATTATTGGTTTGTAACCCAGACATTCTCAAACCGGAATCTACGGCGACAAGCAACATAAGCATAAAAACAGAGATTAAGGAAAATTGGTAAGTGGTCAGATGAAGTCACCTCAACGTAATATATCACTGACGCCGGAAACATATGAACCCAACTTGAATTAGCAAAAGCCCTATCAAGGACCCAGTTGCTTGAACCCCGAGATCTCTCCCAAGTAAATTCATAGCCTTGTAACCCGAAAGATTAAAAATTTATATCATATGTTGCAAATTCTATCATCGAATATGATATGCTTAGTATGGACAGAGGCTCAGCGCAGCGTGACCTCCATAATAATATTTCTTTCTAAGAATAGAACGTGGTTAACAAAGTATTTATTGCAGTTGTTGCCATAAACTGCAGATTTTCAGATTTTGGGGCCCTAAATACTTGATGGTCGGTTAGTCATTTAAGTTTTGCAATTACTAAACGAGCATTAATGCTTTTGACTCAGAATTTGGGAAAACTTCATTTAATAACAAACTTCAAGACAGAAATAAAAAAATAAATTTAAATATTGTTCAAGAAATAAAAAGTTATATTTAAGCTAAAAAAATTTTGAGGACCAATCTGAACTTTGGATCAAACATAAATGCACCTTTTTCTCTTTAAATAAATTATCTCAGGTGTAGATATTTACCAGTAATAACAATTAGTGAAAATGAGCCGGGAATATGGTTAAATTAAAACACCGGCAAACAATGTTTATGGTCCAAATTGTACAAGTAGTAAAAAGTTTAGATTTACTTAAATAAAATTTTCAATTCAAATAACATATATGAAGAAAATAAATATTAAGAAAATTTTGTTCATTTGTAAATCCACTCTTAATTAGAATTTTTATAAGTAACAAATATTAATAGCATCAAATGAAAAACAAATAAATAAATAAAACACTGACAATCCCTTCAATTTTTCTCCTATATATATGCGTCTTCTCTTTTCTACACATATGTATATTTTCCATCAATTTATATTCTTATTAATTGCTTTCATTGCTTTGGAAATACAGAGATGGCTTCAAAACAATCTTAATTATGGACAATGATAATAATTATCACTTTAATTTTTAAAAAATAACTTATTTAATTCCTATAAAAATTAAAAAAAAAAAAAAAGTTAACGTTCCGTTTTATCTCTGCTGTATACAAGGCCCCCAATTATTAGTGCTTTCGCTATTTATGCCCCATTACAGAAAAGATTTGTGTAGCGGCTCGCTCCGCTTAAAATAATAAAGAGATATGAGGTTTTACCAAAAAGCCAGCTAAAAGAAATTACCCCTATATAAGCAAAGGGGCAATTTTGTCAGAGAAAAAAATTAATAAAAAAGGAGGGCCACTATGTATGTCAGCGCTCTTTACATTATAGGGACGTTACTGGTCCTGTCGCCAGGAGACATTATCCCTTAAGTATTACCTCTAGCTTTTGCTTTTGTTATCACTTACATTTTTTAAGTGCCTCTGTGTAAAACACTAATGGAGGTTGAAAGAATCTGTGAGGTCTGCATAAAACCTTCTTCCCCAACCACTCCTCATTTCAGAACCTACAAATTCTCTCTACTGGATCAATTTTTGCCACCCATCTACGTGCCCATCATCCTTTTCTACCCCTACCAAGACACTAACCTTGCCAACAACTTCAACAATGATGCCATCTCCAAAAGATCACTGATGTTGAAACAATCACTCTCTGAAACCTTAACTTGTTTTTATCCACTTGCTGGTAGGATTAAAGACAACCTTTCCATCGACTGTAATGATGAAGGGTTACCCTATGTAGAGGCAAGAGCTAATATTTCTCTACGCCACTATCTCAACAAGCCTGACCTCTCGCCCATGCATAAATTGTTTCCGAAACATCTTCCTCTCGAAGCAGCTCCAGGATCCGGTGTCGGTATGGTACAAGAAACCACTTTTGCATGTGGTGGTATCAGCATTGGAGTATCTGTCTCTCACATGTTCATGGATGGAGGTGCTATGTGTTCATTCATAAAGCATTGGGCAGCTGTGGCTTCAGAATCTAGCGAAGCAAATATTTTGGCCCCTAATTTTGATGCCTCATCTATCTTTCCACAGTATGATCCGTTCCCTGCAAAGATTAATCCCTTTCTTAGAACAGGGAAGCTTGCAACAAGAGGCTTGTGTTCCGCGAGTCGGCTGTCTCTGGCTTAAGGCAAAGGCAATCAGCTCAGGTGGAAAGTCCTACTCGAGTTGAAGTAGTGTCTGCCACTTCTTTTGAAATGCATCATGGCCGCGTTTAAGGCAAGGTCAGGTATCAATAAGCCAACCTTCATGACCCAAGCCGTTAATATGCGAAGAGCTATGCCTCCATTCCCAGAATGTTCATAGGTAACTGGGTTTGGTCAGTAAGTATGATAGCCAAACCTGAGGAGACCGAGTTAGCCAGCTTAGTTAGAGCATTGAGGGAATCAATGAGGAAAATAGACAGTGATTTGTGAAGAAGATGCAAGGCGATGGAGGGTATCTAAAGCTTTCTGAGGCGTCCAAAGAAATGGACGATTTGATTGCAGAAAATCTGCATCTTTCAGTACAATGGACAGCCTGTTTTGTAGCAGCTGTGCAACTTTGGTATGGGTGACATTAATTTTGGATGGGAAAACCTGCATGGAGCGGTACTTGTGCTGCTCCATCGGACATCAACTCTGAAACTCCATTCATGAACATAGTGATTCTTACGGATGCAATAATCGACAAGGAGTAGAAGCAATGGTGTTTTTGAGTGAAGAGGAGTTGATGTGTTGGAGAAAGACGAGGAGCTGCTTGCATATGCTTCCCTTAATCCAAGTCCTCTGCCATGATATGAGTACATTTAGTTATTTGATTCCTAAGATGATTTCATTTGATGCTAAACTGTACTCTTTCCTTTGTTCATTTAATCACAAGTGCTTGATATGTTGTTTTGACTTTTGAGCAGTTGATTATAAAGTTTTGATGTCATTTCTTGTTGTGTAAACAGCATATTTTATAGATGCTGTCTTGTATTTGTTGTGAACAGTCGTTTTTGTGCAATAAATTTCTTGATCATTTATCCAAAAAATAAAAATAAAAATAATAGCAATAGTTCCAGGATTTATTATAGATGAGCACAGAAGAAATAATTTGTTATTGTCTCCCCATTAATTGAAAATTGGCTGAGGATTTGTTAATAGGATTCATCTCAGGCTGTTATGAATTTATGGTAAAAAAAAATTTCTAATTATAGTGATTTAGAAATTATTTGTCATTTTTGTGATGAAATGTTGAGATTTTTTCATTTTGTAGTGTTTTTAATTGAGGTGGCACCCTAGAAAAGAGAGAACTATGCCAATGGTACGATTGTAATATATTTTTATTGTTGTTCTATTTTGCTACTGGTACTGTTCGAATGGGAGCAAACACAATTTTTCTTGTATATATAATTGTTTAATGATTATGTTAACTTTTTAATATTATAATTAGTAACTAATTATTGAGATATGAATACGTGTATTTTAATAATATTTAATCACTCATTATTGTGTAATGATTATTAATTTAATAATAATAATATTAAAAACAACAAGAATAGTAAATAATTATGGTTATTTTATTGAAATGTTTTATAGAATTGAAGTAATTATAATAATAATAATTATATAAATTTAAATATTAAAATTATATAAAAGTTATTATGAATTTATATGAATAATAACAAGAGTAGATATTATGTGAAAATAATTAAATAAAAAAATTATTATTAGTAATTGATGTATTACAAATAATTAATTAAAATATAAATAAAAATCATTATTAATATAACTTTTAGGATTATTTGCCATTACATATTTGTACTAAATAATAATTTTTAAAATTAACTAATTACATATTGTTACTAAAATGCTTCACAACAAAATAATTATAAAAAGAATTTTTTTAACTAAATAATCATCATATTAAAATCATATATTTTACACAACATAAAAAGCAAAAAAACTATATAAGACAATATTTAAAATTAATAACTACAAATATTTTCACTAAAATATTTTTTTTAATATAAAATGTTTTAACTATATACTACAAAAATATAAATTTTATTAACTATCTATCAAAACTTATATAAATAAGAAATGATATCCATTTTTATTATTATCTAATTAAATAAATAAATACATATGTTTATTAACTACCTAAATACATATTTCTTTAACTAATTTTTATGAATAATTAATTACATATTGTTACTAAATTTTATTTTTCAAAATAACTAATTACATATTTTAAAATATTTAAGGGCAAGATTTCTCACCTATTCCACTACTTTGACTAGCTGAATGGGTGAATTTGTGTGACGATGGAACACAACAGGCACGCCCAACAAGGAACATGAGCTTTCCACTACTGCCAATAGCGGTTTGACCCAAATTGATTTGTCTTTTTGTAATACCGCTATTATCAATGGTGTTTTTTTTTAATTAAAAAAAAATAAAAACACTACAAAATAGAAATAACTTTCAAAAACTATCATAAATTGGTAAATAATTTTTTTTTACCATAAAATGATAAATAGCACTGCATGTTAAATGATTTACATGAAATAAATTCTTAATTCTTCTTCAACTTCATCTATTTTAAAACTCTTGAGGTAAATTTTTATCGTCCTTCGAATTCTTCTAAAATCAAATCTGCAAAAAAAAAAGTATTTACCCACTATCATATCATCTTATTCACTATATATTTCTCAGTAATTTTTGTTGATTTCAACGATTTTCTAGATCCTTCCAAACTTTTTTAAATCTATTCACATAATTAGTAAAAAAAAAGATAAAACTTTAATTGCTGCAATTTCATAGCATTGTAATCTCTATAATAATCTTTTTAATTCATATTCGACTCATGAAATATCTCAAAAGACAATAAAGATCTATCTAAAAAGTTTTAAAATAGCTGCATATTTAAAGCTCAAATCTGAGATCTTTAATTAAGTTAGAAGAATCTCTTACCAATTCATTCACACTCTTTGAGGTCATTAACAAGTATATATTTATGGGAAAAGTACAATAAAATACCCTATAGTTAAACATTTTTTCACTCAAAGAGCTATAATTTTTTTGTAATATTTAAGAGTTTATGATTTCATTCTACTTACATTTTAGAATGTTAAAAATATTTGATATAATGTTAAAATAATATTAATTTTCAATCATATAATTATTGGCTAAGTAATATAGTATGCAACTAACTAAAATAAATTTACAATAAATAAAAATAAGATGTATTTTTAGTTTTATTATAAATAAAAAGAAATAATTTTTAAAATAAAATTATGATATTTTTAAAAGTATCTAAATAATTATATTAATGATAAATCAAATGTAAAATATGTATGTTATTAAAAGGGACTGTTATATTAAAATTTCATTACAAAATAATGATAATATTTATTAATAGAGTATTAAATTATTAAAAAATAAATCACATACCTTTAAATATTAAAAAAAACTATAAATCTTTAAATATTATGAAAAAAATCAAACTTTTAAGTGGGAGTATGTCCAACTACGAGATAATTTTTTATATTTGTGCCTATATTTATTGCACTTGTTGGCATAAACTGCAGATCTTCAGACTTTGGGCCCTAAATACTTGATGGTAGGCTAGTGGTTTAGGTTTGGGATAAGTACAATTTTGATTCTTCTAATTTTACTTTTTGATAAAATTAGTCCTATAGTTTTTTTATTTTTAAATATTATGTGTTTTATATATTTTTATATATTTTAATTATTATTATTATTATTTTATAATAAAATATTAATATAATATTAATTTTAAATGATAAATTTATTCTATATATGATTTACCATCAATCCAACCAATTTGTTATTTTTTTAAATATTGTAAATTTATTTTAAAAATTATTTTTTATTGATAATTAAATTAAAAAATACATCTAAATTTTATTTTTTGTAAATTTATTGTAGTTAGTTAAATAATATATTACTCATTATATAATTTTAACATTGAAAATGTATAATATTTTTATATTAAAATATATTTTTTAAATAATATTTATTAAAATGATACTAAAGTATAAAATAATATAAAATACATGATACTTAAAAATTAAAAAAAATAACATATGGATTAAAATTGTAATTATCCCTTTAGGTTTTGTAATTACTGAACGAGCATTTAATGCTTTCGACTTAGAATTTTTGAATCCAAATTTGTTGAATAAATAAAAGTTATCCTGTTCCTTTATTTAATAGATTTGGTAAAACTTCATTTAATAACAAATTTCAAGACAGAAATAAAAAAAATAAATTAAAACATTGTTCAAGAAATTAAAAGTTTTATTGCTTTCATTCCAAACTAATTATTTTTTTAATATTTCATTTAAATTTAAAAAATATTTAATAAATTTAATTATAAAATTAAATTATCTTTCTCTAAATATACTCAAAATTTGAAAATATTAAAAAAATTTATAGAATTTTACAAAATTAATTAATATAGATAAAACTAGCATAAGATTAAATAGGACATAAAAATTAATATTGTATTGGATATATAAAAGTTATAAATAATTAAATTTTTTTATTTAAAAAAGTGAGAATTAATTTAGAATGAAAGAAGTATTTAATGAAAAAACATCACATAAATAAAATAAAAAAATGCATTCACTCAAGCTCTATCAATCCACAAGTCTATTAAATAGATCAGTTGATTTTTAAAAATAAAAAGTAAAAACATAATCAAATAATCTAGATCTATAAATCTAAATATTGACACTAATAAATAACTACTAAAAAACTGATAATTATTTAAAGTTTATTTACAAAGAAGTTTTCAATAAAAAAAAATTATTTACAAAGAAAAAGAAAAATGAGAAGAAAAATGATGTTTTTTTGGCCACCTACCACCAAGAAGTAAAATAAATAGACTACTAGTTAAGCATCTACTTTATTTATATATATTAATTTTAGAACTCAAAAATATTTAGGTAAATTATGTTGTCTTATTTTTTTTTTTAAAAAAAACTGAAATTATTAAAAATAGATGAGTTTCTTTTTTAAACAATTATTTTCTTAATTATAAATTTTATTTTACTAAAATTATAGAAGTAATTTATTTCATTATATTTTTAAATACTTAAATTATATATATATATATATATATATATATATATATATATATATATATATATATATTCAAATTCGATTCATATCATTTGATTTATAAAAATGTAAAATTAAATTAATTTTAATTTTAATTTTTAAAAATTGCTTTATTAGTTTATACTTTTTATTTTATTATAATTAATTAATTAAAATTATTTTAATATATTTATTTTTTAAAAATTAAATAAAAAATATATTAATTTATGACAAACATTATTTTTTTGGTTAATACTAACATTATTTTTATTTACTATGCTAATATATATATACATACATTAAATAAATTATTTCGGGTGTAGGTAACAATAATAACAATTAGTGAAAATGAGCTGGCAGTATGGCTAAATTAAAACACATGCAATCCCTTCAATTTTTCTCCTATATATATATGCGTGCCTTATCTTTTCATTGCTATGGAAACATAGAGATCGGTTCAAAACAATCCTAGTTATTACCTCTAGCTTTTGCTTTTGTTATCACTTACATTTTTTAAGTGCCTATCTGAGTGTAAAACACTAATGGAGGTTAAAAGAATCTGTGAGGTCTGCATAAAACCTTCTTCCCCAGCCACTCCTCATTTCAGAACCTACAAATTCTCTCTATTGGATCAATTTTTGCCACCCAACTCCGTGCCCATCATCCTTTTCTACCTCTGCCAAGACATTAACCTTGCCAACAACTTCAATAATTTTGCCATCTCCAAAAGATCACTGATGTTGAAACAATCACTCTCTGAAACCTTAACTTGTTTTTACACTCTTGCTGGTAAGATTAAAGACAACCTGTCCATCGACTGTAATGATGAAGGGTTACCCTATGTAGAGGCAAGAGCTAATATTTCTCTACGCGACTATCTTAACAAGCCTGACCTCTCGTCCATGCATAAATTGTTTCCGAAACATCTTCCTCTCGAAGCAGCTCCAGGATCCGTTGTCGGTATGGTACAAGAAACCATTTTTGCATGTGGTGGTATTAGCATTGGAGTATCTGTCTCTCACATGTTCATGGATGGAGGTGCTATGTGTTCATTCATAAAGCATTGGGCCACTGTGACTTCAAAATCTAGCGAAGCAAATATTTTGGCTCCTAATTTTGATTCCTCATCTATCTTTCCACAGTATGATTCGTTCCCTGCAAAGATTAATCCCTTTCTTAGAACAGGGAAGCTTGCAACAAGAATAGAATAGGCTGTCTCTGGTCTTAACGAAAAAGCAATCAGCTCAGGTGTGGAAAGCCCTACTCGAGTTGAAGTAGTGTCTGCACTTCTTTTGAAATGCATAATGGCTGTGTTTAAGGGAAGGTCAGGTATCAATAAGCCAACCTTCACGAGCCAATTCGTAAATCTACGAAGAAGAGCTGTGCCACCATTCCCAGAATGTTCAATAGGTAACTTGATTTGGTCAGCTAGTATAATAGCCAAACCTGAGGAGACCGAGTTAGCCAGCTTAGTTAGAGTATTGAGGGAATCAATCAGGAAAATAGACAGTGAATTTGTGAAGAAGATGCAAGGCGATGGAGGGTATCTAAAGCTATCAGTGCAATGGACAGCGTGGTTTGCAGCAGCTGGTGCAACTTTGGTATGGGCGACAGTAATTTCGGATGGGGAAAATCTGCATGGAGCAGTACTTGTGCTGCTCCATCGGACATCAACTCTGAAACAACATTCATGAATGTAGTAATTCTTACGGATGCAATAATCGACAGAGGAATAGAAGCAATGGTTTTTGAGTGGAGAGGAGTTGGATGTGTTGGAGAAAGAGGAGAAGCTGCTTGCATAC
Source organism: Mallotus nudiflorus (assembly GCA_947683625.1). Taxonomy (NCBI): domain Eukaryota; kingdom Viridiplantae; phylum Streptophyta; class Magnoliopsida; order Malpighiales; family Euphorbiaceae; genus Mallotus; species Mallotus nudiflorus. Next base: position 1,932,016 of record CANTUR010000228.1, read on the forward strand.
GCTTCCCTTAATCCAAGTCCTCTGCCATGACACGATTACCTTATTTATTTCTTAATTATTTTCGAGAATGTCCATCCAGCTAGGCGCTAGCTAAGGCCTAAGATGATTTCAATTCAATACCTAAACTTTTAGAAGTAAATGCTAATATATATGTATATATAGTACCATATTGACCAAAATTGCATTTAAAAAATCAAATTAAGTTAGATGTGCAAAAATTAAAATATTTAAATAAAATCAGAAAGATGTTAAAAAGGTTTGAATTTTTTTTCATCATTATTGGGTACTTCGACAGTATAGTGCAAAGTATGAACACCACAATCATGTTGAATGTTAGGCACTAATCACAGAGCATATCCACAAGGAAATGAACCTTAATAAAGAATGGCTAATGGTTAAATAAGAGCGTAAGTTAATGAACAAGGATTACCAGCAAGCAAATTGTTTTCCTGTAGTTCTCTTCAACCTTACTCTGCCCCCAAACCCAAACATGGGGAGATAAATGTTCCCATCTCACACCTTAAAAACGCAAACTCACAACAGGAAAGGCAAAGTGAGTCGATGGGACTCATAGTGCTTGTGACATCCTAGTCAATACAAAATTGGACTTCGAGAATCTGAACCAGAGCTTCATTCCCACAACCAACCACCACGGCCATCTTGTTAACCACTGATCAAGCATCCACAATTGAGAACCGATGTTCTGGCCACTTGGGATATGCACGTTTGTACAGGCTCATGCAAACAGTATCATGCTGCTGAAGAACACCATTTAAGACGCACTTCATTGCCCCTGAATAGTAAGTAAACACAAAAGCAGGAAGATTAATGCTGAGCTTGCTAAACTTCCACGCAAAAGAAATCAATAATAACAAAATCGGCCGCAACTATCTCAAAATTCTACTAAACAATATCAGGATTCCAATCCCGATGGATTTATTTTCAAGGGTAAGGTCGACTTAGAGAACATAACCCATTACCAGCTTAAGATTAAGAATATTTACCAGCGGAAATTAATGAACAAGGATTCAAATATCTTCATATGTTTCAGCATCTCATGGGGAAGTCAAATTTTGATGGTAGGATCAAGAAATCAAGTTCATATAACCATCAAAATCTAGTAAGCATTAACTATATGTGCGCCAAGAACACTTTGCAACAAAATCAATTTCACATAGCATCCAGCACAGTAGTAGAATGAACTTAATTTCTTGCAAGACTTATCTATGTAAAGAAAGCACTGTACCATGTGTGCCAACAGGTTCCTTGATGCGACCACGACGACCACATTTAGTCCACACTTCCACGGGCTGCAAGTACCAATAGCATCAAGAATTCAATCATTCAAAGTTAATGGAGAATAACTCATTGACAGGCATAACTGGCATTCATACGAGAAAAAACAAATAACAACAAAATAAGCATCTAACATGGAGAACGTCTTACCTTGAACCATTTCACGTCCTCTGGATTATGGAACATATATCTTACTGTTGCTTTCAATTTTGATACTCGTTGAGGGTAACTGCATCAGATAGTTCAACAAATAAGAACAATCCAAAATATTATATTTGAATCTTAAGCTTCACCTAAGATATTAATGGTTTTCAGAAAACCTTTCAAGCCCATAACAATAGATAAGCAGTTAGTAACATCTGAAAAAAAAAATAAATAAATAATGCTGCTTTATGTAAATGAAAATAATAACTATATTGTGGAGAAAATAAAAGCCCCGGCTCTTGTCATGTCTCAGAAGGCCAAAGTCCAACAATGTTTGGGCTCAAAATAGGCAAAAAGCATGAGAGCACAGCTCCTATGCACAGTACTAACTCAAAAATTCTGAGGATCAATAAGTCAAATAATGCCAGCATTATATTATTGGGACAAGAAAAGGATGCAAGAACTCATACCCAGTTAATATAATTTTCTTCAGTATTATCCTGTCTGGATCAATGCTTCTTAAAGAACCAACAGCAGCAACAGTGGGAGCAGCACCTCCAACAGCATGCTTCAGGACTATTAAGGGAAGAGGAGGAAAAGAAATTGGAGCATAAATTGATGCTATGGAGAACCGCCCTGCATGAAGGAACCTTTCCATCTTGTGCTTATCTGAATTAATGTTGTCGGTGGAAAAAATTGGCCTGAAAGGTAAAGAAAAGTTACTTTCTGGAACATCAACAGTTGCTATAGATCTATCAAATAAATTACCTAGCAATGAACTGCCGAAAACCAACATGAAATACTAGTTCTTCTTTGGCTTTAATAGGAGCATCGTATGTGTCATGTTTTTTAATGCTGCAAAAATTAAAAGGCTCATCAGATTACAATCAACCAAATCTCTGTTTATGAACCAAAAAATTTTAGATTCATGCTAAATTTCTAGATATAAACAAAGAAAATTTCTTGATAGAGAATACCTAAAATGAAGAACAGACATCTTAGATTCATGCTGCAAAAGGCCACATGCAATAATGGGCACTGTGTTTGCTACCACACGTAACTTGGAAGCTACAACAGTAGGAATTTCCTTGATGTGAAGCCTTACATAATGACCTGCTGGTACACAATCATCCATGTTATCTCGATCAATTTCTAAGGCCTTTGCAAGAACGTGTTTTTGTGTTTTTGCAAAATTATCAAATGCAAAAATTCTTGCATATTCTGGAGGTAGAGACTCCTGAAATTCAAAAATAACATGAATGTTATTCTGTGCAATCTTTAACAATATATGTAATTAAAAGATCACAATTATATTACTTTGGGGTCCCATGAAGAGGTCCTAAAGGACTTGAGACCTCTATACTTGGCAAAACGCTTTCTAGCTGGAATATCCAATGGCGTTTCCACTTCATCTGGAAATTCTGAAGAACACAACAAAAGAAAACCTATTTAAACATAACATTTTTTCACTTCAAATAAAATATTAACTAGCTAATTATAGCAGCAATTTTTGCTTGAATGATACGGTATCTAATCATTTCACCTGGTCAATTCAAGGGGTACTGAAATCAACCTGAGTAGACTAAGCTACTTAATATGGTAAGAAGGGGACGGGTGGAGAGGCGGCAAAAGGGGGAGCAGGAGAAGAATTCTCATACGGAGAAGATTTTCTACAACAAAGCATGGACTGTTCACTCTAAGCAAAAGATCCTAAGTTTACATGTAGGGATATTAAACTGAATGCAACTCCATGACAAAAAAATCACACTGAGACTAGAAAGAGAGACGCACCCTCATCTTCAGCATGTGCTTCTTTAATTTTTCTAATTTCATCCTCTATCTGTTCCCTTGTTAAGTTTTCACCTTCCTGCACAACAACAAATGGCTGTGACATTTGCAAATTATCACTTCACCTATCCCAATTTAGAACTCACCATCATCATTGAATCATTTTCAGTTTCTTCATCAGAGTTCCTAAGATCAAGAGAAGCTTCATCATAATCAAGTTCTGAGGCATTGACATCCTCTGCTCCTGGACCAAAACATTCTGCTTCATCCAGTACCATACCATCTTCAGCATCACTGCCACTATCCGAACCCTCCACATCTGAATCATCCACAATCCAGGCAGCCTACAAGAATTTTGGCAGGTAAATTTCATGCTTTCAAACAGGGACTGGGTGCAACAGTAAACTACAAAATATTACAGAACCTTAAGCAAGGAATGTTGGATATATGAACACGGACCTGGTACTCTGAAGTACCTCGAGGTAGAATCCTCTTTTTTACCCTTTTCTCTTTTTGATTTTTGTCAGCCGCTGCCATCTCCATCTCCGTTGGCCATGTCTGATCAAGAATAACAATGTTGTAAATAGCAATTCTTCTACAGGAAGGTAAATAATACCCTCAAGAAAACTAACAGCAAGATGCATCATATCCTGTATGATTGTTAAACTAAGTGTAACAAATGATTGTCAAAGTTACCTGTTCTCCGGCTAGTGGATCTGGAACATTCTCAACAAGCAATGGTTCTTGTGTCAATTGATCAGGATCTATAGAATGAACAACCTGGAACAATCAAGAAAAAGAAGCAGTAGAAAAAATTAAGTGCTTTGAGTTGTCACACATCATGATCATATTAAAGAATGTCAAAACCTGGTCAGTTGTCACACTTCTAATTGTTTAACACATAAAACATCAGTAAGGAAAGTTTTATCTCAATATTTAAAAGTTATTTAAATGTATAAGAAAATAAAATTATGCCATATTATGTTTAGTTCATTATAATTCTCAGAAAGGGCATATAGCCTCTAGATTATACAACACATGGCAGTGCCAAATGTTTAACCTGAAAACAAAAAGGCCATGAATTCCAGCAGATGATGGGAAGGCGAAAAGTGAAAGAATTAAGCCAAGATAAGTAAATCATAATCATTTCCACTGTGAAGCCTTCTTAGCACATAGGTTTAACTTAACAAGCGATACCTCAATATCAAGCATATCATCTGACTCCATTGCATTCAGTGCTTTTCTTGGATTCAAAGGAAATGGATCTTTCAAAATTTCTATCTTCTGCAGTTGAAAATCCCCCACGCTAGAAACATGAACCTAGTGTTGAGAAATAATGGATAGGACACCAGAACAGACTGTCAAGAGATAAAGCAATAACAATCCCCACAAAAGCAGGCCAAAGGATCAATATATTACCAGCTGATTCACTGAGAGGCTGTGACTATGCAAATAACCAGTGAGGAGAAGGGTGCATTTTCCTGAATTCCCATCATTTGCTTCGATAGTAACCTATAAGGATAAAGCACCGAACAATCAAATAATAAGGCTATCACATCATTGTTTCAAGAAAAATATAAAATCCATGATGTGTCCTTGGAATGAAATAATAAGGAGACATGTGAAAACAGAAATAAAAAACAGATGACACATGAAGAAAACTCAATTGACAGTAATCCATTACAGTGCTTGTGACTAGGCCGTGTCTTTTGGAAAAACAAAAACCAAAAGGAAAATTCATTCATTGAAAATATGATAACAATCATTGAAAATATTAACTTATTCTTCTTATTCATTCATTGAAAATATGATAACAATCCAAGGTGGATGAAACCAGGCTACCGTGAACTCTTTTCTAGTTTGTTTCTACCTGGTGCCCTAAATCCAGAAAGAATGGCCTTGGACAAAGAGTAGTGGAAGTAGTGTTCCCATTGGTTCTACATCTAATTGCCCTAAACTTTTTTTAGAAACAGATTAGAAAGCATAAGCACCTTTTGGGATATGAGATAAGGCCGTTGGTTTCTCCAGTGGGGCAATGTTAGCCTTTGATCCCTGAATAGCCACAAGAACTGCAATAAACAAGTCAGAATGTACATGAAGAGTGCCAGGATACAGGATACAGAAGATGGGGAATACAGAGTGAATTTGCAGCAAACATAATTTATTTATCACCAGTATTTATAAGGATTTCATCACTGTAAAAAGGAATGAAAAGGTAAACAGTTTAATGATAAGGTAAACATAATACCTTGTGCAGTTCATCTTTTGTATCTGCTGGATAGAACTTACAATCCTCAGGAAATTCACTAGCAAGGCTAGCTGTGAAGATTTTTTTTAAGTCATTTTTCCTTTTCATCTCAGTGGGTAGATCCTAAAAAACAATGAAGATATTTAACCTCAGGTAATGCAAAACCTTAATGCAATTTTTCATTGCTGAAATTTCACAGGTATGCAAAGGAGAGCATCAAAAACTTACACAAATGAAGACAGCAGTGCTTGGCAAACCCAGTGACCTAAACACAGACAAGCACTGCCTTCCAAATGAATCAATGTAGTCAGAAGCATTTTCTTCACTGGCTGATGCCACGAAAGCAATCAGATCAGCAACCTACAAACCAGACAATGTTCAATAGGTCAAAGAAATTTAAAAGCATTGCAGCAAACTTGAGGATAAATTTTTTTTACCTTTGCCATTTCCAGACAGGATGACAAATCCCCATGAGGTGCTTTCAATACCTAAGTTGCATGACATCCAGCAAAATATTCATTAAATTCACAATATGTGGAAAAATCACTTCTAAAATAGAATTTAAATGACACAGCTCAAGTACCTAATATTTAGAACACGAATAGCAAAACAAAAGTTAAGTTGAAATTCTGTTCTGTCATCTAAAAGCAATTTCCAATCACAACAAGGAACCTAATCTGTCTAAAGCCTACATATCAAATTGTGATAAAATAACACCTGCTCTCTCTTAAAGAATAAATTTTCAAACTTTGGCAAGGCTTGACAATTACAGCTCACCAAATTGGAACAATTTACTCTTTAAACAGAACTAAGGAAAACAAGAAAAAGGCACTGTTGGAACTTACGGTTGCTCTAATTTTGTACTCGGAGGAAGCAACCGTTGACAATGCAGCTGCACCACCTTCAGGAGACAATAATTGCAAAAGATCTTCAGCAAGTGAATCAAGGTTTACAGAGGCAGAGAGGCCAAAAAGAACCTGTCATACATCAAAATAAAACCAATGAATCCAAAATGACATTAGAAAAAAAAAAAACAGAAGCAATTGAAAGATACTCACTATTATTCGGGGAGGACTTGATGATCCACTAGAAGCTCTTTTATCTTTCAAAACGGCAGCCCTTTTCTGCTCCCGCAACTGTATAGTTGAAATATTTCTAGACTTAGATGACAACAAAAAAGTGAAAATTTTGCTCAATGATGTAAGAAAGAAAACATACCATCTTATTTCGATTAATTCGAGCAGCTCGACCTCCCCTCGCCACATTACGCTCCGATTTTGCAATCCTATTCTTATCTAATTCAATACAAAAAGAACATTATAAAATTCGATTGCTTAAAGTACGAAATTTTTCAAATATAAGAAGAAGAGTAAATAGAGAAACGAAAATGAGGTAAACCTTTGAGGGATGTTTTGTGAAGGTTACGAGTTGATTTTGAAGAGAAGCGAGACTTGTGAGCTTTGTTCACTTGAACTCGAGATCCTCCCATGGCTACTGCGAACAAAGATTGTATACAGTCGAGATATACCCTAGGGAACCATCACAGGAAGTTTTCCACTTCTCTTAAACCCCTGTGCAAGCGTAGTGGCAGCGGCAAGGGTTTAAATGACGAAAAGGGTTTTCGACCGAGTGTCCTCTTTCGCTTTTCTGTTTAGGCAAACAATAAACGACATGCCGTTAATGTTTCTTCTTCTGTAGCCTTGCAAGTGGCATCAATTAAACGACGTCGTTAATAAGGCGCAACCTCGAAAATAAAATAAAATAAAAATCTGCATTTCAATGTCTCTTTCGCCTGTTGCCCACCATTAAAAAAATCTAAACCGATAGATAACGAACATTTCTTCGTCTCCGGTGAGGCGCCACCGCCAAATATCAGTAAATTTTCTACTCTTTAAACGGTACGCATTTAACAATGCTTCTTTTTCCACCGCCGTCTTCAACTCGTTTTCCGTCAATTTCCGTTGCTTCTCCAATCCTTCGCCACCACCACCACCACCACCTTATCTTCCAACCACCATTCTCCGCCGCCAACACTTCCGCATCCGCACCAACAACAACAACATCTACTACAACTTCCACAACGAATTTCTCCGACCTTTCCCTCTCCATCAGTAATCACCAAAACGACGCCGACGATATTCTCGCCCTCCAAAGCCGCCGTTACGATTTCACTCCACTTCTTAATTTCTTATCCAATCAAATCTCATCTCCAGAAGCTACTAATCCAAACACGTCCTCACCTACTTCACTAGACGCTACAGAGTTCGAACTTGCTGAGTCATACCGGGCCGTACCTGGCCCGCTCTGGCACTCGCTTCTTAAGTCTCTGTGTTCTTCATCTTCCTCCATCGGATTAGCATACGCCGTCGTTTCATGGCTTCAAAGGCACAATCTCTGTTTCTCTTACGAATTGCTCTATTCAATTCTTATTCACGCACTTGGCCGTTCGGAAAAGCTATATGAAGCGTTTTTGCTCTCTCAGAAACAAGCGTTATCTCCTTTAACTTATAATGCCCTGATTAATGCGTGTGCGAGGAATAACGACCTTGAAAAGGCGATTAATTTGATCTCTAGAATGCGACAGGATGGCTATCCATCGGACTTTGTTAACTACAGTTTGATAATTCAGTCTCTTGTAAGGTCTAACAGAATTGAGTCTTCTTTTTTGCAAAAGATTTATGCTGAAATTGAGTGTGATAAGCTTGAACTTGATGTTCAGCTTTCTAATGATATAATTGTTGGTTTTGCTAAGGCTGGGGATCCAAATAAGGCTATGGAGTTTCTAGGTATGGTTCAAGGGAGTGGATTGAGCCCTAAAACGGCTACTCTTGTTGCTGTTATTTCAGCTCTGGGAGATTCTGGTAGGACTATTGAAGCTGAGGCTATTTTTGAAGAAATGAGAGATAATGGATTGAAACCTAAGACTAGGGCTTATAATGCACTTCTTAAAGCGTATGTGAAAGCTGGTTTGCTTAAAGATGCCGAGTTTATTGTTTCTGAGATGGAAAGGACTGGAGTTTCGCCTGATGAACTTACCTATAGTTTGTTAATTGATGCTTATGCAAATGCAGGAAGATGGGAAAGTGCCAGAATTGTGTTGAAAGAAATGGAAGCGAGTAATGTCATGCCTAATTCTTATGTTTTTAGTAGGATTTTAGCTAGTTATCGAGATAGAGGGGAGTGGCAGAAATCTTTTCAGGTTTTGAAGGAAATGAAAAATAGTGGAGTGAGACCTGATAGGCATTTTTATAATGTGATGATTGATACTTTTGGCAAGTTTAATTGCCTCAATCATGCAATGGATACTTTTGATAGGATGTTATCGGAGGGGATACAACCTGATACTGTTACATGGAATACACTTATAGACAGTCATTGTAAGGCAGGGCAGCATGGCAGAGCAGAGGAGTTATTTGAGGAAATGATGCAAAAAGGTTATTCGCCGTGTACAACAACGTTTAATATCATGATTAATTCATATGGGGAGCAGGAGAGATGGGATGACGTGAAAGCCTTGATGGGGAAGATGCAGAGTTTTGGTTTATTGCCCAGCATTGTAACATACACCACACTTGTTGATATTTTTGGGAAATCGGGGAGATTTAGAGATGCTATTGAGTGCTTAGAGGATATGAAGTCTTCTGGATTGAAGCCATCTTCCACCATGTATAATGCACTGATAAATGCTTATGCCCAAAAGGTATGTTATTGCCTCAAGTTTATCATGACTCCATCTTTCCACCTAAAGTTATCTTTAGTTATAGGATTTTCAATATGGTTATCAACTCAATTAATTTGCTATTGTTTTAGATTATATTCAACATAAAAGCAGAGATTAAATATCCATAAAAATACGCCACTGTTGTCATCTAATGTGTTATCAATGTATTTCTGCATCACATATTCTGTTACTTGACATGACCGGCACAGTAACTTTCCATATTCATTTTTCTTGAGATGGCATTAGTCACTTACCCTTAGGTACGTAATCAAGACACATGACAGTGGCATTCTCCTCTTCATTTATGGAGAAATTGTGCGCAGCAGCATTTGCCCTTGAGAATTATTAACTGTTCTATCTTATATATCCCAGGGTTTATCTGAGCAAGCAGTAAATGCATTTAGGCTAATGAGAGCAGATGGACTAAAGCCTAGTCTTTTAGCTCTTAATTCGTTGATCAATGCATTTGGTGAGGATAGGAGAGATGCTGAAGCATTTGCAGTGTTGATGTATATGAAGGAAAATGTGAGTGCTGGTTCAATGGAGTCTTACTAGATCCTAGTTTCCCATAATCTTGGAACTATTTTTTATTTTTCCATTTCTTTTGTTATTTTTCATGTCCACCGTCCTTGGAACTGCAGGATTTGAAGCCAGATGTGGTAACATATACTACACTTATGAAAGCTCTGATTCGTGTTGATAAGTTCAATAAGGTATGGTATCGCTTGTGGCACCCAAAGGACAGAGTATAACATTAATAGACAATATCATGTTGTGCTCTTTTTGTATGCATTGACTGTTTTAAATTTTTCTTATCATATGCAATACATGGACAATGTTAACAGCGCTTAAACACTCACTATTGTAAAAACAGGCTGCAACCCATGCCATTTTGAATGCTTACCATACATTAACTCCAGATGCATGTTGTATGATATGAAGGTGTGCCTTGGTTTCAGGTGCCCTCTGTATACGAGGAAATGATTTCATCTGGGTGCACTCCAGATAGAAAAGCTAGAGCAATGCTACGGTCTGCACTGAAATACATGAAGCAAACACTAAATTTGTAGTTGATATAACTTATGTAAGGATATTCCTGCTTTGGCAAGGTTTGGGGGTCGATTGTCTTGGACTCATGAACAAGGTTGTTGCTTATTTCCCAACTTGAGGTTTGTGGCTGCAGTCTGTAGGTGATAATTGATAAATCTTACCATCTGATGCCATGCAAGATCTTTTTGGGAATTGGCAATTGGCATGTTTTCATGTTCAAACATTAGCAAAATTTAAGTTTTGAAATGTGGCTGTTTACAGAAAGTACAAGTTCTGCAAATGCAAGTATTATATAGAACATCAGATATTTTTTGAATTCTCGACTGAAGGCTGGCTTTAAAGCCTGCCATACTTATTTTGTTATGGTAATTAACATTCAAATTGTTACGTTATTTGCATAATCATCCTTGTAAGCTATGAGCATGATTAACATACTTGTCTTCTCTTTAGCAAATGGCTTATGTGCTCTGCACTTGATGTATTTTCAGGTACAGCTTGATTTTTGCACATTCATAATTTGGAAGGGATTCTTGTTCGAGAGCAAGGGAATTCCAAATCCAAAAATTATACCTAGCAGATACAAAAATTTGAGGTGGTCGTCATTCATCCTCATTCACACTGTAAAGTTGTGTGTTTCCACAGAGCAAACGGTGCGTTTCCCACAGAGGAAACGGTATACAAATTGTTGCTAGTGTCATGTATTATAGTCATATCAACTAAAGTCAATGATATTGGTCAGTCTTGTATCATGAAGGGTTACACTTATAGTTTATAAATTGAATTGAATCCTTGTTACTGTGCAACAGAATTCATTGAACAAAAACAGTGGATATTCCTTTTTAATCTCTATTATGCTATGGATTAATACTTGCGACTTTTTTTTCTCCTTTTCTCATACATTATAATTGAATTTAGCTCATTTTTAAGTAGTGAAAATGGAGGATACATTATAATTGACTTTAGCTCATTTTTAATTAGTGAAAAGAAGAACAAGACTGAGGATGGACAATAGACAGGTCATACGAGGGCAGGTCTATTATTCATTTGGAGTTGGTCTTCTGACAACAGTCGCAGTAGAGTGTCATCCGCATGCATTGTTCATGTTTTGAAGAAATCATATATTGATTACCTTCATCGATGCATCAACAAGTTTACCACTGCAAATTATAGTTCATGGAGCGGAAGGGACACGACAGGCACACAAATTGGAATTGCAATGCAACGAACAGTTGGAAATAATTATTGGCACAATTCATTTAAGGCAAATAAATGTATTGCATTGTGGAAAAATAATTGGAAAAAAAAAACGCCCTATACCATGTTTAAGTACACAAATCAAAACCTTCGTTCTAAAGAATGCGAAAGTCTTTCTCTTTCGCTCTCTATGTTGCACATATGATACGACTTCTCAAGAAACAAGGTCAGAGGGGAATGGCTGAAACAATAGGTCTACTAGACTTGCCTTTTGAAATTCTAGAACAGAACATAAACAATAACAAAACCGAGGATAACAAGAAGAGCCTAAAATATGTTCTTATCTCTTGCATCCCAAGGTCAAGCACCTCCATCTTCTTACCATATCTATTTCTCCTCTCCATCAAGTACCCATCAAGATATTCATCTATTGATACCCACTTTTGCAAACTGGATTTGGAGGCCTTTGATAGGGAATCATCCAGTTGGAGTGGTGCCAAACTAAATATCGTGAAAAATGCAGCAGACCAATCATTGAGAACTCTCTGTACCCAAAAGGACCATATAGCCATTAAATTTCAATGTGAAATCAGATAAATGGAACAATCAGTTTCAAGAGAAATTTAACGTACATTAAAGGTAGCAAGGTCAACTGGATTGAACATTTTAAAGCAGTCTTTTGGTGAAGCTGTCTCATCTCCATAAATCTGCCAGTCGTTGAATAATATGTAAATGACAAATTCACTGAATAATCTGACAAATTCCATAAATCTTTTGGTGAACCCATTTCACTGAAGTTTCACATTTCACATACCTCGAAGGTGAAAGCCATAGGCACTTTTACAATGTCATACATGTAATCAGTTGCTGTCCCATGTGCAAGATACCTAAATCCAAGCATTAAATGGGAAAAATAAGAATGGCAAAATTGTAATATTCCCGTGTGGCACAACCATAAGGGTTCTCCAGCTTGAACAGACTTCAGCATTTTACAACAAAAAGTACAGATTTCCTTCAAGTTGAAACAATGTGAAACTAGAGCACCCAGGCCCTTAAAAGAAATATGCAAAAAGCATAATGACTCTCCAAGGACTTCAAATATATGAGAATTGATGGCCACCTAGCCTGCACTTACTATTATGGACTGCAATCCTACTATATGCACTGCTACCCAAAGACTTACAGAGCATGTCATGTCATTTATTGAAAAAATTCAGTGTTCAATATGATGGACATTCCTGCTGATGCACAAAGCAGAGAGCCATTTCCAAATTACAGCAAAAAAAGATAAGCATGCTTCAATATTACCAAAAAGTACTCCAAGATACGTATAAAGTTTGTGAAGCTTTACATTTTACATTTCAACACCTAACCACATATGAATGACATTGCAACCCATCACTGTTACTCTGAATTGTAAAAGAAAATAATCAGACACAATCCAGACAAATCCACTCATGTAAAACTAGGATAAATTCAAAGCAAGTTCTCACTGGAAGGATAACTAACCCAACAGAACCTCCTCCTGAACCAATCATGCAACGCTCCTTACAGTGAGCTTGGTTTAGTTCATTAAGCAATGACCTCATCCTCCATGAGTGGGATTCATCAGGGGTTGTATTCTTGTGGTCATATGGCATAAATAAAGCCTGTGAAAAAAAAAAAAAAGATAATGGGTATGAATGAAGCTCTTTGGATTTAGAGTATGTTGAAGTCTAGCACAACGTAGTTCACATTTTCATCCTAACCTAAGCTGGTCTAGACAGAGGTTGCCAACTGTTCTACATAGTATTTCAACTCATTCAATAAAAAGGTATTCAAATCACCATCCAACTCATTCATGAACCAACTACCAAATTGGCCAAGATAGTCCATGGCTAATAAAAGAAGCAGTGCACATTAAACCAACTGAATTGTTCTTGAGACATAAACAATTACAAAATGGATTAGTTTCACTTACCTCCATTCCAGAGTGCACATTAACCCATATGTGTGGATCAAACGATAAAGCAAGTTTCCGCATTATTTGAGTTTCAGGCTCACTGAAAGGAGCAGTGCCAGGGTTCTCTTCATATGGATCATAATCCTATAAATAGATAAGCAACACATATGAGACAAAGAGATTGTATCAAATAACAGCATAATGCACATTACAATATTCATTATTGTATGATTGTACTTAAAAATTGGCAAAGACTAATATCTTCAACGGGAAACTCAAAAGATGCAACTCTCGTAGAAATACAGAGTAAAATTTAACAGGGTATAAAGTAAATAAGTATAGCAAACCTTCTCTTTTATGCCCCAGTCAACACTCCAATTCCGGTTGAGATCAACACCTCTTCCTGCCACATAAAGAGAACATTAAGTATTCTTACATTTGCTTAGATATCATAATAGTTACAAATATCAGTGGTATGACCATTTCTCCTCTCACAATGATCTCCTTCTTCAACGCGCTTGCGGCCATTCAAATTTTCCATAGGCACAACCTGTAAATCAATGCAAATTAGCATTTTTAAAGCATCAGGAATCAATAAAGAAGACTTGCAGAGACAATAAAGATTATGAAGACATCTTGATACAACCAAGGGCTTATAAGAAGTTACCTTTATAATAAGCTTGTCAAGAATACTGTTTGAGGAAGTAGGATTTATATTGGGAAGAAACTGTTCTTCACTTAAGATAGACAAGATCCGGAATGCAAGTTCTGACGTGATGAGCTCCCTCCCGTGTTGCCCAAAACTCTGGAAGACAAGGAATCATCTGTCAAGAAAACCAGCAATTACCAATCTGAGATAATCTAATCAGATACTTATCAAAAAGAAAATAGGTTTAGGATATCTGCTGTCTTCTCATCTCTCCTTCCATCACACTTAAGCATAGTCATACATTTTTATTTATCAGCAAAAAGGAAAACTAATTTTGAAGAGGTAACAACTTGATTGGCCTAAAATAAAGCTCAAAACATACTACTGTAATTGCAGAACACTTACAAGAAGGATCCTAAATTTTGACCTGTCATCACTCTCTTTTCTACTCCTGCTATAAGTAACTACTGTGATCTGTGCTTGATAACCTTTGTTTACTGTTTTAATGGTCTCCGCCTGTTAAATAAATGAATAAAAGGCATCGCTGCAATTATGAATTTGGAGCCTAACAAAAAGAAATCAATTAATAAACAAAGCACAAGGGTCGCATACAGTGAGTTTATCTGGATGACGATGAACCAATGCCTTTATTTGCTCCAACAAATCAACACTGCAAAATAAAAAATTTAAGAAAATTCCATTATCATATTACTTGAATCTAACCAAAGCATCAATCAAGAAATTATTAGAAAATACCCTCATTAGAATTATACATAAGATTCAAAAGCAAAAACAATCTCGAAATCGGATGAGACCCAATAAAGAAAATTCCCATAATAAGAAACTAGGAACAGAAGCGGTCCTTTATAAGAAAAGAATCATCAATCAACATGAAGAAGCAGAGAAACAGAAAGGAAAATTTACCTGGAATGGTAGAGATCTTGATTGATTGGGGTAAAATTGGAATTAGATTTACAATTGACAAGTGAAAAACCAGAAAAATATAAAAAGATGAAGAAATAGAAGAGAGAAGCCATATGGGTACAAGAATTTCCAAGAAGAAAGCCAAAAAAAGAACGTTTTTTTTTTCCTCCTCTTCTTGTCTTTCTTTCATCTCATTTCAGTTTCATTTTTTTTTTTTTTTTGGGGTTTGTTTCAGTTTGTTCTCCAGGCAAACAAAGGCGACAACAACAATAAGAAGCAACCGAGCAACAGCAAGATTCAAAGCAAAGGTAAGACTTTTGTTTATTTGGGGACAAAGATGGAGGGGAACAAAGAAAGAGAGCGAAATTCCCCATGTTCAACGGCCATAAATTGTTTTTTGTTTTTTATTTTTCCTTTGTTTTGATTAGTAGCCATTCGATCGGGACTATGATCTGTAAAAGCTGATCCAATCCAAATCCATCATCCAAACGTGCAAAGGCCCACCGTCAGACATGGATGGTGAGGTGGATGGTATACGGTAATTAGTACTGTTGAATGGGCAAATCACAAGTGCACTTACCAATCATGCCCTTAACGGAGATGTATGACTTGGGAGAGTATTATTACGGGGGAAATTTTAGATAACTTTAATTTTTATTTATTTTATTTTTGTTTTGTTCTTATTATTATTGCAAGAGTGTATTAAACTATCAATAGTGATTATTAATAAAATAAGATAAATTTTATAAAAAATAAAGTAGTAATAAAAGTAGAGTTGATTTTTTCTTTTAAAAATACAGTCTTTAAATATGATGGATGTTTTTATGTATTAAAAAATCAACTAAAATAGTTAAATAAAATAACAAATAATAATTTATATAATCCGAAACAACAAAACAAGTGAAATAACTAAAATAGCCAAAAAAAATCACACTACACACTCACCAAAATAAAAAATAATTATAAATTAACAAAAAATTATCAATCTATTAGCATCAGAAACACAAATCTAAAAATAAAATTAGAAAAAAAATAGAATGCAAAAATTACCCAAGTGCCAATAATCCAAAAAAAAAAAGCACTCACTCATCTAATAAAAAAAATCGATGAATTGACAAAAGTCTATTAACACTCATGGCGCTAGATATACAAATACAAAAACAAAATTTAAAAAAAAAAGAGACAACATTGATCATAATTGTTAGAGTTTTTTTGCTGCTAGAAAATCATTGTTAATTGTTAATATATTTAATTTTGCAAATGTTATTATAGTTAGTGATGAGTTTGAAAAAAAGATGAAAAGAGTGATGGATTTGAAAGAAATCACAGAGAAAAAATGACTGTATAAATAAAAAAAATAGTGACAGAAACATACATAAGCTTAATTTTTAGTTTTAAAACTTTTTACTATAGGTGACCAAAAATCAACCAAACTGAAAAATCGAATCGGAATCAAACCGAACTGAGTAAGTTCGATTTTCATTTTTATATAACTTTTATAAGGTTGTGGGAGGATTCAAACCCATGTTTTGTGGGAGAAAAAATGTGCCCACAACCATCACGCCATTTAAAAGTCTTTTTTTTTTTATTTCTTAAAATTTATTTATATTAATCGGTTAACCAAATTAATCAACTAAAAACTGACTTAAAAGATCGGTTTCAATTTGGTTTTAATTTTAATCAAAATCGAACAATACTCACCCTTATTTTTTACTTTAACTTAAGTTATTTGTGTAATTTTTTTATTTGTGTAACTTAACTTAAATTGCTTAGTTAGTAGGTACAGAATTAATGGTAATGTAATAGGGATTTAAAAAAAATTAAAAAGCATTTTTTTTATTATCTAAAATCCATCCATTTTTATTTTTTTTATTTACATGAGTGTTTATTTTATTTTTTGGCATGCTATCTTCTTCCTTTTACTTTATTTTTTCTTTCATTTTTTTTTCATATTTCTCATATTTCTTTTAATTTTTATTTTCTCCTTCTTTTCTTTCTTTTTTATTTTTATTTTTTTCTCTTTTTTCTCTTTTCTGTCTTTTTTCTTTATTATTTTTCTTTCTCTTTTTTCCATAATATTATTATTTCCTCTTTTTTTAATTTTATTTTCTCTTTATTATTTGTTATTTCTCATTTTTTTCCTTTTCATCTTTTTTCAAAAATTTTATTTTCTCATTTTTTCCTTATTTTTTTCATCTTTTTATACTAGTGGAGCATTAGCCAATATATATTTTTTGGTATTTTATTTCATAAATTTTTTGACATTTTATACTAAAATAAAATCTCTTTTTTATTTTTATTTATTTGCTCCCTCTTTTTATTTT
Organism: Mallotus nudiflorus; assembly: GCA_947683625.1. NCBI lineage: Eukaryota > Viridiplantae > Streptophyta > Magnoliopsida > Malpighiales > Euphorbiaceae > Mallotus > Mallotus nudiflorus. The sequence goes on from CANTUR010000228.1 coordinate 1,949,296, forward strand.
TATTTTATTTTAATTTTTTTAATAAACTTGCTGTTATTTTGTAAATTTTAATTTTTTTAATTCCAATAAACCAAAATAATTACAAAATTATATAATTCTATAAATAAAATAGTTAAAAATCTAGTAGTATCATTAAATTAATTTTTTTTATTGGGTTTTGTTAGAAAGGCTAGCATGCATTGCTCTATGAAATACTTTATATATATATATATATATATATACATATATATATATATATATAGTTTATTTGTAATTTTCTTATTGAATAAGATGTTGAAAATGTTGATCATGTTTGTTACTCATTTTGGTGGTGGTGGACAAAATGTGAAGGTTGTTGATGTGATATATATTGTTATTGTAATTTTTTTGTTACTTTTTAGTTTCTAATTTAATTTTATATTTACAGGATATTGAAGATAATTTTATCAATCCTTCTTCATAGAAAATGGAGCACAAACCTGCTTATATCTTAAATTCTCCTTTTGTTATTGTATAGGAAACTGAAAATAAACAAAAAGTATACAAAAAAATACTATAACTTAAAGTTAAACATTTTCGTTGGAGTTAAGCGAGTTGTAATTATTGTAATAGAAAATTTTTAATGAAATGAATATGTTTTTAAGTTTTTCGGTGTTGTTGAGTCGTAAGAGAATTCTGCCAATTTATGTTGCATTTATAATTTAGTATCGTTTTGTTTTTTTTTTTCTGAGACTTTTTTATCTAAATTGGTATCGTTCTATTTTGTTTTGTTTATGGTAATTTTTTTTGTTTTATTAATGGCAATGTAGTCATATCACATTGTTTCTTTTTGTATGTTTTTTGTATTTATGCAATATTTATTTTATGTCAAATATTCCATAGTTGAAGGAGAGTTATTATTTTGATTTTTTTAAAATATATTTTTTGTTTATATTTTGTTTTCGATTCATTTTTTTATCCTTTTCGTTTATTTTTTGTTTCTAATTCTTTTCTTATTTTAGTTTTTTTTTTGGTTTTGAAGAATGTATATGAATTTTTAAAGGATTTTGGTTTGTGATATGGATGAGACAGCATTGAAGTTTATGAATGGATTTGATAGAGTGAGCTTGCGCACTTGGGCTTCAAATGGACGTTCGTGACGGCATCGGTTGATCCACAGGGCCCATAATATATCAAATCGAAACTGACTCAGAAAGCTATAATAGGTGCTACACACTTTATTTGTAGTAGTCTATCTTCAAGCCCAAATTCCTTTGTTTAGGACTTCAAATTTTACCTTAAAGTTTATGTTACTTTTTTAGAGTTTTTTTGTCTTTTCCTTTTTTTGGTTTTAGTGTTTTCCCTAAGCACCTCTTTTGGTTGTTTTGGGATAGTTTTGAGGAATTAAAAATAAATTACAGATGTAATTCTCCAATTTCTCTGGAATTCTTTGAATCAACAAAGTTTTGGATTATTGATTTCGGGCATTCTTAGAATCAACGATTTCAATTCTTTTTTCAAAGCTTGCACTACATCAGTTTGTTATATTGAGTTTTTATTTTTATTTTCTCTAAATTAATTGCACCATCTTCACCATTGTATTGTGTAACCTAAAATTTTATGTATATCTTTTTTATTAATTTAGAATAATTTACGTTTATTTTACATTTCTAATACAATAATTTAGAATATTTTCCATTTATTATATGTTTTGGATACAATAATCATGTATATGTTTTTTTCAATTTAGAATTTTTTTTACATTTTATGACCCCATGTGAATGCAAGCTCTAATAAAAGCAAGATAATCTTTTTAATTAGTGATGAGTTTGAAAAAAAAAAGGATGAAAAGAGTGAAGAAATCACAAAGAAAAAAATGACCATATAAATAAATAAAATAGTGGAAAAAACACACACAAGTTTTATTTTTTAAAAAAATTCACAATAGTTTTAAAACTTTTTACTTTAACTTATTTGTTTAATTTTTTTTCTTATATTTATCATGTTCCTAGTTCTCCCACTCGCTTGAAGGGTTGGAGTTAAGTTAGGCCACGATGCTAATTTAGTAGGTATGGTATTAATGGTTGAGAGGAAATGGTTATGCAATAATCAAGTGTGGTGAGCACATGCCCTAGATAAGTTGAAATTTCAAAATTTTCACTTACATAACCCTTCATCACATGAAGATTTCCATTCCCATATATCGATTTTGCATTTTACACATAGCTAAACTACACATCAATATATGTAAAACAACAACCTAGGAAGTCTAAGTTTAAAAATACTTACAATTTCCTAAGTGTAATGTAGACCACAAATATTCTACAAGCTTTGGATTCTTTGATTTAATTCTTGAATCAAATGCTTAGCCTCCTAAATGTTAGGTCTCTAGCTTGAAACACCAAAGCTCTTGCACCAATTTAATCTCTTTGCAAAAACACTTAGGGTTTTAGTATGTATGTGTTTCTTTCTTTTATTTGTTTTTATCTCTACACAAAATCTTTAACCTCTCTTAAGAAACACTTCCTTAAGATATATATATATATATATATATGTAAAGAAAGGAAACCCAAAAACCAAAATCCAAAAATAAAATTAGAAAAAAAAAACAAAATGCAAAAATTACCCAAGTGCGAATAAAAAAAAAGCACTCACTCATCTAATAAAAAAAACTATTGATGAATTGACAAAAGTCTATTAACACTTATAAAGCTAGATATACAAATTTAAAAAAAAAAGAGACAAAACATTGATCATAATTGTTAGGGTTTTTTTGCTACTAGAAATAATTGTTAATGGATTTAATTTTGCAAATGTTATTATAGTTAGTGATGAGTTTGGAAAAAAAAATGAAAAGAGTGATGGATTTGAAAGAAACCACAAAGAATAAATGACCGTATAAATAAAAAAAATAGTGAAAAAAAACACAAATTTATTTTTTTTAAATCACAGTAGTTTTAAAACTCTTTACTAAAGGTGAGAAAAAACTTATCAACCAGAAAAACCAAATTGGAATCAAACTGAACCAAGTCAGTTCGATTCTCATTTTTATATAACTTTCATAAGGTTGTGGGTTTGGATCACACAATCTAGGATTCAAACCTAGGTCTTAGGGGAGAAAAAATGCGCCCACAACCATCACGCCACTTAAAAGCCTTTGTTTTTCTTATTTCTTAGAATTTATTTATATTAATTGGTTAACTGAATTAACTGACTGAAAACTGACTCAACAGGTTGGTCTTAGTTTGGTTTTAATTTTTTAAAAAAATTAAAAACCGAACGAAACAAAAAACCGATCAATGCTCACCCCTACTTTTTACTTTAAGTTATTTGTGTAACTTTTTTCTTATATTTACAATGTTTATGGTTCTCCCACTAGCTTCAAGGGTTGGTGTTAAGTTGGGCCATCATTGCTTAGTTAGTAGGTATGGTATTAATGTGTTATAATCTAATATTTTTATAAATTATTAAATTAAATTATGAAAAATATAGTGTTAATAAATATTTTAAATTTTATATAATTGGATTATTTGGTGTAATTTAATTAAATTTGGAGTGGGTGTTTATTTTATTTTATTATTGGTATTAATATTAAATCGAGATTTAAAAGTTTAATTTATTGTTATATATTATTTAAAAATATTATTATTAATATTATTTATGAATAGTATTAATTTATTTTATTTTAAATATTTTAATATTTAGAGGTGGATTTAATTACAAAGTAATTATTTCATTTGAAATTATTATTATTATTATTATTATTATTATTATTATTATTATTATTATTATTATTATTATATGTATAATTTTTTGTGTTTTTCCTAATTAATATATATATATATATATTTATATAACTCAAAAGAATTTTTCCTTCCTCTCTCTCTTCCCTTTCCCTCCCCATTTCCTTCTCTTTCCCTTCTACTTCGTTCTTTCTGTAATTTGTAGAAACAAGCAGTGCCACAGCGCCACCTTCAGCCACCATCACCACACACACATCACCTCCCCTCTTTTCTTCCATTTCCGCCGTCAACAACAAGCTCGAACCATTATTTTTTTATCAATGTAGCAGCTACTAGAAGCATCACTAGTGACGATTTCGATGGAGAGAGCTTGTGATTCTAGGCTTTTCGACTTCTCTCGGTTCGAGCAAGCTGAATCTTAGATCACTTTAAGCTCAGGATGTCTGGTAATTGTTTTATACTCAAGTTTCAGTTTTAGGTCAATTTAGGTTTCAATTTTTGTTCAGCTTGATATGGTTTGATTCATGCTTAATTCCTTTGGAAATGTGGTTGTTGCATCAAGAGCTATCTAAATATATTTTTGTTTGGTTTTTCTAAATTATTTGAAGAATTATGATTTTTGTTTTCTGGTGAGTCACTATTCCGATGACCCACACCAATTTTTTTTTATATTTTTAGAAAATTGTTTGAATTATTTTCATTATGATTTATGAAGAAACTTGGGTGAAATTAATTTTAGATTTTAGTTATGAATTTATTTATTTTATGTATAAAATTTTATTTTTGAAAAAAAAAGGTAAATTTTATTAATTATATGATTTATTTTATTAAATGATTATATATATGTTTTGGTATATATTTGGTATATTGCTTTAAATATGGATGCTACCATGTTTAAATTATGCACTTTATTATTTTTAATAATTATAAGATTTATTTGAAGGATAGCAGTAGAATGTGCTACCTAGTGGGCTGTACTAGGATTGTATATGCACTAGTGCATTAGATTTTTAGGATTGATATTATGAAATTATTTATATGAGACTTGATTAATTGATTATCGAGGTTTACTGTAAGTAAGTGGTATGATTATGAGAGCTCGGTTGACCTAGTGTCTCAGGGTCAATCGCGCCGACAGTGAGACTACAGGAGCTCAGTTGACTTAATGTTTCGGAGCCAGTCTACTATCTAATAATGGAAAAGAGAAATATTTTGGAATTAAGTGAGCCTGTTGGCTAGTGAGATTCAATTATTGAGGTTGTGTAATATTTTAAGGTTCTGCTTTGATCCTTCATCCAAAATAAATTTTTTTGCATCTATTATTATATAAAAATGGATTTTAGCATTTGTATGAAATGCGTATATATATATATTATTACACTGATGTTTGATTGTATATGACTTTAGGTTGCATATATATATATATATATATTATAATAATTCACTCAGTGAGGTCTGACTCCTCTTAATATTTTTTTCAGGATCTACTACTTCATACCTTCCTCGTAGTACTCTTTGTCAGACTCTTTCCTCTCTGGTTGATTTATGTAAATACTGGATTGTTGTTTTCTTGTATTTTAGTAATCATTGCAGTTGTAGTGTATTATGATAGTAGTGTATTATAATAATTAAAGATCTTGTATTCGAATATTGTATGAAGATATTTTTACTATGTTATGATATAAAGTTTTCTATTTTATAATAATAAAGTTTAATTCTAGCATATTTTTGTAATATATTTGCATGTGTTTTTATTTTAAGACTTGCTACTAGTTTTGAATTCAAAAGAATTCTCGTTCCCTAGTGCCAATCATGACTTTTTGATTTGGGTTGTGATAAAGTTGGTATCAGAGCCTAAGTTTTTTATGTTATGGACCTAGGTTATTAGAGTCTTATTTTCTTTGAAACTATTGTAGTAAATTAGGTTCGATTATGTCTATGATAAGTTTTCCTTGATTTAGTTTTTCGTATAATCATTAGAATGTCTGTTTATTATATGTTTTAACTGAATTTTATTGGTTTTTATATTTTCAGAATGATGAGGCGAGCATATGTCGCTCCACCAGTCGTGAAGGGCGAGGATGATGAGTCCTTTAAGGATGAGGTTCTACCCCCAAAGCCACCAATCAGACATAGAGGTAGAAGTAGACCTCGAGGAGTGGCTGGTCAACATTAGCAGAGGGAGTTATAAGACGAGGAACCTATAGAGTAGGAGTTTTTAAGAAGCTGATATACCTCCAGCCACACTGCAGATGCAGCTTAGTAATCAGTAAGGAATGTCTGACCCTGAGGCAATATTGTTTTATGTTAAAGTCAGCAGGATATCATTTGATAGGACTATAGACCCTCTAGACTTTCTACATGTCATTGAGTTGAGGACTCGGACTCCTCACATCGAGTATCAGAGGATCATGATAGTCGAGCTGTCTATTAAGGGGCCAACCCTGGATTGGTTCATTCATGTCATCTAACCGCACATGATGACACTCACCTGGGCTCAGTTTTGAGAGAGATTTATAAGGCATGTCTACCTGGAGCCTATGTGAATGAGCTACAAACTTGGACTGATGGGTATTGCTAGAGTTGACAGGTCAGTAAAGGAGTACAACAGAGAGTTCCTCAGATTGGGTTTATCATTCGACAGAGGACCTGATGAGAGATCAATACCTCATAATCACTATGTATGTCATTAGACTGGGTTTTGTATTTGCTGAGATGCCTATTGTAGGCCTTACTCTTGAGTCTGTGATAGAGTTAGCCAAGGAGATAGAGCTCAGACTGGTCAGGCAGGGAGTTTTGCCTAATTATTATCAATTGAGAGGTGTCCAGGTATGAGGATTGCAAAGTACTTAGTAGACCATATTTCATATTGGCTCTAGCAGTCGGCAGAAAGGATCCTATTAGCAGAGCCAAAGACCTCAATAAAGAGTCTAGAGGAGTAGCAGACATGGTTGTGGTGGGTTGCGCATACCTATTAGATTTGGTTATGGTGCTATCAACAGTAGCAGTGGTCAAAGTTTAGGTTATAGCAGCATAGGATTAACAACCAGTGCTTGTCAGATGTGTGGGAGAGTCCATCAGGGCCATGCTACATGACTCTTAGAGCTTGTTTTAGATGTAGATAGATGGGGCATTTTGCTAGAGCGTGTACATGTTCTAGCTATTAGCAGTAGTTTCCACAGTAGTCCATTGCCAGTTTAGCTCCAGCTCCTTATTAGTTGCCTCTAACTCAATATCTGAGTACGTTACAGCTTGTAGCCCAATAAGGGCATGGCAGAGGTAGTAGAGGAGGTGCTAAAGATTTTGGTCAAGCTTTCACCAGCCAATAGGGAGGCTAAGGTCAGGCTAGAGTTTTCACCCTTACCCAATAGGATGCTCAGGTATCTAACACCATTGTTGCATGTATATTTCTAGTATATTACTTGGATGTTAGAGTTTTAATTGATTCGGGTGCCATACATTCTTTCATATCCCCTATTTTTGCTTTGAAGTCATGTTGGTAAGCTTCGAGGATGACATTTCCTTTATTTGTCACCACTCCTCTAACTGATTCATTAGACACCGACATTATTCTTTCTGGATATCTAGTGTTAATAAGAGGCAGAGAATTGTCGATGGAATTAGTGTTATTGAATGTGATCCTTGGTATAGATTGGTTATCTCAACACTATGTTATTGTAGATTGTCAGAGTAAAAAGGTGATTTTCAGAATTTTGGATAAAGAAGAGTTTAAATTTATGGGTAATCAGAGTTTTGCACCTCAGAATCTTATTTTTGCTATCATCGCTAAAAAGATAATAAGAAAAGGCTGTCAGGGATACTTGGCACTAGTCAAGGATACTTCAGTGGAAAAGTTATCTCTCATAAATGCTCCAGTAGCTTATGAGTTTCCTGACATTTTTCTTGAGGAGTTGCCAAATTTACCACCTCACAGAGAGATTAAGTTTTGTACAGATGTGGTCCCGAACACAACTCCTATTTAAATGTCATCTTATAGAATGGCTCCTGTAGAGTTGAAAGAATTAAAGGAGCAGTTGCATGATTTGCTGGACAAGGATTTCATTAGACCTAGTATTTCTCTTTGGGGTGCACCAGTCCCGTTTATGAAGAAGAATAATGGTACACTAAGACTGTGCATAGATTACATAAAGTTGAATAAGGTAACAGTGAAGAACAAGTATCCTCTTCTGAGAATAAATGATTTGTTTGATTAACTTTAGGGTGTACAACTCTTTTCCAAAGTTGACTTGAGGTCAGGTTATCATTAGTTGCGGATCAGTGAAGCCAATGTTCCTAAAATCACATTCCACACTTGATATGGTCCTTATGAGTTTCTGGTGATGTCTTTTAGATTAACTAATACACCAACTACTTTTATGGATATGATGAATAGGTTATTCAGACCGTTCGTAGTAGTCTTCATTGATGATATACTGGTGTATTCGAAGAATATGAAAGTGTCACGACCCAAAACAGGGGGCTATGACCGGCGCTAGGGAACGGGAATTCTTTTGAATCCAAAACCCGTAGCAAGCCTAAAAAAATAAAAGCATGCAATATAATAAAGTAAATAAAATATTTATGTAACGGAATTTAAATCTCAAATAATATAATAAATTCTCATATTCTTTTAATCAAAATAATATATCACATCATGTATATCATAAATAAAATCTTTTAATACAACCTTCAGAGAAACACTCTGAAGTAAAATCCTCTTACATGCATAATATAAATACAGCTCATTATAGATTTAAATACAACCACTACTGTAGTGTCTAGAATACAAAATAAAACTCAGGTAAGCAGTTTATATAACAAAGTCGAAGCAGAAGAAATCCGACGAACAGGTCTATTACTGAGGTTTGAAGAAGACGACTCTTCTGTAAAAATATCAACGAAGGGGAGTCAGACCTCACTGAGTGAATTGTTATAATATATATACATGCATCTCCTATATGTCAAATGCAATCAAACATATGTATATAATAAATAAATAAATAAATAAATATATATATATGCAGGCATGTACACACACATGCTAAAATTACTTTATATATAATACTGAAAAATATCAGTTTATGAAGGATCAAATAGAATCCTAAATGATCACAACCTCAAATAATAATAGACAACACTCTCGCCATACAGGCTCACTTGTTCCAAATAAATTCACATATTCCATTTGGACAGTAGACTAGCCCTGAGACACTAAGTAAATCGAGCCCCAGCAGTCTAACTGTAAGTGTGATTGGCCCTGAGACACTTGATCAACCGAGCTCCAGAAATCACACTCTCACATCACATCTCACATCAATCAAGTCATAATCCATAAATAGGTTAGTAATTTAACTTAAATTCTATCGTCATACCGGTACGTACTTTATCCTAGTGCTGCTCACTAGGAAGCATGTTCTATCGATATCCTTCATTAAAATAAATCATACATTTGGAAAATAAATGATGCATGATATCAAATTAAATGGCAATATAAATCATATATATACTAGAAATATACCAAAAATAAACTAAGTATATTTCGAGTATATATATGTCAGATAAATTCAATTCAATTATAAACCATATTTATACTTTTTTTTTAAGTATAAATCAAAAGTAAAACATGCATTTATTTCAAAATATACCAAAAATATACTAAAAATATACTTAAAATATACTAATCATTTATTAAAACAATTTATGCATAAATCATGCAATTAAAACATATATTTCTAAAACATGCAACATAAATGCACGCATATATAAAATAACAACTCACAGGGATGTGCTCCTCGAGACGGGTTCGACGGGCTTGGTCTACTAGGCCTCGGTCTCGGTGCAACTAAACAATCAAATCACAATACAAAATCAGAATGAATCTAACTTAACTTCTAGAAACCCAAACTAGAATTCTAAACACAAACAAGGAATAAGAATTTGACCCAATGTCACGTTTTACCAGAATTCTATAAAAAATTCGGCAAAACCTCATCTGTAAAACGGACAACTATACACTTAAAAAGTAGAGTCGGTCCTGCAAGAAAACACACTTCGAATAAAATTCTCAAAACCCCTCGGTAAGACCTTAAATTATAAATTCCACCGAACGAGGTTCACAATTCACAACAAAATACCAAATATATTAAAATTCCATAAATACCAAAAATACCCTTTTTATTATCAAATATAGCAATTTAAATATTTAAACGCTAAAAATAATTATTTAACTAACAATTACTTAAAAACCCTAATATTAATATAATATTATTAAAAATTGATAATTCTTGATAAATTTACAAATATTAATAGAAATTCATTTTATAAATCCAATTTATTTAATTAGTCCAAAAACATACTAAAATCCCATTTTATTTACTAAAATAATATATTATATATAATTTGAAAATAATTTTTGAAAAATAGTTTTAATTAGTTAAAAATAGAAAATAATTTACAAAAATTATTTTTATTCTTCAAATAATTATTAAAACCAATTAAACTTATTATTCAACTAAAATGACTACCAAAGTACCAAAATACCCCTAATATATAAAAATTCACATAATATACTATAATTACTCAAAAATTCAATAAAAATTATATAATTACTCTAAAATTATTTTCTCAACATATAATTTAATAAAATCAACAATTATACTCAATTAACCAATTAATTTTAACAAAATACATATATAACCTATATTTACAAAATTCACATAAACTAAATAAAATTATAATAATTACACAAAAATCACAAAAATTATAAATTAAATTATAAAATTAATTTCAACCACCATAAACACTAAAAATCACAATTTCATAATTAATATAATTAATTTATGAAAATAATAAAATAATAATAATAAAATAATCCAAAATTCATAAAAATTAAAATAAATTCCAAAAATTCCATAAAAATTTTAGAGTGTAGATTGAGCTAGTAGAATCCTCTTTTGTAAAGGTGTTTTGTGTGAATCAACCATTAACAAGCTAAAAAAAATTCGAAACCCGAATGACCATAAACTAAAAAGTCTAACAAAACTCAAGAAAATGGAACATTAAGCTCAAATCGAGCTTAGATTAGTGTTTACCAGCGAGAGAGGAAGAAAATAAGACCGAAATCATAGGTATGGTGGCCGGACAAGGGTGGAGGTGACGAAAGCTACTGTTATTATTATTCTGCACACAGAGCTTCACCGGAGAAGAAGAAGATGAAGAAGAAGAAGCAGCAAAGGCGACAGGGAGTGGCTAGAAGGCTGGACGGTGCTCTAACAGTAGGCGGTGGCGAGATGATAGATGGTGGTGGTTCTTGGGTTGCTCGGGCGCAGGTGGGTGGTTAAGCTTCTGTATGTTTTTTTCTTCAAGTTGGTTTGTTTATATTTGCAGTATTGTCTAGTGAATGCATGCATAAGTTTATTGAATATATATGTATGTATGTGATACTATCTAGAATGTTCCCACCTAATTAGGAGTCCTTTACCCCCTAAATAGGAACACTTGGATAAGGGAGAAGACAAATCCGTCCAAGGAACTACCCCAAAGAGGAATCCTAACCAAAGAGGGAACACTCTCCTACAAAGATTATGATTCACTGATCCACAAGGAATTCAACTCCTTCCAAGTTTGAGTATTGCTATATATAGAACCCTATACCCCTCATAGGGGGACATCTTATTCTCACACATTCAAGCTATCTTACATTCTCCTTGTTTCTATTCTCTAACTTAGGCATCAGAGTGTTTGTGAGGATTCCCCCCACCTCTCACCTTGTCCCCTGTTCGTGCTTTGCAAGACGCCTAGCCCAGGAGTTCCGGAGATCAGTTATCAAATGGCACCGTCTGTGGGGAACTCCTTGGGAAAAGCCATTCATTTACTTGCTAAGCTAAAGACACATTCATTATGACTTCTAGCCTACCTCCAGCCCAAATTCCTGAAGTCGGCACTAATCCTTTTGCACCTATCCTTTTGACCGACCTTTCAGACCCTCTCCCAGCAATAATACCACCGCCCACCTTGTAGCATGTTGGAGCCTCATCCGGACATGTACCCTCACTTCTGGAAAACACCCCAAGATACCCGTCCTTAGGCACAAATCTCCCGTACTACGCTCCACTACAGCACCATCGATCAATACCCTCAATACCTTTTCCAAGCCTATCAAAGATGCCAACAATAACCACTCCAAACCTAAACACTCGACCATAATCAAATGAGCATAGAAGCCATTATAAAAAATATTCAGGTGCAAATAGTCTTGATGCAACAACAACTAAGCACTATAATACAGAGCGAGCGTATTGAGCCAGCTCAAAATGATGATAATACAACACCCCGACAAGCCCCAGGGATGAGCACAAGGAAGGGTAAAGCACCAGAAGGGGAGTGTAGTTCATCCATCCCAACTCTTGATGATTTGAAATTAGCGCAAAAGGTTGAGGAAGCAATGTACAAAGCCCGGACTAAACCTAGAAAGGAAGAAGAATGGGTGATGGATAGTAGAACTCCATTCATCAGTAGAATAATTCAAATAGATATTCCTAGTAAGTTTAGAATCCTGCAACTTGATCAGTACGATGGGACAGGAGACCCTATCAGCGTTCCGGACAAAGATGCTGCTCCAGAATGTAAATGATGAAATCATGTGTAGAGTCTTCCCAAGTACACTTATAAAGTGTGCCCAAAAATGGTTTCATCAGCTCCTGGAGAATTTAGTCACTTTTTTTAAGGACCTAGTAGAGAAGTTCCATATCAGATTCATCACCAATATCCCCCCCGCAAAAAACATCAACAACTTGCGAATGTGCCAGCAGGAGGCTAATGAATCTCTACGAAGTTACCTCGACCATTTCAATAAAACAGCCATGCAGATTGAGCACCTTGTTGATGAAGTTACCATAGAAGCTTTGAAAAATGGCACCAAACTCGGAAAGCTAAAAGACAAAATATGACTAAGGAACCGAGTACCTTTGCAAAGGTAATGGTAATAGCGGTCCGGATGATAAAAATGGACGAAGACAGAAGGATGCATCGGGAAGAAGATAGGCCATTGATCAAGGATGAACAACCAAAATAGAGACAAACAAGCTTCCCAAAACCAAATTTTAGAACTCCGACAGATAGATTTGATAGGGAAGCAAACAGGTATACAGCCCTGAATACCTCTCGATCCAAGATCCTCATGTGGGTCAGGCATAATGGAGTGGGGATTACACCAACCAAAAGAATTAGCCCAAGTTGGAGATTTACTTGTGATAGAGGCCAGTACTGTGAATACCATAGAGAATATGGCCATGATATAGAAGGCTGCAGAGAACTAAAAAGTGCCATAGAAAGACTGGTGCAGCGAGGAAAGCTTGATAATTTCATTGACGCACTGAGGAGAAGCGGAAACCCAAAAAATCATGAGCGTGATAGAGCTGAAGTAAAGAAAGCCAGGAAAGAGCTGACTGGGACGATCAACATGATTGTAGGGGGAGAAAACATTGGGAAACGGTTAAAGCACAACAGGGGAGAAAAATTGGTACATGGGAGAAGTGACATTATTTTCAACTTGGAAGATGATTTGCATATACATCACCCCCATAGTGATGCCTTGGTGATAACTGCATGCATAAATAAGTATCAGGTTAAAAGGCTACTAGTCGATAATGGGAGTGCTATCAATGTTTTATCTCAGAATGCGTACAAAGCTATAGGCAGCTTCATCACTAACTTAAAGGCCATCTAGAACCCCATTACTAGTTTTTATGGGGGAACGGTGCAACCAATGGGGATTGTCGATCTGGACCTAGAATTTGAAAACCAAGATGATGAGGAAATAAAAGTCGTCTAGACTCCATTCAACGTGGTAGACATACCACTAGCCTATAATGGGATAATAGGACGGCTGACATTTTATGAAGCAGGTGCAGTCACAAGCATCCAGCGATTAACCATGAAAATTTTGATCAAGAAAGGGACCCTTACTATTAGGGGAGATCAGTAAATGGCCAGACAATGCTATCAAATGGTGATGAAGTCTCTAGCGGAGGCTTTTCATTTAGAGGCATGGGAAGTTAAAAAGCAAGGTGCTAACCCACAACCGGTGGAAGACACGGAGACATTACAAATCAAGTGAGGAAAGTCCATAAAAATTGGCAATGCCCTTGATCAAAACATCAAAGACACAATAAGGGAAGTCCTTACCAGACACTCAGAGGATTTTGCTTCTCAAGCCTCCAAAATTATCAGTGTGGATCCATGGGTTGCCTGTCATTGCCTAAACATTAAACCAGGAGCCAAGCTAGTAGCATAGAAGAAAAAAACCTTTGCCTATGAAAGACAGAAGATCATTGCTGAGGAAACAATGAAGCTATTAGCAATCAGATTCATTAAAGAGGTTACTTACTCAGACTAGGTAGCCAACGTGGTACTCATTAAAAAAGCAAATGGGAAGTACAGAATGTGTGTAGAGTACACCGACCTCAACTGAGCATGCCCTAAGGACAACTATCCGTTACCCACGATTGATTAGCTTATCGATTCCACCACTGACCATGGCTTATACAGCTTTGTCGATGCTGCCTAAGGTTATCACCAGATCCCGATGAAGAAAGAAGATCAAGAGAAAACGTCCTTCGTCACTCATGAAGGGCCGTACTTCTATAAGGTGATGCCCTTCAGACTGAAAAATGCTGGAGCCACATACTAAAGAATGATGAACCAAGTCCTCCAAAGCCAGATTGGAACCAACATATAAGTATATATGGATGACATCATCATCAAAAGCAAGCACTCGGAGCATCACCCAGCAGACGTGGATCGGGTTCTCTAGTTACTAAGCAAATCCAGGATCAAGTTGAATCCTGATAAATGTGTCTTCAGAGTCCAGGAGGGCAAGTTCCTAGGGTTCATGATTTCTCACCGGGGCATTGAAGCCAACCCAAAAAAATGGAAGCCATACTGAACATTGAGGCACCGAAGAACATCCGTGATATACAAAAGCTAAATGGTAGAATAATTGCACTAGGGCATTTTATTTCTTGCTCGGCTAGGTGATGTCTACCATTGTTTTGAGCTCTCAAAAATTTTGGAAATTTTCAATGGTCTGCTAATTGCCAGGCAGCATTTGAAGAAATTAAAAGATTCTTGTCTTCCCCACCTTTACTCAGCCATCCGATACCGAATGAGACCTTATATTTATACCTCTCTATTGGCCGAGAGTGCATCGCTTTAGTACTGGTAAGGGAAGAGGGAAGCCAACAAAGCCTTGTTTATTATGTCAGTAAGATGCTCCGAGGACCTGAAGTTTGGTACCCCATGCTGGACAAGTTAGCCATGGCTATGGTCCATGCTTCTTGAAAGCTTCGGCACTACTTCCAAGCTCACCATATTGTGATCCGATCCTGTTTCCCGCTGTGAAAAATATTACAAAGACCAGAGACTTCAGGCAGGCTAGTGCAATGGTCAGTTTTACTCGACGAGTTTGATATTGACTATGAGCCCCGGCAGCAAATGAAAGCCCAAGCATTAGCAGATTTTGTGCAAGAAATGGCTCCAGAAGATATAGCCTTGACCAAAACACTAGAATGGAAGCTCTATATTGATGGAGCATCCTCAGCTCAGGGTTCCGATGCAGGAATAATCCTCAAAGGGCCGCATAAGGTTCATATCCAGTACGCAGTCCGCATAGAGTATAATGCCACTAATAATGCAGCCGAGTACAAAGTGCTCATCACAGGTTTGAAGTTGGCCACTGAAGTCAGGGCCGAACACCTCATCATGCACTCAGATTCCTAACTAGTAGTCAACCAAGTTAGTGGAGCATTTCAAGTCAAAGACACCTGCATTGCTAAGTACATAGACAAAGCCAAGTGACTTTTGCAACACATCGAGCGGGATGGAGGCTAATGGAAGATCGTCCAGATTCCCAGGGAAGATAAAAGTGGGGCCGACTACCTAGCTAAATCCGTAGTCGAGAATAGTCAAGCATTTAGGGATATGAATTTCACTGAATTGCTAACCAGTCCTAACACAGAGGACACTGAAGTTTTTAAAACATAGGTAGTCTCAAAATGGATGCAACCCATAATCCAATATCTTGAGCACGACATAATCCCAGAAGACAAGCTGCAAGCTCGAAAGCTCAAGGCCAAAGCAGCCCACTATTCTGTCCATCGAGGGGAGCTCTACTAAAAATCCCTGTTGCACCCCTGGTCAAAGTGCGTTTCCCCGGAGGAGGGAAATTACATACTCTGAGAAATCCATGAAGGAATCTGTGGTGCATATGAGTCCCACTATTCGCTCATTAGAAAGGCACTGCTCCAAGGGTATTACTGGCCCACCATGTCCAAGGATGCCTAACAGCTAACGTAATCATGTCCCCAGTGCCAGCACTATGCCTGACTTAGTCATAAATCTTCTTGACCTCTGCACCCCATCTGTAGCCCTTGGCCTTTCGCCGTGTGGGGGATGGACATCTTGGGTCCTTTCCTTCCCTCTACCTCACAGAAAAAGTTCTTAATCATGGCCATTGACTATTTTACCAAATGAGTCAAAGCAGAAGCATTCCTAACCATTACAGAAGCCTGGATACATTACTTTTTCTGGAAGGAGATCATTTGTAGATTCGGCATCCCCCACTCTTTAATTACAGACAACGGTAAATAGTTTGACAACCATAAGTTCAGAAGTTTCTGCTCGAACCTTGGAATAAAGCTGCGCTTCACCTCAGTAGCTCACCCATAGATGAACGAAAAAATTGAGGTCATAAACAGAACCCTCATACAAGGATTGAAGAAAAGACTCGATGATAAAAAGGGGAGTTGGGTCAAAGAGTTGAACAACGTAATCTGGGCCTACAGAACCACACCCCGATCATCCACTGGCAGAACGCCATTCATACTAACTTATGGCATGGATGCAGTAATTCCAATGGAGGTTGGGTCCACAAGTTACCGGGTAAGCTAAGACCTCGACCACACCGTCAACAGCGTCGACACACGGATATGCCTTGACGTGTTAGAAGAATGAAGAGAACAGGCAGCAGTAACAGTTGAGGCACATCGGTAAAGAATAACTCAGTACCACCATCAGCGACATCGAATAGAGCAATTCAGGATGGGTGACTGGGTACTCAGAAGAGCAGATATTGGCAAAGGCACCTCAGGCACTGGCAAGTTAGGTTCGAATTGGGAAGGTCCATACCAGATCTTAGAATGCACAACGAAGGGGGCATATAGACTAAGAGAAAGAGGAGACAAAGAATTATCGAGGTTTTGGAACTCAGACTCTCTCAGGAAATATTATCAGTAAACTTGTACTCAAATACCTAATCTAATTCAATAATAAAAGTATCTTTATTGATAAATAATGTCTTTACATATGATTGGTTATAAAAAAAAAGATATACATTAACCTATACATATCTACTCTACTATTTGTTCACCCGAGCCCCCAGGCCCGGAAACTGAGGGGGAAGTAGCATCAGCAGCCTCTGGACGCTCGACGGACCCAGCTACAATAGCGACCTCTTCAGACTCCCTTATAGGAAAGGAATTGGCTTTTTGACGGGCGTCCTCCTTCACCGCAAGCCTGACAAGGTCTGCTGGAGTTATCCGGTCTAATGTCCCCAAGTCCAATCCTGAGTCTTGAGAGAGCAGGATCCTTTTGCACTCAGCCCGGTACACCTTGAGAAACCCCCCTACCATGCTTTGATATGCCTTCTTATCATTCACATGAGATTTCTCAAGCTTTGCCAGCCTCCCTTGGAGCTCAACAATCTGAAAATCCTACTCCTCGTCAGCTAGACCTGGCTATGTTTAAGCTCAGAAACCTTCTTCTGATTCACCTCAGCATCAGATTTGGCCTCAGCATATCTTGTTTGGCAGTGCTCCAGAGCTGCCTTGGCGCTATCCAGCTTCTTCTCAAAATCTATAGCTATCGTCCCCACCTTAGTTTCCTTTAAGTTGTACTAGCTCTTCAAGTAGAAGTATTGATCTTTCGCCAGTAGCAAGGCCTGAGTCATCTGCCAAAAATAACCAGACAACTTAGACAAGAAGCAAGTACAATAATTGTATCAAGTGGCAGAAACTCGCTTACCTCCAGCGACTGGCCAATCATGGAATCTAGCAACCCATTCGGGCCCTCCTCTGACCAATGCTGCATGTCACCAGGTAACTATAATGACTCGGCGTACTGGTCCCGTACTTGACTGTTAGAGATGCTCGGGGGCTTCATCCTCTTTAATATCCAGCCCCTCATATCTGGACAACCAGATAATCACGGGCGCTGGACTTAAATCTCTTCATCCAGCTCCTCCGCATCTGACTTTGGGTCAATCAACCACCTTTTTCTATGCCCGACCCGCTCTGGCTGCTCACTTTCCACTGGTACCTTGCCCTTGGGGTCGATAAAAATAGCCTCCGAAGCCGCAGAAGCCTCAGGTTCCGGGGAAGGAGAAATTCGAACCTCCTCAACTGCAGCTGGCTTATCTACTAGGGAAATCCCGCCTGCAAAATCAAAAAAGTCAGCCATCTACAGATGGAAAAATAAGACTAGTCAGAAAAAAAGCTCAAAGTAAAATAAACATACTAGGGGAATGGTCGCGACTCGGACAAACTCTCCACAGATACCTCCAGGACGCATCTTCCTCGAATCGAGCTTCGACGAGTCCGTTAAGATGTAGCCATAAAACTAACTCCGTATCAGGTTTGAAAAGTTGGTCACTTTATGACACTCGTCCGACCACATCCTCCAGAATCCAAGAAGTCCGATTGATGCTCCACAATGAAAAAATGGTATCTCCACTTCTTATGGAAATTCGAAAGCTTAATAAAAAGTGTATGGTTGGGTACAGCCGACAGGGAGAACATCAGCTCTCCCTTCTTCCTAGTCAGCCTGTATAAATATCGGAGGATATCTAGATCGGGATCCCTACCCTCTTCATGCATCAGCTAGATGAACTCGGTCAGTATCCTATAACTATTCGGATGAAGCTGACCGGGTGTAATGTTATTCCTATTAAGAAAGTCTTTGACAAAGGGATCTAAGGGAAATTTTAGACCCCTCTCTAATTGATCAAAATACACTACTAATCTACTTAGCCCTGATAAAGGGGTATGCACCCTAAACCTCCTATCTACAGTGTGGAGGTCATAATCGGTGGGGATACAGAACCACCGTCGATACCACCCTAGCAATTCGCTATCTACGTTGGACACAAAGAGGTCAGAACTAATTTCTTCCCGGGGAGCCATAATAAAGAAAAGGAAAACACAATAGCAAAAAAAGGGCAAAAAGAGGAGGAAGAAAAGATGAAAAGAATCACCTGGTCACCTCAAGCAAGAATTATGGTAGGAAGAAATGGAAATAGTGGAGGCAGTAGAAACATAGCAAAAATAGAAAATAAAAAAGGGAAGAAAGCAAAATGTGCCAGTTAGCAAGCGCAACAGTATTTATAGAGACATGGAAGGACCTAGAAGCATGCCATTAACTGCCCTCATTATTGTTGTGTTCCTCCCTGGGCCACCAAGGGCCTGTTAGGAATAAAATAACCCATTAGGCTAGGAGTCGTGACAACGGCGGTACGAGCATTTCATTTACTGACACACAAAAGGACGCATCAACCACGTGATTTCAAGAGTTGAAGTAAAACCACCACATATTGGCCTACCCACATTTTGACTGGGCCGCTCCATCAAGCAACTCGGGAGACATTTCAAACATCACTCCCAGCCTATCCCGAGTATTTGAGCACATAAGTCCAATGACTGAAGCTGGCACCCTCAGGTCGCTTCTGTAGTACTGAGGTTCTGAGAATATAAGCCTCGTGCCCCTGAGCTGAGCATCTAAGTCTCGAGCACATAAGTCCAGTGATTGAAGCTGGCACCCTCAGGTCACTTCCGTAGTACTGAGGTTCCGAGCATGTAAGCCTCGCGCCCCTGAGCCGAGCATCTAAGTCTTGAGCATATAAGTCCAGTGACTGAAGCTGGCACCCTCAGGTCGCTTCCGTAGTACTGAGGTTTCGAGCATATAAGCCTCACGCCTCTGAGCCGAGCATCTAAGTCTTGAGCACATAAGTCCAGTGGCTGAAGCTGGCACCCTCAGGTCACTTCCGTAGTATTGAGGTTACGAGCATGTAAGCCTCGCACTCCTCAACCGAGCATCTAAGCCCAGTGACTGAAGCTAGAACCCTCAGGTCGCTTCCATAGTATTGAGGATCCGAGCTTGAAAAGACTCGTGTCCATGCACCGAGCATAAAAAAATCCAGTGATGACTGGTTCTGTCTTGTTCCCAAATGGATGGGTTAATCTATTGCGGTGCTCATATGCACTCGTCAGGTACCCCAGCTCCACAGGTTACGGTTCAATGATGACCAACCAAATACTCAGCTCCACTCTCTACTGATCATTACTAAGGCTGGCCACCTCAACTCACCTGCATCTTATAACCCTTATGAAGGCATCTGTATTCTACTCAGATGCGACAGACATAAATATCTGAATACCTCGGGGGGGGGGGACGTTTGATACTATCTAGAATGTTCCCACCTAATTAGGGGTCCTTTATCCCCTAAATAGGAACACTTGGATAAGGGAGAAGATAAATCTGTCCAAGGAACTACCCCAAAGAGGAATCTTAATCAAATAGGGAACACTCTCCTACAAAGATTATGATTCACTGATCCACAAGGAATTCAACTCCTCCCAGGTTTGAGTATTGTTATATATAGAACCCTATACCCCTCATAGGGGGACATCTCATTCTCACATATTCAAGCTATCTTACATTCTCCTTGCTTCTATTCTCTAACTTAGGCATTGGAGTGTTTGTGGGGATTCCCCCCACCTCTCACCTTGTCCCCTGTTCGTGCTTTACAGGACGCCTAACCTAGGAGTTTCGGAGATCAGTTATTAGTATGGTTTAATGCATGTGTAAACATATTTATAATATTATAATATTATTTAATAAAGTATTATTAAAATAATGTGGTTAAACTTCATTTTAGTTAATAAACACACACCACATAATTTAATACACACACACACACACAAACACACACATATATATATATATATACATATTTATATAACACACATAATGAAAATTTAATATATGCACATAATTTAAATATTAAACCCTAATAATATTTATGCATGCATGTAGATATATGTCTCATAAAATAAAGGTCAATAATGCAGTTCATTAAAATAATAATATTAAAATATTAATGCTCTAATTTAAAGATTTAATAAAATATTATTTCCCAAAATAATAATTTAAAATATGTATTTACGTAAAATATATTAATCAAACATAAATAATGATGATAATTCACAAAATAATAAAATAATCAAATATAGTTTCAAAATTATTAACACTGCATATCCTATTTTATATTAAAATAGTGTAAAAACTCGGTTTATAACAGGAAGAGCACATATATCACTTGAGGATAGTACTGCATACACTGAGAGATCATTAGCTTTATGCTAAATTCTCGAAGTGTGATTTCTGGTTAGAGAGTGTTGCATTCCTTGGACACGTGGTGTCTAAAGATGGTATTGATCTATAGAAGATTGAAGCAGTGTCTGAATGGCCCACACTGACATCAGTTATAAAGATTCAAAGTTCCCTAGGTTTGGTTGCGTATTATAGGAGATTTGTGCAGGCTTTCTCAAGATTTGCAGCTCTTATGACTTGCTTAGCTCAGAAGAATGTGAAGTTTGTATGGTCAAATGCTTGGGAGAACAATTTTCAGTTACTGAAGGAGAAGTTTATCACAGCTCTAATTCTGACTTTGCCAAATGAGGAAAATAAGTTTATTGTGTATTGTGATGCCTCTAAAGTCAGCCTAGGTTATGTGTTAATGCAGAATGGTAGGGTGATAGCTTATGCTTTGAGGCAGTAAAAGAAGCATGAACAAAATTATCCTACTCACAACCTAGAGATGGCTGCAGTGATCTTTGTTCTCAAGATATGGAGACATTATGTAATGACCTTGTATTTTAAATAATATAAAATTATTTTGAGATATGCGGTGTTAATAAAATTTTAAATTTTATTTATATATTATTGTTATTATTTGTGAATATTATTTATTTATTCTAAGAATTTTGTTTACGTAAAATAAATTATTTAGGAGTTCTATTATTTAAATACGTTAAAGTTATTATCATTACTATTATTTAAAATTGTATTATTATTATTATTATTATTATTATTATTATTATTATTATTATTATTATTATTATTATTGTTGTTGTTGTTGTTGTTGTTGTTGTTAATTTGGATGGAGGGACATTTTAGTCTTTTCCTAATAAAAAAAAGTAAAAGATAAAAAAATCGGGTCAAAGTCATTTTCTCTCTCCCTTTTTTTTTAATTTTTTTTCTTCTTCTTCTTCCTACATTGTCATTATGCAACTAGCTCCGCCGGACCACCAACCACCACCATCACTCACCATTGTCGACTTCTCTTCCTTCCCAACTGCCGTCCACTACTTGCAAAACATCGGAAGGCTACTGAAAATTGCAAAAATAGCAGCTACAGCAACCGGACCTCCATTGAAGTCGGTGAAGATTCCGGCCATCCTAGCTCATCGCTCTAGGCTCTTTTGAACCCTCTAGTTCTGGTAAAGCTAGTTCTAAGCTCCGTTTGAGCTTGAATCCCCTCATTTGTGAGTTATCTTCATTTTTAGTTTATGTGTTTTAAGGTTTCAAATTTTTTTGAATTATTGTGTTTGATTTACGGATTTTTGCTTTAAAAATGTTGTTTATGGCAACTTAATCTTCCTAAAAATAAATTTTTTATTTTTTTGAATTAATTTGAATTATGGGTAATTTTTTATTATTTTTTGAATTTTTTGATAATAATGTTGATTAATTTGTTTTAATGAAAATTTAGTTAAATTAGTGTTATTAATTTGAGTTAATAATTTTAGAATTATTATATAATTTTTAGTGAATTTATATAATTTTTGAGAATAATTTTATATTATGTGAATTCTGTATATATAGGTTAATTGTGTATTTTTGTGGGAACTATAGTTAAATAATGTGTTTTAGATGATTTTAGAATTATATAGGGTATTAAAATGATTTTTATAAATTATTTACTATTTTTAACTAATTAATACTAATTTTTGAAAATTATATTCAAATAATATATTATATACTATTTTGGATATTAAATAGATTTTTAATTACTTTTTATATATATTTAAGCTATATGAGTATAGAAAAGTGAATTTTATTATTATATGTGGAATTATTGAAAAATTTGATTTTTATTAATATTATATTATTATTTGAGATTTTATTTAATTATCATGAAAATAATTATAATTAATGATTTAATTTTTAAATATATTATATTTTGGTATTTTATGGAATTTAATGATTTTTAATATATTTATTATTATATATTAATTTTTAGTGAATTGTGAACCTCGGTTGGGAATTTGTGCAGTTCGGAGTTCCAACTCGAGGTGTTGAGCTTTGTGATTTAGAAAGTGTTTTTTTCTTGCAGGATCGGCTTTACTGTTAGTAGAGAGATGTCTATTTTACAAAGGAGGTTCTGTTAAATTTTTAATAAAATTCTCATAAAACGTGACGTCGAGTTGATCCTGAATTTCTATGTTTGAGTTTTGGATTCCTAGATCGAGTATTCTTTAGAATTCTTAGAAGTATAAGTTAGAAATTTATTCTGATTATTATTATTATGTATTTTTTAGCTGCGCTGAGACCAAGACCTATTGGACCAGGCCCGTCGAGTCAGTTATGAGGAGCACTAACTAGTGAGTTATTATTTTATATATACATTGTATATAGTGCATGATTATAAATAATTATGTTTTGATATGAATTATTTCATTAAATGATTTAGTATATTTTCAGTATACTTTTAGTTTATTTTGGTATATTTCAATATATATGCGATGGTATATACTTGATAATTTCTCAATATGCATTTTTATATAGTTTGGTATATTTATGATTGATTTTGGTTATATATAGCATATATATACCTGAAAGATATTTAGTATATTTTTTGTATATTTCTGGTATATTTATGGTATGTTTCTCTGTTATGAATTTCGTTTATATTTAATTATACATTTAATTATTTTTCATAAATATACGATTTTATTCGAAGGATATCAATAGATTGTGCTACCTAATGGGCTGCACTAGGACTGTGTACATACCAGTTCGTTAGACTTTATGATCGATATTGTGAGAATTATTTAAGGTGAATTTGATTGATTGATTATTGAGATTTGATGTGAGTGAATATTGTGGTTGTTGGAGCTCAGTTGACTTAGTGTCTCAGGGCCAATCACACTGATAGTGACACTGTTGGAGCTCGGTTGACTTAGTATCTCAGGGCTAGTCTACTGTCCAAAATGGAACAAGAGAATTTATTTGGAATTAAGTAAGCCTACGTGGTTAGTGAGATATTTTTTTAAGGTTGTTATTGTTTTAGGGTTCTATTTAATCCTTCATTTAAATAATGTTTTTCTGCATTTGTTATATATATATAAAAGTAAAGTTTTGCATATGTGTGAAATGCGTGTATATGTTATATATATATATATATATATATATACTGATGCCTGATTGTATATGTTTTAAATAGCATGTATATATATTATAATGATTCACTCAGTGAGGTCTGACTCCCTTTAATATTCTTTTTTTAGAAGATTCCTCATCGTTAGACCTCAGTAGTAGGCCTCTACGTCGGACTTCTTCAACCCTGGCTAGATTATGTAAATTATTTATCTAAACAATGTTGTATTTTAGAAAACTGCAGTAGTAGTGCTTTATATTTGTAGAATGTTATTTTATTAAAAGACATTTCTCTGAATATTGAATGAAAAAATTTTTATTTGATGATATGACAATTAAGTATTTATTTTTATATCGATTTAAATTTTAATTCTGGTGTATTTTTATTTATTTATTGCATGCATTTTTATTTTTTAAAGGCTTGCTACGGGCTCCGGATTTAAAAGAATTCCTGTTCCTTAGCGCCAGTTATGACTCCCCAGTTTGGGTAATGACACATTAGTTGTACAGAGTGACTTGTGAGATTTTCATATATCACAAGAGTTTGAAGTACATTTTCTAATAGAGAGATTTGAACTTAAGGAAAAGGAGATGGTTAGAATTATTGAAGGATTATGATTGCAATATTCTATAGCATTCGAGCAAAGCTAATGTGATAGCATATGCTTTGAGTAAGAAGTCCTCAGGTAGTCTTGCTCACATTAGTGCAGAGAAGAGACCTTTGATCTAAGAGTATCATGAGTTAGTGGATCAAGGTTTGATAATGAAAATTAGTAGATCAGGAGGACTGCTAGCTCTGTTCAGGATCAGATCAGTGTTGAGAGATAGGATTAAGGTAGCTCAGGGCTGAGATCCTATTACAACAGCGCTTGAAAAGAATGTTCGTGAAAGGAAGTTCACTAATTTTACACTAGATGATAAAGGTGTTTTATGGATCAGTAGTAGATTATGCGTTCCTGATGTGGATAATTTGACAGAAGAGATCTTTGAAGAAGCGCATTCTATAACTTACAGTATACATCCAGGAGTTACTAAGATGTACCACGACATTCGAGATTCGTACTGGTATGATGGATTAAAGAAGGATGTAGTTGATTATATTTCTATATGCTTGAATTATTAATAGGTGAAAGCTGAGATTAAAAGCCTTATGGGAAGCTTCAGCCTCTTCATATTCCTGAGTGAAAATGGGAGAGAATTGCTATGGATTTTATGGTATGGTTACCTCGTTCGAAGGATGGATACGATTCCATCTGGGTGATTGTGGATAGGTTAACCACAACTCACTTCTTACTAATTAGAGCTATTTATTCTATAGCCAAGTTGGCTAAATTATACATTAAGCATATTGTGTGCCTTCATGGAGTGCCTATTTCTATTGTATTTGATAGAGATTCAGTGTTTACCTCCTAATTTTAGCATAAGTTACAAGAATAAATGGGCATCAGGCTTGATTTCAGTATTGCTTTTCACCCTCAGATAGATAGTCAATTTGAGAGGATGATCCAAACACTTGAGGATATGTTGAGGATGTGTGTATTGGATCTTGGAGGTAGTTAGGATGATCATTTTCCACTGGTAGAGTTTGCTTATAATAACAGCTACCATAGTAGCATTAAAATGGCACCGTATGAGCTTTGTATGGAAGGAATTTTAGATCTCCTTTTTGTTGGGATGAGATTGGAGAGAGAGCGTTAACTAGACCTGAGATTATCCAGGATGCAATAGAAAAGTTTGTTGTGATTAGAAGAAGATTAAAAACCGTAGCTAGCAGACAAAAGAGCTATACGGATCTGAAGCGTAGAGATGTGGAGTTTTAGATTGGAGACTATGTGTTTCTAAAGGTGTCTTCGATAAAAAATGTGATGAGGTTTGGCAAGAAGGGGAAATTAGCACCGAGATATATTGGACCGTTCAAGATTCTGAAAAGAGTGGGCATAATTGCATTTTAGTTGGCTTTGCCTCTAAATCTGTCTCAAGTGCATCCAGTGTTCCATATCTCGATGCTGAGGAAATATATTTTGGACCTTCACATGTGTTGCAGCTTGAGAATGTGGAGGTGAACGAAGATTTAACGTATGAGGAAGAGCCAGTTGCGATAGTGGACTATCAAGTTTGTCAATTGCATTCCAAGCAGATACCAACGGTCAAAGTGTTGTGGAGGAGCAACAACATGGAGGAATACACATGGAAAACTGAGGTTGAGATGCCGGTGGCCTACCTTTAACTTTTTCCTCGATGAATTCCTATTTCTATTCTTTTATTTGAAAATTCAAGAATGAATTTTTGAAAAAGGGGAAAATTGTTATAATCCGATATTTTTATAAATTATTAAATTAAATTATGAGATGTGTAATGTTAATAAATATTTTAAATTTTATATATTTGGATTATTTTAGTGTAATTTAATTAAATTTTAGTGTGGGTGTTTATTTTATTTTATTATTGGTATTAATATTAAATTGAGACTTAAAAGTTTAATTTATTGTTATATATTATTTAAAAATATTATTATTGTTATTTTTTGTGAATAGTATTAATTTATTCTATTTTAAATATTTTAATATTTAGAGATGGATTTAATTAGAAAGTAATTATTTCATTTGAAAATATTATTATTATTATTTTATATATATGTATAATGTTTTGTCTTTTTCCTAACTAATATATATATATATAACCCAAAAGAATTTTTCCTTTCTCTCTCTTTTCCCTTTCCCTCCTCCTTTTCTTCTCTTTCCCTTCTACGTCTTTCTTTTTGCAATTTGTAGAAACAAGTAGTGCCACTTTCAGCCATTGTTCTGCCAGCGTAACCATATACACATCACCACCCCTATTTCCTTCCCTTTTTGTTGTCAATAATAAGCTCAAACCCTTGTTTTTTTTGTCAGCGTAGTAGCTACCAGAAGCAACACTGGTTATGATTTTTGGTGGAGAGAGTTTGCAATTCTGGGCTTATTCAACTCCTCTCGGTCTGTGCAAGTTGAATCTTCGATCACTTCGAGCTTAGGATGTCCAGTAATTGTTTTATACTCAAATTTTAATTTAGGTTAATCTAGGTTTTGATTTTTGTTGAGCTTGGTATGGTTTGATTCATGCTTAATTTCTTTAGAAATGTGGTTGTGTGCATCAAGAGCTATTGTAAGCACCCAATTTCGGGATGCAATTGTGCACAATTATGACGTAAGCCCCTATGATGAAATTTATTCAAAAATTGAACTTCGTTGTCGATTTTCTGGACTTTAGGGACTAAATTGCAATATTTTTTAGGATTGATTACAAGGAAGTCAATTTTTCAAGGGTCTTTTGATAATTAAAAGTAAAAAAAAGGTCGGCATTTAATGTCAATCGGCATTGTACAATGCCGATACGTAAAAGTCCCATTTTTCAATTTTTTGCATATTTTTTCTTTTTTTTTTGTCAATTTTTTCAGTGTTTTTATTAGTTGAAAATTCAATTTTATCATTATTATTATCTAATAAGTTTTTTTACGCGTTTAAAATGCGTAAGATTTTGAAATAAAAAACAACGTTATCAAATGTATTCTATTCCTCCAAAGGAGGAAGTCAGTATGTGCGGACTCTGCTTTAAAAAGTAAAGAGTCTGCATGTGTACGAGGCTGGGAGACACACACACACACTAAAAAAGAAAAACTAGAGAGAAAAAAAACCCTAAGCGGCAAGGGAAGACTAGAGAGAACAGCGTAAAAAAACTTGACTGCGTAAAAAACCCTAAAATCCAGACGCTACTGAGAACACCCTTTCCAGTCCAGAATCAACAATAATACAATTTCAACGGTGAAAATCCTAGTCTAAGGGGCTAAAAAAGGTATTTGCACAACATCTAAGATCATCACAGTATTTTTATTTTATTCTTTTCTTCTTTAATGATTTTTATTTTATTTTTGTTATTGATTTGAGTTTTAAATTTCACTAATTTGATTTTTTATGTTTTTTTATTTTGATATCTGAGTGGGGATTGAGGAAGAAATAGTCTAATGTTCAAGAATTGAACAGAAGATCCATGGAATGTTATGGATGAACTTGTATTGTTTTTTAATAGTTCTTAGGATTTTTATTTTTATTTTGCATCTTGGTATCCTTTGTATATTTTAATTCACGGCTGTACAATTGATTACTTTTAGTTTTTGTACGTAGTTTGTAATAGCCCCAGTAGTGGGAATAGTTAAAGATTTAATTTTCTACGTTTAAAATCAATTAGTAATTAGGTTCAATTGGGTAAAAAATCAATTAAAATCAATGGTAGCAATAGCTTAATTTAGGGTTTGCATATAATTGATTTAGGGTTTCTAGAAAATCACTAAAATGTATGTTTGATCTTTCTTTTATGTTTTATTTGTTTTGGGTTGGGTTTTTGGGTTTTTTATATTATTTTAGGCCTCAAGCCTATGCTTAGGTCCAACTCACTTTAAATAGGCTTAAAAAATGGTTTAAGGCTTTAAATAATTAAAATCAATTTAGGCCCATTAAGTTAATTAGATTTTAGACCCACTTAGTTAATTAAAACTTGTTTAGACTGAGCTCAACCCACTTAATTTCATTTTTTTTAAAATAATAGACTAGGCCCACATTCCACTTAAAATAAAATCAAGTTAGACTTAGGCTCATTAATTTAATTTTTCTTTAAAATTGAATAGACTTAAGCCCATTTTTTAGACCAAGTAAAATAAATAGATCTAGGCTCACTAATTAATAAAAAATGTAGGCCCACATTTAGTCCCTTTCTCACTTGTAACTAAAAAATGTAAATTTAGCTGACTTTTTAATAAAATTAACATAGTTTAGACTTAGGGACGATGCGATCTTGAGTGCATTTTTTATGTATAATTTTATTGACTAGATGCCTAGGGTTAGATGGATGTCAAATAGGGTTTAAATAAAATTGCATGTAATTAGAGGATGAAATAATCATTTATAAAATTATTCTAAATGAACATGAGACTATGAGAAATTAGTATTCCGTTATCAGAATCTCCTGGTTATAGTGCTAACTTTCTTTTAGAGAATCGAGTACCACCAATCAAATTGTTTGGGTGGTGACTTCTCTTCTCCATGCTATGACTTTGTGACATAGTAGTGTATTCTCTAAGGCCCTAAGCCTAAATAGTGTCGTGGTTGCTAAAATCTTGGATGCGCACTAAACCCCACCATCTACAGCTACCTAAATATATTTTTGTTTGATTTTTCTAAATTATTTGAAAAAGTTGAATTTTTGTTTTCGGTGAGTCACTATTCTGGTGACCTGTGCTAATTTTTTTTTATATTTTTTGAAAATTGTTTGAATTATTTTGATTATGGTTTGTGAAGGAACTTGGGTGAAATTAATTTTAAATTTTTAGTTATGAGTTTTTTTAGTTTATGTATAAAATTGTATTTTTGAAAAAAAAGGTAAATTTTATTAATTATATGATTTATTTTATTAAATGATTATATATATGTTTTGGTATATGTTTGGTACATTGCTTTACAAAGGGATGCTACCACGTTTAAATTATGCATTTTATTATTTTTAATAATTATAAGATTTATTTGATGGATAGTAGTAGAACGTGCTGGCTAGTGAGCTACACTAGGATTATGTGCGCACTAGTGCATTAGATTTTTAGGATTGATATTATGAAATTATTAATGTAAGACTTGATTAATTGATTATCGAGGTTTGCTGTGAGTGAATAGTATGATTGTGGGAGCTCGATTGACCTAGTGTCTCAGGGCCAATTACGCAAACAGTGAGACTATAGGAGCTCGGTTGGCTTAGTGTCTCGGAGTCAGTCTACTATCCAATAATGAAAAAGAGAAATATTTTGGAATTAAGTGAGCCTATTAGCTTATGAGATTCACTGATTAAGGTTGCGTAATATTTTAGGGTTCTGCTCCAATCCTTCACCCAAATAATTTTTTCTACATCTATTATTATATAAAAATGGATTTTAGCATATATATGAAATGCATTTATATATATATATATATTAAAATACTGATGTTTGATTGTATATGACTTTAGGTTGCATATATATAATAATAATAATAATAATAATTCACTCAGTAAGATCTAACTCCTCTCAATCTTTTTTTCAGGATCTACTACTTTAGACCTTCCTCGTAATACTCTTCGTCGAACTCTTTTCTCTCCAACTAATTTATGTAAATACTGAACTATCGTTTTCTTATATTTTAATAGCTACTGCAGTAATAGTGTATTGTAATAGTAGTGTGTTATAGTAATTAGAGATCTTGTATTCAAATATTATATAAAGATATTTTTACTATGTTATGATATAAAGTTTTCTATTTTATAATAAAAAACTTTTAATTGTAGCGTATTTTTGTAATATATTTGCTTGTGTTTTTATTTTAAGATTTGTTATTGGTTTTGGATTTAAAAAAATTTTCGTTCCTTAGCACTGATCATGACTTTCTAATTGGAATCGTAACATAATGATAACGTAATAGAGATTTAATAAAAAAATGATAAGCATTTTTATTATTATCTAAAATCCATCCTTTTTCATTATTTACTAATTTTGCCCATTTTATTTACATGAGTGTTTATTTTATTTTCAAGCATGCTACCTTCTCCTTTTACTTTATTTTTTCTCTCATTTTTTTCATTTCTCTCATTTTTTCTTTTAATTTTTATTTTCTTTCATTTTTCTTTATAATTTGTTATTTCTCTTTTTTCCTTATTATTATTATTATTATTCTTTCCTCCTTCTTTTATTTTATTTTTATTATTTTTTATTTCTCATTTTTTTCCTTGTCATTTTTTAAAAAATTTATATTCTCGTTTTTTTTCTTATGTTTTTTTGTCTTTTTATACTAGTGGAGCATTAGCCAATATATATTTTTTGGCATTTTATTTCATAAATTTTTTGACATTTTATCCTCAAATAAAATATCTTTTTTATTTTTATTTCTTTGTTCCCTTTTTTTTTATGAACTTGCTATTATTTTGTAAATTTTAATTGTCACAACCTAAACAAGAGAGTCATGACCGTCGCTAGGGGAATGAAAAATTCTTTTGAATTCGGAACCCTTAGCAAGTCTTAAAAGAAAATACGTGCAAATATAATACAAAAATATGTTAGAATTAAAACTTTGATTAATAATAAAATTAATTTTTATATCATAACATAATAAAAATATTTTCATACAAGATTTGAATACAAGATCTCTAATTAGTACAATACACTACTATCACAATAACATTATTACTACAGTGATTACTAAAATACAAGAAAATGATAGTTCAATATATATATATATATATATATATATATATATATATATATATATATATATATACATGCATTTCATACAGATGCTAAAATCCACTTTTATGTAATAATAGATGTAGAAAATTTTATTTTGGGTGAAGGATCGGAGCAGAACTCTAAAATATTTCGCAACCTTAATCACTAAACCTCATTAGCCAACAGCCTCACTTAATTCCAAAATATTTTTCTTTTCCATTTTTGGACAATAGATTGGCCCAAGATATTAAGTCAACTGAGTTTCTGTCGTCTCACTATTGATGATTGGCCTCGATACACTAGGTCAACCAAGTTCCCATAGTCATACCACTCACTCATAGCAAACCTCGATAATCAATTAATCAAGTCTCGCATAAATAATTTCATAATATCAACCTTAAAATTAAATGCACTGGTATGTACACAGTCCTAGTGCAATACACTAGGTAGCACGTTATACTGCTATCTTTCAAATAAATCTTATAATTATTAAAAATAATGAAGTGCATAATTTAAACATGGTAGCATCCATTTTTATAGCAATATACCAAATATATACCAAACATATACCAAAACATATATATAATCATTTAATAAAATAACTCATACTTAATTATATTATACAAATATGGATGCTCACAAATATGTATTCTACATACAATGCATATATATGATAATAACTCACAGTTGTGTGTTCCTCTAAAAGAGATCGATTGGCTTGGTCCGGTAGGCTTCTGTCTTGGCGCAATTATAGAAAATAAATAAATAATAATATCAAAATTAAAATCCTAATTTTATACTTATAGAAATTCTAAGGAATGACTCAATCTAGAACATGACTTAACCAAAATTTAAAAACTTAGGACCAATCCAATGCCAGATTTTATGAGAATTCTACAAAAAATTCGGCAGAGTCTCCTTTGTAAAATGAACGTCTCTCTACAAAATGTAGAGCTGATCCTGCAAGCAGACACACTTCAATATTCATAATGCATAACTTCTTGGGTTGGATCCCTGAACTACACAAATTGCCCAACTGAAAACCAAACAACTCAAAAATCTATAATTTAATCCATAAAAAAATAATAAAATAACACAATACAATTTATTTGAATAATAAAAAATTAAAGATAATTTATCTTCAAATTAATTTAATAAAATCTCAAATAAAATTAAATAATATTAGTAAAAATTTATTTTTCAAATATTTGAAATTAAATAGCATAAAGTACAATTAATTATTTAAATTACTCAATTATATAATAAAAATAGCTAAAAATCCATTTTAATCATAAAAATAATAAATAAGCTATTATTTAAATATAATTTTAAAAATTATTATTAATTACCTAAAAATAGTAAATAATTCGTAAAAATTATTTTAATACTATATATTACGCAAAAATTATCCAAAACACACTAATTAACAATAATTTCAATTAAAATACAAAATTTTCTAGTTTTTTTTTTTCAAAAATTACCATAACATTAAATATTTTTCATAAATTAACCAAAATTACTATAAAAAATTCGTAAAAATTTATTTTCTCATTTGTAAAGCTTAATGTTTATATTAAATATACTAATTAGTATTATTTTCAATAAAAATCATATAATTAATAAAATTTACCGTATTTTTCAAAAATACAATTTTATACATAAACTAAATAAATTCATAACTAAAAATCTAAGATTAATTTCACCAAAATTCCTTCACAAACTATAATCTAAATAATTCAAAATATTTTTTAAAAATATTTAAATTTTCGAGCATGGGTCACCGGAAAACAAAAATACAAAAACTTCAAATAATTCAGAAAAATCAAACAAAAATATATTTAGGTAGCTCTTAATGTACACAACCACTTTTCCAACGGAATTAGGCATGAATCAAACTATATCAAGCTTAAAAAAGATCAAAACCTAAATTGAACTAAACTAAAACTTGAGTATAAAATAATTACTGGATGTCCTAAGCTTGAAACAACTGAAGATTCAGCTTGTTCGAGCCAAGAGGAGTCGAACGAGCCTGGAACAATAAGCTCTCTCCACCGGAAATGTCACTGGCGTCTTTGGTGTTGTTGTTGCTGTTGCTAATATGTTTGACAAAAACGGGGAGGAAGAAGTTGGCAGAAGGGAAGGTGTTATGACCCAAATCAAGGGTCATGACCGGCGCTAGGGAATGAGAATTCTATCGAATCCGGAACCCGTAGCAAGCCTTAAAATAAAACATGCAAATAATAATAATAACATAAATAAAGTATTCTGCAGCAGAAATAAAATCATAAATATTGAAATAATAATCCACCAACTTGAAATTTAATTGAATATCTCATTTCATATATATATAAACTTTTAATACAAATCCAGTTCAAATATTTGAAATACATAACTCACATAAATATAATACATAAACCCCACAACGAATTACAACTACTGCAATATCTAGATTATAAAATAAACTTAGGTAAGCAGTTTACACAGTGAAGCTGAGGCGGAAGAAATTCGGCGTATAGGTATGCTATTGAGGTCTGAAGACGATGACTCTCCTGAAAAATAGTCAACGGAGGGGAGTCAGACCTCACTGAGTGAATTGTTAGAATATATATACATGCATAACTAAATGGCAATGCACACAGTCAATAGTATATATAATAAATATATATATAAGCAAATACACACAAATGCAACAAAATCATTTTATATATTTTTACTAAAAATCATAATTTATGAAGGATCAAATAGAACCCTAGAAAATCACAACCTCAAAACAGTGTTAGACAACACTATAGCCATACAAGCTCACTTAATCCAAATATATTCACTTATTCCATTTGGAGAGTAGACTGGTCGTGAGACACTAAGTCAATCGAGCTCCATCAGTCTGACTGTTAGTGTGCTGGCCCCGAGACACTTGGTCAATCGAGCTCCAACAATCACACTCCCAAATCACATCTCACATCAAATCAAATCAATCCGATCAATATCCACAAATAGGTTAGTAATGAAGCCTAAATGCTATCAACGTACTGGTACGTACTCGGTCCTAGTGCTGCCCACTAAGTAGCACGTTCTATTGATATCCTTTATTAATATATAAAACATACATTCATAAATAAATGATGCATGAATTTGAAATAAAATAGTAGCATAAACCATATATATACTAGAAATATACCAAAAATAAACCAGGTATATTCAAAGTATATATACGTCAAATAAATCCATTATAATTGCAAAATAAACTAGAAATATATTTAAAAGCATTTTAAGTATAAATGTTTAGTAAAACATGCATATAATTTAAAATATACCAAAATATACTAAAAGTAAACCTAAGTAATACTTAAATCATTTATGCATATTTTACTAAAATAAATCATACATTTCTAAAACATGCACCCTAAAAATATATATATCAAATAACAACTCACTGTTATTGCGCTCCACGAGATGGGTCCGACGGGCCTGGTCCACTAGGCCTCGGTTTCGGCACAATTAAACAAACAAATGTCAACAAAAAATCAGAATAAATCTAATGGAAATTCTTTGAAACTTGATCTAGAATACTAGACACAGAATTAGAATCAGAATTCGATCGGACATCACGTTTTACGAGAATTCTATTGAAAATCCCGCAAAACCTCCCCTGTAAAATGGAAATCTCTCTACTCAAAGAGTAGAGCCAGTCCGGCAAGAAACACACTTCGAAATAAACACAGAACACAACCACAATCCCTCGGTCGGACTCCAAACTACAATTCACCGACCGAAGTCCACTATTCACAGAATAATTATAAAATATCAAAAATACCCTTTTATAATAAAAATACATTTTATAAATCCAAATTACATAATTAATCTTAAAACATGTTAAAAACCGATAAAAACTCATTTATTTAGAAAAATCATATATTATATATAATTTGAAAATAATTTACGAAAAATAGTTTTAATTGGTTAAAAATACTAAATAATTTTTAGAAATCATTTTTTTTACCTTAAATAACTATTAAAATCAATTTAATTACATTTTTAACCAATTTAGTGTCAAATTACCAAAATACCCCTACATATATAAATTCACTAAAATTAATCAAAAATTCATCAAAAATAGTATAGTTACTCAAAATTAATTTTATCAACATATAATTCAATAATATCAGTAAATATACTCAATTAACCAATTAATTTTAATTAAACACATAATTAACCTAATTTTCCAAAATTACATAATCTTAAATAAATTCAAAATAAATATACAAAATTCACAAAAATTACAAATAAATTCCTAAAATGCATTTCAACACCTATAATCACCATAAAACACAATTTCATAATTTAATTAATTAATTTTCAAAAATTAGAAAATATTAATAAAATAATAAAAAATTTACAAAAATCAAAATAATTCCCAAAAATTCCACAAAAATTACCACATGTATATTAAGCTACTAGGATCAAATTTTGTGAAAGGAGTTTTCTTGAATCAATCAAATTGAAGCTCAAAAAAATTCAAGAACCCTAATAGGCTGAAATTGAAAAATCAAAACCTAGGAAAATCTAGACCATTTTAAGTGAAACAAAGCTTGGAATCACACTCACTGGAGCTCAAGGAGAGGATAGAGACCAGCGGTGTAAAAAACGGTGGTTGGAATCACGTCGATCGGAGCTTGGGTCGAGTTTCGGACTTTCGGCAATTTCAAGCTTCTCCGACACCGGAAACGGGTGCTGCTGGCAGTAGAATAGGCTAGGGACAATGTGTTAGTGATATGCACTAGGTCAATCATTTGTGATTATGTATTGAATTTCTTATTTTATTAATAAAGAGGTATTATATTATCATTTGATTTTATGATAATTACATGAATGGTTAATTTTTACTAAGGCCATCAAGTATGTGACTTGATAGTAAAACCCTTAGATTAAACTAAGAGTTCTATTCTAATTATCCCTAGCCATTTATTCATTATATGAATATTAAAGTATTAAGGCTAGTATGATGTTGACTGATGGTTATGTTTTACTAATCATAAATATGAGATATTAAGTCAACTCATAGGTACATGATGAGAGATCATGTACTGGATTGACCCACTATGAGAATACTACATAGATTATTGTCATAAGTATTTCTTATCACAGTAATTTTATTTCGGTCCTTTGACCTTGAAATCATTATGGATTTCTACATAGCTATTTTATATTTTGACACATTCTAACATTGTCTTTAACCGGATGATTAAAAGAATGTTGTTGGATATAAAATTAGTTATGTGAGGAATGTGAGTGATTTATAAGGAATTTATCCCTCATTAATATGAGAAAGATATCTAAAGGCCCCTTAATGAGATAGACTGAATGAAAATGCATGGCCATGCTGAAATGAATTGATAAAGAGTTATCATTTTCAGTCTACTTGGAATCAAGTCATAATATTAAACTATATAAGGATGACATTTTATGCCTTATGTTCAATTAAGATATCATGTGATAAAGGGACAATAAAATTCATTGTAATTAGGTTATGTCGGATTATTGACTTCACATGACTTGGGTAGTCATAATGTCTTGCTAGAGGCCACTTATGACTTGTAGGCCTAAATAGAGATTTAGGCCCACTGCCAATGTTATGTGAACCTACAGGGTCACACACTTATAACAAGCCTAAAACGGATATGGGTTTAATAAGCCCAAAATAAATTCTGTGGAAATAAATAATTAAAGTGTTTTATTTATTTATTTATTTGTTTATTTATTTAAGATAAATGTTATTTTAAATAAATAAATAAGATATTATTTTTGATTTGTTTTTAAACAAAATCAGAATATAATAAATAAAAAATTACCAAAAGGTTATTGGTAAGTGAAACCCTAACTTGGAGTCTATAAATATGTTATATTCTCTAGGGTTTCACACACTTATTTTTGCCTCCAAATTCGTTTTCTTTCCTCTTAGAAAACAAAACAAAGTTTTTCCTTTTTGTTATTGATTTGTGAGACAGTCAAGAGGTTGCTAGCACACACACTCAAATTCGTTTTGTGAAGGGCTGTTCGTGTGGATACCTATAGAGGACGCATCCTTTTAGAGACGTCTTGATCCGAACAACCAAGCCAAAAAGCTCGAGGTAAGGTGTCACCGGTGTGAACCTCCTCTCATCCTTTCAGAGAATCTTGCCTCTTCTGTGTTTTGGTAAGATTTTTAAAAACCCTAGATTTAATCAATTAGTCGAATTACATGGATCCTGGCTTGGGAACGTGACAAAATTTTAATTTTTCCGCTGCGTTTGCATCACGGAACCCAACACAATGGTGGTACACTAATGGTGAAGAAACAACATGACAATGATCGGAGGAGGAAGGGGAGTGATTGGGAGTTTGGGAGGTTCGGATGGCACAATTTGTAAATTTATCAAACTTCTAAATTTTTGTATATATATATATATATAACTTTAACTTTAATTATAATATTATATATTATTATATTTCAAATAATTGTACACCACATGATTTAAAATAATTAATATATATACATATACACATGTTAATGAAAATAACAACTATATAATATATACATACATTATTAAAAATAATTAATAAACCCTAAAATTATTATTATTATTATTATTATTATTATTATATATATATATATATATATATATATATATATATATACTTTAATGCGACAATTAAATAATGTATGAACTCATGCAAATTTGTAAAACTATTTAAAATAATTAATATTAAATTATTTATGTGTTAATTTCTCCAAAAATAACATTCCCGGGAAAATTTTACGTAAAGAACTTAAAATAATTAAGAATAATTAAAATAACTTAATAATTATCAAATTCATGAAAATAATCATAAATATATACAAAAATTATTAACACTGCTTATCCCGATGCAGTTTAAAATTATTTAAAAACTCGGGATATTATAGAAGGGAAGAAGGGAGGTGATGGTGGCTGGCACTGGCGCTGTAGACCGGGAAGAAGAAGAAAAACAAAAGAAAAAAGAAAGAAAAAGAAAACCCAAAAAAATTAATGCTTTTGCTTTTTTTTTTTTGAAAAAGAACAAAATATCACACATATACAAAATATAATAATAATGATAATAATATTTTTGAATTAAGTAATCACTTTCAAATTAAATCCACCACTATATATTAAAATATTTAAAATAAAATAGTTTAATACTATTCACAATAATAACAATAATGTTATTAAATAGATAAATAACTAATAATATACCACACTAAATCAAACTTTTAAATTTTGATTTATTATTAATACCATAATAAAATAAAATAATTACCAATGCTAGAATTAAATTACACAAAATAATCATAATATATAAAAATTTAAAATATTTATTAACATTGTATATCTCAAAAATTAATTTAATAATTTATAAAAATATTGGATTATAACAATTCCCTTTTACAAAAATTCATTCTCGAATTTTCAAATAAAAGAACAAAAAATAGGAATTCATCGAGGAAAAATGTAAGGGTAGGCCACATGCATCTTAGCCTCGGTCATCCATATATGTTCCTCCACGTTGTTGCTCCTCCATAAGACCTTGACTATCGGGATTTGCTTAGAGCGCAATTGCGAACTTGATAATCAATAATCGCGATTGGCTCTTCCTCGTATGTCAGATTTTCATTTACTTCCACACTCTAGGTTGGAACATGTGCGAAGGGTTCGAAATATACCTCCTTCACATCGAGATATTGAACACTAGATGCACTTGTAATAAATTCGAAGGCAAAACCAATCAATATGCAACCATACCCACTTTCTCTAGAATCTCGAACGGTCTAATATATCTTGGTGCTAGTTTCCCCTTCTTGCCAAACCTCATCACACCCTTCATTGGAGAAACCTTCAAAAACACATGGTCTCCAACCTGAAACTTCACATCTCTGTGCTTCAAATCCATATAGCTTTTCTGTCTACTAGCTATAGTTTCTAATCTTCTTCTGATCACAACAACCTTCTCAGTTGCATCTTAGATAATCTTATGTCCAGTCAACGCTCTCTCTCTAATCTCATCCCAAAATAAAGGAGATTTACACTTCTTTCCATATAGAGCTTCATATGGTGCCATTTCAATACTGCTATGATAGTTTTTATTATAAGCAAACTCTACCAGTGGCAAATGATCATCCCAACTACCTCCAAGATCCAATACACACACCCTCAACATATCCTCAAGTGTCTGGATCGTCCTCTTAGATTGACCATTTGTTTAAGGGTGAAAAGCAATATTGAAATCAAGCCTAGTGCCTATTGCGTAATATCCCGAGTTTTTAAATAATTTTAAACTGCATCGGGATATGCAGTGTTAATAATTTTTGTATATATTTATGCTTATTTTCATGAGTTTGATAATTATTAAGTTATTTTAATTATTCTTAATTATTTTAAGTTCTTTACGTAAATTTTTTACGAAAATTTTATTTTCGGGGAAATTAAAACGTAAATAATTTAATATTAATTATTTTGACTAGCTTTATGAATTTTCATGAATTCATATATAATTTAAAGTGCTAAATAAAATGTATATATATGTACATTTAAATAAAAGTTAGGGTTATTTTAATTAAACTTATATTGTATATTTTTAATAAATAATGTGTGTAAATATTGTTATTTTAATATGTGGTGTGTATTAATTTGAATATAATATATGTATATTATAATACTATAAAATATAGTTATATATATATATATATATATATATATATATATATATATATATATATATATATATATATATATTTACCTAAACTAAAGTTCCCATTATTTATAATTTTGCCCCTTTCTACCTCCCCTTCTTTCAGAGCACTTTCCTCACCGTTTTGTCGCCTATCATGCCGTTTCTTTACCGTCGGTGTGCCACCATCGTCCCTAGCCAACCTCGCTGCCTTCTCTTCCTTCTCCGATGCCGTTTGAAGCTTGTTTTGGCCAGAAGTTCGAAACTCGACCCAAGCTCCGATCGAGGTGATTCCGGCCACCGTTTTTGACACCGCCAGCCTCTATCTTCTCCTTGAGCTCTGGTGAGTGTGATTTCAAGCTTTTTTTCACTTAAAATGGTCTAGATTTTCCTAGGTTTTGATTTTCCAATTTCAACCATTTAGGGTTCATGAGTTTTTTTTAGCTTCAATTTGATTGATTCAAGCAAACTACCTTCACAAACATTGATCCTTGTAGCTTAATCTTGCTCTATGAATTTTTGTGGAATTTTTGGAATTTATTTTGATTTTTGTGAATTTTGATTATTTTATTAATATTTTCTAATTTTCGAAAAATTAATTAATTAAATTATGAAATTGTGTTTTATGGTGTTTATAGGTGTTGAAATGAATTTTAGAAATTTATTTGTAATTTTTGTGAATTTTATATATTTATTTTGAATTTATTTAAGTCTATGTAATTTTGGAAAATTAGGTTAATTATGTGTTGAATTGAAATTAATTGGTTAATTAAGTATATTTATTGATATTATTGAATTATATGTTGAGAAAATTAATTTTGAGTAATTATATTATTTTTGGTGAATTTTTGATTAATTTTAGTGAATTTATATATATAGGGGTATTTTGGTAATTTGATACTAATTGACTAAAAATGTAATTAAATTGGTTTTACTAGTTAATTAAGGTATGAAAATGATTTCTACAAATTATTTAGTATTTTTAACTAATTAAAACTATTTTTCGTAAATTATTTTCAAATTATATATATAATATACAATTTTTCTAAATAAATGACTTTTTATCAGTTTTTAACATGTTTTAGGGTTAATTATGCAATTTGGATTGATAAAATGTATTTTTATTATTAAAGGACATTTTCGATAATTTGTAATTGTTCTGTGAATTATGGACCTCGATTGACGAATTGTAGTTTGGAGTCCGACCGATGGATTGCGATTGTGAATTGTGTTATTTCGAAGTGTATTTTCTTTGCAAGATCGACTCTACTCTTTGAGTAGAGAGATGTCCATTTTACAGGGGAGGTTCTACTGAATTTTTGATAGAATTCTCATAAAACTTGATGTCCGATCAAATTTTGATTCTAATTCTGTGTCTAGTATTCTAGATCGAATTTCTAGGAATTTCTGTTAGATTTATTCTGATTTTCTATTGTCATTTTTTTGTTTAGTTGCGCCGAGACCGAGTGTAATATCCCGTGTTTTTAAATATTTTAATACTGTACCGGAATATACAGTGTTAATAATTTTGTATATATATTATGATATTTTTACGAGTTGATATGTATTTAAAACCTATTTTAATTATTGTATATTATTTACAGTGTTGTACATAAAATTTTCCCGGGACTTTCATTTTTGGGGAAATTTTCACGTAAATATTTTATTATTAATTATTTTAAATAGATTTACGGACTTGCATGAACTCATACGTATTTTTAAATTACTAAAAAAAGGTATGTGTGTATATATTTATTTAATTAGGGTTTAATATATTACCCTAATATTTTATTATTTATTTATTAATTTTATTGTTATTTAATTATTTTATTTATTATTAAATTGTAAATAATAATGTGTGGTGTGTGATTTTTCCCACATATTTTATTAAAATTAATTTTTTATTATTTATTTTTCTTTTTCTTTTTTTCTTTCTTTTTCTTTTTCTTTTCCTTTCCTTTTCTTTTCTTCTTCTTCTTCTTCCTTCCCGTGCCCGATCACCAACCACCGTCTGCAACTGTTGTTCCCTTGCCGTCGGTGTGCCGCCAGCAGCTCCGCCTTCCCCAGCCAGCTGCTCCGCCGCCCCAAGCTTCTTCCCCGGCGCCGGGTAAGCCTCTTTTCTCTATTTCTGGCCGAGAGTTGCATTTCTTCTCACCTCGCGATTCCGGCCACCATTTTTGACACCACCGATCTCTTTCTTCTCCTTGAGCTCCGGTGAGTGTGATTCTAGCTTTGGTTTGAGCTTAAATGGTCTTGATTTGCTTAGGTTTTGAATTTTTGATTTCAGCCATATTAGGGTTTTTGATTTTTTTGAGCTTTTAATTGATTGATTCATGAAAAATCTCTTCACAAATGTTGATCCTAGTAGCTTAATCTACATGTATGAATTTTTGTGGAATTTTTGGAGATTTTTTTGATTTTTGGGTATTTTTGAATATTTTATTATTATTTTTTAATTTTTGGAAATTAATTAATTAAATTATGAAATTGTGTTTTATGGTTAAATTAGGTGTTTAAATGAATTATAGGCATTTATTTGGAATTTTTATGAATTTATAAGTATTTATTTTCAATTATTTAAGTTTATGTAATTTTGGGAAATTAGGGTTAATTGTGTTTTAATTGAAATTAATTGGTTAATTGAGTTTAATTATTTATATTATTGATAAATATGTTGATAAAATTAATTTTGGATAATTATACTACTTTTGGTGAATTTTTGAAGTAATTTTAGTATATTTATATATATAGGGGTATTTTGGTAATTTTACACAAAATTGGCTAAAAATGTAATTTAATTGGTTTTAATAGTTATTTAAGGTATAAAAATGATTTCTACAAATTATTTAGTATTTTTAATTAATTAAAACTATTTTTCGTGAATTATTTTCAATTATATATATAATATACGGTTTTTCTAATAAAATGAGTTTTTATCGGTTTTTACAGTGTTTTAAGGTTAATTATAGAATTTCTACGTATAAATTGTATTTCTATGTTATAAGGGTATTTTT
The DNA here is from genome assembly GCA_947683625.1 of Mallotus nudiflorus. Taxonomy (NCBI): domain Eukaryota; kingdom Viridiplantae; phylum Streptophyta; class Magnoliopsida; order Malpighiales; family Euphorbiaceae; genus Mallotus; species Mallotus nudiflorus. Next base: position 1,992,558 of record CANTUR010000228.1, read on the forward strand.
GGTATTTTCATAATTGTTCTGAGTTTGTGGACCCCGGTCGGTAGGTTGTAGTTTGGAGTCCGACCGAGGGGTTGTGGATTTGTTTTGAGCTCGTTTTTCAAAGTGTGTTTCTTTGCAGGGTCGGCTCTACTCTTTGAGTAGAGAGATGTCCATTTTACAGGGGAGGTTCTGTCGAATTTTCGATAGAATTCTCGTAAAACGTGATGTCCGGTCGAACCCTATTTCTATTTCTGTGTCTAATATTCTAGATCGAATTTTAGGATTTCTGTTAGGGTTATTCTGATTTTTATCGTTATTGTTTGTTTAGTTGCACCGAGACCGAGGGCTAGTGGACCAGGCCCGTCGGATCTATCTCGTGGAGCGCACTAATTTGTGAGTTGCTATTTTATATATATATATGCTTAGGATGCATGATTTAGAAATGCATGTTTTATTTTGACTAAATATGCATAAATAATTTGATTATCACTTAGGTTTATATTTAGTTTATTTTTGGTTTATTTATGGTATATATTAAATTATATGCATGTTTTATAAATAAATTATATTTAAAATGTTTTTAAATATATTTCTAGCTTAATTTATAATTTGATTGGATTCATTTGACGTATATATACTCGAAATATACTTGGTTTACTTTTGGTATATTTCCGGTATATATATGGTTTATATCGTTATTTTATTTAATTTCATGCATCATTTATTTGTGAATGAATGTTTTATATTTATTAATGAAGGATATCGATAGAACGTGCTACCTAGTGGGCAGCACTAGGACCAAGTACGTACCGGTGCGCTTATAGCATTTAGGCTATATTACTAACCTATTTGTGGATATTGACTGGATATGATTATTTGATGTGTGAGATATGGTTTGGAGGTGTGATTGTTGGAGCTCGGTTGATCAAGTGTCTCGGGACCAATCACACTGGCAGTCAGACTGCTGGAGCTCGGTTGACTTAGTGTCTCGGGGCCAGTCTACTATCTAAATGGATTAAGTGGATGTATTTGGATTAAGTGAGCCTGTATGGCTAGAGTGTTGTCTAACACTGATTGAGGTTTCGATATCATAGGGTTCTATTTGATCCTTCATAAAAGATGATTTTCAATGAAATATATAAAATGATTTTATTGCATCTGTGTGTATTTGCCTGTATATATACATATTATATATATATATATATATATATATATATATATATATATATACTGTTGACTGTATGCATTGTCATTTAGTGTGTATGTATATATATTATAGTAATTCAATCAGTGAGGTCTGACTCCCCTCCGTTGACAATTTTTCAGGAGAGTCAACATCTTCAGACCCTCAGTAGCAGGCCTATACGCCGGATTTCTTTCGCCCCGGCTTCTTTGTGTAAACTGCTTACTTGAGTCTTATTTTTATAATCTAGACACTTGCAATAGTTGTAAATTAATTTGTGGGATTTTATGTATTTTATTTATGTGAGATATTGTATTATATTTGAACTGGATTTGTATGAAAAGATTTATATATGGGAGATGGATATTATTTTGGATATTTATGATTTTTATTTCCGCTGCATTATATATTGTTATTACTATTGCATGTTTATTTTATTTTTTTTAGGCTTGCTACGAGTTTCGGATTCGAAAGAATTCCCATTCCCTAGCGCTGGTCATGGCCCCTATTTTGGGTCGTGACACCGAGGCTTAGTGGACCAGGCCCGTCAGACCCATCTCGTGGAGCACAATAACAGTGAGTTGTTATTTTTATATATATATGTTTTAGGGTGCATGTTTTAGAAATGTATGGTTTATTTTGATAAAATATGCATAAATGGTTTAATTAGTACTTAAGTTTATTTTTGGTATATTTTGATATATTTTAAATTATATGCATGTTTTGATTAAACATTTATACTTAAAATGTTTTAAAATATATTTCTAATTTTTTTTGCAATTATATTGGATTTATTTGACGTATATATACTTGAAATATACCTGATTTACTTTTGGTATATTTTTAGTATATATATATGGTTTATGTTGCTATTTTATTGAAATTCATGCATCATTTATTTATGAATGTATGTTTTATATATAAATGAAGGATATCAATAGAACGTGCTACCTAGTGGGTAGCACTAGGACCGAGTGTATACCGGTACGCCGATAGCATTTAGGCTATATTACTAACCTATTTATGGATGTTGATTATATTGATTGGATTGATTTGATTTGATGTGTGATGTGATTTGGGAGTGTGATTGTTGGAGCTTGGTTGACCAAGTGTCTCGGGGCCAATCACACTGACAGTCAGACTGCTGGAGCTCGGTTGACTTAGTGTCTCGGGGGCCAGTCTACTGTCCAAATGGAACAAGTGAATATATTTGTAATAAGTGAGCCTGTATGGCTAGAGTGTTGTTTAACACTGTTTGAGATTGCGATTTGCTAGGGTTCTATTTGATCCTTTATAAACGGTGATTTTCAGTAAATATATAAAAATGATTTTATTACATCTATGTGTATTTGCTTGTATATATATACTTATTATATATATTATTGACTGTGTGCATTGCCATTTAGTATGCATGTATATATATATTATAACAATTCACTTAGTGAGGTCTGACTCCCCTCCGTTGACTATTTTTCAGGAGAGTCATTGTCTTCAGACCTTAGTAGCAAACCCATACGCTGGATTTCTTCCACCCCGACTTCACTATGTAAACTGTATATCTGAGTTTTATTTTATAATCAAGACACTGCAGTAGTTGAAAACAGTTGTGGGGTTTATGTATTTATTTGTGTGAGTTATGTATTTCAAATATTTGAACTAGATTTGTATTAACAGGAATATTTATATATATGAGATGAGGATTTAAATCCATTGATGTATATTTATTTATCTTATTTGTGATTTTATTTCCACTGTAAAATATTTTATTTATATTATTATGAGTATTGCATGCTTTTATTTATTTTTAGGCTTGCTACGGGTTTTGGATTTGAAAGAATTCCTGTTCCCTAGTGCCAGGTCATGGCCCTTGTTTTGGGTCATGACATATTGCTTCCTGTAACTTCTGCCAAAATCGAAAGGTAAACACTAAACCTCTATCAGATATAATGGAAATAGGCACTCCATAAAGGCACACAATATGCTTAACATACAGCTTAGCTAACTTAGTTACAAAATAAGTACCTTTAATTGGTAAGAAATGAGTTAATTTGGTTAACCTGTCCACAATCACCCAGATGAAATCATATCCATCCCATTGAACGAGGTAACCCTACCATAGCAATTCTCTCCCATTTTCACTCAGGAATAGGAAGAGGCTAAAGCTTCCTAGACGACTTATGATGCTCAACTTTCACCTATTGACATGTTAAGCACTTAGAAACATAATCAACTACATCCTTCTTCAATCCATTGTACTAGTATAAATCTCTGATGTTGTAACTTTTGGAAGTACACTATAAGCTGTAGAATGTGCTTCTTTAAGGATCTCTTCTTTTAAATTATCCACATCAGGAACTCATAATCTACCACTGATCCATAAAAAACCTTCATCATCTAGTGTAAAATTAGTGAACTTCCTTTTATGGACATTCTCCTTAAGCTCTGCTAGAATAGGATCTCAGCCTTGAGATGTCTTAACCCTATCTCTCAATACTGAGTTAACTCTAAACTAAGCTAACAGTCCTCCTGATTTTCTAATTTTCATCATCAAACCTTAATTCACTAACTCATGCAACTCTTAGATTAAAGGTCTCCTCTCCACACTGATGTGAGCAAGACTACTTGAGGACTTTCTACTCAAAGCATATACTGCCACATTAGCCTTGCTTGGATGAAAAAGAATATCACAGTTATAATCCTTCAGTAATTCCAACCATGTCTTTTGCCTCAAATTTTGATCTCTCTGCTGGAAAATGTACTTTAAACTTTTATGATTTGTGAAAATCTCATGAGTCACCCCTGTAGAAGTGGGGTTTAGCGCGCATCTAAGATTTTAGCAATCGCATCACTGTTTGAGCTCAGGGCTCTAGAGAACACACTAACCATTATCACAAAGAGATGGTGTGGAGATGAGGAGTTGCCACCCAGGGTAATAACTGGGACATATCGAAAAGGTGGTACTCGATTCCCTAAAAGAAAGCAGCACCACAACCAGGAGATTTTGGATACGGAATACCAAGTTCTTTTAGTCTTGTGTTCATTTTAGAATTACTTTATAAATTACTATCTTATCCTCTGTTTACATGCAATTTCATATAAACCCAAAACAATAAACTCCAAGGCAAACTATTCATGAAATAGACAAGTAAATAATGTATTCAATAAATCACATAATCCCTAAGTTAGTATAATATACATGGATTTTAAATAAATGAGCTAAAGTCTACATGTTTTAAATTATAAGTGAACCTAAAGACCTAATTCCTTTTTATTTTAATTAAATGAACCTAAGTCTACTAATTTTAATTCTAAAATGGGCCTAATTCTACATGTTATGAAGGTATTTAAATTAATGAGCTTAATTCTACATGTTTTAATTAAATAATGATATTAAACCTACAAATTATTGAGAAAGGGCTTAAATTAAGTGAGCTAAGTCTAAATTAATTAAATTAAATTAAATGGGGCCTATGTCTAATTAACTAAATGGGTCTAAAGGTATTTTTAACCTAAAATTTAATTAATTATGGACCTAAAAATATATTTTAATTAATTAAACCTAATGATATGGGCTAAAATAAACAAATCAAAATCTAAAATGGGCTTAAGGCCCAAAACACACAAAACTAATAAATAAGCTCAAAAACAAATAAATAAACATAAAAAAAAATTAAATAAGATCAAATAAATAACTAAATTAATCCTTACTAAAATCCTAATTTTTATAACATGCAACCTAAATTAATCTACTTCCTCCATTGATTTTAAATGATTACCAAATTGAAACCTAATTTTACTAACCTATTTAATAAAAAAATCATGCAACCACATACATAATTTTATTACTATTCCCACTATTGGGTCTATTAACATTAATTCATAAAATAATTAATAAAAAAATAAAAATAAAGACAATAAAAATAAAAAATAAAACCCTAGAAACTAAGTCTATACGGGATTTTATCCATAGTCTTCTGTAGATTTCCAATAAAATTCATCTTCCTCATATGATCATCATGTGTTTTCCTCCACAGTCACCATAAAAAAATAAAAAAATAATTAATGAATAAATTATGATAAAATTAATAAAAAAATAAATAAACAAATAAAAGAAGAAGAAAAATATAATATGCCTTATGGATGATTAAGGTGCTCCTCAGATTTGTGATTCACCGTTTTTTATAAATCTTTGAATCTTTTCTTCAAAAAAAATTCTTCACGAGTCTTGAATTAATTAATGAATCAAAAGAATTTTTGATTAAAAATAAATAAAAGAAAAATAAAAACACAATTTTCTTTCTCTCCTCTCCTCTTTTCTACGCCTTTCTCTCTATTTCTTTTCCTGTCCCCCCCTTTTTTCCTCCTTCCTAGCCCCCCATTTATAGTAGAACTAGGACGCCTAACCATAATCCTAATGTAATTCTCATTTTTTAAAGTGTATTTAGAATTTTGAACCAAATAGGATTAAATTAATTAGGAAGTTTAAACCAATTTAGGATTGAATTAATTAGGAAATTTAAACCACACTAAAATTGGAATAATTAAAAATAGGAAAGAGTTTAATTATGACGGGATTATGCAATTCCGATCGGAATTGTACAATCCCGATTGGAATTGTACAATCCCGATCGGAATTATTATAATTTCGATCGGAATTACATAATTTCGGTCGGAATTATGGAATTCCGACGCATAAATTTTTTTTAAACAATTAATTACAAAAAGGCCCTCAAAAAAATTTAAATTTTGCAATTAGGTCCTAAAAAGAACTTTGCGATTTAGTCTCTAAAACATTAAATTCTTCCTTTAACAGCCTTTAGAATTTTTTAAAAATTAAATATCGAAGACATTTTTATCATTGGAGTCTTTCGCTACATCCATAACATGTCATCCCGAAATTGGGTGTCTATATAACCTTGTATAAATAATGCCTTTAAATCTTGAGAGCAAAGATCACTACAACCATCTCTAGGTCGTGAGTAGGATAATTCTATTCATGTTTCTTTAACTACCTTGAAGCATAAGATATCACCCTACCATTCTGCATCAACATACAACCTAGGCTAACTCTGGAGGTATCACAATACACAGTAAACTTGTCTTCTCTATTAGGCAAAGTCAGAATTGGAGTTGTGGTCAACTTCTCCTTTAGTAATTGAAAACTATCCTCACAAGCATCTGATCATAACAAACTTCATATTCTTCTGAGTTAGGTGAGTTATAGGAGTTGCAATTCTTGAGAAATCCTGCACAAATCTCCTATAATACCTAGCCAAATCTAGGAAAACTTTGAAGCTCAATGATTGATGTCAGTCTGGGCCATTCAAACATTGTCTCAATCTTCTGTGGATCAACTTGAATACTATCTTTAGACACTACATGTCCAAGGAATGCAACACTCTCTATCCAAAAATCACACTTCGAGAATTTAGTATAAAGCTGATGTTCTCTTAGTGTTTGTAACACTGTCTTTAAGTGATATACGTGCTCTTCCATACTTTTTAAATACACCAGTATATCATTAATGAAGACTACCATAAACTGATCCATAAATGGTCTAAATACCCTATTCATCAGGTCTATAAAAGCAGCTGGTGCATTAGTTAACCCAAAGGACATCACTAGAAACTCATAATGACCATAATGAGTGCGGAATGCCATTTTAGGAACATCGACTTCACTGATCCGCAACTGATGATAACAAGACCTCAAGTCAATCTTGGAAAAGAACTATGCATCTTGAAGTTGATCAAACAATCATCTATCCTCAGAAGAGGATACTTGTTCTTCACTGTCACCTTATTCAGCTCTATGTAATCAATGCATAGTCTCAGTGTACCATCCTTCTTTTTCACAAATAGGGACTGGTGCACCCCAAGGAGAAACATTAGGTCTAATGAAACCTTTGTCCAACAAATCTTGCAATTGCTCCATTAACTCCTTCAACTATACAGGAGCCATTCTATAAGGTGACATCAAAATAGAAGTTGTGTCTGGGACCATATCTATACATAATTCGATCTCTCTGTGAGGTGGTAAACTTGGAAACTTATCAAGAAAAATGTCAATAAACTCACAAGCTACTGGAGTATCTATGAGAGATAACTTCTTCATTGAAGTATTTGCCAAGTATCCTTGACAACCCTTCCTCAGCATCTTCCTAGTCATGATAGCAGAAATAAGATTCTGAGGTGTATAACTTTTATCACCCACAAACTTAAACTCTTCTTCATCCAGAATTCTAAAAATCACCTATTTACTTTGACAATCTATAATGGCATAGTGCTTAGATAACCAATACATACCAAGGATCACATAAAACTCCCTCACATCCAGTAACACTAATTCCATTAACAATTCTATGCCTCCTACTAAGGACACCTAAGAATAAAAATATCAGCATCCAACGAATCACTTAGATGAGTGGTGATAGATAAAGGAAATGCCATCCTTAAAGCTTGCCAACACGACTTTAAAGAAAAAACAATAGACACGAAAGAATGTGTGGCACTCGGATCAATCAAAACTCTAGCATCCAAGTAACAGACTGGCAGTATACCTGCGATAACGGTATTGGATGCTTGAGCATTTTACTGGGTGAGGGTGAAAACTCTAGCCTAACCTCGGCCTCCCTGTTGGCTAGTGGAAGCCTGACCAAAACCCTTATCATTAACTCGATAGACAACTCGACTATCATGATCCTTTGATACTCGGTGTGAACAGTTCGAGTCCTTATCTCAAGGGCATATAAAAAGTCTAGAGGATCTATAATCCTGTTAAATGATATCCTGTCGACTTTGGCATAAAATAATGCTACCTCAAGGTTGGACATACCCTGCTGATAACCAGATTGCATTTTCGGCACGGCTGGAGGTGTAGCAACTTCTTTAAAATCTTGCTTTACAGGTTCCTTATCTTGTAGCTATCTCTACCTACAGTGACCTATCGCTCCTCGAGGTTTACCTCTACCTCTACCTCTACATTTAACTAGTGGCTCTAGGGTTAGAAACTCATCCTAAAAGGAGTCATCATCTTTGGCCTTAACGATCGGTGGAGCGACAAGCACTCGCCTCCTTATTCTGAAAAGACAAAACTAATAAAATTCAGGAAAACGAGCAATAAATAACCAACGAACAAACATCCTAACAATTACGTGGAAAACTAAATCAAGGAAGACTTATCAAAAACATAATCGAACCTAATTTACTGCAGTAGTTTTAAAGAAAATACGACTCTGATAACCTAGGTCCACAATACTAAAACCTAGGCTTTAATACCAACTTTGTTATGACCCAAACCGAGGAGTTATGACCGACGCTAGGGAACAAGAATTCTTTCAAATTTAAAACTCGTAGCAAGCCTTAAAATAAAAACACATGTAAATATAATACAAAAATATGTTAGAATTAAAGCTTTGATTAATAATAAAATAAATCTTTATATCATAACATAATTAAAATATTTTCATACAAGATTCAAATACAAGATCTTTAATTAGTACAACACACTATTACCATAATAACATTACTACAGTGATTATTAAAATACAAGAAAATGATAGTTCAATATTTACATAAATCAGTCGAAGAGAAAAAAGTTTGGCGAACAATACTATGAGGAAGGTATGAAGTAGTAGATCTTAACAAAAAATATTGAGGGGGAGTCAAATCTTATTGAGTGAATTATTATAATATATATACATGCAACTTAAAGTCATATACAATCAAGCATCAATATATATATATATATATATATATATATATATATATATATATATATATATATATATATATGCTAAAATTCATTTTTATATAATAATAAATGTAGAAAATTTTATTTTGGGTGAATGATTGGAGCAGAACCCTAAAATATTTCACAACCGAGCTCTTGCAATCTTACTGTTGGCGTGATTGGCCTCGAGACACTAGGTCAACCGAGCTCTTGCAATCATACCACTCACTCACAGCAAACTTCAATAATCAATTAATCAAGTCTCACATCAATAATTTCATAATATCAACCCTAAAATCAAATGCACTAGTATGTACACAGTCCTAATGCAGCCCATTAGGTAGCACATTATACTGCTATCCTTCAAATAAATCTTATAATTATTAAAATTAATTAAGTGTATAATTTAAACATGGTAGCATCCATTTTTATAGCAATATACCAAATATATACCAAAAAATATATATAATCATTTAATAAAATAACTCATACTTAGTTACATTATAAAAATATGGATGTTCACAAATATGTATTCTACATGCAATGCATATGTATGATAATAACTCACAGTTGTGTGCTCCTCTAAAAGAGATAGACGGGTCTAGTTCAGTAGGCTTCAGTCTCGGCGCAACTATAGAAAATAAATAAATAATAATATCAAAATCGAAATCCTAATTTTATACTTCTAGAAATTCTAAAGAATGACTCAATATAGGACACGACTCAACCAAAATTTAAAAACTCAAGATCGATCCGATGTCACATTTTACTAGAATTTTACTAAAAATTCGGCAGAGTTATCTCTGTAAAATGAACGTCTCTCTACAAAAGTAGAGTCAATCTTGCAAGTAAACACACTTCAATATTCACAATGCACAACTCTCAGGTTAGAGCCCTGAACTATACAAATTGCCCAACTGAGAACTAAACTACTAAAAGTCAATAATTTAATAATAAATATTAAAAATCATTAAAATCCAAAATCAATACAATTTATTTGAATAATAAAAAATTAAAGATAATTTATCTTCAAATTAATTTAATAAAATCTCAAATAAAATTAAATAATATTAGTAAAAATTCATTTTTCAAATATTTGAAATTAAATAGCATAAAATACAATTAATTATTTAAATTACTCAAGTATATAATAAAAATAGCTAAAAATCCATTTTAATCATAAAAATAATAAATAAGCTATTATTTAAATATAATTTTGAAAATTATTATTAATTAGCTAAAATAGTAAATAATTTGTAAAAATTATTTTAATACTATTTATTACTCAAAAATTATTCAAAACACACTAATTAACAATAATTTCAATTAAAATACGAAATTTACTATTTTTTCCAAAAATTACCATAACATTAAATATTTTCCGAAAATTAACCAAAATTACTATAAATTTGTAAAAATTTATTTTCTCATTTCTAAAGCTTAATGTTTATGTTAAATACACTAATTAGTATTATTTTAAATAAAAAACATATAATTAATAAAATTTACCGTATTTTTCAAAAATACAATTTTATACATAAACTAAATAAATTCATAACTAAAAATCTAAAATTAATTTCACCAAAGTTCCTTCATAAACTATAATCTAAATAATTCAAACTATTTTCTAAAAATATTAAAATTTTTTGGCGTGGGTCACCAGAAAATAAAAATACAAAAACTTCAAATAATTCAGAAAAATCAAACAATATATTTAGGTAGCTCTTGATGCACATAACCACATTTCCAAAGGAATTAAGCATGAATCAAACTGTATCAAGCTTAAAAAAAATCAAAACCTAAATTGACCTAAACTAAAACTTCAGTATAAAACAATTACTGGATGTCCTAAGTTTGAAACAACTGAAGATTCAACTTGCTCAGACCATGAGGAGTCGAATGAGCTCGGAATAGCAAGCTCTGCCCACTGGAAACATCATTGGCGTCACTGATGTTGTTGCTGCTATGTTTGATGGAAATGGGGAGGAAGAAGTTAGCAGACAACGATAAAAGAGAAGGGAAGAAAGGAGGTGATGTTGGTGAGATGATGGTGGCTCGGTGGTGGCTGGCTGTGGCACTGTAGATTAGGAAGAAGAAGAAGAAAAAAAAAGAAAAGAAAGAAAAAAGAAAGAGAAGGGAAATAACTAAAAAAATTAACGCTTCTGCTTTTTTTTTTTTTGGAAAAGGATAAAATATCACACATATATAAAATATAATAATAATAATGATAATAATATTTTTTAATTAAGTAATCACTTTTAAATTAAATCCACCACTATAAATTAAAATATTTAAAATAAATAATTTAATACTATTCACAAATAATTACAATAATGTTATTAAATAGATAAATAAATAATAATATACCACACTAAATCAAACTTTTAAATTTTGATTTATTATTAATACCATAATAAAATAAAATAATTACCAACACTAAAATTAAATTACACAAAATAATAATAATATATAAAAATTTAAAATATTTATTAACACTGCATATTTTAAAAATTAATTTAATAATTTATAAAAATATTGGATTATAACATTAATTTTTTTAATTCAAATAAACCAAAATAATTATAAAATTATATAATCCTATAAATAAAATAGTTAAAAATCTAGTAGTATCATTGAATTAATTTTTTTATTGGATTTTGTTAGAAAGGCAAGCATGCATTGCTTTATGAAATACTTTTTTGTTTTTTATATATTTTGTTTATATGTAATTTTTTTTTTATTGAATAAGATGTTGAAAATGTTGATCATGTTTGTTTTCCTACTCATTCTGGTGGACAGAATGTGAAGGTTGTTGATGTGATATATATTGTTATTGTAATTTGTTTTGTTACTTTTTGGTTTCTAGTTTAATTTTTTATTTACATCATATTGAAGATGATTTTATCAGTCCTCCTCCACAAAAAAAAAAGGAGCATAAATCTACCTATATCTTAAAGTCTCATTTTGTTATTGTATAAGAAACTGAAAATAAACAAAAAGTATGCGAAAAAAAATACTATAACTTAAAGCTAAATATTTTCTTTGGAGCTAAGCGAGTTGTAATTATTGTAATAGAAAGATTTTAATGGAATAAATATGTTTTTAAGTTTTTTGGTGTTGTTGAGATGTAAGAGGATGTTGCATTTATAATTTAGTATTGTTTTGGTTTTTTTGGTTTTTGAGACTTTTTTGTTTAAATTGGTGTCGTTCTATTTTTTTTTTGTTTATGATAATTTTTTTGTTTTATTAATGACAACGTAGTTATATCACAAATTTTCTTTTTGTATGTTTGTTGTATTTATGCAATCTTTATTTTATGTCCAATATTTTATAGTTGAAGGAGAGTTATTATTTTGATTTTTTTAAAATATGCTTTTTGTTTATTTTTTGTTTCTGATTCATTTTTTTTTTTATCTTTTTTGTTTATTTTTGGTTTCCAATTCATTTTTTATTTTAATTTTTTTTTTTTTAGTTTTGAAGAATATATATGAATTTTTAAAGGATTTTAGTTTGTTATATTGAGTTTTTATTTTTGTTTTCTCTAAATTAATTGCACCATCTTCACCATTGTTTTGAGTAACCTAAAATTTTGTGTATATATTTTTTATCAATTTAGAATAGTTTACGTTTATTTTATATTTCTAATACAATAATTTAAAATATTTTTCATTTATTTTACGTTTCGGATACAATAATTATATATATTTTTTTATCAATTTATAATATTTTCTTACATTTTACGATCCAAGTGAATGCAATTTGTTACCATTTAGGGAGTGAAAATGTTGCAAAAGTTATCTTGGGCCTATTCCCCATTCTCAATAATAACAATACAGAAGTCATGAGACTATTGTTATTATTTTTGTTATAATAATAGTAATAATAACAATAAGCAACAAGTCCACAATTATATGAACCTAGCATCATTGATAATCTAATTTTTGAGTCACACAGACCGTTGTTAATACAGATCAAACATAGATATGGTAAAGCTTCCAGTGTCCCAACGTTGAAAGTGAAAATAGAAAGAAAGCTAGAAGGCTATAAACATTTTAGGAAACTAACAGAAATCAAATTAGAACGAAAACAAACATGCATAAACATTGTCAACCAATCAATTCTTAAATGACTTCCCATCCATCAAATAGCATCTTCGTTTTTTAAAATTAAAATTAGTTTATTAACGAGAAAACAGTTAAATGATAATTATTTTCCAATGATATTCTGAGGTGTTCGATTTTTACCGTCATTAATTTAAAAGGAGAAAGTTGCTATCTGTTATACAGTCAATCGATATTAAAATTTTTTAAAAAAAAAAAATCGGCTTACCCTATTAGTTCTACTCATTCGCAAAGAGCACATGTACAAACAAGGATTGCTCTCAACTATGCCCAACTTCAAATTCCACTAATTACCCAACATCAAACTCTAAGTTTTTTAGAGTTTCACAAATATGGCACCAGTGAATTCATCTTGGCTAAAATGTTGTTTTTTTTTTTGTGCAAAAAATTCCATTGATCCCATCTGCGTGGATCTCTGAGGAACATTCTTTCAATCATGCAACTGATAGGCATCCTCACAAGAATGCTCATAATTAAAAGACACACCAACTGACCCCATCAAATACAAAATGCCTGTCAAGAACACGATGCTTCTACATTAAAGGGCATAAGAAATTGTTTTAGCATTTTTCGCTAGTGATGAATGAAAACATACAAATAGTCACCAATCACTAAAAAAAAGTTTCAAAGGAAAAAAAAAATAACACAAGGAAGCATGAAAAAAGAGAAGAAAAAACTAGAGGCCAACTAGGGAGGCTTTCTTTTGAACAATATTTCTTTTTGGGACCTGGGTGGAATGGTGAAAAAAACGAACAAGAGGGCTCTTCAGAAAAGTACTAGTTATCAACTATAGAACCAAACAACACAGAGCAAATTTGTAGAAAACAAACAAAACAGCTAAGCACATATTCCCTTTAGCAAACCGGTCGCACCTAAACAAACTAGATTCAAGTATTAGGTATACAAAAAAGCCTTATACATTAAAGCTCACAGCACAAAATATCTATACAATGTAAAATTATTATCAGAAATTTACATCAACACCAATCTTGGATGAGAAAAAATAAAGAAATTAGCCCATAATTTCAAAACAGAGAAATAATATTAAACCTGAGTAAAGGCGTGTGGGTCGTGAGGGAATTCATTTTATCACTTGAATTGCATAGAATCAAGTTATGGCAACTTAGAAATATTTTGTTTTTTTTAATTTTTACTGTTTAAACCATAGGTATTCAACGTTAAATTATAATTAATTTAGTTTGACCCAAATAAAATTATAAAATTAGTCAATATCTCTCAATAACTAATTTAATGTGACTGAATATATTAAAATTCGAATTCAAAATTTAACTTAAACGAAAATAGCTCACTCTATCTCATCCAAAAGATCTCATGATCATCTATGTCAAAAGTTATTGGTTGGATTGGATCTTAAAGCCTAAAATACAAAATATTCCTTTCAACGGCACTCTGAAGCTATAGGACATGCCATTAAGGCAGGGGATTATAAAAATATAAAGTTATGAATTAAACATTGAGATCTCAAAACTATTATAGTATTCAAGTAGAGAATTGTGTTTCTCGTGTACAACATACTGAGTTGTTAAATCACTAGAGGACTTGGTCCAAAGTTGCCAATTTGATGAGGTCCGGGTTGCCTCTCAATATAGCCATGACTGGTTAGTCCAAGTTCAACCAAGCTTCTATATCATCACCTAATCTTGTATCGGCCAAAATTATCAGATTCATAAACGTTGAACCTGATAAACCAATACTGCTAACCCAGACAGGGTTTCCCCACCCAAAATCAGCACCATAGTACCCAAAGTTACACTAGCTTGAAAATCCAATGTGGTCTACTCCATCTTCAGCCCCCAGTTCGCATATTGCCTTGAGGGACTCGAGCATGAAGGAATTGTTTCTTTCATCGCCTTTCATTTTCGTGACAAACTTATCATCAATTCTTGATATTGTGTCTCTCACCTTACCCACCAAGTCATGGAATTCAGGTTCTGACTGTACATTTGTGTATTGTGCATCAGCTGCCCAAAGGAAATTTCCTAAAGAATTCTAAGACATGGATGGTTCCATTCTTGAACGAAGATTTACTAAGTGGGTTAATAAAGAACGCCTTTGAAATCCTTGCAACTCAGCTGATGCAGCTATGACGGACTTCCACAAGAAAGCTGAGACTGCCTCAACGCGTGTGGGGCATTTCATGGCTGGGATGGCTGCTTGCACCTTGAGCTTGCCTATTGCTGATGCATCAAGCACAAGCCTCCTAGTAACGCAATTAGTAGCCTTTCTAAGTAAAGAACCCCACATACAAATTGATGTATCTCTTGGCCATAATCATTCGCAGGGAAAAGAGTAGCAGCAGTAAATTTAGGATATACTGTTTCCTTACACGACCGGGCTTCAGCAGTCCATCCTGGAGAAAGGTGCTTAGAGCAGCACCATCCAGGATCTTGTGAGATATGCATATTCCAATGGCAATACCACCGCATCCAAACACGTTTACTTGAATATTTTCACCTGAGTTCCTGCTCTTGATTCATTAGAAAAGACGAGTTCACAGGGAAGAAATTTATGTATGAGCTTGAGATCGGGTTCGGCAAGGAACTCATCAAGGCAACAGCTAACTCTAGCGACAAATTTAGCTGCATCATCATTGCAGTAGATGCAAAGATCATTTATGATCTTTCCGCCTAGAGGGTGAAAGCGAGTTAAGGTTTCTGATAGGGAAGTTTTTAGTATCTCCAATCTTTTTTCAACTTCAAGATGGCTGCTACTGCTGTTCTTATTCATGGGATAAAAAAGGACAATTGGAGCATATTCAGCTGGGATAAACTGATCCAAAAGGGAAGGCTTATAGTTTCTTAGGTGTAGTGGTGTTGGGGAAGCTGGTTTTACATTTTCAATGGAAATTATCTGCACTTCCATCTTTTTTTTTTTTTTTCTCAACTTGAAGAAGATGGAGCTGGGTAGGCTTTGGCTACATTACATATATGGAAGAGGTAAGGTAGATTAATACAAAAGGTGATAGACGCACGGTAGCAAAAGGGTTTATTGCCTTAAAGATTCTTCTCTTGTTAGCATGATAAATTGATAGATGATGTTTTTTGTTTTTCAATCTTGAGTGATATTTTTTAACCATTTTGTGGTAACTAAAAGAGTTATATTTCTATTTTTCAATATATTTAATTTAGAATTATAGAAACTTCTAATAGTAAAAATAGTATAGCTATAATTGGATTTATTATATTCCTAATGTAGGTATACATTAAAAAACTAATAAATTATTTTGAAACAAAAAATTCATTGAATTCGTGGTCAATTTTTAATTTTCAAACATAATTAATACATGATTAAATTAATTAAAATAAAGGAAAGAATTGCACTACGGCACATGTTTTTATGTTTCTTCATATAAATTATGTAATTTTTTTTTTGTTTCAGCGTAAATTATCACATTAATTAATAGGTCATAGTAGTATTGTAAATTATCTCCAAGAAAGTAGACTTGAACATTTTTTTTTGAAAAACTTTCGGAAAAGGGGCACTGCTTTTCATTAAAAATTGAAAGGGTGAACACTAACATCAGTTGGTGGAGATTGTTCCTACTTAAATGAGATTTAAAATTCAAATTTTGATATATATAACTACATCAAATTAATTATTAAGAAATTTTTGTCATTTTTATAATTTTATAAAAGTTAAATTAAATTAGTTAAATTGCAATAAATTTGAAAACTGATGGTTAAAAAAAATAGAAATGATGGACAATAACTTTTTAAAAATAAATAGTAGTCCGTTATAATAAATAATGTACAATTCTTTTAGTAAGCTATTACACATTGAAGAAAAAGCAAAAAAATAAAAAAATCGTAAGTGGAGAGTATCTTTTAAAGCAATTGCAAAGCCCTAATGACTGTGGCAAATGACAAAATCGTTCAGCTAAGTAAATTAACAAGATTTTCTCTGGATAGGAGTTTTTGCTAATGCTTTATTTAATAGGCTAATAACAAGCATGGTGACTTAATTATTATTTTTAGCACTTCAGAGTTCACGCAGATGGTGGAGAGATGGCGATTGATAAGGAAGCATCGGCTACCAAGTCCAAGCTAGTGATGAGATTAAAGAAACTTTGCATGTTCCACACATGCATATAAAAATGAAAATAACATATATGAAAGAAAGTGCACATTTTGGAAAAGCTCTCCGGATATTATAAAATTGAAGTTATAAATTCAATCTATTTTCCTTAACCTTTTAACTGTTAAACAAATATATTTTACAAGTTAAAAGGATTTTTATTTGGATAAATTGTTTTATCCAAAATTCTTTATTTATTTTGAATATATTATATCTATTTTTATCAAACTCAGCCGAAAATTGAATTTAAAACTGACAATTTTAATTAAGTTTAGCTTCTGATTTGTCAATAATTGAATGTACTAATATTTGTTGATAACTTGTAGCAATATTGTCCTGATCAAAATGATCAGCCGGCAACTTTTAGGAAGGGCTGAGATCACTAAGCATGCTCTCCATCCAAGTATCGTACTAATATATGAAACTTCTGATATAGATTCAGTAACTAGAATAGAAATTTTTAATCTCATAAGAGCTTCAAGGGGTTAACATCTTACTGGTAACGAAGGTCTTTGTACTCATTGGGACAATAAGGAGAGAATAAGTCAGCAAGAAGCCAACCTTTCCTTCTTGGATTGTATCCCATGTCCTTGCACAGCTGACCATTGCAGTATATTTGCAGCAGTACACTGGTGCATGATCTTCTGTCGCCCTCTTTAGCACAGTACTTCGTACAGTCTTTACATTTTCTCACATAAGCTTTCATTTCACTTATGGTCGGTAACCTGAATTTTCCTGCAAGAAAATGAGCCAGCCACTTGCTTCTCATTTCTGTAGCATATAAAATTGCAGGAATGTCTGCATACCCAAGTATTGCTAGCTGTGGGATTCGAGCATGAATGCACTCCCTGAGATGTAATGACAAATATAGTCTCCTCAGAGTGTTGTTTTAGGACTTGCTGCCCGTCTAAAAGAAAAGACTCGAAACGCACCATAGAGTTCTCAGTACCTGTAAAAAGGAGCTGATGACCCAGTAATGCAATTCTGGAAGTATTCTGATTTGAAAATGTTCAGTATTCTGATTTGAAAATGTTCTTGATCTTTTGATCACTTTTGCATCCTGTCGCAAAGATAACAATGTCTGTTTCTATGAGGTTTTTCCCGCCTTCTACGATTATACCATTTTTGGAAAAGCAAAAGCTCTCTGATTTCTTCAGAATAAGGCTTCCTTCTTCAACTTTGCGATAGAAATTATCTGGCAAAACTGTGAACATGCACGAGGATATCTGTTTGAGGAATCCATGAACAGGGACCATATTGTATTTCTCCAACGGGTATATCCACTTGAGATAACACTCGATTAATTTTGAAAATATCCAGAGCTGAACCCAACTTGTAAAGGGTCAATCGGATGCAAGTGGAACAAACATGGTAGCTATCAATTAAATGGTATAGATAATGAGAAATTACCAGAGGAGAAAGCATGGTGACTAGGAGCCAAGAGAAGAATTCTTCGCCAGGCTTGTGAACCATTAACTCTGAGAAGCGATTTAAACCTCTAAAAGTGAGCAAGAGCAAGTGCTCAGGAACTGTCCAGTGGACTGGTTTGAATACCAGGGTACATGGATGCTCTACTCCTAGGAATTGAAAGAAAGACAGAGGCTCAATTATCTTTAGAAGTCCATAACATGTGTCGTAAGTTAATTCTAAGATGGAAGTGCATACCATTTCCAGTAGCAACTTCCGCTGCTACATCAACTGCCGATTTCTGAAAGCCAACCACTGTAATCCGCTTGTTTCTTACCAACTCAGCAGCACGCTTGTCATCCATGGCAGCAAAATCCATGGAATGTAAGACCTGACCCTCAAAAACTTCAGGCCCCTCATTAACGGGAAACTTTGGTATATTTGGCAGGTCACTGTACCTTCCAGTACAGAGGATCACAAAATCCAGTTTGTACACCTGGGAGAAACATCAAATTTGGTTTCATTTCTTGGAATTGAAGGAAATTATAGGAGTAGCTAGCTTGATTACCTCAACTGGTGCACAAGGATCTCGAACATCCTGCACAGTGACGTCCCATTTGCCGGTGGGGGAGATGGCGATACCAGCGCCACCCCACAAAGTCCAGGAGAGCATATACTCATGATCAGACGGTGAAACATACTCAATGCAAGTAACTCTGGAATTGAATTTGATCCTTCCAAGAATGTTAAAATGAACGGCGTAAGCTTGGAGGTAATCCATCACCTGGTTGTGATCGGGAAAGTTCTCCTTAATGGTAGATGGCCAAGCAAAATCAGAGAACTGGTAAAATTTTTTGGGTGTTTGGAGCTTGGTAGACTCTATGGTTTGACATCAAATGCCTCCTATACAACTTCGAACTTCAAATACCATAGGATTGAAACCCTTCTCCATCACGTGTTTGCAGGCAAGCAGGCCACTGATTCCGGCACCGATTATTCCAATTTTCTTCTTCATTTTGGTTTTAAAAAATAAAATGAAGACGTTTTTCTGAAATGGTGGGAGTTCTCAATCTCCGTTTGTGTTATCATTCTTGGAGTTAAGTTGAGTAGTTGGGAATTCTTTGGCTGACGAGCTGGGCACATGGATGATGACTTCAGCTTAGCTTTGTTTCAGGAGAAATAAAGGTTGCTCTCATCACTTAAATTGGTCATTTCTGAGTGAATACCTGACACGTCCTAAAATTCAGACAATTGTTCATAAAGTGAACCTCTCTCTCTAATCCTGAGTCAAACTGCTCAAGTGCATGCCAAACAAGCACTTCCACTGTTAATTTGAATCCAATGATATGATGCTGAAAGCATTAAAAATGAGGCCACAGGAAAATTGACTTCATCTCGTTACGGAACTAATCTTTATTTGGTTAAGATGCTGAGCAATGTTTACGTCGAAGAATGCCGAAAGACATTAAACCAATAGGTGACACCCCGATCTATGATTGAATATTTTCTCTTTACTTTTTTTTCTTAAATTTTATTTTTAAATGTAATTTAGCTTTTCCCACGCAAGAGAAAAAGAGATCGCTCTCTTCACTTAAAATTGGCAAATTATTAAGTGAAATCCTGGCATGTCCCAAGGTTGAAATTAGGAGTCAGTTTTGGACTTCTTATCGGTTTTAGCACTCTGTCTTTTCACAATTCTAATTGATATTTAATTCGTATTTTAGAATTAAAATCAAAATAAAAATTGAAATGGAAAAAAATAAAAAAGGAAATCGAAATTTGAAGAAGGTATTTAGTTTTTAGAGAATAGTAATGAAAATAAAAATTAAATATTATTTAACAATTAAAATTTTTTATATAAAAAATATATTTTTTATTTTTTTATATATAAAAAATTAATATTATATTTTTTAATATATTAAAAATTAATATTATAATTATGTATTATAATATATTTTAAAAATATTTGATGAATCACATTTTCAATTCTCAAATTTCATAGTAATTTAAGCCAATCAAACTAAAAATCAAAATCCTCATATTATTTTTTACTAAACAAATGAATTCTAAATTCTAAACTAAGGACTTGGCCTTCTTGCGCAAGCTAGCCCACTTGATCGTTCCAATTTTATCGGATGTCCTCGAAGGGACGCTGGCCCACTTGATCATTTGAATTCAATACATATAATTATGAAAAATTTACTAAAAATATCCAATTTTTAAACTTATTTATTAAAATATACCAAAATTTCATTTATTACATTTTTATCTTAACCTTTTTTCTTTCATACCCTTTATTTTCTTTTTTATCCCTTATTATTTTTTCATTTTTTCTCTCTTTTTAAAATTTTTTCTTCTCCTTCTCATCTTTTTTCTTTTTATTTTATATTTATTTTTATTTCATAGTATTTTCTCTCTTATTTATTTATTTTCTCATTATCCTATGTTTCCTTCTCTTTTTTTAATTAATGAAAATTTAGGAAAAATTATTATTATTTTTTATTTTTTATTTCATTATTTTTCTATTAGTTTTTTTATTTTTATTTTGTTAAGATCTTTAATTTTTTTCATATTTACTAACAGTTGGGTGTTGTCATTTCTCCTTTTTTTCTTCTTATTTTATTTTTTATTTTTCTTTTTTCCTTCTTTTTTCCTTTCTCTCTTTTTCTATTTTTATTTTATTTTTATTTTTTATTTCATTTTTCTTCTCTATTTTTTTAAATTCTATTTTCTCTTTACTTTTTATTTCTTTCTCTTTTTTTTTTCTTTTTTTTTAATTAATGGAGATTATTATTATTATTATTATTATTATTATTATTATTATTATTATTATTATTATTATTATTATTATGTTCTTTTTTCATCAATTTAAATTTTTATTTTCATTCTTTTGTTTTTAATTTTTTTCTCTTTTTTTTTTAATTTTTTTAATTTTTTCTTATTTTTCCTCTTTTTTTATTTTTATTTTATCTTTTTATCTTTTCTTCTTTTATTTTTTTAATTTTTATTTTCTCTTTATTTTTTAATTCCTATTTTTTCCCTTTTTTTTAAAAAAATTAATTTTTTCAAGAAAAATTGATACCCCACATCTCCATTATATTATTAGATAGCGTGTATTTAATTTTGTTGCTTTTTCGTTTATTTTTTGTTTCTGATCTTGTTTTAAATGTACAAAGAAAGATGAATGTGCTTTTGGTGTTTCTAGTTCTAATTTAGTAGATGTTGGTTTTAAAAAAGGTGTTGAAAATAAGAAAAGTGAATGTAAAGACAGTGAAAATGTAGGGGATGGTAAGAATAAAGAAACCTATGATTCAAAGTTTTATTGAAGTTGTTGGTGCTAGTAGTGAGTTAAAGGATTCTGTTAGGATATGTTTTGTTTTATTATTTTTATATCTTTTTGGTTTCCTTTTAGTTTCTAATACTGATAATATGCTGATTTTGGTTTCCTTTTAGTTCTTGATACGGATCATATATGAAAAATACTTCATTTTCTATTGTAATTATTAACCAAGTTTAGTAGATGTTGTTGATTCTAAAAAGGGTGTTAAAAATAAGAAAAGTGAATGTAAAGGCAATGAAGGTGGAGGGGATGGTGAGAATAAAGAAGGTTATAATTCAAAGTTTTATTGAGGTTGTTGTTGGTGGTGATGAGTTAAAGAATTTTATCGGGGTATGTTCTGTTTTATTATTTTTGTATCTTTTTGGTTTCCTTTTAGTTTCTGATACGAATCATATACTGATTTTGATTTCATTTTTGTTTATGATATGGATCGTATATGAAAAATACTTCATTCTCTATTGTACTTATTAACCAAGTTTAGTAGATATTGTTGGTTCTGAAAAGGGTGTTGCAAATCAGACAAATGAATGTAAAGGCAGTGAAGGTGGAGGGGATGGTGAAAATAAAGAAGTTTATGATTCAAAGTTTTATTGAAGCTGTTGGTGGTGGTGATGAGTTAAATGATTTTAATGGGGTATGTTTTGTTTTATTATTTTTGTATCTTTTTGGTTTCTTTTTAGTTTCTGATACGAATCATATACTGATCATATATGAAAAATACTTCATTTTCTATTGTAATTATTATCCATAAATGGAAAATACTTCAATCTTTATTGTAATGAAGCATTCAATAAAAAAGGGAGCTTGTTTTAATGGGGCATCAACATAATTAAAAGTCAAGAATGTATATGAGATTCAATTTTGTATCCTTTTGATATATTTTTGATTTCCAATTCATTTTTTCCATATTAGTTTTTTTTTTTTGTTTTGAAGAATGTATATAAGATTTTTAGTTTTATTCTACAATATTATGTATTTATTACAAAACATTCATTACTAATTTACTCAAATCATTACTGATTTAATTTATTCAATAAGAAAATATACATTATGTGACACAAAATGTTAAGAATTGAAATTTCAAATTTTACAAATTTTTTTTTAATAATAATATGAGACTGGCACTTCATAAGATGCAAGATTTGGTTTTAGTTTAAGGATTGGTAGGTTTACTTGTATTATTTGTGCCTTTTGGCTATCACTCATAGATGCAGCTCTAACACTTTCTTCCATAGTTGGTTTACTTTAAGTGAAATGAGTCATCGTAAATGAGTTATCCATTATAAAAAAAATCTTTACATACTATTGAGTAGTGATAATTTCATTACCATTAAAACCAAAGGATGCTCTGTACGCTTCCAATTCTTTCGCATCTTGCTTGGGATCTATTAGGTCTATTCTGATGCCCATTTCCACCAGCAGAATAAGTATTTGAGTCCTTGGAACCATTTAACCTCCCACCGGTATACTAAATTGTAAAAAAATTACACAAAATTGACAACAAAAAAAAGGCTAAACATGGAGGGGATGTATTTTAAATTCTTATAAACAAAACAAACTAAACATATAATCACCAAAAGCAATGTTTAGCCTACATGAATCATCACCAACTACTCAATATGAACAAGAGCCTAGATTCTACAAAATTAGACCAAACTTCAGCAATAATGCATATAATGTCAGATTAAGTTATAAAAAAGAAATCCAAATCATAAATTCAAAAAGTTTCCAACCAAGCATTCCATATTAATCAAAGATTTAATCACCCAAGTCATAACAAGTTCCATCTTGATAATGAATTAAGTAGTCCAAACTGACCATGAATAATTAATATCATATCTGAAGCAATTAATGACAACTCTAATATAGATTATTCAATAACACAACCAAGGTTTCACACAAGGAATAATCTTAAAACCCATTTCAAAATAATCAACCACATCTAAATAAGACCCTAAAACTAATACATCAGCTACAGTTCCTTTCTTAAAAATCAAACAAAAACAAAAGGAAAAGAAAAAAACCCCAAAGCAGCATAACAAACTTCTTGTCCTTTTCACTTCTTATTGTTTTTTCCCTTTCCTCCTGAATATTCCCCTCATGCAATTTGAGCTGCCTTCTTCACTGCATTCTCCTGCAAAGCTTTTGCATCCCTACAATACGAAATTGAACCAAAATAAAAAGTAAAAAATATACCCTAAAAGAATAAATTAAACAAGAGCCAGCTCAATATGCAAATCCAAATTAACCTATTTTTACCCAAAAAAAAATAATTGAAGGAAAGGAATAATATGAATACCTTTCAAGATGTTGCTCCGGGGTCAAGTCTGTCGGCTTTGCCTTTGTTACCCTCATTGGAATTTCGAGCTTGAGCTATTTCACGATCACATTCCCTTTGGCTTCCACATGAGGAAAGATTTGAATTAAGGAAAAATAACAAGCAATAATGATAATTGGAAACACACTCAATAGAAGATTAAGATCTTAAAGCACGAAAATAGACAAAAAGAAAAGAAAACATTGATGGTGACGAAGGCAGAAGAAGGTAAAGATATGTGGGAGGGAGAAAAAAAAGGAAGCAAAGTGTTGTAATTTTTTTTTCTCATCATTTACGTTAATAAGGAGCAAAGAAGACACGGAGGTAATTATTTTTAGTTTTAGCGGCATTTTAGTAATATATGAAAAGTGGGTGCATTTTGGTGAATAGAGGCCCTTTTTGGGTATTTATGTTAAAATCCCTATAACTACTTGGAAGCGAAAGAACTTGTACATGGCGTTCATTGTTGATAAAAAAAAAAAACCATATTAAAACAAATTCACTGAACAGTCTTCAGTTGATTACCTTCCAAAAATTATAGAAAGATGAATTATAGTTTGCTAGTGGTGTGTTTTGAAAGGCTTCTCGTGGCACTTGCTTTCTTCCTTAGAATAAAATTTTTGTACTTTTCCGATAGAAGTTTTTGGCAGGTCTTCAAATACAACAGTTCTGTAATGACATGATATTTTAAATTATATAAAGTTATTTTGAGATATGCAGTGTTAATAATATTTCAAAATTTTATATATTATAATTATTTGTGTTATTTGATTTTAATATATATGATTATTTATTCATTTATAAATATTATTATCATTATTTGTTAATAGTATTTATTTATTTTACGTTGAATATTTTCTTATGTAAAGGGGTACTATTTGGATAATAATAATAATAATAATAATAATAATAATAATAATAATAATAATATTATTATTATTATTATTATTATTATTATTATTATTATTATTATTATTATTATTATTATTTCATGCATGTGTGTTAATAATAATATTATTATTATTAGTAGTAGTGTTATTATTATATTATGCTTATGTTAGTGTGTGGTATATTATACATATGTAAATATATATGTGTGTTTATGTTGTTAAGTTAATATATATATATATATATATATATATATATATATATATATATATATATATATATAAAAGGAAATCAAGATCATTTTTTTTTCCGTGCAATTCTTTTTCCTTTTCTTTTTCTTTTTCTTTCCCCTGCGTTTTCTTCCTCTAGCTACAACAAATTTATATTGCATATTGTAAATGTAGCAGATAAGCCACTTAATATCCAGAAATACTTATCCTCTCAACGAACAAATTCAAACATTAAACAAAAAAGGATAACTTGACTTCTCATTTTAACAGCTTTTCTTTAAATTCACCCAATAGCTAGCCAACAACACCACCAACAGCAATTGAAGTTTAGACTTTCAATGACCCAAATAGCATAAGATGAAAGGAAGAAGAAGAACAAACACTAATACACACTTATAATATCTAGAAAGTAAAAAGATTATTAATGTAAAAAAAAAAAAAGATTATTAGCTCCAGCAACACCCAACAAGCAAAAAGAACCTTTTTTTCTTTTTCAAATTTCAACTGAATAGTGAATCACTAGAGACTCATTAGTCCAATAATCAAATAAGAACAACCAAACTATCAAAAAACAACAAAAAACTATAATTGGAAAACAATAAAAACAACAACTTAAAAAAAATAAAAAACAACAAAAATAATAATAATAAAAAGTTGAGAGTATCTTAAATATATCATTTTTTTTTTCAAATAAATAATTATAAACTAAAATCTTCAATTGTTGTAAAAAAAAAAAATATATCTTCAATTGTTGTAATAACAAACAATAAATAAACCAAAAAAATAACAAAAAAACAAAAAGTAACAACATTGAAAAACAAAAAGCAGCAGGTAGGTGGGATGCACCGCTCACAAGCCCCTGTGTTTGGACCACCCATAAAAATTCATTTTACCAAGTTTAAACTACATAGAAATTTTCAAATTTGAATAAAAATTGATATATTAATTCTTAATTTTCATATGTCTATTAATATTAAATATATAATATTTTTATTTATGATAAATATTAAAATATTTACATTTACTTAATTATAATTTTTATTCAACATATAATACTTTTTAGTAGTTAATAAGTGAATAATTAATATAGGTACTTCAACTTAAATGAATAATTAATATAGTCAATTCAATTTAATAATAAATGAATCAAATTGAAATTAGTCAAAATTCATTTAACTCGGCTCATTTACAATATTCTTACCAATATATTTATAAGAAGTATTTTTGTTCTAAATCAACTACTACTTTTTGGTCTTTTCTGAAAAATGTTTTCTTTATATTTAATATGCTATGCTAGTTTAACTAATAATTTCACTTACAAAAATTTTCATATATATATATATATATGGAAAACATTTTTGGATGAAAATAGATATATTTTTTATATATTGATAAAAATAGTCTTAATTTAATTTTCAAAACTTTTAAAATTGATGAGAATAGTATTAGTTTATATTTTAAAATTTCAAATTTTATATTAAAAATTGCATAAATTTAAATAAAAATATATTAATTATATTGTATTTATTATTAAATTTAAATAAATACATAAATTATTAATATTAGTTTAAGATTCATATTTATTTTAATTATATTATAGATAAAACAATATTACTCTTTGATATTAATTTTTATATTCTATAATTATATCATATTTTTTTTTACTCTTCCATACATAATTTTTAACACTATCACTATTGTAAATATGTGAACATATAATACTGTTTTAGTAATTAATAAATGAATAATTAATATAATTAGTTCAACTTAAATGAATAATGAATATAGTTAACTCAACTTAATAATAAATAAATCAAATTTAAATTAGTTGAAATTCAACTTAATTTAACTCAGCTCATTTACAACATTCTGTTCAATGATATTTATAAGAAGTATTTTTGTTCAAAATCAACTGATATTTTCTTTATATTTAATATGTTATGATAGTTTAATTAATAGCTTCACTTAAAAAAATTTCACATATTTGAATGTGTTGTATTTTGATCATAAACATGTAAGATATTATATATATGTGTATGTGTGTGTGGGTGGAGGGAAAACATTTTTGAATGAAAATAGACATGTATTTTTTCTATATATTAACAAAAATAGTCTTAATTTAGTTGTCAAAACTTTTTAAAATTGGTGAGAATAGTATTAGTTTGTATTTTAAAATTTAAAAGTTAAAGTTTAATATTTAAAAATTGCATTGATTTAAATAAAATAGAATATTTATATTGTATTTAGTATTACATTTAAATAAATACATAAATTATTAATATTAGTATAAGATTCATATTTATTTTAATTATATTATAGATAAAATAATATTAATTTTTCATATTAATTTTTATATTCTATAATTATATTATAATTTTTTTATTTTACATACATAATATTTAACACTATCACTATTGTAAATATGTGAACATTTGTAAATAATTATTTTTATTTTTATGTTAGTATTCTTTTTTTATAATAACATTCAAAATGTAATATACATTTTATATCAGTCATTATCAATAGTATGAGTTATTTAGTATTAACAATTTATTCTATTAATATTATAATAATCAATACTTTTCTAATAAAAAATAAAATAAATTATACATTTAATAATTATTTTAACCACGTGCATTACATGTGAGAAAAAAATTAGCATTATTAAATTATCTTATATATTGCATATGTTTATTTATTTATTAATTATCTAAATTTTTAATGCATTTAAAATAGATAAAAATGTATAAATTTTTTAAAACTAGTACCGAGTAACTTATAATATAATGGAAATTGTAAAAGATGAGAGGATTTTCCCATATTAATTAACGATAAAATAATAAAATAAACGTTACAAAAGACTTTAAAAATATAAAAACTACAAATGATGGGAGATATCTATATAAAATTATAAAAATCCTTCTCTTAATTTTAACTACTATATAATTAATCAATTATTTTTCTTAACAATGATGTAGAAATTTGAAACGTAATGGTACATATAATTGGTAGAATTATTATTATTATTATTATTAGGCATAATACATATGTAGCCACCTGAACTTGCTACGATTGGTCATTTTGCCCCATGTACTTTTACTTTTACCAAATTGACACCTGAACTTGGCTATAACCTTATTTATAAACACTTGTTAGAAGGTGTGGTGAATAAATATTAAGCGTGTTTTTTAGTCACGCTGACTCTGATGACACATGAATGACACGTGTAAAAAGTGAAAAATCAACTTTTGCCTAAGTGAAGCTTTAAACCTCTTAACTCCTAATTAGTTATTAAAGATTACAAATCTAAAACCTTAAAATTTCTATCCCTACGAAAACTTAATTCCAATTTTATAAACTCTCCCTCTCCATTGACTTTCTTCCATTTTCAATAGTATTTTTGTTCTTCTTCATTTCCTTGAAAATTTTTCCAATGGCTCCTCCTTCCTCTGCTCATTGCAAGAAGAGCATTACTCCAGTCCCTCGAAGCCAAATTTATCGCTCACAACATCCCATGTTTCTATAACCCAGAAGAAGAATAATTTGACAATAGAAGTTAACTCAAGCACCATCAACATTAAACTACCATTTTATAAATCTAACAAGCAAGTACATGCCACTGCCATCAAGAATTATAACAAGCTAGCTGTAGCTACCTAGGTGATTGGGGAAAAGATGCCAAAATGTCAACTTGTGCCCAACAAGGGACAGTTCATTGCCATTAAAAATAAGGTCATGACCAAAAAGAGGTCAACACGTATCAAGCCAAAGAGGTTTCTTGCAATTGCAAGCAAAAGAAGAAGAGGATGTGCACCAAGACTGTCATGCATAAGAAACAAACCCACTACTAGCTAGTGCCAAGATATAGGTACTTATATTCAATTTTCTTGGATCTTTCTTTTTCTGAATCTAACTTCTTACTTTGTAATTGACCCTTTTCTTTTACTTGGGTTTTATAGTATTTGATTTGCCAAAGTTGCTAGATTGTAAAGTGTCTTCGAATATTTATTCATGCTTGAGATATCTGGTCATTGTGATTTTGTAATAATTTCATTTTGATTTTATAGATGGAAATAAATATGATTATTCTTAATTAGGAATTAGGAATATTTCATAACTGTATTTACTTGTTTTATAATCTTGATAGTTGTAGATCTTTAATACATGAATATTTATTACTTGAATGTGTAAATATATTGTTCTTGTATCTTTTGTATTAATATAGAGAATAATCTTATTCAAACTAATACCATTCATATAGTATAAAAGCCTAAGCTCCTAGGTCACGCCTCTTCTGCTTTAATTCTATAAAACTCTTCTTTTTCTCCTCAATTCATCATGACTGAAATAGATTCAACATCAAAAACATCTAATTCAACACTAACCACTACTAATCAAATTGTCATTCTAACCAATCAAGACTCTGCCAAACCTTTTTTAGCTATTAATCTATCTTCTCACAATTATGTCAAACTCACACCCATTAATAACTTATCATGGAAACCTCAATTTCATGCCACCTTAATTGGATACAATTTAGAAGGCTATGTGGATGACACTTACCCATGTCCACTACTAACAATTATCATTAACAACACTACAACCCTAAATCTAGAATATGTCACCTGGACTCGCCAAGACAAACTTATTTTCAGTGCCATTATAGGACCCCTTTTTGCACCTATTATCCCACTTCTTCAACTTGCACAAACATCTCAAGATGCTTAGACTACTCTTTTAAATACATATTCTAAACCATGACGAGGTCACATCAAACAAATCAAGGACTAACTCAATGTGTTGTGAAAGGCAATCAAACCATATTTGAATATATGATGTACATCAAAACTAGAGCTGGTTAACTTACTCTCCTTGGCAAGCCTATGGATGCTGAAGATCTTATAGACAAAATCCTTGATGGATTAGATGATGACTACAAGTCTCTTATCGATAGCATTTATGGATGTAATACTGCCATATCCTTTGATGAGCTTTATGAAAAACTAATTAATAAGGAGCTATCACTTAAGCAGTCTCAACCATTCTCAACTCCTTTTTCTATGATTGCAAACCCCACCTCCAAATGCCATAATTCTTGGCACCCACCACCATCCCATAGTAACCCAATTTCTATTTACTCTAATAGTCGACCTCCATAATGACCATATCTTAGGAAATGTCAAGTTTTTAATGAACAAGGACATACTGCTAAATGTTGTATTATATTCACTCTTATTCAGTCACAAACCTTGTATTCTCCTTAACCACTACAATATCCAACCTTAAGATAATAGTTTCCATGGCAATCATGACACCCTCAGCACTACCGACCTCTTACCAATTGGTTACCTCAGGCCAATATTTGCCACCATAATAATAAAAACTCCTAACTAGTTGCTAGATAGTGGTGCATCTCACTATGTCACTTTTGACTTATGGAATCTCTCTCTTCATACTCCTTATGATGGTGCTGATGACATTGTTATTGGTGATGGTTCAGGGTTACCCATCACTCATACTAGTTCCACTTCTCTCTTTACTCCATCCTATACTTTTTAATTACATAATATATTGCATATGCCCACTATGAAAAAAAACCTTATTTCTTCTAAATTTTGCACATCAAATAATAAATCTATTAAATTCTTACCTAATATCTTTTATGTGAAGGATCTTCGAATAGAGGTAACTCTACTACAAGGACGAACTAAAGATGACGTGTATAAGTGACCAAATTCCATCTCTCTAAAGTCATCCCCTTTGTTTACATTTGCTAGTATCAAAACCACTCAGTTTGAGTGGCACAATATATTAGGACATCCTTCTTTTCCAATTCTCTAGCATGTTTTATCTCAATTTTAATTAGGTATGACTTCTTCATCTCCTACCGTTAATCATTATAATGCTTGTCAATGCAGTAAAAGTCATAAATTACCTTTTTCCACTTTCAGTATTACTTAATCTTGACAACTTAAAATAATCTTCTCTAATGTATGGACCTCCCTACTTTGCTTCTTTAATGGTTTCAAATATTATGTTATTTTTGTTGATCATTTCACCAAATACATATGGATAGTGGAAAACTTTTTTAACCTTAAAATCCTCACCTTGTATTTTGACAATGGTGGGGAATATCAATCCCTTAAGCACTTCTTAGTAACTCATGGAATCTCCCACCTCACAACACCTCCATATAGCCTAGAACACAATGGCTACTCTAAACGATGCCATTACCATATAGTTGATATGTTCTATCTTTTTTATTCATGCCTCTTTACCTCTTTCTCTTTAGAATCATGCCTTTACCATAACTGTCTACCTCATAAATTGAATGCCCACTCCCACTCTTTATCTTGCTTTTCCATACACTAAACTTTTTGGGTCTCCTCCCAATTACTATAAACTTTGTGTGTTTGGGTGCCTATGTTATCCATGGCTTCATCCCTATACTACCCACAAACTCGACCCTCATTCTAAAGCCTGTGTCTTTCTTGGTTATTGCCTCCATCAAAGTGCTTACTTGTGTTTTGATCCTCAAACCAATCATATGTACACTTCTTATCATGTGCAGTTTGTTGAATTTATCTTTCCTTACTCATCCTGTTGCATTTTATCCTCTCTATCTCCGTCCTCTAGTATTGATACTTAACTTCCTCCTGTATTTGAACTCCCTCTGCCCTTATCTCCTAATCTGTTACTCATCACACCTTTTTGCTTTATATCCAATTCGTCATCCTTGTCTGTTGACACACCTTCTTCAACTCCACCTATCCCACCTTATATAACTCAACTGACCATCCTTCATTAGACCCATCTCCACATCATCTAACTCATACCATGATAACTCGTTCTAAAAATAAAATTCATAAACCTATTAATAAACTTACCCTTAGCACTCAACTTCACTCTCCAACTGATCTTAAACCTATCTTTGTGGCACAAGCTATGAAACATCTGCATTGGCAGCAAGCAATGCCAGAGGAGTATGATGTACTAATTTAAAATGGCATATGGGACCTTATTATGTTTCATCCATCTTATAATATTGTTGGGTGTAAGTGTATCTTCCATATCAAACGGAATCTTGATGGCTCTCTTAATAGATACAAAGCCAAGTTAGTCATTAAGGAGTTTCATCAACAATTTGGTGTTGATTATCATGACACCTTTAGTCCTTTGATTAAACCTACTACTGTTCATCTTGTTCTCAGTATTGTTATAAGTTCTAGTTAGTCTTTTTAATAGGTAGATGTTAACAATGCATTTTTATAGGGTACTTTATTTGAATCTATTTATATGCATCATCCACCTACATTTGTTGACAAAGATTAATCTACTCATGTTTGTCACCTGTATAAGGCTCTTTATGGCCTCAAAGAAGCACCCCATGCCTAGTATCATGAGTTGCATCAATTTTTAATTCTCTTTGGCTTTATTGACTCACATGCTGATCCATTTTTATTTGTGTACAATATTGATCCCTTAAAGATATATATTCTTATTTATGTTGATGATATCATTGTCACTGGTAGTTGTGAGTATACTGTCCAATGTATTATTTCAGCTCATTTTTCTTTTAAAGATTTAGGTGATCTCACCTTCTTCTTGGGTGTTGAAGTTCTTTCCCATTCCGCTGGTCTTCATCTTTCTTAATGGCATTACATTATTAATTTATTGACTCACACTAAAATGCTTAATGATAAATTGGTGTCCACTCCTCTTACAACTTAACCTGTTCTAACTCTAGATCATAGCACTACTTTATCTGATCCTACTGAATTTCATCAAGTTATAGGTAGCCTTCAATACTTATCTCTCATCCATCTAGATGTTGCCTATGTCATTAATTAGCTCTCACAGTAAATGCATCATCCCACTATGGAGCATTGGACTACTATAAAACATTTGCTTCGCTATTTATGTGGCACTTTCGATTTTGGTCTTACTCTTCATCATCATTCTCCATTCCATCTTCATGCTTTTTCTAATGCTGATTAGGTGGGCAACAAGGATGATTACACTTCCACTAGTGCTTACATTGTATACCTTAGTCATATTGCTATTTTTTGATCTCTAAGAAACAACGAACGGTTGCTCGGTCTTCTACAAAAACTGAATATCGATCAATTGCTACTATAGCTATGGAGTTAGCTTGGCTTTGTTCCTTGCTCAGTGAACTTGGTATTAGTCTTCTATATTCCCCTGTGATTTATTATAATAATGTTCGAGCCACTCAGCTTTGCACCAATCCTATTTTTCACTCATGCATAAAGCATGTAGCCTTAGATTATTATTACGCTCGAGATCAGGTTCAATAAAGTGTCCTTTATATTGCTTATGTCTCTTCCACATATCAGTTGGCTGATGCCTTTACTAAACCACTTTTTTGACTTTGATTTGTTACTCTTTGAAACCAGATTGGCCTCTCCTCTCGGAGCTCCATCTTGCATGGGCATATATATGGAAATAAATTTGATTCTTCTTAATTAGGAATTAGGAATATTTCACAGTTGTATTTACTTATTTTATAATCTTGATAGTTGTAGGAGATCTCTAATATAGGAATATTTATTCCTTAAATGTGTATATATATTGTTCTTATATCTCTTGTATTGATATAGAGAATAATTGCATTCAAACTTATACCATTCATAGATCTTTGTAATATATATTTGAATGAGTAGGATGCAACTGTGTATAAATGCTTAATTATGTAATTTTTCTATTCCTAAATTTCTATCCCTTAAACACATGGATCAAGTGTAATACTTGATTGACATTGTTGTATTTATTAGCAATACTGACGATGCCATTAACATCTCCGTTTATGGAAGTGGTGGCGGCGGCGATGTTTCTAACAAAATTGTCTAGTTCAAGGAGAGTATAGTACTTCAACCCATAAGAAAATAAAAAATAAAATTATTCTCTAAGGAAAGTGACAGAGAATTGAGAGAAGGAGAAGAGCATTATATTAGAAAAGTGGAGGCTTTTCTTTTTTTACTTAAGGAAGATGAAAGAGTGAGAGAGATATGTATTTTTTTTCAATTGTTATTAATTAATTAATATTTTAATATTTTATTAGATTAGGGTTGCTTGTTGCATTGCATATTATTTCTCTTTATGCATTACAAAGATATTGATCACATGCACTTTGCCAACAAAGCAGAAAGGTGTTTGTAAATAAGGTTATAGCCAAGTTCATGTACTATCCTCGACCCTAACCATAAGCATTTCATTTAAATTTTCATGCATTGCATATAATTCACTTCAATATATGCATCTCAAATCATTCCATTTAACTATGTGAATTCCATAATCTTTTATTTGTTTTGTATTTATCAAAGTGTATTGCAATGGTATACTTGTGTATGTGTAATATGTGTAATATAGGATGTATTTAGGGTATTATAAAATTGAAAGTTTAGTTAATAAATAAATATGTGAAGAGTTGAATTTAGTTGACTTTTTTTTATGAATAACCATTGGGACCAAATTGAGCTTTTGTATAAATGAGGATTAATTTGAACTTTGCTTGACATTTAATAAAATAATAATAATAATAATAATAATAATAATAATAATAATAATAATAATAATAATAATAATAATATTATTATTATTATTATTATTATTATTATACTAATAAAATATCATGGTAGTTAGTGGATATTTATGAGAGGTAGAAAAAATTAGAAAACTCTACTTTTTATCCTATAGGAAGACCTAGAAACCTCTATTTCTTCCTTACTTTAAGTTATCATCCTTATTGCCATCTAAAGTTCATAATTTTCTTTTTTTCTCCCAAGTTCTTAAACTTGAGATTTTTGATGATTTCAGCTACTAATTAGTAAGTTAATTATTTTCTTTTTGAATTATAATTGAAATTATGTGGTGATGGTGTGAAAGTGATTTGATAGCCTTTAAATTCTATGTCTGAGTAGAATTTTATACCTTTATTTTCATAGCCATAGAAGAAGAATAAAGAGAAATATAAAACATAAAATTTGTAGATTTATGTCTTATCTACTCACTTGTAAATTTTTTTTATGAGATTTGGTGTGTGTGATGAGAAATTATTCATTGAATGAGACTAGTTCGAATTATATCTATTGCAGGTGGCTTTCTTTGCCTAATAAATATGAGACCTTTGGAGACTGAATTAGACAAAGTGATAAACATAAGTTTTGTTCTTTTATATGTTATCTAAAACTCTTTTATATAGTTTTATGAAAGAATGTGTGTATAATGAGAAATCATCTTTGGAGTGGGGCTGGTACTACTTGCTATGTCTACAACCAGTCTTGTTTTTCCCAATTAATATAAGTACCTTAGAGGATGAATTAGATGAGGTATAAAACATGAAAATTGTTCCTTTATGTGTTAAAAATGTTCCCAAAAACTAATTTTATAATTGGACTTGTATAACTTGAGAAATTATGAAATGAATTAGACCTACTTAAACTATTTCTATGTAGAGCACATGTCTGAATTCAGAAATCCACCATTAATTATGAACAACATACATTGAGCTGATTTTTAGATATGTTGTAGTCCTCTGTGTCTGGTTTTTGTTAAAAATTGAATCAAGTAATTTAGAGTTATTTAGTGAAAGTTATTGATTCTCAAGTCTAGCAAGGTCAAGCTGCCTAATAAGGAAGAAATATGCATAAATGTTAGGCTTACATATAAAGAACATATCCTAATTGTATATAGAACATATCCTAATTTTATACAGAATATATCTTAACTATATACTAAACATAAAAAATCATTTTAGGTATACTCTTAACTAAGTATATGTTATATTTTAGGATCCCAAAGCATTAGTGAAACTCAAGAAGGTGATACAAGTCATCCATGGAGTGTTTGGCACCTTAAAGAGTAAGTATAAATATCGATCGAATTCTTAGGTGAAATTGTGTGATTAAGGTGAATTTCCTTTTGATTATTTAAATGTATATGGTTTTTTATTGATTGATTATGTCTATACATAAGTGTTTATAAGTTAAATGCAAATTCACACGTGAGCACTTGCATATGGATATAAAAGGATGCTATGACCGCTTTATCAAGGATTTGAAAATCACATGGCAAATGCAAATGATCAAAGAAAATCACATGATTCATATGTTATATGTTGGCTAGCAAAATCAAATGGCAGTTGTTTCACATGAATCTTGGAAGCAATATTTGTCTTGCCAGGCCACAACAAAATAAATGAATATTATATTAGCACTTGAATTTGAATGAATCGTACTTATATTGTGATTTAATATTAATTTTTTTTAATTTTTTTGCCTTTAGAACTTAATTGATATTTATATTCATTGAGTCACAACTCACCAAATCATAATTATTTTTCTCGATAGTGAAACTTAAAGTGTGACTATTTTGAAGCATATAGCATTACAAATAAAGTATAGAGCAAAGGTCACCGACTGAACCCTCACTCTCTCTCTTCTTACATCATAAGCATACACTTAGATAAAGGGTTATATATTTTATACATATGTAAATATAGCTTATATGTATTATACGAATATAAATATTATGATTTTTTTATGTGTTTAAATAATATATGGACTTTGTTTGATCATGATGTGGTTGTACTAATATGTTAAACAAAGACTTGGGGTATTTAAATAGTAAAAATGTTGGGTGTTACAGTTCAAGTGTCAATTTGGCAAAGTGAAAGTACAGGGGGCAAAATGACTAATTGTGGCAAGTTCAGGTGGCTGCATATATATTATGCCTTGTTGTTGTTGTTGTTGTTATTGTTGTTGTTGTTGTTGTTATTATTTATTTAGAATATGGCATGATTTCTTTATTTAAAACAAGGACAAAACATAAAAATCGAATACTTTGCAAATTATGGGCATACATTAAAATTATGAACACAAAAACATTGAGCATTTACAAACAAGACAGCTAATGACTATAATGACAAACAATGGCATTTTTTTTATTATAATAAATAATGGCATATTTTATTTCACGCATATCAGTCTAAAAAGGTTTAATCTCTTCCAAATGATGACTTAAGTGCATATGCCATTCATGCTTTTTTGCAACTCTTATGTGTAAGCCATTAATTAAAACAATGAGCATTTGTGAAACTGAGAGTTTGAGATGAATGGTATTTCAATTATATGTTTTAATAATACTGAATACAAGTTATATAGAATACAGAGATAGAGGTTAGAAAAGATAATGATAATACAATAAGCATTTGAATTTGAGTTCCTAACTATATTTAGCTTCAATACACCCACTCAAGCTGAAGGAGGAACCTTATGCAACTGAAGCTTACTGAATATGGAAGAGAAGGGTTATTTTGTTAATGGTTTTGTTAGCACATTTATAAGTTAGTCACGAGAAGAGATTGGATGAACAAATAGGCATTTCGATTGTACCAACTCAAAAATAAAGTGAAAATCACACTCCACATGTTTGGTTTGTGCACTAAATACAGAACTAGATGAGAGAAATACAACATCCAGATTATCACACCAGATGTGTGGAATACGTGAAGACTGAACATCAAGATCGTAAAGGAGAACCTATAACCATTTAATGTCAGTGGCTACTAGGGGTATGCATTCGGTCGATTTTGGGCTATTTTTTGACTGAACCAAAATTTTAGTTTGATTCAGTTAAAAAAAATAAAAATTTTTATTCAAGCAAACCAAACCAAATTGGGTTGGTTAGTGTTCAATTTGATTAATTTGAAAGGCTTGCACACCCCTTGTGACTGCATTTACAACAACATGAAATTCTGATTTTGTAGAGGACCTGGCAATTGTGTTTTGTTTCTTAGATGACCAACCGATGAGATTAGAGCTAAGAAAAATAAGAGATCCTCCAGTGGAACGTCTGTCATCAAGATTGTCGGCCCAATTGGCATCAATAAAGATAGATAAGTCACATGATGAAAATTTGGATAAAAGAAGTCAAAGTCTATAGTTGATGGTGCCTTGAAGATATCTGAGTAAACTCTTTAATGCTTGAAAATGGGTAAAGGTCAGACAATGTATAATTTGAGTTAACTTGTTCATAGTAAAAATTATATCTGGTCATATCATTATGACATACTGTAGTGACCTATAACACTATCAAAATTTTATAGCTTTTAATAGCTAAAGCAATTCTTCATCTCCTTTTGTTAGAACAATATTATATTGTATAGGTGTAGATAAAGGTCGACTATTTTGCATTCCTATTTGTTTCAGAATGGACTGAATATAAGATTGCTAATGTAATGTCAACCCATGTGAATTATGAACAACTTTAAGACCAACAAAATATTTCAAATGTCCCAGATCATGTGGAGAAAAGGTAGTTAATAATTTATTAAGGATAGAGTACATAAAGGTGGGATCATTTCCTATGAGAATGATATCATCTATATACACTAACAAAAAATAAAATAATGAATTATTAAAGTAAATAAATAAAGATTAATTTGCATTGGAGCCTTTAAAGCTAATGGAAAAGAGAAAGGTGCTTAATTTCTGAAACTATGATCTCGGTGCTTACTTGAAGCCATAGAGTGATTTTTGAAGTTTACACACATAATGGGGATATTTCTTGTCAATGAATCCTAGTGGTTATTTCATAAACACCTCCTCATTCAAATCACCATGTAGAAAAGCATTACTCACATCTAATTGGCGAATTGTCCACCCTTTGAAACAATAATAGAAAGTACTATTCTAATTATCAAGGGTTTAATGACAGAACTAAAGGTGTTAATGTAATCAAGATCGTACTTCTATATGTACCCCTTAGCCACTAAATAAGCTTTATATTACTCAACAAAACCATTAGCATGTCTTTTGATTTTGTAAACCCATCGATTGCTAACAATATTTGCATGAGTTGGAAAAAGAATAAGATCCCATGTATGAGTTTTATAAAGAGCATTCATCTCATTATTCATGGCCTCCTACCATTAAGGTAAAAGAATAACCTTTAAAAAGGATGTTGATTCAGTTTCAATAGAAGGATTAAAGCAAGTGACCATATTCATATATTTAGATGATTTGGCTATGGTTGAAGGACATAATTGCATGGTATGGGTTTGTTGTTATGGTGGTGGAGCATTAGGAGGGTTGTTGTGTAGACGAATATCAACAAACAAATTTAATCCTTCAAAATTAAATATGTTCATTTTATTTTAGGGACAAGTAATGAATATGGTTAAGGGACTGGATGATTTGTAAATTGAGGAAGGATCAGGAGGTGATGTAGTTTGAATAAAAGTAAAAGGAGATAAGAATAGAGGTGAGGAAGAGGTATTTGAATGAGATTAAGATAGAGTTAGAGAAAAAGAAAAAGTGTTAACTGATTTCAGGTGGTGAGGAATTTGAGATATTGGATAAGACAACTGTAACTAAAGAAGTTAGCAAAGAAGAGGAGTGTACCACAACTGAATTTACCTTTTGAAAAGTGATGTCGATGAGGCAGCATTGAAATTTATGGATGGATTTAACAAAGTAGGCGTGCGCTCTTGGGCTTTAAATGGACGGTCGTGGCAGCACCGATTGACCCACGAAGCCAATAATATATCAAATCAAAGCTGACTCAGAGGGCTATAACAAGTGCTATAAAATTTGTTTGTAGTAACCTATCTTCAAGCCCAAATTCCTTTGTTTAGGCCCTTAAATTTGACATTAAAGTTTATGTTCCTTTTTTTGGAGTTTTTAGTCTTTTTCTTTTTTTGGTTTTAGGGTTTTTTTCTTAAACACTATTTATTTGCCTCTTTAAGTTATTTTGAGATAGTTTTTTATTAATTAAAAATAAATTATAGGCGTAATTCTTTCAATTCCTCTGGTATTCTTTGAATCAATAGGGTTTTAGTTTATTATTTTTGGGCATTCTTAGAATTAACGAATTCAATTCTTTCTTAAGGCTTTTGCTACATCAGGTGGTATCAAAGCATCAATCCTGATAACATGCCGCCAAGGAGACGAGTGCATGAGGTGTATGAACGAGATATAGAGAAGAGGGTCCAAGAGATGATTAATAAGTGAATAAATTGAGTGGTAGATCAGTTGACAGATAGATTGGCCACGATATTAGGTAATTAGAATAGATCCCAAGGACAGTTTGGTGATGATAAGAAGGTGGGGGACAAGTATGAAGATAAGGCTCCTCACAGACATAATCGGGCTATCTCATATGACAATAATAGGAGCTGAGAAATAGGCATGCGAACTGAGATTCCATAATTTCATAGCAGCCTTCAAGCTAAAGAATTCCTAGATTGGCTATCGATGGTTGAGGAGATTCTGGAATTTAAAGGGGTGTCGGAAGACAAGTGTGTTCCTTTGGTTTCCACGAGATTAAGGGGTACGACTACTGTGTGGTAGCAGTAATCAAAATTAACTCACACTAGATTAGGAAAGAGTAAAATCACTACTTGAGAAGATGAAGAAGCATATGCAATCTACCTTTCTTCCATATAATTTCCAACGGTTGATGTACTAATGTCTGCAAAATTTAAGACAAGGTATGAGATCTGTGGATGATTACACTACTAAATTTTATCAATTGATTGTAAGGAATGAAATCCAAAAAATGGAGGATCAGTTGGTAGTAAGGTATATTGGGGGTTTGAGGCCATAGCTGGAGGATACAGTGAATTTTTTTGATCCTGTTTCAGTGTCTGCAACTCATCAGAGGGCTTTAATGGTTAAGAGACAGTCATAAAGAGCTAGCAATCTGAACACTTGGGGCAGTGGGGCTGGCAATAATAGTGCTATTGCTAATAATAGTGGTGTCAATAAAACAGCAAGTGGTAGTGGTAGAAGTGGTGTCACCGGCAATAATAGAGGAATGGGGCAACTCATTAGACTAGCAGGGGGCATATAATGTTTTGGCTCTGGAGAGGTTGGCCATAGGCTATCTGAATGTAAAAAGACGACAAAGAAAAAGACCCTCTTCCTTGAGGCAGATGATTATGTTGAGGAGGACTGGGAAATTAAGGGTGATCCTATGTATGATGAGGATAAAACAGTTGAGGATTTGCTTTTGGAAGGAAATGTAGGGACTGCCCTTATCGTTAGGCGTTCTTACTTGACCCCTAAGGCAAGTTTGAAGGAGGATTGGCTAAGGAGTAATATCTTTCAATCTACTTGCACTATTAAAGACAAGGTATACTACTTTACCATTGATTGAGGGAGTTGTGAGAATATAGTGTCTATTGAGGCTCTCCTAAAACTAGACATATCGACTGAAAGTCATACCCTATAAACTGGCTTGGTTAAAGAAAGGTGGGGAAGTTGCAGTGTCTAAAAGAGCTTTGGTGTCTGTCACGACCCAAAATAGGGGCCATGACCGGCACTAGGGAACGGGAATTCTTTCGAATCTGGAACCCGTAGCAAGCCTAAAAATAAATAAAACATGCAATAGTAATAATAACAACACAATTAAATTAAATACTGTGCAGCGGAATAAAATCATAAATATCAAAATAATAATCCACCACGAGACTTAAATCAAATCCATATCTCATATATAAATAAATCCTTTAATACAAGTTTCAGTTCAAATTCTTAAAATACATAACTCACACAAATATAATACATAAAACCCACAAACTTATTTACAACTACTGCAGTGTCTAGATTATAAAAATAAAACTCGAGACTCAGATAAGCAGTTTACATAAAGAAGCTGGGGCGGAAGAAATCCGGCGTACAGGCCTGCTACTGAGGTCTGAAGACGATGACTCTCCTGAAAAATAGTCAACGGAGGGGAGTCAGACCTCACTGAGTGAATTACTATAATATATATACATACATACTAAATGCCAATGCACACAGTCAAAAGTATATATATAATATGTATATATATACAAGCAAATACACACAGATGCAAGAAAATCATTTTATATATTTTATTGAAAATCATCGTTTATGAAGGATCAAATAGAACCCTAGGAAGTCGCAACCTCAAAACAGTGTTAGACAACACTCTAGCCACACAGGCTCACTTATTCCAATATATTCACTTGTTCCATTTGGACAGTAGACTGGCCCCGAGACACTAAGTCAACCGAGCTCCAGCAGTCTGACTATTAGTGTGATTGGCCCCGAGACACTAGGTCAACCGAGCTCCAGCAATCACACTCCCAAATCATATCACACATCAAATAATCATATCCAATCAATATCCACAAATGGTTAGTAATATAGCCTAAATGCTATAAGCGTACCGGTACGTACTCGGTCCTAGTGCTGCCCACTAGGTAGCACGTTCTATTGATATCCTTCATTAAAATATAAATCATACATTCATAAAAGTAAATGATGCATGAATTGAATAAAATAGCAACATAAACCATATATATACTAAAAATATACCAAAAGTAAACCAGGTATATTTCAAGTATATATATGTCAAATAAATCCAATTGAATTACAAAATAAACTAGAAATATACTTAAAAATATTTTAAACATAATTTATTAGCAAAACATGCATATAATTTAAAATATACCGAAAATATACTAAAGATAAACCAAAATAAAATAAAAATAAACTTAAGTAATAATTGAATTATTTATGCATAATTAATCAAATAAAACATATATTTCTAAATCATGCACCCTAAAGCATATATATATATAATAGTAACTCACACT
The DNA here is from genome assembly GCA_947683625.1 of Mallotus nudiflorus. NCBI lineage: Eukaryota > Viridiplantae > Streptophyta > Magnoliopsida > Malpighiales > Euphorbiaceae > Mallotus > Mallotus nudiflorus. Next base: position 2,035,496 of record CANTUR010000228.1, read on the forward strand.
TAGTGCGCTCCTCGAGATGGGTCCAACGGGCCTGGTCCACTAGGCCTCGGTCTCGGTGCAACTAAACAAATAATAAATAACAGACATCAGAATAAACCTAACAGAAAATCCTAGAAACTCGATCTAGAATATTAGACACAGAATCAGAATTAGGGTTCGACCGGACATCACGTTTTACGAGAATTCTACCAAAATTTCGACAGAACCTCCCCTGTAAAACAGACATCTCTCTACTCAAAGAGTAGAGCCGGCCCTGCAAAGAAACACACTTCGAAAAACAAACACAGAAACACATCCACAAGCCCTCGGTCGGACTCCAAACTACAGTTTACCGACTAGGGTCCACAATCACAGAATAATTATGGAAATACCAAAAATGCCCTTATAACACAGAAACACATTTAATAAGTAGAAATTACATAATTAACCTTAAAATACAGTAAAAACCGATAAAACTCATTTTTATTAGAAAAATCGTATATTATATATATAATTGAAAATAATTCACAAAAAATAGTTTTAATTAATTAAAGATACTAAATAATTTTTAGAAATCATTTTTATACCTTAAATAACTATTAAAACCAATTTAATTATATTTTTAGTCAATTTAGGGTAAAATTATCAAAATACCCCTATATATATAAATATACTAAAATTACTCCAAAAATTCACCAAAAATCATATAATTGCAAAAAATTAATTTTCTCAACATATTTATCAATAATATCAATAATTAAACTCAATTAACTAATTAATTTCAATTAAAAACACAATTAACCCTATTTTCTCAAAATTACATAAACTAATTAAATTCAAAATAAATACATAGAAATTCATAAAAATTCCAAATAAATTTCTATAATTCATTTAAACACCTATATTTATCATAAAACATAATTTCATAATTTATTTAATTAATTTTCAAAAATTAGAAAATAATATTAAAATATTCAAAAATACCCAAAAATCAAAATAATTCCCAAAAATTCTAAAAAAATTCACACATGAATATTAAGCTAAGGGGAACAAAATTTGTGGAGGAATTTCTCATGAATCAATCAATTCGAAGTTCAAAAAAATCAAGAACCCTAAAATGGCCGAATTACCAAAATTGAAACCTAAGCAAATTAAGACCATTTTAAGTGAAACAAAGCTTGGAATCACACTCACCGGAGCTCAAGGAGAAGAAAGAGACAGGCGGTGTCAAATATGGTGGCCGAAAACACCGTGAACGACGGTGAGAAATAATTCGGCTTCCTGAGCTTATTCTGGCCAAACCTCGACGGAATAGGGCGCTGTTGGCAGCGGGGAAGGCTGGGGAAGGAGGTGGCATGCCGGGAGGCACACCGACGATGAGAAAATGGGATGGCAGGCGGTGGTTGGCGAGGAGAACGATCGGGGAAGGAGAAGGAATAGGCAATGGCACAACCGTAAATAACTCAAACTTTAATTTTTGTTTAATATTAAATGTATATATGTATATATATATATACTTTACACTATATATTAAAATAATATAAAATCACACACATTAAATATACACCACACACATATAATTTAATATTTTAAAATTTAATACACTTAAAAATAATTAAATAATATTAAAACTAATAATAAATAATAAAATATTAGGGTAATTAATTAAACCCTAGTTAAATAAATAAATACACATATATACATTATTTAGTAGTTTAAAAATATATATGAGTTCATGCAAGTCCGTAAAATTATTTAAAATAATTAATAATAAATAATTTACGTGTCAATTTTTCTAAAAATGTAATTCCCGGGAAAATTTCACATAAAGTGCTTAAAATAATATAAAACAATTAAAATCAATTTTAATTAAATAGCAACTCATGAAATATCATAAATATGTACAAAAATTATTAACATTATATATCTCGATGAAATATTAAAATGTTTAAAAAATACGGGATATTACAGTGTCGTTCTCCATTGGCAAAAAATATAAAGATGTTGTATAGTGTGATGTGGTGGCTATGGATGCCTTTAATTTTTTGTTAAGAAGGCCATGGCAAATGATAAGGACATTACGCTTGTTGGGAGAACCAATACTTATAGCTTCGTCTTTGATAGGGTTAAAGTTGTGTTGCTGCCTAAATAACAAGTGGATATACTTAAACCAGCCAATGGAACTAGTACTCTATTGTCTTTGGCTCAATTCAATGAGGAACTGCAAGAGTCAGACATAAGGTATATGCTGTTAGGAAAGGAGGTGGCTAAGGCCATTACAGTCCCAGAAGTTATGGTTCCCTTAGTTATAGAATTTAATGACCTATTTCCTGATGGTTTGCCCCTACTCCACGACATTCAACATCATATTAACTTGGTGCCCAGAGCGGCATTGCTAAACAAACCATATTGTAGGATAAGTCCTAGTGAGCATGAGAAGTTGCGTCAATAGGTGGAGGAGCTACTTATTAATGTCACGTTAGGGAGAGCATGAGCCCTTGTATTGTTCCTCTTTTGACACCTAAGAAAGATGGGTCTTAGTGCATGTGTATGGATAGTCGAGCCATCAATAAGATCACTGTAAGGTACATATTTCCTATCCCACGTCTGGATGATTTTCTTGATCAGATTAGTGGTGCAACTATTTTTACTAAACTTGATTTAAGAGTGGATATTACCAAATATGTGTTCGGCCTGGGGATGAGTGGAAAATAACATTTAAGACTAGGGAAGGGTTGTATGAGTGGCTCGTGATGCCTTTCAGATTGTCAAATGCCCCTAGTACCTTTATGCATGTTATGCACCAATTGTTGAGGCCTTTCATTGGTAGGTTTGTTGTGGTATACTTTAATGATATCCTGATTTCTAGTGCTAACCATCATAAGCATTTACAGTATGTTTGGGAGATTTTTAGTGTATTGCGCAGGGAACAGTTCTATGCTACCTTAAAAAAAAGTGTCTTTATGTCCCCCAAGGTACTATTTTTGGGGTATGTGATTTTTGCAGTAGGTTTAGAAGTTGATGAAGCTAAGGTGGCGGTGGTAAAAGAATGGCCCAAATTAACTACTTTAACAGAAGTGAGGATTTTTTAGGGTTTGGCCTCATTTTATCGGTGTTTCATTATAAATTTTAGCACCATAATGGCTCCCATTATAGATTGCATGAAGGGTAGTCGGTTTAAGTGGACAGAGGCAGTAGAGGTAGCTTTCAATATCATTAAGGAACGCCTTACAACAACCCCAATCTTGGTGTTGCTAGATTTCTCACAAGCTTTTGAGCTCCATACTGATGCTTTTAAGGTTGGGATTGGTGCTGTCTTGAGTTAAAATAATTGCCTTTTGGCATTTTATAATGAGAAGTTATCTAGTTCCCAACTCAATTACAGTACGTATGACATTGACTTTTATGCAGTAGTGTAAGCAGTACAACATTGGTGACATTACCTGTTTCACAGAGAATTTATCTTGTATATTGACCATGATTCTTTAAAGCATTTGCACCAATAGGATAAAGTTTCACCCCGCCATGCTAGGTGGGTCACCTATCTTGAACGTTTCACTTTTTTGGTGAAGCATAAATCTGGCATTACAAACAGAGTAGCTAATGCTTTGAGCCGACGGAATAGTTTGTTGGTGATTATGCGAGTTGAGGTGCCCAACTTTGATTAATTTAAGGATTTACTTGCTACTGATCCTTAATTTTTTATAGTGTTACAAGATGTACAGGTGGGGAAAAGGATAAAATTTATACTGCAAAATGGGTTTTTGTTTCGAGGAACTCAATTGTGTATTCCAAATTGCAACCTACGCCTATAAATCATTAAAAAGTTACATGGTGAGGGACATGTGGGTAGAGACAGAACGTTACAACTGATTCAGGCTTCATATTTCTGGCCTTCAGTTCGTAAGGAGGTTGATAAATACGTTTAGAGATGCAAAATTTTCCAAGTTTCGAAAGGAAAAGCCACGAATGTAGGATTGTACATGCCTTTCCCAGTTCTTTCTCAACCCTGGACTGACATTGGTATGGACTTTGTATTGGGGTTGCCATGTACTCAACGAGGTAATGATTCCATCTTCGTTATTGTTGATAGATTTTCTATGATGGTTCATTTTATTCCTTGGAAGAAGACTATAGATGCAATAATTATGGCACAACTATTCTTTTAAGATGTGTATCATCTGCATGAGTTACCTACATCCATTGTCTCTAATATAGATCCCCGTTTCCTCAGTCATTTTTAGCACAGCCTATGGAAGATGATCAATACTCAACTGAATTTTAGTAGTGCTTATCATCCTCAAACAGATGGGCAAACTGAAGTGGTGAACAGGTCTTTGGGAAACTCGCTGCGTTGTCTAGTGGGGGATCATGTGAAGGGTTGGGATCATAAATTATGTAAAGCAAAATTTGTCCACAACCACATTGTTAATCGAAGCACAAGATTCAGTCCTTTCCAGGTTGTTTACTCTATTCAGCCAAGTGGCCCTCTTGACTTAATACCCCTACTTAGTAAGATAAAGGTCTAAGGGAAAGCAGCAGATTTTGTTTTTGGTTTGCAGGATGTACACAAGATAGTCTTTGATAATTTATCTACTGCCAATTCTCAATACAAGCAGCTTGCAGACCAGAAATGCAAACCTTTGGAGTTCAAGGTAGGTGATTTTGTGTGGCCAGTCCTAACAAAAGATCACTTTCTAGTAGGGGAGTACAATAAGCTATCTGCTAGGAAGATTAGTCCAGTTGAGGTAGTAAAGAAGATCAATTCCAATGCTTATTATTTGAAGCTGCCTAGCCATGTCTGCACTGCAGATGTGTTTAATGTTAAGCATTTAATTCCCTTCCCTAGCGATTTTTCTAATGACGATGATGTGTTTAATTCGAGGCCAAATTTTTTGTCACCTGGGGGGAATGATGTGGATGAGGCAGAATTGAAATTTATGAATGGATTTGACAAAGTGGGTGTGCGCACTAGGGCTTTAAATGAATGGTCGTGGCAACACCGATTGACCTACGGGGCCCATAATATATCAAATTGAAGTTGACTTAGAGGGCTATAATAAGTGCTACACACATTGTCTATAGCAACCCATCTTCGGGCCTAAATTCCTTTATTTAGGCCCTTAAATTTGACATTAAAGTTTATGTTCCTTTTTTTGGAGTTTTTAGTCTTTTCCTTTTTTGGTTTTAGGGTTTTTTCTCTAAACACTATTTATTTTCCTCTTTGAGTTATTTTGAGATAGTTTTTGATAAATTAAAAATAAATTATAGACATAATTCTTCCAATTCCTCTGGTATTCTTTAAATCAACAGGATTTTGGTTTATTATTTTAAGATATTCTTAGAATCAACGAATTCAATTCTTTCTTAAGGCTTCTGCTAAATTAAAAAGGAAATTTGGATTCATCAAATATGAAATGTCTAGTAAAATAAATTCTCCTAGTGTTTTGATCTAGACATCTATAACATAAATAATATGGAATGTATAAAAAAAATACATTCCGTACTACGATAGGAAAATTTATTTTTATTAAATGGTCATAGCAAGGATACACAACACATCCAATTTTTTTTTAAAAAAAGAATAGTCAATGAGTGAATAATTAAATAAAAGGTAAAAAGGAATGGCATTGGAAAGAGATTTTGTAGGCCTACGATTGATAATAAAAATTACTATTTCAAAGGCAAAGTGCCAATACCTAAAAAGAGTACTACTGTGACCAAGAATAATAAACCAATGTCCATTATATGTCTTATTTTCCTTTCAGCTATGCCATTTTCTTCATAAGTGCGAGGACATGTTATGTGATAATGAATACCGATTTTTTTAAAATGATTGTGTAAAGAACAATATTCACTACCCCAATAGGAATTAAAAGACTTAATAGTGGTATTAACTTTCCATTCTGCTAAAGATTGAAATTGTTGGAACACAGTAAAAATTGCACTTTTGGCTTTGAGAGGAAATAACCATATAAACAAAGAATATTCATTAATAAAAATAAGAAAATATTTATGACCAAATGATGAAGTTATAGGATCTAGTCCTGAGACATTGAATTAAATCAAACGGTGCAAAACTCCTATGATGAGTCATAGGCAATGACAATTAATGAAGTTTTCCTAAACAACAAGCCTTACATTTATTAGAAGAAGAAGAAAATTTAAAACATGGTAATTGAAATTGTTGAATAAGGCTAAACAAGTATGCCATTGATGAAGAGTAGCAAGATATGCCTGAAATGGTGGATAACTTGAAGACTGCAACTTGTATAATCCATTATCACTAATCCCTTGAAGGTGGGTTTTCTTGGTAGCTTTGTCCTTCATAAAACAAGACTCATCATCAAGTATTCTTGGTGGCTTTGTCCTTCATAAAACAAGACTTATAATCAAACTTAAAAAAATAATAATTATTTTTGCAAAATTTTTTAACACAGAGCAATGGTTTGGTTATGGAAGGCATGTGTAAATTATCATTTAAAGTAAAGGAATGAGTATGATTAGAGATGTTACTTTTACCAATATTGGCAATAAGTAAGCCTTGCCCATCTCCAACTACAAGCTTATCATTACCTATATAATCTTCATTAATAGTTAAGGATGCAAAATCACGTGTAATATAATGGCTACCATTGGTATCAGGATACAAATCAAAGGAGGATGTTGAAGTAGAGTTGCGATTGACATGACCAAGGTGAGCTTGAGGGGAAGAAGAAACTGAACGATATGTTCTGTAAAGAGACTGATTAGGACCAAAAAATCTTATAAAATTTGCATCAAATCAACACCTGCAATTGAGAACAACATGGTTATTATATCTATAATTTTGGCAATGAATAGAGTTGGACAGTGATGGAGGAGGCCTTTGGTTTTTGTTTGACTTGGCCTGAAATTTGCAATTGGAACTTATTGTCGAGGAGGATGAATATGCAAGAGATGAATGAGATGAGGAGCATTGCACCATGTGATCTTCCAAAGCTGGTGTTTATTGAGCCTTTAAAAGTAATTCATAAAAGACCAATTTCCTATGAAGATCATGAAAAGAAGGAGGATCTAGGCACTATTGTAAACCACTAATTGTGCCATTAAAATCTGAACCAAGGTTGGGAAATACAATGTCGTTAAACTCAGCTATGGAAATTGGTTGTCTGACCAAAGCTATACTATCAATAATGTTCTTAGCTTTGAAAAGATACTCAGAAATAGTTAGGTCTTTTGGAGAGACTAAGAAGCTCAGTGTAGAGTTGAGTCCTTTGTGCATTATTAACCATGCCATAAGCAGTGTCAACCTACAAAAGCCAAGTTTAAACCAATTAAATGAGGATAAACTTCCTTAAAGATAGAAGAAAGAAGCCAAGAAAATAATATTTAATTTTTGTTGAACCAAGTGGTATAGGCTAGATTTAGTTGATGCTTTTATGTAGTGGGATTGATAATGGTTTTTGGTGGAGTTGGTTTGATGCTACATAAGTGATACTGCTTATATATATTTTTATTTAACTAAAGGTTTTTTTAATAAGGTTACCTGGTCAGGGAAGGTAACAGAATCCATTCATGGAAAGGACTCTACCCTAAAGAGGATTCCTAAGCAGAGAAGGAATACTCTCTTACTAGGATTAGGATTCCTATCCCATAAGGAATCCTACTCCTTTCAGGTTTAAGCATCACTATAAATAGGACCCCATACCTCTCATTCTACATCATCTCATTCTCTTATAGTCTAATTGTTCCTTGCTTTCTATACAAACTCTACTTCTGTTCTCTAATTTAGGCATCAGAGTGTTCATCGGGACTCTCCCCACCTCTCACATTGTGCTCTGTTCATTGATTGCAGGATCTTAAGCTCAAGAGTTTTGAAAATAAGTTATCAAGTTATCTTGTAGCAGTACACTTCAAGGTATTGGGCATGTCCTAAAGACAGCTACCCATTGCCCATGATTGACCAGCTCGTAGATTCCACTACTGGCCATGGATTATATAGTTTTGTGGATGCAACACAAGGATATCACTAGATACTGATGAAGGAAGAAGATAATGAGAAAATGTCTCTCAAACCAGGTACTCCAGGACCATATTGGCACAAGCATAGAAGTATACGTAGATAACATCATCATCAAGAGCAAACATGCAGAATAACACCCAACGGATCTAGATCAAGTTCTTCGATTATTGAGCAAGTCTAAGATCAACCTAAATCTAGAAAAATGTGTCTTCAAAGTCAAAGCGGGTAAATTCCTAGGATTCATGATATCCCATAGAGGTATTGAGGCCAACCCGGAGAAAATGGAAGCCATACTCAACATGAAAGCCCTAAAAAATATCCACAAAGTATAAAAGATAAATGGCAAAATCACAGCATTGGGGCATTTCATTTCATGCTCAACCAGATGGTGTCTACCATTATTCCGAGCTCTTAAAAATTCCAAAAAGTTTGTTTGGTTTGCAGATTGCTAAGCAGCCTTCAAAGACATTAAGAAGTTCTTATCCTCACCACCCTTACTCAGCAGGCTCGTCCCAGATGAAATATTATATTTATATCTCTCTGTAGGCCAAGAATGCATCACTTCAGTACTGGTAAGAGAAGAAGGAAGCTAGCAAAACCTGGTGTATTACATCAGCAAAATGCTTTGAGGATTCGAAGTCCGATATCTGATGTTAGACAAGCTGGCTATAGTTGTGGGTCATGCATCCTGGAAGCTTTGACACTACTTCCAAGCCCATCCTGTCGTGGTTCAATCCCGTTTCCCTCTGTAAAAAATCTTATAAAGACCGAAGACCTCGGGAAGACTAGTTCAATGGTCAGTGTTACTTGGCGAATTCAAGGTTTACTACGAGCCTCACCAACAATTAAAAGCCCAAGTATTAGCAGATTTCATACAAAAAATGGCTCCAAAAGACTTCACCATGACAAAAGCACTAGAATGGAAACTCTATGCTGATGGAGCTTCCTTTACTTGAGGATCCAGTGCCAGTGTGATTCTTAAAGGACCACATAAAGTTCACATTCGGTATACAGTTTGGATAGAGTACAATGTAACCAACAATGCCGTGGAATATAAAGCACTCATCACAGGCCTAAAATTAGCTACTGAAGTTATAGTCAAACACCTCACAATACACTTGGACTCCTAGCTGGTAGTTAACCAGGTTAACGGCACGTTCCAAGTTAAGGACACCAGCATTGCCAAGTACATGTACAAAGTCAAGCAACTCTTAAAACAAATCGAACAAGATGGGGGCCGGTGGGAGATTGTCTAGATACCTAGATAGGAGAACTCTGAGGCCAACCTCCTGGCCAAATTGGTAGTTGAAGATAGTCAAGCATTTAAGGATATGGAATTCACTAAGGCATTAATGAAACCCAGCACGGAAGATCCTGAAGTTTTGGAGATATGGGAAGTCTCGGAATGGATATGTCCAATAGTCCAATACTTGGAACATGAAACTCTCCCTAAAGACAAATTGAAAGCTCAGAAACTAAAAATGAGAGCAGCCCACTATTCTATCCACTAAGGGGAGCTCTACAGAAAATCCCTGTCACACCCATGGTCTAAGTGCGTCTCTCCAGAGAAAGGGAATTACATACTCAGGAAAATCCATGAAGGAATTTATGAAGTGCATGAATCCCACTACGCATTAACCCAAAAAACACTGCTCTAAGGATACTATTGGCCTACCATATCTAATGATGCCTAGAAGCTAACTCAAGCATGCCACAAGTGCCAGTAATTTGCTCGACTCAATCACAAGCCTTCCCACCCCCTGTATCCAATTGGCAGCCCATAGCCCTTTGCTGTGTGGAGGATGGACATCTTGGGTCCCTTCCTAACTTCCACTTCATTAAAAAAGTTCTTGATTATGGCTATAGACCATTTTACTAAATGGGTAGAGGTGGAAGCAGTTCCAACCATCACAGAAGCTCGGATACATCATTTCTTCTGGAGAGAGATCATTTGCAGATTCGGCATCCCTCACACTTTAATTATGGACAACGACAAACAATTTGATAATGAAAAGTTTAGAGGTTTTTGTTCAAACCTCAAAATAAAGCTTCATTTCATCTCAGTAGCCCACCCGCAAACAAACAGACAAACAAAAGTCACCAATCGAATTCATGCAGGGATTAAACAAGAGACTTAATGAGAAAAAAGGAAACTATGTCAAGGAGCTTAACAATATAATCTGGGCCTATGGAACCACTCTTGGATCATCCACCGAGGAGACACCATTTAGGCTGACTTATGGCATAGACGTGGTAATACCGATGGAGATTGGTTCACCAAGTTACAAGGTCAGCCGCAGTTTTGATCACAACATTGATGCCCGGATATGTTTGGACCTATTAGAGAAAAGGCAAGAGCAGGCAGCAACTACAGCAGAAGCACATCGGCAGAAGGTGGCATGGTATCATCTCTGACGGTGTCACCTAAAATAGTTCAAATTAGGAGACTGGGTACTCAAAAAGGCAAATATTGGCAAAAGGCAACTCAGGAACTGGCAAGCTAGGTCCAAATTGGGAAGGCCCATATCAAATCTCAGAACACATAACCAAGGGAGCATACAAACTAAGAGACAGAGGAGGCAAAGAGCTACCGCGATTTTAGAACTTAGATTGCCTTAAAAAATACTATCAATAAACTATACTTAGAAAGATATTCAATAAAGTATCTCTTTATTAAAGCAACAATGTTTTTACAATCGATCGATTATAAAAAAAAAGAGAAACAAAAAATGAGAAAGGTTTCTATTCTACAACTTGTATATCCAGACCATCAAGCCCGGAGATGGAGGGGGAAATAGCATCAACGGTACTCGGAGGCTCAGTAGGCTCAGCAGCAGTAGTAGACTCAACGTTATTCCACGTACGCGAAGTACTTGCCTTTAGATGAGCATCCTCCTTCATAAAAATCTTCGCAAGATCTGCCGGTGTTATTCAATTTAGCACCCCCAAGTCTAACTCAGGATTCTGGGAGAGTAGGATCCTCCTGCATTCAGACTTATAGGCCTTGAGAAATCCCTCTGCCATGTTTTAGTAGGATCTTTTATTATTTTCTTGGAACTTCTCGACCTTAGATAGCTTATCTTTCTCTTCAATCCTCCTCGTCAATTGACCTTGACTGTGCTCTAGATCGGCGATTTTCTTTTGGCTTGCCTCAGCCTTTAATTTTGCCTTCGCATATTTTATTTAGCAAAGCTTTAGTGCTAACTTAGCGCCATCCAAATTCTTCTAAAAGTCAATGGCTATTGTCCCGACCTCTGTCTCCTTCAGATTGTACTGGCTTTTCAAGTAAAAATATTGGTCCTTGGCCAGTAGCAAGGCCTGGGTTGTTTGTGACAAGAGAAGTTCGTGTTAAACATAAGTACAAGTGTTAGTAAATAGTGCAAGTAACAACATTCACTTACTTCTAAAGAATGGCCGATCATCGAGTCAAGCAATCCCTCCGGACCCTCCTCAGACCAACACTACATATCCGCTGATAGCCTTAGTGACTTGGCATACTGATCTCTCACTTGATTATTTGAGATACTCGGAGGCTTCATTTTATTCAATATCCACCCCCTTATATCTGGACACCCGGATAGCCTCAGGTGTTAGATGTAAATCTCTTCGTCAAGCCCACAACATCAGATTCCTGATCAATCATTTACCTTTTCCACTGACTTCCCTTCCTAACACAGGATGATTCGACTATAGCTTTTCCTTTACGATTAACGACCGTCTCCTCAGGGGCCGTAAAGGCTTCAGGTTCCAGAGAAGGGGATGTATGTACTTCTTCTGGAGCTAGAGTTGTTGGTTCATTGGCTAGAAGGGAAATCTCGCCAGTAAAATAAAAAAAGTCAACCATCTACAATTTTAAAAATAGAGCAAGTCAAAAGGATACCTTTAAATAACCCAAACATACCAGAAGAATGAACATAGTCTGGACAGACTCTCCACATGTATCTCCTGGATACATTCTTAGCCGATCGCACTTCAGTAAGACCATCGAGATGCAGCCGCAAAACCATCTCCGCATTATGATCGGGAAGTCCCACGGGCTGTTTTACCTTGTGGCACTCATTAGACCACATTCTTTGGATATCCATAAAGTCCGACGGGTGCTCGACGATAAAAAAATTATGCCTCCGCTTCTTATGAAGGTCTGGAAGTTTTACAAAAAGAGTATGGTTGGGAACAGCTGACAGGGAAAATATCAGTTCTCCCTTCTTCCTAGCCAGACTATATAGGTGTCGAAAAATGTCTAAATTGGGTTCCTTCCCCTCTTTATGCATTTGCTAGATGAACCTAGTCAGAATTCTATAGTTATTCGGATAGAGCTTACCAGATGCTGTGTTATGCCTATTCATGAATCTCTTAATAAAGGGATCTAATAAAAAATTTAAACCCCCCTCTAGCTGCTTAAAATATACCACTAATCTATTAAACCCTAACATAGGGGTGTGAGCCCTAAAATTCTTGTTTGCTGTGTGGAGGGTGTAATCGGTGGGAATACAGAACCACCATCGGTACCACCCTAGCAGTTTATCATCTATTTTTTACTCAAACAGGTCAGAACTAACCTATTCCCTCAGTGCCATAATGTTTTCTACAAAGAAGAAAAAATGCATGAAAGACAAAGGAAACAGAAAAAAAAGGAGGGAAACAAAGATCACCTGGTTACAAAGTGCAAAGATCATGGCAGACAGGAAGAAAGTGGTAGTAGCAGCACAAATGTGACAATGGCAAAACAAAAAGGGCAAAATGCATCAATCAACGGACACAAAGATTTTATAGAGTTATAGAATGATCTAGAAACACGCCATTAACTGCCCCTATCATTACTTCACTTCTCCCTATATCATTAAGGCCAAATTGGGAAAAGTGAAACCTATTAATCGAGTGATCATTATGACGGCAGCAAAAACATCTCATTTACTGAAACACGAAAAGATGCATCACTCACGTGGTTTAAATTTCAAATCCCTAGGAATCAAAGAGATATTCCCATGTCTTGGCCTACTTGTGTCTTTACTAAGCTTTTTTTCTATTTACTTGAAACAAGCATCTAAGTTACACTTTTGACACACTCTGGATATCTGACACTCAAGCTGCACTTCTAAGGCATCGAGCATCTAAGTCCAGTGACTGAAGCTGGCACCCTCATGTTGCTTTTATAGTATTGAGGTTCTCAGCATGTAAGCCTCGTGTCCTTGCACCGAGCATCTAAGTCTCGAGTATCTAAGTCCAGTGATTGAAGCTGACACCCTCAGGTCACTTTTATAGTACTGAGGTTTCGAGCATGTAAGCCTCACATCCTTGCACCGAGCAACTAAGCCTCGAGCATCTAAGTTTAGTGACTGAAGCTGGCACCCTCAGGTCGCTTCTATAGTACTGAGGTTCCAAGCACATAAGCCTCACGTCCTTGCATTGAGCGTCATAAATCTAATGATGACTGGTTCCATCATATTGCTTTTACACGGACGGGATAATTTATTACACTCGATCTCATAGATTTAGTGTGCTTTTAAGGTCCAGATGACACCTCAGCAAATAATATGGTTTTAAGACTTGGTACCGAGCTTTACTTTCTTCTTGTGACTGAGGCTGGCCACCTCAGCTCACCCTTCTATGTAATTGTGTAGTACCTAACTACTTTCTCTATGGAAGCATAAGTGTTCTATTATACTCAGATACGACGGACATAAATATCCAAATTTACCCGAAGGGGGGACTCTTGATACTGCTTATATATATATATTCCTATTTAACTAAAGGGTTTTTATTTTTCGAATAGGGTTATCCGATCAGGGAAGGTAACAGAATCCGTTCATGGAAAGGACTCTACCCCGAAGATGATTCCTAAGCAGAGAAGGAATACTCTCCTACTAGGATTAGGATTCCTATCCCATAAGGAATCCTACTTCTTTCAGGTTTAAGCATCACTGTAAATAGGATCTCATACCTCTCATTCTACATCATCTCATTCTCTCATACTCTAATTGTTCCTTGCTTTCTATACAAACTCTACTTCTATTCTCTGATTTAGGCATCAGAGTGTTCATAGGGATTCTCCCCACCTCTCACCTTACTCTCTGTTCATTAATTACAGGATCTTAAGTTTAAGAGTTCTGAAAACAAGTTATCAATAAGATACCATATAAATTATAAAAATTTAACAATGGTTGAAATCACAACTTTTAAGGTATATAATTTTTAGAGTTTAATTTAAAAACGTTTGTTGAATGTTGATAGGAGTTGAGGGAGAAATAATTATTGGTAATGGTAGAATGGAAGAAATGGTTTGCACAGTAGAAGAAGAAAGAAGGTCTGTAGTAGCAGAGGTTGTCGAGGAATTTGTTTCAGTTGACATATTAATGCTCTGATATCACCTTAGAGTTTATGATGAATGGTATTTCAATTATATGTTTTAATAATATTGAATACAAGTTATATGGAATACAAAGATGGAGGTTAGAAAAGATAATAATAATACAACAAATATTTGAATTTGGGTTCTTAACTATAACTAGCTTCAATAGTGAACAAAATAGCTAATGACTATAATACAATATTCACTTGACAAATGATGGCATATTTTATTTATGCATATTTGTGTAAAAAGGGTTTGATCTCTTCCAAATGATGACTCAAGTGCACGTGTCGTTCTTGCTTTTCTTCAACTCTTATGTGGAAGTCATTGAAACATTGAGCATTTGCAAACAAGATAGCTAATAACTATAATACTATTATGAATATGAATGAACAATATATTGCTTATGAATGAACAATATATTACTTGTGAGAGAATAATACTCAAATAGTGAAAAGAAAATCTCTGTATAAAGGGATTAAAATTCATTAATGAGAATGTTAAGAAGAAGAAGAAAAGATAGATTACTCTCTAAATTCTTTCAATATTATAGTTCTCCAAATTCTCTCCAAACTCTCTCTAAATTCTCTTAAAATCATTCTACTATAAAATATTTTTCTTCTAGTTAAATACTACTAAATTCAAGTTTAGTTCTATAACAAATTAAGTAATTCAATCTTTATTTCACAACACGTTATCAGAACGAGGAGCTCTCGATCAAAATAATAAGGTACATATTTCTTAATATTTAATATTTATGAATATATTATTTGATTATATATTATCATGGATGGCTATGCCTCCTACTAATTTATATATTTATATTTATTTCTTCAATCTACCTTTATATTAATTGTTATTTTTATTTTGTTTTACTAACTACACCATTGATGCAAATATTGCTAGAAATGGTTCTAACCTTATGGATGACTATGCCTCCTACCAATTTATATTTATGCATATTTATTTTTTTTATTATTTATGTTAATGGAAGGCTATACCCCATTTTATATTAATGGACGATTTTGCCCCATATTTATACATATCGTTATGTTAACTCACTTGCTATAAATAATCATATCAACATTATTTATTGATTTTACTTTATATAATTTATTTCTCAATATATTATATTAAAAAAAAAGCTAACGGCTATATTTTTATTACCAACGGTAATAAACGGCTATATTTTTCATTATAAATAAATAAGCTATAAATTTTATGTATTCACACAAATTCATACATTTTCTCTTTCTCTCTTTACTCTAAATTGTAAACATGATTTGGTATATTTATATTTGTGTTTTAATCATGACTATTATAATAGTTTTAGGAATAATTCATATGGAAGATGATTTTCTATTTGATATAATTTTAAGTATTATTGTATCATTTTTTGTACCGCTATTATTTCTTGCAATATTCATTCATGATATAATTAATTAGTAAATTCTGATTATGTTTGATTTTTTTAGTAGTCATCAAATTTATGAATTCTAATTGAGTTATATTTTTTTATTAGCTATCATAATGATAAATCTAGCAAAGCTTGAGTTCGTTGCTCTTGACATCACGGGAAAAAATTATATGTCTTGGATTCTAGATGTAGAGATGCATCTTCAATCAATGGGGTTAATTGATACCATAAAAGAAAATAATAACACCTCATTGCAAGATAAGGCCAAGTCTATAGTTTTTCTTCGTCGTCATCTTGATGAAGGATTAAAATGTGAATATTTGACTGTCAAAGATCCAAGTGTTCTTTGGAAGGATCTAAAAGACAAATATGATCATCAAAGAGATGTAATACTACCAGTAGTCACTGATGAATGGAGAGCTTTACGCTTTCAAGATTTCAAAAAAGTGAGTGACTATAATTCTGCAATGTTCAGAATAGTATCACAATTAAAATTTTGTGGACAGATAGTCACAGATGAGGATATGCTGGAGAAAACTTACTCCACATTTCATGCATCAAATGTTACACTGCAACAACAATACAGGATGCAGAGATTTAAAAAATATTCTGAACTAATTTCATGCCTACTGGTAGCTGAGAAAAATAATGAACTCTTGATGAAAAATCATCAGTCCCGTCCCACTGGCTCAATAGCATTTCCAGAAGCAAATGCTACAAATTATTCCAGATATAAAAATTACAATAGCCATCGATGTGGGAGAGGTAGAGGTTGTGGACGTGGAAGAGGTCAATTCTTTGGCCGTGGTTGTGGAAATAAATATAATAATACTCCACAAAAAACTCAGACTCAACCTCAAAAGAAGTTAAAATCAATCATTAGTGGTGTTCAAGAAAGGCCTCAACATAAGTCTGAAACTGTGTGTTTCAGATGTGGTAGTAAAGGACACTGGTCACGAATTTGTCGAACACCACCACATCTTTGCCAACTTTATAAGGCATCATTGAAAGGCAAAGAAAAGGAAATAAACTTCAATGAGCATCATACTCATGTTAATGATATAACTCATCTAGATGTTTCTAATTTTACTGATGATTTTACTGACAATGGAAATTAAGACATCTATAATTTTAAGTATGTTTTTTTATTCTGAAGAATATGTTATTGTTATGTACGTTATTTTCAAATTAAATAAAATGTCCTGCTTTACAATTATTTTATGTTTTTACCTTAATTGATTAATTATGTATTTATTTATTTTGAAGTTTAATATGGATTGTACTCAACATAAAGACAGTATTGGAGATCTCTGCATACCAGATAGTGGTACTACATATACTATCTTGAAAAATAGAGATTATTTCTCTGAAATAAAGCCCACAAAGGCAGTTGTAAAAACAATATCAGGTCCTATAGATTTGATTGAAGGAATTGGCAAAGCTAAATTTATGTTACCAAATGGAACAAAGTTTATAATTGATGAAGCTTTGTTTTCACCAAAATCAATAAGAAATTTGTTGAGTTTTGATGACATATATTGAAATGGGTGTGATACCCAATCCATTGCTATAAATGGTAATAAATATTTGAATATAGTTTCCTATGAATCAGGAAAAATACAAGTATTGGAAAGACTGCCAAAACTCCCTACTGGATTGCATTACATGAATATACATGTAATTGAATCAAATATGGCAATAAAAAGAAAAATCTTATGATCCTTCAATAATAAATTTATGGCATGACAAATGAGGTAATCCTGGATCAGTAATGATGCGAAGGATAATTGAGAATTCACATGGGCATCCCTTGAAGGGGCAAAGAATTCCTCAATTAAATGAAATGCCATGTACAGCTTGTTCTCTTGGAAAATTAATCTTGAGACCTTCACCATCTAAAATTCAAAATGAATCACCTATGTTTCTTGAAATAATTCAAGGTGATATATGTGGGCCAATTCACCCACCATGTGGACCATTCAGATATTTTATGGTATTAATTGATGCATCTAGTAGATGGTCACATGTTTATCTATTGTCAACTCGTAATGTTGCATTTGCAAGGTTGCTTGCTGAAATTATTAAATTACGAGCACAATTCCCTGATTATACAATCAAGAGGGTAGGACTTGATAATGCTGGTGAATTTACATCTCAAGCATTCAATGATTATTGTATGTCTACTGGGATCATTATTGAGCATCCTGTTGCCCATGTACATACTCAAAATGGTTTAGCTGAATCATTGATTAAACGCCTTCAACTTATTACTAGACCATTAATAATGAGAATAAAGCTTCCCATTTCAGTTTGGGGTCATGCAATCCTACATGCTGCTTCATTAATTCGCATCAGACCTAGTGCATATCATAAATACTCCCCACTACAATTGGCATTTGATCAAGAGCCAAATATTTCCCATCTTAAAATTTTTGGTTGTGCAGTATATGTACCCATTGCGCCACCTCAGCGCACAAAAATGGGTCCTCAACGAAGATCGGGAATTTATGTTGGGTTTGAAACACCCTCAATTATTAAATATCTTGAACCTTTAACTGGTGATGTTTTTACAGTACGTTTTGTTGATTGTCAATTTAATGAGGTTGTTTTCCCAATATTAGGAAAAGGGGAGAAAGAAGGAAAAAGGGATATTTCATGGAATGAACCATCATTATTGCATCTGGATCCTCACACAAAATAATGTGAATTAGAAGTGCAAAAGATTGTGCACTTACAAGCAATTGCAAATCAATTGCCAGATGCATTTATTGATACAAAAAGAGTGACTAAATCATACATACCAGCAGCCAATGCTCCTACTCGTATTGAAATTCCAGAAATAAAACCTGAGAATAAAGACACTCATGAGTCTAAAACACGCCAGAAGCGTGGAAGACCAATTGGTTCTAAGGATAAAAATCCTCGAAAGAGAAAGGGAGTAAATAATTATATTGATAACTAGGAAAATATCCCTGAAGAAATAGAAAATAAAGAAAGTCATGAAACATTGTCATATACTGTTGCATGTGAAATCATAAATGACAAAGATGATCCTGAACCAAAATCAGTCATGGAATGTCAAAATAGGCATGATTGGATAAAATGGAAAGATGCTATGCAGGCTGAATTAGACTCACTAAACAAACGAAATGTTTTTGGGCCAATTATTCCTATGCCTAAAACTGTGAAACCTGTAGGATACAAGTGGGTCTTTGTACGAAAGAGAAATGAGAAAAATGAAATAATAAGGTACAAAGCTAGACTTGTAGCTCAAGGTTTTTCATAAAGGCCGGGAATTGATTATGATGAAACGCATTCTCCTATTATGGATGCAATTACTTTTAGGTATTTGATTAGCCTAGTAGTTTCTAAGAAATTAGAAATGCGTCTTATGAATGTTGTGACTATTTATTTGTATGGATCACTTAATAGTGACATTTATATGAAAATCCCTGAAGGATTTAAAATGCCTGAAGCATTACGTACAAAATCCAAAGAAATGTATTCGATCAAGCTCTAGAGATCTTTATATGGGTTAAAACAGTCTGGGCGTATGTGGTATAATCGTTTAAGCGATTATTTGATTAATAAAGGATATGTGAATAATATTATCTACCCATGTATTTTTATTAAGAAAACAATATCCAGATTTGTGATTATAGCTGTATATGTTGATGATTTGAATATCATTGGAACAGAAAATGAGATCCATGAAGCAACAGTATACTTAAAGGAAGAATTTGAAATGAAAGATCTTGGAAAAACCAAGTATTGCCTTGGTTTACAAATTGAGCAAATGCATAATGGGATATTCGTGCATCAATCAAATTACACAGAAAAGATCTTGAAACGCTTTAATATGGATAAAACAAATCCTTTAAGTACTCCAATGGTCGTTAGATCACTCAATATTGAGACTGATCCATTTCGACCCTGTGAAGAAAATGAAGAAATTCTTGGTCCTGAATTTCCATATCTCAGTGCCATTGGAGCTCTAATGTATCTTGCTAATTGTACTAGACCTGACATTTCTTTTGCAGTCAATTTATTAGCAAGGTTCAGTTCAGCTCCAACAAAAAGGCATTGAAAAGGGGTCAAACATATACTTCGATACCTTCAAGGAAATGTTGATTTGGGTTTATTTTATTCTAACAATTCAAAACAAGAATTGATTGGTTATGCAGATGCAGGGCATTTATCTGATCCTCATAAAGCGAAATCTCAAACAAGCTATGTGTTCACAAATAATGGAACTGCAATTTCTTGGCGTTCCCAGAAACAAACGCTTGTCACTGCTTCCTCAAATCATTCTGAAATTATTGCACTACATGAAGCAAGTAGAGAGTGTGTGTGGCTTAGATCAATGACACATCATATTGAAGAATCTTGTGGTTTTCCAGTCAATAAAAGTCCAACAATTTTATATAAAGATAATACAGCATGCATTGCACAATTAAGGGAAGGATATATCAAAAGTGATAGAACCAAACATATACCTCCAAGATTCTTTTCATACACTCAAGAGCTAATAAAAGACAATCATATAGATATCAAGTATATTCAGTCTAGCCAGAATTCAGCTGATCTTTTCACAAAGGCACTTCCAACTACAATCTTTAGAAAGCACGTTCATGATATTGGAATGCGACATCTGCATACTATGTGAAGGAAGATTATACATATCAACTTGAGAGGGAGAAAATCATGCACTGTACTCTTTTTCCTTAAGCTAAAGTTTTTCCCACTGGGTTTTATTTAACAAGGTTTTAATGAGGTAGTTGCAAAATATTGTTATTCAAGGGGGAGTATTATGAATGTGAATGAACAATATATTACTTGTGAATGAACAATATATTGCTTGTGAGAGAATAGTACTCAAATAGTGAAAAGAAAATCTCTATATAAAGGGATTAAAATTCATTAATGAGAATGTTAAAAAGAAGAAGAAAAGATAGATTACTCTCTAAATTCTTTCAATATTATAGTTCTCCAAATTCTCTCCAAACTCTCTCTAAATTCTCTTAAAATCATTCTATTATAAAATATTTTTCTTCTAGTTAAATACTACTAAATTCAAGTTTAGTTATATAACAAATTAAGTAATTCAATCTTTATTTCACAACAAATACAACATTAATTTATTTGACAAGCAATGCCATATTTTATTTATGCATATTAGTCTATAAAGGGTTTGATCTCTTCCAAATGATGACTCAAGTGGATGTATCATTCTTGCTTTTCTGCAACCCTTATGTAGAAGCCATTGCCAAATCCTAGAGCTGGAGATCGGACCACATCTCCTCCCTTAATTTTTGTCAACCTAATTAAACATTAAATCTCCAATATTATTACTCAGTTTTGAATTTCATATATGAACCTAAATATAATTATAAACATATATATATTATATATACCTGTATTTAGTGACAATGACATGAAAAAATACAGCCATTACGACCCTACTGAATTCTGATCCTGTACAAGCTCCTGAGCCTCCTCCAAAAGCTATGAAATTCTTTGCCATTGAAACAGAACCTATATTCTTGATTCATCGAAAAAAATTATTAGATAAAAAATAAGATAAAATAAAATAAATCATATTATTTATATATATATATATATATATATATATATATATATATATATATATATATATATATATGCACTTACTTCCCATCTCGAGGGATCAAAGACAAGAGGATCTTTATAAATATTAGGATTCAATTGAACAGCTGCCGGAACAACCAATATAGTCCAACCTTTTGGAATTGTATATCCTGAGAGATAATAAAAAGAAAAATTCGACATAAAATTTTAATCACAATAATTAAGTTGATTTAAAATTGAATTGTACATACCATCAACATGGATATCTGCTATTGCTTTTCTTAAAATTCCAGGAGCAACACTTGCCAATCGAAGAGATTCATTGACAACCTAATTAAGCAAATAAATTGATAAATATAATAATCAACAAAAATTTAAAACATTATATGGTATATACAAAATTTCATGGGTCTTTCATAGGTCTCTAGAATGTTAGTAGGAATATGTTCCAGTAAATATATAAAAGGTTGAACTCCAACAGTACAAAACAATTAACAATCTACACCACCTGCATATCACGTAAAATCTTTACAATTTTTAGACATGTAAGTCATTTATATCTCAGCATTATATTACTGTCAAATATGCTAGTTATACCATAAGAATTAAACCTATATAGCAAGAAAATAACAAAAAAATATATGTGTATATATATTCACAATGTGAAGACTCACATGATGAGTATAAGTCATGGATTTATATTCTTTCCATGTAAGTCCTGCATCTGAATTTTCTCTGTTCTTCAGGATTGCCTCATGCTCTTCCTGAATTAATATCAGCATTTGAATTTTTCAAATTATAACATTAATATCATATACAAATACACAAAAACTAACATTTAGACAAATTTAATAAAATTTTGACATATAAATATTCTTTAAAATTATTTTATTTAATTCTACACATTTTTAGCTCAACAATAATAAAATTATTTGTAATTAAATTTACTGTAAAATTTCAATCAAAGCAAAATTAAATAATTAGAAGAAAAATAAAGTGAGTTATATATGCATGTTTGCATAACTGACCGTCATTTTGTCTACCACTGATGGGTTGTCTATAAGAAACTTAATGGCCAAAGTAAGAGTAGAAGAAATAGTCTCAAAGCTGGCAATATTTAGCCCAAACATCACATAAATGGCAAACTCTTCAGTTAAAAACTTTTCCTTTTGCATGTCTTCCAAAACCTGATCGAGCAAGTCTCCTTTATGATTTTCTGGATTGCTACGTCTCTCTTTGAATATATCTGTGATCATTTTTACCGCTCTCTTCTGATTCTGTAAATATATAAATAAAAGTTTACTCATATAAGAACCCACATATTTAACTAATTGTTTTAGAAAATTAAATTGATTAATATGATTATACATACCTTCATGCATCTGTGGAAAGTTGTACCGGGGATGTTTAAAGGGGCTGACATAATTGATTGCACAAAGTTGCTCAAACTTTCACCTATATTTACGTCTGATTTTTTTGGATCATAACTAAACAATATTTCTGATGTAAAATCAAACAGCATCTGGAATTACAATAGAGGTTAGAGAGAGAATTAAAATGAGTTCTGCATATATATAAAATAAAGTATTATAGAAGTTTGCATGCAAATCAAAGTTGCTTACAGCTGAACAGGCACTTTTGGCTTCAATGCTTGACTGCTTAGCCCAAATCCGCAATCTTTGTCGTATGCCAGTCTCTAGCTGAGTCAACAGCTTCTCCTTGATGGGTTCAGGGCCGAAGTGATTTAAAACCAAGTTTCTTAGATACTTATGTATGGTAACTTGTTTTGAAACAACTTGTACAACATCATAGGGAAGAAGCTTAGCAAATGAGTCCATGTACCATCTTTCAACCAATTTTCCTTCTTGCTGAAGAAGGTAATAGTTGAATTCAGGATCCGATGATACAACAATTTGCCTCCCCACCAAACTTGTTCGAAATAGTGGACCGTACCTAAAATCATCATCCATCCACAAATTCAAATATAATAATAATAATAATAATAATAATAATAATAATAACAATAACTATTATGAAATATTCAAAGATAAAATAAAATAATAACAGAGAATATGGAGAACTTTTTTTTTTTTTTGTCAGTTTCCTTACTTCTTCATTCTTTTTTTGATAAAATTTGGGACATCGAAGGATTTGCTTGGAATAAGGAACTCTATGGTCTCTCCAATCCAAGGTAAACCCATGGAGCCAGGAGGTAATTTTCCATTGCACTTAGGGTTGTTCCACTTATAAAACCAATGTGTTGCACTTATTACAATAAAACTTATAATAGACACCCAAATAATAGACAACATCTCCATTATAATTGAGTAACAAAAAGCACTAGCCAGAAAACAAGTTCTTCTCAGTTGGGTATATGGTTAATGAGAGAAATGATGGACCTTTTATATAGAGAATGGAATTGAGCTTCAGAAGATTCAAGAAATAATGCCAATTGGATTAAAAAAATCTTGGCTTGAAGCAACCACCCAACGACTACTTTTACCCCACGCAATCAGAATATTATTTTTAAGGGAAACGATTTATGTCGCATCCATATAAGGCTGTATTCATTGAGATATTTTTTTAGTTAGATTATTAAAATTTTTTTATAAATTATGAGTGTTCAAATTTCTTTTACAATAAATTCACCCGTATATAATTTAAATTTTAGATTCAAAAAAATTTTAAAAATTGAATTTAAAAAAATTAAACGGACATTATGATCGTTGTCACTACTCGCAATGTCTATTTATATATCATGAGTAGCAACATGTATTACTACCCTTTTAACTGCGACTTCGAATAAATTATCTATACAATTTAGGGTTGAGTACAGGACGGATAACATATCAAATTGAAAGAATTAAAACCGTACTGAATCGAATAATTTTAATTCTAAACTAAATTGAACCAAATTTTAGAATAAATTCGGTACGATATTGAATATTTACAAAAAATCGAACTGAGATATTACAATTTGAACTTAAAATATAAAAATAAAAAATTCATGTTGCATAGTTTCAAATTTTTTAATTAACAAATAAGAATGTAAAATGTCCATTATGACACACTTTAAACTTAAAATACGAGAAATAAAAAAATTATTATTATTTTTATCAACAAGTAAAAATATGGAATGCCCATTATATCTAATCTTATTAATTTGTAATTAAAAAATGTTGTTATTATTATATTTAATAACTTATTAATTATTATTGTTATTAAGTAATATAATCTTATTGATATTATTTAAAATTAATGAGCTACATAATATTATAATATTATGTAGATATATATTATAATATTATGTAGACATATATTATAATATTATTATAATTATTATTTTGCTGCATAATAATATATAGACATATATTATAAATAACCAAAATGATGTAGTTTTACTCAAAACTACGTCGTTTTGATCAAAGTAAATAATGATTTTACAAACAAAAATAAGAGAATTTATAAATAAAAATAAGAGAAGATAAATTATTTTTATTAATTAAAATATATTGCTATTATTATATTTAATTATTATTATTATTATTAAGTAATTTAATTTTATTGATATTATTTAAAAGTAATGAGGTAAATAATATTATTAAAATTATTATTATTAATATTGTGTGTGTCTCTCTCTACATATACATATATAATAACCAAAACGACATATTTTTATTCAAAATTATATCGTTTTGATTTGTATATAATAAATATAATTTTAATTAATAATATAAAATTATCTATTACATATTTCTCGAATTCTCATTTTAAATCGTACCATGCCGATCTGTTCCGATATAACCGAATTTTAGTATTGAATCATCCTAAAAAATTGAATTGTACTAATGTAAAATTTTTTAAATTAGATACTGATACTAAAAATTTTAAAATATAATATGATTCCAAAAATTTTAAATTTCTAAATTTTTCGGATCAGCCTTTGGTCAACTTTTAAAACACAAAACGAGCTAGTGAACAAGTAATAGCCATGTAAGAAAACAGC
The DNA here is from genome assembly GCA_947683625.1 of Mallotus nudiflorus. Lineage (NCBI taxonomy): Eukaryota > Viridiplantae > Streptophyta > Magnoliopsida > Malpighiales > Euphorbiaceae > Mallotus > Mallotus nudiflorus. The sequence continues at coordinate 2,060,859 of CANTUR010000228.1, forward strand.
GGTTTCGTACTTTTTTTTCCAAAGTAAATAATATTAATAACAAACATGATTCTCAAAAAAAAAAAAAAAAAAAAACTTGAGCAGTTTCGTATTTAACAATCAAAAGCTACACAATTTTTTTATACTATGTTTCTTCTTCCTGATTTATCGCCACTAATTGTGAAATAATATATTTTCAATCGATCTATGTCAAGAGGGCCCTTAGTAAAAAATTAGCAGAAGTTATTTTCATATTTTCTCCTAAGTCAAATCCCTATGGAATTTTAAAACCAATTAATCTTTCATTGATATTATTGTCACATATGACATATTTAATTTTTTTTTTAAGTAACATTTTTAGTGTGTATAAAGAAAATAGAAACTGAAATTTTTTTACTCCTTATAGAATTCATCTAATTCGATTTGATTTCAATTAAAACTCTTATATTTATCGATTACTAATAGTTATATAAAAAAAGTATAATTAATTTTGAGTTCAACAGATTTTCATTATATAATACAAATTTTTAATTAATCAAGGAGGAAAGAATAAGCTACTCTGGTTATAAATTTTGCGACCATTTTTCATTTTGAATTAGTTGAACTTTTAATGTGTTTTTGGTCGATTGATAGTTGGATTGTCCAAACCAAAGTTAAAAGAACGATTAAGTTTAGCTAATATCCAACTATACCCTTCTGAATAATGAAAATTTTTGCACTCTACCACTTTATATATATTCACACTCTATTATTAATATTTTTTAAATATCAATGACACAAATATATTCAACTTTAATGTTTTGCTTTTTATTGTAATTGTTTTTGAATTTCTCTATTTTTAATTAGCCAAATAGATTAAAAATGAGTTTTATTTCATTAACTTATATATTTATAATCTTTTTCAGAAAATATTACGTATATATTATTTAAATGAAATAAAAACTATATTAGCATAAATTAATTTTTAATACTAAATGATCGAACATATTTTTCTATATTTAGTCATATTATTTTATAATATTTTACAAGGCATTAAGTAAATAAAAGTTATACTTTAATTCTAAATAGATTAATTAATATCTTAATTATTTATATTATATGATTTTAATAAAGTTTATTAACGAAAAATAAATATTTAAATTGAAAACGTTTATGTCATTTAAATTTCAAAATATTAATAATGGTTTGTGTCAAAAAATTTAATATTGCAAAAAATAGTCATTGAAATTGAAAATATTTTTGTCTTTCATATTTTAAAAATATTAATTTTTTTTTTTACGAAAAGTTGGAAGCCAAAAATTAGTGACCGAACATCTTAAATAGGTTGACATCCTCTTAGCAATCTCATCATTTTTCTTTTGTCCAAATAAAATTGAAATAAAAATGAATAAAGTGATACAAAGAGTTTTCTAAACTGAAGTCATAAAGGAATTAACAAAACCTACAACTAGGACTTCTATTGAAATCATTACAAATTGCAAAGTTTAAAAACGAAGGAGCCGAATCCCACTAAAGAGTGGATGAAGCGGAGAGCCCTTGTTTAGCTAATAAGTCAGTAGTTGCATTGCCTTCCCAAATCCTGAAGTGCATTTGGGAAACATAATGCAAACATGTAAACCAACGTTGAGTAAGCTCCCATGAAACTCGTCTTGATTTTGTTGAAAAAAGATTAACAACCCAAACTGAATCTGATTCTAACCAAAGAGAATGCCAGCCTTTGCGCCAAGTAATTTCCATGGTAGAAATGGCTGCACTTAATTCAGCAAAATATGCAAAATTGTTGTCCAATCGAAAAGCAAAAGAACCTTTTAGAAAACCCGATGCAATTTGAAAAATCTCTCATGCTCCACAAATTCCCCGAGTGCCCAAAGAGGACCTATCAATATTTGCTTTAACTAGATCCATGCTATATAGTTTTAGGATTCAATTGAGCATTCATTTATTTATTTTAGGTTGCATTTAGGTTAATTTAGTTATAAAATTAGATACTTCTATATTTTATTATATTTTTCTAGAGAAAAGAGGAATTGGAGGTGGTTGGTGGTGAAATGAGCACAAAAGAAGATCAAAGCAGGAAGAGGAAACATAGTTCAGTCTCTGTCGCGATCACGAATTGATCGATGCAAGCAATTCCAAGTCGAGGTTTAATTAAGATCGAGACATCTTAGCGATCGCGGCATCTTGGTAGTCCAGTCTTTTGTGGCGAGTGTAGTGATCACCACCCCTTCTTTTGGTGCCCCTCTATCATGATCGCAGCTTGTTGCTCGATTGCAATTAACTCATTTTTAGCATAAAACATGCTGAGGTGGATATTTTAAAGGAGCAAATCTATAGGAGGTGAAGGGACATTCTAAAAGAGGCTATATACGGATAAGAACCACAATTTTCACCATTGAAGACCTAAAAGTTTCTTGATAACAATCTCTCTTCTTTTCTTTATTGAATATTATTTTATTAATCTCTAGGTTGAATTTTGAATATTGAATGATGGATTTTGAAGCCATGTTTGGCTAAATTTCATTTTATTGTTGGGATTTTGCAAACCCATTTGATTCAAGTTCATTTAATAGATCTTATTCTTGTTTCTACTGCATATTATGCTTGTTAAACATGTTGAATGATGTGTTGTGGCCAAATACATCTTGAGTTTAGTTCTATGCATTGAGAAATGGTAGATCTAATAGACCCATAAGTACAAGTTGGATAAATTAATGGCTTGAGAAAGCTTAATTAAATCTAATCCTCTTTAAGTTTACCTAATGCCTTGTCATGTTTGAGGTTGTTTTATTTTTATGGTGATGATGAGAATTAAGTCATAGCTTTGAAATTTAGTTGATGCATGCTTGTAGAGTTTAGCATTATATGAGAAAGAGTGCTAAATGAATAATGAAAGCTTGAGGTGTGCAAGTAACTTGAATAGATCTATCATTTGACTTGATGATAATGTGGTGTACAATCTCCCAACAACATGGTTTCCATATTGATTCATTTTGTCATGATACAAACCCAAAGGGCACGTGACCATCACTAGGAAATGGGAAAGCGAGAAGCTTCCAAAACCTCTAGTAAGCATTAAAAAAATTTTCACAGTAAAATTAAAGCAACTCTCTTATTCTAACAAAAATTCGGCAGAGTTTCCTCTATATCGAGAATAAACCCAAAACCTGTAAATCAAGAAATGCACTTCCAAAACATTCTCTCATCAATACTACATCACAACAACTCCAATAATCTATCAAAAATATCAATCTCTAACACAAAATATATGCTCAGCACATATATCATCATAAAAATACATAAACCCAATTTTAACTAATCAAATACAAATACATTTACCAAATATTTAACTACTACTGTGGTATTTATAGTACGAATATAAGACAATAAATATTAACATGACATACATAAAGTAGCTAGGGAAGGTCCAGCGTAGACAAGTATAACTAGCTGTTGACTTCCCTGGGAAAAATAATTGAGGGAAGTCAGACCTCATTGAATAAGCTAATATAAGGAAATGCATGCTATTTTAAAATCCTTCTTTATTAAAAGATTTTATAGAAATATAATAAAAAATATATATCTTACATTTAAAACCATTATTTTTTTTCAAAATCATCTTTACAAATCTTAAATACTTTTTATAAACTCTCATAATACCTTTGAAATAGAAATAACATTTCTTTAAAATATTCTTTTAAGTGCAAAATCATGGTAGGATCCTAAAACATCCGTAACCTCAGTCATTGTACCTCATTGGTCATTAGGCCTTCTTGAATCCAAATAATATTTCTCTTTTCCAATTTGACAGTGGATTGGCCCCCAGACACAAAAATGTCAACCGAGCTACCACAGTTCCCCTACTAGCATGATTAGCCCCGAGACACTGCAGTTCAACTGAGCTCCCGCAGCCACACTACTCTTTATCCATAAATCACAATAATCATTTATTCATATCTTAGATCATATAATCTCATACCAATCAATATATCGTAACCTAGCAATTAGTGTACTGTTGTACAACAGTTCTAGTGTAACCCACTAGATAGCATGTTCTACTAGTCTTTTCCAAAAATATTTATAAATATATATAAAATGCATAAGAAATATTATAATTGAAAATGAAAGTATTCTTAATTTCTCACCATATCCTTATAATAAAAATCATAATAACAAATAACCAAATTAAAGTGTCAATAATCACCATGATAAAATAATAATGGCAAAATAACATTGAATATAATCAAAACATAATCAATATATTAAAATATCAAAATCAACCTTTTCAATATTCAAATATTGGAAATATAAATTCTTAAATTCAATCATCTTCTTAAGTATAATAATTCAACAGTATAAGTATTTCAATATTAAAATATGAATTTTTTAATTAAATTTTCCTTTTTAAATATATTCAATCAATTTATCTTTTATGTATAAATCCAACACACATTTCAAATGTTAATTTACAAATGGAGCGAGTAGGCTAACATGTCTTGGTCCGCCTATTTCCTGACACTTTTGCTCCGGTACTTTCTATAATAAATAATACTTATTTAAAACATGTTTATGCATATTAAATAAAATTCATAAAAATATTCTCCAAAATTCCAAAAAATTATAAAAATCAATGAATTAATAAAATTGACTTGGAATTATCCTAAATATGACCTTTGACGCTAAATAAATTTATTTCTAACAATCTAACGAATTAAAATGGAAATTAAAAAATTTCCACTGAAACGCTTCCGGAATTTATTTTTCAAAATCCATAAAGAATTCAACTAAACTCTTTATACAGAAATTGATCACCATAATATATACTATTTATTAAAAATAGTATCACAATTATTTTTGGGTCGGTAATATTTACCCACTGGGATTCAGGTGGAACCCGCCCAAATCTCATCGGATAACTCAACACCTAGATAAACAAAGCATACTGAAAAGTTTACAATAATTAATGGAGCACAACTAAAGCCTCAAACAACTTAAAATAGGCACATAAACAAGAAATCTAAACATAAACTGAAATTATGTAAAAATATTCATCAAATATTCTACGGGTGTAGATCGGACGCGTGGTTGGTGCCTATGAATCCCTGATGTCGAGAATAGTGCAAAATTGCCGAAATAGTGCAAATCGGAGGTAGAATGCTAACTTATGAATTTTGCACTATTTAAAGCCACCTCTTGCAAATTGATTACCACTGGAACAAAGAGGAGGATGAGACGAGTCTATGGTTCGAATTTGAGGTCGATCGGAGGTCATTTGGGGTTAAACGAAGAAAAAGAAAAATTTTGAGTTAAAAAGAAATTTGCAACTGTTGACCATTTATTCCCGGCGCCTGCACACTTTCCTCTCCCTACAGCAGACCCATTTCTTCCTTTTTAAAAGAAAAACGAACCCAGTAGTCTTTTTTTTTAAAAAAAAAAAATTAACTTAAAACATATATATATATATATATATATATATATATATATATATATAATAATAATAATAATAATAATAATAATAATAATGACAATAATAATATTAATACAACAACAATAATAATAAAAATAATAATAGGAAGAAATACTAATAATAATAATAATAAAAATAATAATATTAATAATAAAAAAATTCAGATTATTGCACATATTTCTTCGTCAATTAGTTAGTGATAGTTTGCTTTTCACTTGATTGTTTGTTAGTTATTTTAGTTTATTCATGATTTCTATTCAAATTATATTTTAAGCTCTAAACAAATGCAATTAGGATTACTAGATGTTTATTATCAATTTTTGTGTGAATAATACTTAACTTATCACTTTATTACTTGTCGACCTATATATTTGCGGCAATTTGCATTGCATTTAAGTGGTGAACAACATCCTTCCTTATCATTTTTGTGAAGTAGATATATATATATATATATTGCATGATTTTGTGCTAACTTTAATTAACTAAATAAAATTGTTTTCAAGTTAATTCATTTCTTATGCGTGTGAAACTACCTCTCATTTTTAACTTAAAATTCAATAATTTTTTTTGAAAGACTAAAATTGAATAGCTTGATTATATTAACAAACCATAAAACGAACTTATTTTAACATGAGATAGCTTTCAAATATTCACAACACCTTTTATAGAGAGAATTGAGCTTGAGAAGATACCAATTGAATTAAAAAATGTTTGCTTGAAGCACCCAACGCCTACTTCTACTCTAACGTACTCAAAATATGATTGTGATTTGAATAAATTAACTATAAAATTACCATCACTCAAGACATTTAAGACAAGACTTGAAAATTTTGATTTTTTTGGATTAAGAAAAAAAAGGTCAATGGTTATTTGGTAAACGCGAGACACAAAAATTAGGGAGCAATGGCTTAAAAACAGTGGTTTCATACACATACAAAAACAAAACGCTACACAGTTTTTATAGTAACCTTAGAATAATTTATGTGAGCCGAAGTTATTTTACATTATCTCTTAGGTCATTGATTGGTTCTCACAAACATATAAGTTTGTCAAATAATACAGAACTAGTCGTTAACCTGCGCATTACGTGGACTGTTTTTATATATAAAATTAATCTTTATTATAAATATTTAAAGATAATAAATGACACGAGTGAATAAAGAGAAACATAATTAATTTTTATTATAAAAATTTAAAGATATATAATAATAAAAGTTTCACTACATAGAGGAAAATAAGTTGTATTTATATTTAATAAATTTCTACATTAATGATTTTTTAATAGTAAAATATAATTCTACATACGTGAACATCAACAATGCATTTTTTACATTTTATCTCTATATAATTTTATTTGTTGGGCCTTGTAATTTTGGTTTCCGATGTCCTTCTCCATTTTTCTTACAAATTTGTTTAAAACTTCTTCTTGTGATGAAATGAGGTTCTGGCACCACAGTTTTTAATATTTTGTGAGTTTCGTCAAATTTTGTTGCATGATCTATGTCTTCAGCCATTTGCAACAAAATTTGTGTTCCTTTAATATTACAAAATGTATGCTCAATTATTGCATAGGCAAAAGTTGCATACCTGTTTCCTTGTAAGTGTGATCTTTTATAAGAGTTTTGACTCCTTTCACTATTTGGCCTGTAAAAAAATATTCATATATTCTTGTAATAAATAGAGCATCATTGTTATTTTTTTTTCTTTTGCATTGTAGGATCATCTGATATTGTTGCCTTGTTATGTGTGCTATGAACTTATAAAGAAATTCAAGATTTAAATGTTGAAGAAATCCTGAAGTTTTTGTTGCAATATAAAATTTCATTGACCGGCGAGAAAAAATTGTAAAATTAATTTTATTAAATATATTTTTTTATAAATAAGTAAAATAATGTTACTTACGTTAATTGAAAATTTTGCAAATCTTCCATGCTAATTTTGGCTATTTTGCGAGAAATTTTCCTAAGAACTCTTAATGGCAAGATGATATCAGTCATCGTATCTTTATTTAATTTCACTTGAATAAGATAATAAATTTTTTAGAAATATTAAGCAAATAGAAGAAGAAGAAATTGAGAAATTTCTCTCTATATTTTTTGCTTAACAATATACAATTTACAACTGATATATATACAAGAAGAAAAGAGCAAAATGACAAAAAAGCTTATACTATGCTTGTAACTAACTTGACAGCTCATCTTACTTATAACAGAAAAGAATACAGCTAATAACTCTAAAAAGCTAATATACATATTGCAGCTATATACACTATTGTTCATCCCCCCCTCAAGTTGGATAATGATGGAAGTCCATCATACCCAACTTGGACAGTAATAAATTGAATTGTGGAGGAGAAAACGACTTAGTGAAGACATCAGCTGGTTGTTGCTTGCTAGAAATATGTTTGGGATGAATGAAACCTGCTTTAAACTTGTCGCAAACCATATGACAATCAATTTCGAGATGCTTGGTCCTTTCATGAAAGATAAGATTGGCAGAGATGTGTAAGGCTGCTTGATTGTCACACCATAATGGAATAGGTTAGTGGATGGGAATTTTGAAATCTTGGAGAAGGAATGTTATCCACTGTAACTCACAAACAATTGATGCCATGCTACGATACTCTGCTTCAGCAGATGATCTAGACATAGTGGTTTGTTTCATAGTCTTCCACGAGATAAGTGAATCACCAAGGTAAATGCAATAGCCTTGTTAAAGACCTCCGAGTATCAAGACATAAAACCCAATCAGCATCACTAAATGCTGATAAATGAAATGTGTTTATGGAAGGAAAAAATAACCCTCTATTTAATGTCCCTTTGAGATATTTAATAACATGCATCGCTGCGTCCTAATGAACTTGGCAAGGCACATTAACAAACTGACTGAGTTATTGCACAGCATATGTAAGGTTTGGGGTGAGTGAGATTTAGATATAAAAGACACCCTACTAGATGCCTGTACTTCTCCGGGTGTACCAAAGGAGCTTCCGCTAGTGAAATTAATTTCAGACCTTTAGGGGGTTGTAGTAGGTTTTGTGCCCAATAATCCTACATTTGTCACTATATCTATGCAATATTTGTGTTGATTAACATAAGTTCCTTTAGCACTTTTAGCTATTTTGATCCCCATGAAGTATTTTGCTGGCCCAAGATCTTTAATTGTGAATTCAGAAAACAAGTACCTTTTAACATCTTGTATTACAGCTTCGAAAGTGCCCATTAACAACATATCATCGACGTACACAAGGAGAGCTAAAAAGTAAGAAGTATGATAGAGGATAAACAGATAATGATCATGATAGGACTGATAAAAGCTATATGCTTGTAATTTTTTTGCATAATTCAGTGTTCTATTCACGAGATGCCTGTTTGAGCCCATAAAGAGATTTATTCAGCTTGCATACATCTCCTTTTTTTACCTTTGTATACCCTTCTAGGGGCCACATATAAACCTCTTCATTGAGGTAGCCATGGAGGAAGGTGTTGTTAATATCAAGCTGATGAAGAGGCCAAGAGTGCACGGTGGCGATGGCAATATAGAATCGAACTGTAACGAATTTAGCTACAGGTGAGAAGCTCTTTGTATAATGAGAAGCTCTTTGTATAATCAACTCTAGCAACTTAGGAATAACCCTTAGCCACTAATCGCGCCTTATATTTATCCATTATCCCATTTGGTTTAAGTTTTACTTTGTAAACCCATTTGCACCTGATGAGTTTCTTTCCTTCTGGGATCTATACCAAATCCAATGTTCTCTTTGATTCTAAGGCTGCAAGTTCATTATCCATGGCTTGCACCCATTTTGCATTTGAACTAGCTTCTTTGTAAGATGTAGGTTCCTGAATAGTTGTGACATGAGCTAAAAAAGACATATAATCATATGTGAACAGTGGAGAGTGAACAAAAGGAAATGTTGGAGGTGTATGTTTAGAACTGGTAGGGATAGAGGTGAGGGAGCAATCATTAGCAGTCTTTGAATCTACAAGAGTGAAGTTGGTGATAAAGTCTTGCATCTATATTGGTTTAAGTGTTATTTTATTACTATGCCTAATCGCAGGTGCATGTTTGTCAGATGCAATGGGTGAAGAAGTGGGGTCAATGGTGTTATCGATATGGGTATTAAGTTCAAGGGAATTAATGGTTGGTGATGGTGAATGAGGACTAGTGTAGGAAAATGGTGTATCAAAACCAGAAGTAGGTCTCAATTCAGGCATATCATGCTCACTTTCGATTGATGATATCGTCAAAGTTATGTCTGGAATAGTATGATTTTGAAAGGGAAAAACATGTTAAAAAAATATCACATCTTTGGCAATAAAAATTTCTTTTGTTAACATTTTATAAACTTTGTAGCCCTTCTTCCCAATTTGATAACCCAAAAAAAATACATTTTGATGCTTTTGGATCAAACTTATCTTTTAATGGATTAGTGTTTATTGCATAACACAAGCATCTCAAAATTTTGATCATTGTGTAATACAGTTGTTTTTTTGTATAAAATCTCAAAAGGTGTTTTCCACCCAAGAACTTTGGTTAGTAATCTATTTATAAGAAACGTTGCCATGAGTAAGGAATAACCCCAAAAAAGCTTTAGTAAATTAGACTGAAACATCAAATCTCTAGTGAGTTGAAGCAATTGTTTATGTTTTTGTTCTACCATACCATTTTGTTAGGGTGTGTAGACATAAGATTTTTTTATGTAAAATTCCTTTTTCAAGTGAAAATTGTTGAAATTCAAGGCTTTTAAATTCAGTTCCATTATCTGATCAAAATCCTTTAATTTTTATTTCAAATTAAGTCTCAATCATTGCTGTGAATTGTAGCAAGGTTTTAAAAGTTTGATCCTTGTGTTTTAATAAGAAAATCCAAGTTGCCCTGAAAAAATCATCAACTATGGTGAGCATGTAGTGTGATCCTGTGAGTGTAGCATGCTTATATAGTCCTTATAAATCTAGGTGCAACAAATCAAATGGTTTGCTAGTATGGATATGGCTTGTAGAAAATGTAATCTAGGTTGTTTTGAGAATGAACACACATCATATGGCAAAAAATTATCAAAATGCAAGGATTAAGAAATTTCATATGTTGTAAGGTTTGCATTGAAACATGCCCAAATCTCTTATGCCATAGAGATAAAGGGGTTTAGTAACTTATTGTGCAGAAGGTGCCACAACAACATTACAATTCAAAGATAACGATGACAAGGTATTAAAAACTTATGTTTGGCAAAAAAAGTTTTGAATCATGCTTGACAAAAAAGACTCATTATTTATGATGTAGAGATTTCCTATAGACTGTCCAACTGTCAATGTCTTTTCACTCCTTAGGTCCTGCAATAAGCAATGTGTGGGCAAAAAAATAAAATTCAGGTTGGTGTTTTTTATAAGTTTGCTAACTGACACCAAATTAAATTTGAATTATGGAACATAAAGAACATTGGTGAGGCTAAAATGAGGGGCTTAATGAATATTTCCTATGTGTGTGACTAAGTTAAAGGTTCCATCTGGGAGGTATACAGGGGTCTCTTTATTTACTGGGGCAGGTTAGTGTATAAGGGAGATATTTATGCACATATGACTGGACGCCCTTGTGTCAACTATCCAAGTTCATAGCCTAAGCAATTCAATACAATTTAATGCATAATTGAGTTCAGGTTTTAGAATAGAACCTGCAAAGTCCCTCAAATGTGTAAAGTTCACCATATTTCTAGCTACAGGCATCTTTCCTTTTATCAATTTTATCAGCTCTTGTTGAATAAGATTTGCTAATTCTATATTTGGGTCTGCTCCTTTCCCAATTCTTGCATCTGCTTTCATTTCTAGTGGTGTGTCCATCATATTTCCTGTAAATCTCGCTCCAACATCAATCTTTATGTTTGCCTCTCTCTTCCTTTGATCCTTAAGTTATTTAAACCAATCTGGATAGCCAATCAATTTAAAGCATGATTCCTTTAAATGGCCATTAAGATTACAATGTGTGCAAAATTTGCATTTTCTCTTCCTTAGTTATGTCATTCTTGTTCATGCTCCCTCTATTTCCAACCTCCTTAGTTCCTTGAGCTCTAACTAATATGGCAGCATGTTCATGAGGTTCCACATAAGAAATTTGTACTTCCCTTTGCTTCTCAATTCTAGAAATCATAGAGTAAGCCTTATTGACAGAAGGCAATGGATCCATCAACAAGTTCTGATTTCTGTTATGGCCATAAATGTCATTCAGACCTATTAGAAATTGCATAAGTCGATTAAAAGAAGTGATATCTACTATAACTTTTACAAATCCACATGTGCATTCAGGTAATGGCATTAAAACAGTTAGCTCATCCCATAATCTTTTTTTAGTTTAGTGTAGTATTCAGCAACATTCATAGCTCCATGTGTAATAAAACTGATTTCTCTTTGAATCTGGTACAAAAGAGGGTCATTGCTCTCCCCATACCTTTCTTCCAACTCACACCACAAATCTTTAGCATAAAAGTATACAAAAAGGCCTCAACAAGGTCTTTTGAGTTATAGTTTAAAATCCACAAAGTTATCAGGTAATTCACCCTACTCTATTTTTCAAATAACTATGAATCTTTCTCAGGCATTTTATAACTTCCATCTATAAATCCTAATTTCATTTTTGCTCCTAAAGCTATTTTAACAGATCTACTCCAGGTTAAGAAGTTCTTACCATTCAGAGGAGCTGTAACAAGTATCATCCCTAGATGATATGAATTATGAAGGAACAACAGATTATTATTATCAAGAGCCATCTAGTTTCTCCTTGTACTCATTTCATTCTCTATCATATTCTCCACAGAACCATCATGAGTTTCTACCATAGCTATAAATTCTTATAGATCTCTTCGGAAAAAAAATAAGTAGATTGAACACCTGCTTTTAGTGTCTAAAAACACTGAACACCTGCTTTTAGTGTCTAAAACACTCCCAAGATCTTGCTCTGATACCATGAGCAAATAGAAGAAGAAGAAATTGAGAAATTTTTCTCTATATTTCTTGCTTAACAATATACAATTTACAGCTGATATATATACAAAAAAAAAGAGCAAAATGACAAAGAAGCTGATGCTGCGCTTGTAACTAACTTGACAGCTCATCCTACCTATAACAAAAAAGAATACAGCTAATAACTCTAAAAAGCTAATATATGTATTGCAGCTATATACACTATTGTTCAAATATTAGTAATCAAATAGCTAAATTATACTATATAACAAAAAAGAATACAGCTAATAACTCTAAAAAACTAATATACGTATTGCAGCTATATACACTATTGTTCAAATATTAGTAATCAAATAGCTAAATTATACTATATATATTATAAGTACAAGAACATTATTATTATTATTATTATTATTATTATTATTATTATTATTATAAGCATATTACATGTACAAATATTTGTCGAAATATTTACATATAAATATTTATGAAAGAAACAGTCAACTAAAAGCATATGTATAAAATGAAAACAGACATGAAGCAAATAGATTCAGTTCAAATTTTGTAAGAGCTAGTGAAAGGGTAGCATGAATGGAACAGATGGATGGAGTTTGAAGAAGTTGAAAAAATTGGAAATTTTTCTAACGGAAATACAAAGTCAATAGCTAGTGACGTCGAGTCCTTGATGTCACAGATGCATGATGCCTCTCTTATGCTTGAAAGTGATCTTTCAGTACCCCAAAAGAAAGATCCTCAAACAACAGATCCATTTGGTTCGTTTTCTAAAGATTATTTGTTTAATTAAGTATAAAATTGAATGCATGTCAGATAGAAATAATACAAAAAATCCAGATAAAATGCGGCTTAATTTTCAACTGCTAATATCAAATAATCAAACTTTTTAGGCAATATAACAGACCTAAAAATACCCAAACTAAGAAACTATAAAACGGGAAAAAACAAATAAACAAACTCTATAAGAGAAGATAGAGGATGCAGAAGAGAGTTCAGATAATTTGAGAGGATAGAGAATATATATATATATATATATATATATATATATATATATATATATATATTTTATAAGATTGATTATACAGTAAGGTAATTTGTTTGGTATGAGTAATGAGTTTGATTTATTTATTTGTAGTATTTATATAAAAAAGGATCGTATTGTATTAGAATTGTAACTAATTATATAACATAGTAGTTTTTTTTAATAGAAATCTATTTTTATTATAATACTTGCCTTGACCCTTAAAAGATTAAATTCAGATAAAGTGAAACTCTGAACTGTTTTATTACCTTTAATTAAGATTTATCTGTTTGAGATAAGTAATGTTTAAAATTTAAGTTTAAAATAGTATTGGATAAACGTGTAGAGTTTAAAGACATATAACTTTTGAGAAATTTAAGTTTAAAATAGTATTGGATAAATGTATATAGTTTGAAGACACGTATCACAGAATTTAATATTGTTAATTTTATACTTTGCCAGAAATTTAGTTGTTTTTTTTTTCATACTTTGACAGGAATTTAGTTTTTTACTGTTATATTATTAAATAACACTATAGAAAAAAAAATTTAAATGAAAAAAAACTCTCATATGCAGCTGGAGCCTTCCAAACAGGAATTCTTGTTTATTTTCTTATTTCTAGATTTAAAATTTTTGTTTAAACAACCATTTTATTAGTGAATTAAATTAATTGAGAAAGAAAGATGGAATGAGGACTCGACCAGGTTTACATTTACCTCTATTGATGCCCTTTCCACTACGTTAAGGCATGGGGCTATATTTAAAGTTGTGGATGCCGGCTCAAGGCCTGCTTTTGTCGCATATATGGATAGTAAATGCACAAATTTGTAGAAAGTAACGTAGGTGTGATTTGGCATCCAATGAGTGAGGAATGTGTCATATCTCTCGACAAAACTATATCATAAAAGGACCATTTGACCTATTTTCTAATCAAAATAACGTAAAATTTTATTAGGAAATGAATCTCATACGGTTCACATATTATGCTTTATTTTTTTTAATTATGAATATTCAAAATATAATATAATTTAATTAATTTTGTTCAGTATAAAAAATCTCTTAAAATCTTCCAATTTTTTTATCATATAGGATTTTTTTTAATATAAATCCATTTTGGATAATCTATTAGAAAAATAATATCCATATGAAGGAAAATAATGACGTTAATAAATTATTTATTATCTTATTTTTAAATGAGAAAACAATAATGTAGGTAATAATTTGTAAAATCTGAAATTAAACAAATTCTAATGTAATAAATAATATTTAAAGTTCGTGATAAAATAAATAGTAATGTAGCAAATTATATATATTGAAATTGCTATGCTACTTTTCTAATCTAAATCAACAGTTGACATTTTTCTTTTTTTATGACTTTTGTCACATTTTGTATTTGTTAAATCATCTTCTGACTCTTCTTCAGCTTGCTCATCTTCAAGGTTGTCTTCCTTCTCTTCTTTGTTCATTTCATCTTCAAGGTCTTCAGTTGAGCGTTTCTTGTATTCATGTGTTGATTTAAAATTTAAATATGTCTTTTATTTATAATTTAAATTTGCATATATTATGTTCATTTTTAATATGTATCATTGTTCGGAAAAAAAAAAGATTGTAGTTGATGTATTGTCACTGATTTTAGCTTGAATTTTGTCCCTGAAATTGCAATGGAAGTTATAAAAATGATAGTGTTTATCATTTTAGTATTTTATTTAATTAGAAGAATTTTTTTGAATATACCTGAAGATTGGGTACTTGCATACTTTATTGCACTTGTTGCATTTGTAGTTTGTTTCATTTGGAGTCAATTTAAAATTACAACTGGTGCACCCTATGTAATACCATCCATAATTGGTTTCTATCTCTTCAATTTTTCCTTTAACCGTGAAAAAAAGTTCATCCTGAAAATATTAAACTTATGAGCAACTACTTTATTAGAAAAAAAATAAAATTATGTCATTACCTTTTCTTGAGGAGTGCATGTAATGTCTAGAATTTCTTGAATGGTCTTGCGTTCTGGTAAGATTTGGTCTTCAAAAGTAACTTTTTCAAATGTATTCGCTTCTAACATCTGTAGAGACTTCGTGTATTCACTTGAACTTACACCCACAAAAAGAAGGAAAAATCAATTGAAAAATTGTATTGTGTTTTATATATGTTTTGTATACAGTGACATTCCTGTTAATGAGTTCTTCAGCCTCAGGTATATGAAGATTGCAATATATTTTAGTTACACTTGTACTTTTGATAGTATATTGTCCTGCTTATTTCATGAAATTTGATGCATAAAATGCATAACTAAAAACAATAATTTATGGTGGGGCAAACTAAAATTGCCACCCCACACACACACTCGGCATGGACACAAAACAACAGTGTGGAAATTTGAAAATTGCATGTATGATTCAATAAACTTATACCATGTACATTTGGCAGAAGAGAAGCAAAGAACAGGGAGCAACTAAAAGCAAAAAATTATATGTTTCAAGGCTGCGAAACAATTAAATTTAAAATAAATAAAACTTTGCAAATTCTGTTAGATTCTGTGTTTGATTTACTTTTTCTTCTAAAGAATTCAACTTTGCAAATTCAAATTTATGTCTTGGTATTGTGTGCATAATTTCCTCCATTGATTTTATGGTTGTAGCGACCATAAACAACAGCTTAAATTCTGTTGACACTGGTCTGTAGTCTCCTATCTTGTCTATTACCATAAAAAATTTTTATTACAAAAACTTGACATTCTTGTAGATGGTCTTTGAATTTTCGGACCAAATTCTTTGGAACTGTCGCATGAACTATCGTTTCCTACCATGATAATATATGAAATTATTAATAAAATATTTCAAAAAGGTAATTGTTAATAAATTTTATTTTCCTTACCTCTTCATTTATCAAAATCATATCTAGACCAAGTGATACTTTTGTATATATATGGATCGATTCCCATAATTTTTCAATTTTGACTTGAATTGTCCAGTCATCTTGATTGTTTTTGAGGTCTTGAAGATAAATAATCACATTTGGTTTTATCTCTATTTCTGTTAAAAAAATAATTATAATAATAAGTTGGTTTGGTAATAAGATTATAAATAAATGACACATGAAAAATTTAAATATATAATTTAGACTAAATAAAATTAACTATAATAGAAAGAAATAATGTATGCACAAAACCAGAATTTTATTGGCTACATGGTGATTCAACTGTTTTTCAAAGTTTTGCACATAAACGAATTATATCAGAACCAAGTTATCACTTCATCAATGTCGTGATTTTTTATATGCAGAAAACCAGAATTTTTATTGGCTACAGGGTGATTCAACTGCACAACTCTAAACATAAACAGAATGAAATTATTATTACTTCAAAAGTGCACATAAGTAACCCTGCAATATATCAGAACCAAGTTATCACTTCATGATTTTTTATATGCAGAAAACCAGTATTTATTGGCTACATGGTCATTCAACTGCTTTTAGAATTTTTGCACATAAACGAATAGGCTACAAAAAATGCGCATACTCGTGTGCATGAATATGATGAAATAGAAGAGAAAAAAAGACCAGGGAACAATTAAAAGCAAAAAATTATATATTTCAAGGCTGCAAAATAATTTAATTTAAAATAAATAAAAATAATATGTACTGTATCCATTAGATTAATATAAATATAGAGTATATAGTATGATAATTTAGATAACTTCATATATTTAAAGAGAATTGGCTAAGAGAGTTAGTCTATATATTTAGTGAGTATATAAAAATTACAATGGGAAGTTTAAAATTGAAATGGATGAGAAAAACAAATAATGGTAAATATGATAATTACTAGGCTGAAAACAATTGCTCCCAAAAGTTTGTGACGTTCACCCACAACAATTTTCAACAATTTCTGCAACTTGATTTTGATTTTTTTAAAAGAAAAGTCATAGTGGATGAATGGGATTTTAATTTTTTGATGAGTTATTATAGGTGTTTGTTGACTTATATATGTAGTTAATGTTTTTTTATTTTTAATTAGAATTCTAATAATGATATAACACACAACTTTATATTTGATAAGATTTTAAACATCTTTTCATTTACACACCAGTTTATATTAGATAAGAATTTAAACAACACTGAATTATCATATTGGTGATATTATTTTATTAAATAATTAATTTTAATTTGGGATATTTAAAATTTAAGTATATTTAAATCAATATGAAATTATAATTTTATTATAGAAATTTGAAACAAAAATTTTAGATTCAAATTTAAACTTTTTATATAATAATTAAATAATTATATTATAAAAGGAACTATGATTTAATTATCTTTATCTTAAAGAGATAACCATATGGAATAACATTTTAATTGAAAGTCAAATTCTAATTTTTTATGCAATATGTTTTTTGAAAAAAAACCTTTGTTCCAGCTGACCTGAGAGTGTGTCAGTTTGTCTATGTGATCCGGAAGAGGATTAAATTTAGCGCAGCAAAGGCCATCTTCATATTTGTGGACAAATGTCCTCCCACCAGCAGGTATTTGCACTACATAGACCAATTTTCTAGTACTGAGCTTGTGATTTCATAATGTGTATGGTGTACGTGGGATTTATATTAATCTAATGGATATTGTGCATACTATTTTTATTTATTTTAAACTAAAATTATTTGGCAGCCTTGAAATATATAATTGTTTGCTTTTAATTGTTCCCTGTTCTTCAATTAGCTTAACAAAAAATCTGATTTCTGGCAAATTTGGATTGCATGTAAAGGTTAAAAATAAATCTGGATATCCAGCCCATCTACAGATAGCCATTACATCTTGATATGTTTGAACTCTATAGCTAGGAGAACATTTGTCTTTCCAATTTTTCTGGGGTCTATGTCACCAAAATGAATTGCATCTGCTAATCCACGATAGACTTCACTTCTCAATTTCTTTTATTTAAGCTTATCCGTTGCCATATATGCATCAACAATAAATTACTGCAGTAATCTACCAGCTCTTAATAATGTTTGTTCCTCATTCGGTCTATATTATAGTCGAGAAGTCAAAAATTCTCGCATCATCAATTGTGTTCTTCTAAAAGACTTTTCATTTGAAAATTCTCCATGGAAAATACCTAGTCTATATCCATCTTCATCGTAAACAAATATCAACGGATATTGCAAAGCGAAAAAACTTGGATGTAGTTTTGTTATTCTCTGTAGACCTTCTCTTTTATGTTCAACTATAATATCTCTTTCAGTATTATTGACACTAATATCCCCAACTACAAGTGCAGCTACTTCAGATGTAGATGGATTGTTGTACAAACATCCTTCTGTTCTTTGATTATGAATCAAACGTAAATGAACATTTGCTATTTTGCCTACTTGTAATCGATCTCTAACCATTCTAAAAGATTTAACTAAACAGTTATGTGTGTTTAACATTTGACAAAGGCCTTCCACAATTTCAACATCCAAATTATCAGAAATTGAACCATCTTTAAAACACTGCAATCTATTATGGATTTCATTTTCAGTATCAAATACATAAAGTTGAGCAAAAGTAGGCTTTCTTCCATCAGGCGGTTTCAAAGATCCCATCCTATGATAATTCTGACCACTTCGTCTAAACATTGATTGACCACGACCATTGTTTATGTTTTCTTCAATTCTACCTCCCATAGATGTGAATGCTAAAATAGTATTGTATTTTCTACTATTTGACAAATAATGGTTCCTTTTTCTTTTATTTGCACCACTAAGCAATGTACTAAAAAATGACGGAGGTTTTTTCAACAATGGGAGTTGAACTCTACTTTCCATACATCACAAGGAAAACTTTGGTGTAGAAGTTTGCCTTGATTTTTGAGTTCTTTCTTCGTACGAAAGAATAGCTCCATAATACTGACAAACACATGTTGGTCTACCAAAAGTCCATGGAATAACACTACCTATTAAAATTTGTATGTACAAAAAAATTAGTTAATAGCTGAAAAGATTATTGTTATTTTCAATCACAAAAGAATTGAACTTACCTCTTCCAAATAATGCATTTTTTTTTTCCTCGTCCTTCATCCAAAATTTTTCGTCTTCTAGCTCTCATCTGACGTGCAATTTCTAATAGAATTTTTTTAAAAAATTATAATTAGAAATGCCATTATTGTCATGTTAAATATTAAAATATGAAGTAGCTATTTTGCTATTCACTTGTTTTTAATTTGATACAATTAAATTTACATAATCTAAAAGCGCTACAGCAAAAGACATTTCAGTGAGAAATGTAATTTTTGGAAAAAAAAATTATTTAATAGAAAATATTATTATATTATAATATATAGATTGCATGTGCATATTATATGTAGAGAAGAAAAAGTGAAACAGGCAATATTCATAGAAATTATAAACATTTACGAACCTGACTTTTCACTTGCATCTTCATAAAATGAATTTGTCCTCCTTTTTTGTTGTCGCTTGTTTTGTAATATCAATTTTCTTTTCTTTCGAGCAATTCTGTGATGAAGCATTTTTTCCGCCATGGCTGATTGATTTTCAATTTCTGAGATTGCTTGAATTTTTTTTTTTCTTTTTTATCGTTTAGCATTTAAAATCAATCTCCTTTTGTGCCTCATAATTTTGCCATATGTTTAGCAGAACAAATTCTTATTAGATTTAGAAACCATACTAATATTCATATCTGTTATAAAAACATTTAATATAAAATTAATTAAAAGCTAAAGAAAAATATAACTAAAAAAAATCCAACCAAACAAGAGTTATGCTATCAAATTAGAAGTGAAAACATATCTTCAAATGAAATTGTAATATTACATCATTTGAAATCAATGTATTAGTTATTATGGGTGGTGAAAACACCATACCCTTTTCTACTAATCTACACCACTTTCACTCAGTTGGGTCTTACATACGAATTCGGGATCACTACTCTGATATCATGTTAACACATCCACGGATATATTAACACATCTACGGACTTGAGAGAGTGTTGACCCACATACACATGTGGACTTACAAATGGGGTTGAGTCTATCTAATATAAAATTAATTGGTTTGTGTTAAGACTCAATTTACACCACTTATTAATCACTTCATTCATTTGTACTTTTTCAATATAGAATTCTTCAACAAGTGTTGCATAAAAATTCATTCAAATAAATATTGGACGCCCCATATTAAAATAATAATATACCTATAGCATATATTATTATAAAATATTATTTACTTGATGGAATTAAATGGTTTCATATATGTTAGCTCCAAATCTAATTAACCTCTATCTCTAACTTTATAATTTTAATCAATTAATTATAAAGTATGTCTATATGTCATATCCATTTTGTTAAATTAATCTTAGTGTTAATTTTAAAGCTGATTAGTTTTTGAAAATCAAAGAGGGCTCATATGCTTGGGATGGTTCCAAGATTGCTGATTTTGAGACATTCTATGTGCTATTTTATTTTATTTTTTTTCAAAAAAGCAAGGAAAATTTTAATATTTCAAGATTAAAAAATTCATGATGAAAATTAAGTAATCTATTGGTATAATTCTATTTAATATATTAGTTAATAATTGGATTTTTTTTCTTTTCCATTTTCCTTTTCAGTTATTTTTTTAAAAAGTATTAGTTAAATTAAAATTTTAATTTCAAATTTTGGTGATTTTTCTTATTTCTTCGAAATTCTAAACAAAATTAATCAAATTATATGTTTAGTGTTATAAAATTTTTACTTGTAAATAACCGAAAAAACAATTTTAATTTAATGATAAAATTTTTTACATCATACTTTAAAGTTTTGAATTTGTAGGTTAAATATTGTCTCCCATTACATATATAGCTAAATAATAATCATATAAATTAAAAAAAAAAAACCTTAATTAACTCAAATTATAGAATACATGTAAAATGAGACATGATTGGGCTGTTAATGGTATGACAAAGACAGATTATCCAAATTAAAACCACACATCCAATGTTCTTCTTTCCAAAGCATTTTAAAATACTGCTTAATCCTGTGGAGCACAGACAAGAAAATTACATTAATCCCTAAGGAAGTATGTAGTTACATTATTATTTAACTCTTTTTCACTGTTCTCTTTATGGTTGTAATAAAAGAAAAATCTTTACTGAATTTTGTTGTTTCTTTGAGCTAATGATGTTACTTGAGTATCCACAGTGTTAGTTTAGTTCTTGAAGAGAAGATCATGCTTGCTAGG